>JASTWQ010000082.1:0-747348 GCA_035220615.1 Leptothorax acervorum
GAGAATAAATAGTTTACCAACAGACCAACGTACCAATTAAATTTCCAAGAAATTCATTAAAACATTAACGATGGACAGATGGATGCAAGCAAATTACTGCGCAAAAGACCACAGCGCGCCAACTTATTTAGGACTTAACGCAATACGCGCCTTCTCCAGTGCACTCATATGTCATTTTCTCTAGATATTTGCATGCAATGGAATTTACACACTACAAAAAGGTTTCGCATGTAGCATCTGACTATTGTGGTCGGATTTAACGTTTCAAAGCTTTTAGGCAAAAATTCTGCCTTGTTGCTTTTAATAAAACTCACTTTCGATCGATCGCGTTATTTCGCAGCATATCTGACACTGCAGAAGCATCGACACATTGCACCTTCTAGAACTTTATTCGATTTATCTGAAATATTAATGCATCGCCATTCCAGTTTTTCGACTCCAAAAATTCTGCAGCCACCAACGAATTGATATAATCGCGACTTGGCAACAACTTCTCGGGTATCGCGGGGCACCACTTGGAATCGGAAGAACTGCAACTGGACGGAAAGAAATATAGCAATGACGAAACGTTGGCTTAGATTTCCAGGACATTAGATATGCATGAGTTAAGCAGACATAAGAAATCACAAAAGCATATTCCTCAGATTACTTTATACATTCAAAGGCAAAGTTTTCTTATGAATCAATGAACCATATTTGAAGATGTATTCTTCGTACATTTTTTTCAACAGTATTTTTTCTTGTCTCATGGCATATGTGTCTGCAAAATACGTGATGAATCACGCGCAAAGAAGCCCTTTAGTGACACCACAATATTCGTGAGCATCATGCAAAAGTTTCATAATAATGTCGTGGATGAGGGAAGATCGAACGTCTATTCGAGTCACGCGTTGCTACACGTGCATGATTTTCTCTGTAATATCCTATTCCGGTCAGTTCTAGCACAGTTTCGCCCTGTGAAACAATCGATAGAACTTGAAATTACTATATTCCTAGTATATTATATTTCGGGATTAGTCAAACTGTATTCCCGTGATTGTTACGACCCCGATAATAATTCTGCGAAATTGGAAATCGACGATCTAAGGCAGAAATTAGTTGTAAGAGTCTAGAATCATCGGACGTTATATGTAACGAGATTTACAACGTGAGCAATTAGCAATCAATTGCTTAAAATTCAATTTTAAATATTTTCGAGTTGATATAGGTATTCTATAAATTTTTAAAACATTTAAACAATCTTTATAAATTCGGGAAGGTTGAAACATTTGCTATTATTTTAGACTTTTTTTTATACCGTTTGAAACATATAAATATATTTTACATTTTTGTTTTAAATTTCATTAATTTAAAAGCTATTAAATATATTTTTTATAAATTCTGGTTACTCAAAAATAATTTACGATTTTGAAATGTGCAAAATTCGAAATAGGTACTCGTAAAATAGGAAGAATATTCATCTTCGTGTAATACATAGAGAAGCCGCATACAGCACGGCTTAAATGTTGCATTGGTAAATTGCATTACATATTTTGAAAAAATTTTTCACAAAACATATCTCATCCAACTTGTATTCGAAATACCTCTTTCACTATATCATTTTTATGAATACGGTGATTGATGTACGGTTTTTTGTTCTACACGCTATTCCAAGACTCGGCGTCACCGTATAATTTCCGGCGCGTATCCTTTTACTCTACGTCAGCGACTGGATCTCGACAGATCCCTATGTTGTTATAAGATCAAAGAGATTTTCAACATAAAACATATTTGAGAAAGGCATCATATCCTTTAGGACAGAAAAGTATCATCTTAAATCTTTTTATTATAATATAATATTATAATATTATGTGCATATCTTATAAGTTTAAATTATGTATAGCAACTATACGCTGCTTCTATATATATTTGAATAATTAAGCAAGTTATCAAGAAAAGAGTAACTTAAAATATCTTGGAGCTATATATAGTTATAAATTTTTAAAACACATTTGAACAATCTTTATAAATTCGTAAAGATTGAAACATTTGCAATTATTTCAGATCTCTTTTTACACCATTTGAAATATACGTGTATGTAAGTTTTATATTTTTATTCGGAATTTCATTAATTTAAAGGTTGTCTGAACCGTAGCCAGTTTTGCACCGAAGAAGAATTTAATTTATTTTATGTAGGTCGTCTTCGTCTCTCTTGATTAAATACATTATTCCAACATTCCCGTTTTTGGAAGAACGCGGTAATAAATGTAAATCATTTAAACGCTCAGATTAACGTTATTAGATGTACTCCGTATCAGTTTTATATCATCCCATAAAACACAAATAGATGCGCTTGCTGAATGCGAGATGGCAAACGCCGGGCGTGAAACATAGCATAGGAATACTAAAACAAGAACACACACACACACTGGCCATAGGTTCGGAGCCCTGAATATCATTCTGCTCTTTAATAGCGGTTCATCGGCGGTAAGTGGTGAAGCAATATCTGCCGGTTGACTCTGAAATAAAGCGACGTCTCTGCCCCATTCCGGCAAATGGCACTTGGCTTCTGCTACCACGTTGTTCCCACGGGTAAACTAGTCGTCGCGTATCCACCCTTCCGCTTGTTCTCTCGCGTAGTATAACTTGTGCACCGTTACGGCTTCACGCATCATATGCGCAGCCGATCCGCGGAAGAAATTTGATATATATCGCGGCGGCGCGGCGCGAGCTATCCGGGCTGCGGCGAGATGCGGGTCTGGCAGAACTCTCTTGTGTATCTTTTTCGACCGCCATCCTTTCTCCATCGCGAGATATAACGTTACGCCAGGATGATGATTTTCCCCTTTCGCAGAGATGACTGATCTGAAAGGGGCTGACAATGAGAGTCATTTGGGCTTAGCGCGCCCACGAACCCGATTTCAATAAACTGACACTCACATACACATTTACACATCATATATACATATATATACATTTTTATGTGCGATAATACGATAAATATTCAAAGAAACCAAGTGGAAACAAGATACAATTTTATTTTAAGAATAATGAGAAGAATAAGAATAAGAACACAATGCATATACCATGGACGTAGGAATATCTGGACGGAACGTATTTCCGCAGGGTTGAAGATTGAGGGGTATGGAGAATCTTGATTATTTAAGATGGCGGTGACAGTGAATTACACGAGTATGCATTATGTTGTTCGAAATGAAGTTTTACTGCATAAAGCACAACGGGAATAATTTGCCATTATGGCTTTTGTAGATTCTTAATTCTTATTTTGTGCTGCACATTTTCTGTTTAAATTCTAGTATAAGATTTGAAATAAAGCAATAATCTCGCAAAGTTAGCAGCTAATTATCAAAGTTGGCAATTACTAACTAAAGTTAAGCCGCGAAAAACTTTGAGAGTTGCCTCGTATTAATATTGCGCAAACCGATTATTTATAAATTTTGTCGATTTTGTTAAACTTGTAATAGTTTAACAAAATTGACTCGGGAGGTTTGAGCAATTAACATCTGCAATTGACTTTCCATTTGCGATTTTCGCTGCATTGTGTTGAAATTTCTTGGTCTGCACGCATAATCGCTGCATCATACTTACATTCAATCATAATACTCGTGTTAAATTGTACTTAATATTCCGAATTGTTTGGCAAAGTCTTGTTTAAAAAATTACGAGCAAACGTTTATCGTTCTATTCATATAATGAAACGTAAAAAAAGATATCTTCGAATGCAATAAAAGTACGTTTGGCATTTATACTAATAACAATTTAAAAAAATAAGTTTTATGTGAAATATACTTATTTGCGCAATATATTTGCAAAAATAGAAATACAAATAATATGTGAAATTGTTTTGTAAGAAAAATTTGAGAAATTTGCTTACAAAACAATTTCACATATTATTTGTATTTCCATTTTTATCGCAAATATGTATATTGCGCAATAAATATATCACATAAAACTTGTTTTTCTTAAATTGTCATCAAATAATATTGTAAAATAAGCAAGTAATATCGTAAAATGAGCCAATTTAAAAATTCATTAAGTTTGTCATAAATATCAGCCCATATATTTATATTATATATATATCATAATATTTATATTTTATATAAATTGCTGGAAAAAATAAACTTTTTAAAATAAAAATATCTGACTCGAACACTTTGTCGAATAATTTTTTTGTTATAAAACACACTTCGGACCGCAGCAATGTATAGGGACAGATTATTTCAATTCAAAGGTAAATTTTTGAGTAGCTGTTTATCACACAATATAAATGTAAAGAAATAAAACAAAGCGATACCTATTAGTCATTCTCTGCGTTGATAGTCGCATACACATACACGAAAGAAAAAACATTGCAAGTATCCCCAACGCGTTTTATATTGGCAACTGTGATTTATTATATACGGATCTAAGCGTGTACCTGTCAGCTCAATCTGACAGCGCAACCGTTTTAATCTGAAATTTCGGCAAACAACTCGTGACGGTTTTCGCGCGTCGTATCGTATTTTTACATCGTTATTAAACAACGAATTATATTATCTGACCTAGATGCTTTTAAGCTAAGAGATCAAGTTGGAAGTCACGAGGGACCCTTATTCGAAAACAAATGCAACGACTTATCTTAATATTTTAACAGTAATACAGGCAGCGTGAGACACAGAAAATGCAAAGATAGTTCCTTGAATAAAAGAAAAAAGAAAAGAAACAGAACCAAAAAATATCAACTTCCGCGACAGCCAAGTCTAAAAAAAGTAGCATTACTGTGATAATATGCGCAATACATAAATAAATACATCAAAATTGTAGATTTATAACTATAAGTAAAATTATTTAAAATAATAAAAAAGCAAGAGAAGCGATAAATGATACAATTTAAAAAAAAAAAATAATTTTTTATTATAATAAGCATATATAAAGGAACATCATTTACGTTAATCGCGTGCAATCTTATTACGTAACATATAGTTTATATAGAATGCAAATAATTTGTTTACGCGTAGAAATAATATTGTTAAAATGTAATTAACAATGATTAGCATCGTGATATTTATTGAGAATACACGGCGTGGCGTTGCACAGTAATTCACTAATACATTAAATTTGCCTTGAGTTATGAATAATGAGAAAATAACAGCCGGAGGGGATCGTCGCATCTCATCCCTTGTTATATCTTGAGCATAATGTAGGAAGAGCAAGTCGTCAAGTTGTTTATGCGTCACGATGTAGTACTGCAAACACCGTTCTAATATCAGAGGCGTATGTTTCATACGATCTTGGATCGTATTAGACGTTAAATAGTTTATTTTACATTAGATTTGCAATCAAAATATGATAACGAAACCAACGCGTATTAGACTAATGGTTTCATGTAAGCCTACTTAAGTATTGCGTTTTTCTCCGTGTAATTTATTTTTTAAAGTTACTTCGCCACCATGTTTTGCAGCACTGCATTTCCCGCGGGATTTCGCAGGTCGTATCGCTATAGGAAGCGGACTTAACGTTCGCGAGTTTGATCTTTTTCTGTTAATAGCATTTTTGATGAACACGGACGGTGCACAATCAAGAGAGTATTTCTATGAATATGAGAAACTCGATTGTACCGCATTATTCTTGCGGTATTTATGATCAATTGAAAATAGAACATAGAAATTCTCTTCGTTGGCAATTATTTGGACAAATTATCTATTCTCTCTTTCCATTGTTCTAGTTTTTAAAAAAGTAAAAAGAATGGAAAAATATGAGCGAAAAAGATTTTCCTTTTATTTGATTAGAAGTATAATTTCGCGGCAAAATCTTGAAATATGTCGGATAAATACGACTTCGATATTGAATATTTGAATCTATAGAGATACATCATTATATTTTAACTACTACCAGGACTCAAAAAGATCCATTGACCTCGATTAATTTTAGGTAAGTACATATAATTTGCGTCTATTTTGAGATTTGTAACAAAATGTGTATATTTTGTATTATCTAAAAGAAGATTTAACAATTATTCAAACTTAAGATAATCAATTAAAACCTTATTTTTAATTTTATCTCTGGAAAAAAGTGGATTTTTCTCACATATAATATGTGTGATAATATGTGTGATAATTAAATATTTTTACAAAGATAGTACAGGCCGGAATGTCTTCTTGATAAAAAATAAGTGTCTAGGATTAAAAGAACGGATGGTAACTAGCGTGGGATAGTTTCCACATATTCAACAAGGATGTTCTCTTCACGGTCTGTGTTCTCACTTTTCTATTCTCTTTGCTATTCTCTAATGCACGGCGCTGCATGCGGAGATGAAAGTATAAATGCCATGCTACTTTTCTTCATAACAATACAAGCGACAAATGCGATCGATAATGCTATTTAACTTATTTTATCGTAAACAAGAAGTAGAGTTAGAACGACGTAGTGACGCATTCCATTTCAACATTTTAAATCATTGAATTCAAGTCATTGATGACAGGTAATTTTTGATATTTCTAAACAGCTATTGTTCCAAATGCCTTATTACAATATACGTCCAATTTACTATAATTCGATACAGTTCAGTTCCTTCAATAATAGGAGCAATTGACATTATTTAGTTTATAATATTAACTTATCTCTCTGTGAGGCTTTATTTTCCCATAGAAGAATGGTCGTATTCAATTTCAATATATAATTTGCGAGATGCGAAACGGGACTGAATATCATTTATTATTCATTGAGTTTCTATATTACACGACCATTGTCTGGATTTTGTAATAAGGCAGTGGGAAAAATTTTTAATGGAATACGAGAACATTTTCAAGAATCTTGTTCTATATTACTCTATTCCCCGAGAAACTATCAATATTAGTTCCAAACTTTAACTATTTTCATGATTTATACCGACATGCATGTGAGAGCGAAAGTATAGTCGAATATTTTGCTCATTGCCAATCATGCAACGGCAAACTTGTGTTTCGGTATGTACAAATTCATATATGTATATATATAGGTATATATATATAGGTATATATATACATATATATATATATATATATATATAAAATAAATGACAGTGGTACCGAGGAATACCTACGATATGTAACCACAAAAAGAATATTAAAACAATGATATATGTATACATTGGAATAATACTGCCGTACAATAGCAAATCTAGAAAAAGAATTGGTCAGCAATGCATTTTTCGGTTTAGAAACGTATCCGAGCTGTTGCGAAACGCGTAGGTCATGAAGCTTAATCAAATTTAATTGTCTGTTTCCTATGCGGACATACGTTAACGCTGACGAGGAATACACACGGTGCACTAAGCTCCCATTATCAATCTGCCGCTTCTCATGAAAGGAGCCGACTTCAATATTGAAACAGTTAAAATATTTAAGCTACTGTAAATAATTAGTAACAAGACTTTTAAATAACGTGTCTTGTGTGTAAAAGAAAATTTATTTTATTTTAAGATAAATTATTTTCTTTTTAATATTGATTGTAAGCTTTCAAAAGAACTGTTTCTGCACAAATTATTAATTATAGGCAATTCAGACAAGCTTTTCGATAGATGCCAACTTCGTCATTCATTATCGCAGGAAGATGCATCAATGCGCAAAGTAATTAAACCGTAACGATTTGATGTGTAAATGCTATTATCTCTTTAATACTTCTCTTAAAAACTTCTTCCGTCTTTAAATGTGAAACGGTAATAACCTGAAATTATTTTAATATACAGGATGCTCTATCTCATTCATGAATTTACTAACCACTAATTATCCCGCAGAAAGCAACTACAACGCATGAAAAAGTTACTTATCGAAAGTGTTTAAACGTTTTTTTTTTTTTTTTTTATTATTATATCGCGCTATCGATTACAATCGCTATTCCCGCTGTTAAACCCTTTATTTATCAAATTATAAGTGAGAGAGAAACGCGAATTTGCTAGCTTACACTACTTCGGAAAAGCTTATGATATCTCGGTGACGGTCTTCGTGTTTGCTCGACGTCGTCGAGTGGCACTTAACCGACAAGTTAGAGTGGAAAAGTTCCTCGCGTCGTGAACGTCCAGAGTTGCCAGATCGAAGGGTTATTGCAGATTTCAGACCTAACGTCCTAACAACTCGCAACAAGACACGAGTACGTACTGTTATGTTGCCAATCCCTCCCGAGATGAATTCCTATTTCCCTCGCTCGAAAGTTACGAAAGCAGTGGCTCGACGGGTTACAGTGCAGTGGCTTGTCGGGTTACAGAGGAACGGCGGGCTATTGACCAAACCTATTGGTTCTCCGTAACGCGAAGAGACGTACTTGATGCAAACACCGTTATTCAACGATGATCGATGAGTACGGGCATTTTTCTCGGCTACCCGATAGACTTGTTCGAGGGCGAACTGGCGAGAGAGTGAGAGAGAGAGAGAGAGAGATTCGAGTGTCTGTCGGTATCACGTCTCTGAGCGAATCGCTGATGTTTTTGCAATAAGTTTCAAGTTGATGCGATCGGGTCGACAGCGTCGAACATGGTTAAAATTAATGAAAGGTCACATTGTAACAAAAGTATAAAATTTGATAAATTACAGATAGAAAAAGCCATTGATATATGGATGAGGGGAAACACTTAAGAGTGTGTTAAGGATAGATACGTGCGAATAGAACATGTCTTAATTTATATGTTGAGTTATTCCGACGTATATGAATATTTTTAAGGAAGAGCAAAAAATCACTAAATTCTGAAATTCCATCAGTGTAATTAAGATATAAAAAAGTAATCTTTTTTTACGGAAAAATTACAATGGCTTCTATCATTTATTTGCGGTCCTTTTGTGTTTGCGCCCAGGTATTGAAATTTTTATTTGTGTGGTAATTCTGTGATGTGCGTTTGCCCGGGAACTCACGGCTAACAGTTGACTGCGATACGAACAAATGTTGAAATAATACTGAACTTTACGAGAATAGATTAAACGGTGGGGTAAATGCTGTGGTGGAATTCGCCGCATAGTCGTCCGCACAGTTAGCCACAAACGGTCAGTAGCTAGTGTGTCGCATAGCAGAATAAATAAACGATCGTACGAAAAGAGAAATGTGCGTGAATTTCTTGGTTTCTCTTCAAATTACGACTCATATAGAACGTCAATGAGTAAAATTGGCTTAAACGAGCAAAATAATAATAAAAACTGCATCTAGTTGATTGCGCTGTTTGTTACGTTACTATAATAATCCAAATTTCATAAATCGATTACTTTTATAAGACAATTAGCAATTTACGGAAACAGAAATCATGGCGTTATAAGAGAATAGTTCGGTGATTACTGACGATACTATTTTCTTTTTGATTAATTTTATTATACAACTTGTGAACACATCGGCTTTATAACAATAAATTTTCAAAACTACTAAAACAAATTATCTTTCTTTTGATCATAATAATATGTTTTGTTCATCGGATTCTGGGAGCTTTCCAATCGACCGCAATAACAGGTTTTGGTGCATCGCGAGTTCCTTATTTGGAACAATATACCACGATGATATGCAGTCGGCATACAACAAGAAAATGTATAATTTATTGAAAACTTCGTTGCAGTTCTGAATCCGAAAAACATTACATAATTATAAAATGAATCGTCTGTGTGCAATTCATAACAAAATTACAATCCATATGCTTTAATAATCTATTGTATATTGTCGATCATCATTAGTAAAAATTGCATCATGGTTATGCGGTGCATTGAGAATAATCAGATGTATTTAATTAATGAACAAAGAACACAGAATTATTGACTTTATTATCCGTTATTAGTCACTAAAAATATCTGATATACTAATGTGCACATGGTAATATAATAACGTTGATTTATAAATATAATAGGGTTTATTAATTTGCATACTGTGAAAAAGGTAAATACACAATACGAGACATTATTCATTTTACATATATTTTACATTATTTATTAAACTTACATATTTAACCTCCAGGTTTTTTAAAATTTTTTAAATTTGTATTAAAATATAAAAGATTTTTATTAATGCCATCGAAAGTATCTTGAAAATATATATTTTACTTGATTGTTTGGAATACCAAACAATCAAGTAAAATACGTATTTTTAAGATACTTTCGATGGCATTAATAAAAATCTTTTATATTTTAATACGAATTTAAAAAATTTTTAAAAACCAATATAGCATTAATAAAAATGCCATTTGTACCGGCATATTAATAATTCACGCTATTAGCACAAAGAGCTCACCAGTACCGTTAATGGCGGATCTTTAAAGGAAAACGTTGGTGATGTTTGTAGAATAATGTCGAGTTCTCGAAGCAATCTGATTGATCAAACCGGTTCTATTTAAATGAGAAGTGATCGAAGTCGACCACCGAAGCGTATATGTATATAGGAAGTAATTCAATGCGACATTGTAAGCAATGCTGCATCCTCTATCGAGCAAACAGACTAAAGTAAATTGTAAGACAGAATAATTATATTTCAACATCAATTCTGCATTGTTTGCAAAGAAAGTATAAAAATGTGCGTTTCGCAATCGATTAGTTTAGTCATTTAGTTTTAATTATTTTGAAATAATTAAATATATTTTACACGATCTTGTATTATAATTTTCGCTTTGTCATAGAATTTGTATTCCAAAAGAAAATATGCAACTTCTAAATATATATGTATATATGCTCTGTTTTTAAAGTGCCATTTCATGCTTTCTAATATTCTATTATATCATAGTTTAGATATTTTGTTGGTAAAATTTTGAACATTTCTGAACCAAAATTTTGTTGGTAAAATGTACATGTCTTTCTTACAAGCAAATATGACTATCTCATTCTTTTGTCGTACATATAAAAGTGCTGTTTGTTGATTTTTAAATATTTATTTTGAAGCTTGCGATGCAAGAGAGCGTTTACCTGTTCCACGATGCATTTTGTTAAAAGCCCAAAATGTAGGTCGTCCAAAACCGACTTTGCTAAAACGAAAATATTTGGTAAATCATTGAAAATTTATTTGTCAAACTGAATGAAGCAGTCAAGACCCTGCGATATGACATGATATCTGAATAATGTTCGTGCATCGACGTTAAGATCAAATAAGTACTGACAACGAGTGCAAGTATCCGAGCGGTATTTATTTTATTCTCGGTGACAGAGAAGAGGTTCGATTTTTGTTCAAAATTTTTTCACGTTAATACTTGCTCCGAGCTACAGCTGTGATGAAATAGCTCGTTGGAAAACGCCATCCCATGGGACCAATGGGATTTCCATCGCATCAACGTCGATAACTTGTGTGATCGAGCTGTTATATAGAATAGAATCGATATTTGCTTTTGAATAATGTACAACAATATTTATTCTGTCATTCGTATTAGATGGTGCGTGTTGAATTTAGCTTTTCGCTACCCACCATAACTCTCGAACTGTGATTTTTAATTTTCCGGATTGCATTTCAAATTTGATTAATTTATACGAACACATTTTTTTATAATTTGTCGCAAAAAATTACATGATCAATTATTATTATAATAATGATATAAACTTTTGATTTAGTTCCGAAATTTCATATAATAATTGCAAAAGCTATGTTTTATGCTAAATATTAGTAATAGCAAAGTATGAATAAGCAAGATTTTTCCCCGTAACACATAAGTATCGGACAATTGCTGCTCTCTGTACTGCAGAAAAGTAATGGGAAAGGATTACTTAAATGATTTTTCTAGCGAAACGGTCGTTTCACGAAATGGAGATTCTTGCAGCAAAGATAAAGTGTACATCGTCTCCGTCTCATCGAGATTGCCAACGTAAGACGGTGTCGATGTCGCTCTCACGACAAATGTACAGCAAACATTGCACCACCGCCAAACGCAGGGCGCACTTATTCATTGTCAGTCTCGTTGATCTCTCTCTTTCTCTCTTTCTCTTTTTCTTTCTTTCTCTCTCTCTCTCTCTCTCTCTCTCTCTCTCTCTCTCTTTTCTAGTTCGTATACGTACATATAGGTACATATAGATACGTATACGTGCTATACGGATATAACGATCTCCCACAGGGAGAGGACCGTACGCGCGGTTGTGCCAAAAGTGCATTGACCCAGCGGCGCGCGATGCCATTCCGCGCGCACTAATATTTTGCCACGACGCCGAATATCGCCCTATAAAGCGCCCGCAGAGGTTCATTCGCAGCAACATCGCGAAACGCTGACGTCGACAAAATAAAACGCCCTATAACGCATAACATATAACGTCAGGTCTAACGAAACCCGTGTCCGGCACGCGTTGTATCTATAATCCGCGACGGGCGGATCCGAAAGCTTTCTCGCGCTAGATCGAGTGCACACTGCATCCCATAAGCTGGCGCTACACTATTCGCGTTTTCGCGAATATTCGTGATTCGTAATTTGTAATTTAGTTTAAATTACAATTTAGTTTAAATTACAAATTACGAATCACGAATATTCGCGAAAACGCGAATAGTGTAGCGCCAGCTATACATTTAGCATTGGACACACCGACCGGTGTGAGCTACCGCTAATTCGGATTAATCGCATTTTATTTCGCGCACTTTCCGGGGGACACAATGCTGTGATTTAGGAAAAGATTGTAAAATCGCTGACTGTGGATTAACTTAAATTGTTGACGCGATTATGTACGTAATAATTTCTGCAGCTAAACAAAGCGAGAAAAACGTACGTTATAATAATTAACTTGCGATAATCTAACTTTTTTCTGAAAATTTATAAAAATTCTGTTGCGAGGAAAGTTTCTAATGCAAGCAATACATAAATTTGCTTCTATTTGAATTTCCAACTTTTGCATGCGTTCTCGATATGTTGATCGATTTCCGACATTCACCCGTTTTAAAGAAAATAATCCTACCTCTGTTTGCAATGTAGACCGCCGATAACATAAATATTTTTCAGTTTCTATAAAATATTTGCTTCAAATTTTTATGTACTTAAATCGTACAGCTTTATAAGAAAAAAATCATAAACTGCTGCAATGCAACATCAATTTTTCGCGATTAAACAATGCGAAATTGGAGAGTAAACTAAGTGCGTTCGTTATTGAAACGCGTTTAACTATATATGTTCGCTATTTGATACCAAAATAAGAATTTAACCAAAATTAATACCGTCAACAAAACGAGAGGATTTTATCGAAATTTTATCGATGTTTGTAATCGCAGCTTTCCATTAAATGGCATGATTTAAATAATAAATATGAAAATCTATATTTAATAACTACGTAATTACTTCAATATAAACACGCATACGTTCACACATAGCTACGTACGCAAAGTTAGTGATAACTAGGTAACGATCGATGATTACCGTAGGGTATTATAATTATCAAAACACTATCAAACTATTCTGTAAATTATGCAGGCAGAATGCAGCGTTTCGCGACGCCCGCGCCGTTGAAAAAGAAATAAATGCAACGCTCACGTTGTATCGTCGTATACACGCGATGTAATTCAAAGTTACTTCTACCCTCAACCGCTCAAAGTAGTAGACGTTAGACCATGCTTCTCCGCGGTAATTACTTCCTCTTACAAGATTAATGGAATTGTATGTATAGACTGTGTGATTGTACTCCGTCTTTTACCACTAAGCAAGAAGATAATACGTAAATGATTGTGCGACTAAAGAACCACAGGCATATTAAACTTTTCAACGTACCGATCTACAACCAGTTGTGAGAAGGTGTGCTAAAAGAAATGCCTTTGTGAATATCTCGTTATAAAAGGCGGTAAATTTGTCTTCGACCGTCATATTTGATACTTATCAATTTATACATATAACAAAATACTAATAGACTTTCGTCTTATGAAATACTCATGATGAATGAGGTTAATTAATATTCCGTTCTTTCTTTCTATTATACAAATCTAAAATATTAAGATGTAAATGCAGTGTGATGTATATTGCAACGCAAAATTTATGGTTAATCGAGATTAATGTTAATTAGAACTTTGCAGATTACTGAGCTAAAGTACAATATTATGATGAAGAAACAGAAAATCACTAAAGACTTGGACAACTTGTTTCAAAACACTTCGAAATTTAATTTCTACAAATTGAAGGTACGAGAACGCAGTCCTATTTCTCCGACTTCCTCGATTTCTTTGATTGTGTCGCGAGGATTCTGTTAGAATTACTTTCTACCAGTTTCTGGCGAAAACAATAAATAGTTCTTCTTGCATAGATATTTAGACAATACTCAATGCAACGCGATATACAATCGTTTAATCGGATTATACTCGAATATGACCTATCAGATGTAATTTGGATTCTGACTATAGCCCTCGCGATGCGATAACACGGAGATTTATTACAGGATAGAGATCTTATCTACTGTAGCGTGTATCGATTAATTGGCATCTCACTCATTGTCGTATTGGGGTTTGCTCATGTTTCATGTACGGTTAATGACGTTATGGACGCAAACAACCGCGCCGTGTTTGCGAGAAACTTGTTGACTGTTGCTCTTATTAAACAGTAATTTTACTTTGACGTGAAACATGTGTTTTTATTTTTAGATATAAATAAGTACGTAAATTTGCTTGTTTTAATTATTTATCCAATAATAAATTACAGCGATCATACACCTATACACGCGAGAAGTTGAAAAAGTTAATAATACTTAATGTAGTCAAACTATGTAAGCGGCAAAACAAAATTCCGAACAGTTTCGAATTAATTGGTCTTAAATGCGAATTCAGAAAAAAAGTAAAAAATACGATTTTATGTGCTTTATTATACTTTTGCAAAAAAAAAGTACTTTATATATAAAGACAATTTATAATGTATATTAATTGATGACAAAATATTTCGATAGGCTGGAAATATTTATTTCTTTTATTTCTTCCAACAATAATTTATTCTACACCGTGCAGCACGTTTTAAAACGTCGCCTTGCATCCCCGAAATCGATTCTTTGAAATTTGGAGCAGCTGGAGTTAATCGCATCGACATCTGCTGAGCGCGATTTGCATTTGTATAAAAGCGCGCTTTTTCCAGGAATTTACAACGTTGGACTTATCATCAAGTACTGCCGTAAGAAGAACGATATATTACCAGAGCTCTCGTATCCTAGCTGTTGTATTAGGTGACGGAAAAACACGGCGCCATAAGAGCGATGTGGGGACGCGATGGTAAAAGGAAATGAGCACGCTTTCTCGGAACAGAAAATTTCAACTCAATACAGCATTTACGTGTAGTTTTCCCACGCGAGATTCGCGATATCTTCCCGAACTCGCATTCTTGCACTTTGGCGCAGGCGTTCGCGAATGACTCGTATATCACTGTATCACCGGGAACATCCCTTTATTCGTTTTCATGGATGTCACGATAGTAAGAATAATACGAAACGAAATTTCCCCGGACACAATTTTGTGCAATTCACTCGCGAATATCTCAGACAATTTTAGAGCTAGCAATCCGATAGAGCCGATAGAGAAAATATAATATACAAATTATGCTTTTAAATGAGTCTTGCGCGCAAATTAAAATTTAAAAGCTCGAATTATGTGCTTTTCACTTTGACCGTCTTGAAGATAGTTAAAATAACATTTATAAAGATAGAGAATTTCATATATTCATATCTTTCAGGATAATATAGAAACATAAATTTTATTGGCTACCGTAAAAAATATAATCTTTTAGAACAAAGTCAATATTTTTCGAACGAATAGATAGTTAAACGCATTCTTTGGAGAAAAGATGTGGGATTTTTTAATCTTTAATAGTTCACAGTATTTAGGATATAGCTGTAAGCTATAAAGTACCCCGCAAACGAAAATTTCTTATCTTGGAAACTATTTTATAGAGCGCGCAGGTGCATACAACAGTCCTTTACCATTTTACTCTCGATGAATTTCACTCATTACACGCCGGGACGCGATATAATACGATACGGTCCGATCATACTGTAACAAGTGCACCGCGTTCTCATTTAATTTTAATTTCCAATCCATAGGAAAGTGCACAATTTTCGTACGAGCGTTCCATTCATTGAAATTACTTCAATTAGTACTTTCAATGACGTGCTTTCAGGTTTTTTCTTTATTTGTATGGCAAAGTATAATCTACGTGATGAAAGCTGCAGCATTTGTCATTCTTAATTATGCACTCGTTAAAAGAGTGGAAATTATGAAGGTACATATAATAATTGCTATTTCTTCTCAAATCAACAGTAAACGGGATGCGACATATTGCGAGGAATGCACACAGCTCACGTGAATGTAATAAAATATTATTTTCTCGAATAGTAATATAAGGAAATACGTTCTTATTTCAGTTCTGCGAGAAGTTTGAAATTACTTCTCACAACTGTGTGAAAGACGACTTTCGCCATGAGGTGAAATAACTTTATTCTCTAAAGAGGCCGAGCGCCAAGTCTTTTAAAGGAATAAGCGTTATTTCAGTTATATATATAGTTTTGCATGCCGAACGGCTTTATGCTTTGGAATCTATTTTATGCAATCCATAATTGTGTGCCAATATATTTAAGGTAATTGATTTATTTTTTAAAAGGCAGTTTCTTAAATGCAGTTTTCTATATAATAAATATGATAAATATAATAAATTTAAAATTAGTTTTTCTTTGTTGAGGAGATTAATCTATAGATTTAATATACGATAAGTTTAATAGCGGTAACAATCTTGTTACGAAGGCAGAAATAACGCATGCAACTTTAACATTTTTATTTATTGTAAAACGCCGTCGAAGTCGAACATCGATTAGTATCTAATTCCATGCATAATTGCATGTAAGTAATTTTGAAACGTATATTTTATTATCACGACGTCGTAATGGATCAATTAATATAATTGCTAGTATAAATTAAATACAATTTTATAATTGCATAAAACTCGATTTTTGCGTGATAATTCTTGTTTGTGAAAAAAAACGTTACGTATGCGCTTATTTAAATTGAAAGCAACAGGCGGAAATAAAAGAGACAACGGGAAGATGAAAAGATCGACCACGAAACATATAGAAAATAATTTGAATCGTACTTTGTGATTTATGAGCAGCTGCACAGTCGCGAGAGAAGTAACGTCAGATTTACTATATAAAAGCGATATTTCTCGGAGATGCTGCGTCTCGAAATCGAAGCAATGAATTTCCTCAGAAATAACGCTCGATATTCTGAAATATCGTCTTGGGCGACGCTATTTTCCTTCGAGCCTTCCATCGCATGTAAACGAACTTTATGTTGGATATTGCCATTGTCAGTGCAACGCCGAGTACGATTACTCTGCATTGAATGAAAGAATCTGAGTATCACTTGCATGAAAAGCAGGCAGAGAATAATTCTGTACAATGCGCCAGAAAGATTATTTACGACGTTGAATGTGTACTTGTGTATTAAAAATGATCAATACAACAGTTAAACATTAATTTACTCTTGATTGAATTACTGCACGCGCATATGAAATTATCGTTACATAGAATATTGTGATAATAAAAGAACGAGACAAACCGAGATTATTCTTTGCGTTTCAGATTTTATTGGTAAATTTGCGAATGTCTATATAATCTATAATCTAAACTGGTATTGTAGTAATCTAGGGCGCTAAGATCGAGGTGCGGATTACACGGTGCTAGCAACCTTCCTCCAAGGAGAGAAATTTATTACGACATGGCCGTGTTCCGTCCGCAATGCTAAGCCCGATCGAGGCTCAACGTGACGTTGAAAATTTAAAGCAGATCTGTTCCACTTGTCAGTTTTTACACTTAATCTTCCTAACATAGCGGCAATAGCTTTAAACTTTCGCGTCTCTGTAAATGTTTTATTGGCTCCTTTTATCCCATCGTTCCGCGCAAATTGTTCCTGTGTACATTGTCGTTTATCAGGAGAAATACTAAAAGAATAATGCCCATCCGCTCATGCCTCTCTTCAAATGCCTTCTTTCCATCATCGACTTAGCCTGTTATAATGAAGCAAACAATGTGGATAATTGCACATCTGCTGCTATTATCAGGCGCGCCCGTCAAAATGTCGCGAAAATTGCATCGCGTTTCGGTTCGACGGCTAATCAAAACAAGATGGAAATTGCTCGTTTGATATGAGAAATTGCTTCGATCCCGCATCGTTCAAAAGATGGGAAATCGATTTGCACCTCCCGCAGCGTTCTTTTCTATGAGGGTCTTTGCGTGGAAGACGCGATGAGTTAGATAGATACTTAGCAAAAAGTCGCTATCAGTCACGGGAGTACGTAGTCACGTAAAGAAGCATTAATAAAACGTTTTTTGAAAAGAACAACCTTTTATACGTGAATTGAGAATCCAGGACAATACGATTGAATCGATCTGCATAAAGTGCTACGTGTACACTCACCGGCAGGAATGCCTGGACATTTGATATTGAACATTGTCAGATGTCGAAATGTCCATCAGGCATTCCTGCCGGTGAGTATATACATACGTAGAATACATTACTCGTATTACAGAATTTTTTCTTGACAAAACAATTTAAATATTATTGAAATTTTGATGCAACTGAGAATATCGAATTTATCTCGTAACCGCACATAGAAAAGCACAAAGAGATTACCTCTAGTAAATAAATTTAGTCAAATACTCGGCGTGGCGTCGTATAAGAAAACCACAGAGCGGGACTGAAAGCATTTAACCTCTGTAATATTTTGTAGCTATCAAAACGACGTCTATTTTCTATTTACTATTAATCTAGACATAAAAGCTTCGTTGTGATTTATGAATGACTATTTTATTATCTATCACAACGGATGAAAAATATAAAATCATCAATATTCTCGGACTTGCCGCTCTTTCTTCAATACGCGATTAAAAATTTCAACCTTACTTAAAAGTTTACAAGGGAGATTAAGTTGATTTATTGCTTATACAATGCGATCTCGTGAATATTTTAACTTTGAGATTAATTGAAGAAAAGAAAGAGACGCGCGCGCGCGCGATGCTCCGACATATTTTATCTAACGAACGTGGAATAGCATAAGAGAAGCGGGCGCGTACATTGACGCGGTGATTAATTTCCTATAGAATTGCTTGTCTTTGAAATTGGCCGCGACGCCATCATCCATTCCACTCCTCTTTTCCCCGCAAATAACAGCCAGGCTCAAAGCCTTCAGAGGGCTTATTACCTGATCGCAGGCCAGCGGAATGTTTGTGGTTTTGCCAAAAAGGCAAACCGAATCTTTCGCGCCATCCTATTTCATATATCGATATATATAATATAAGTATATATATATATGTACCCGGGGGTATGTACCTTAGAGATAAAGAATCGTAGCTCCATTATTATGAATTTAAAGAAAACAAGTAAAGTTTCAAATAGGGAATTTATATTTTTTTAAATATAAAATAAAAGTAGCAACTTGATTTATCAAGTTTTTAATAAAGTAATTTAACTGACATATTTAATAATACAACTGACAATAACACGCTGTACCTGGTTTAGGCCCAGTTCCACAAACGTCGGTTAACTTTTAACCTTAGGTTAACTCACTCTTCGTTTCTTTCTAGGGGACAGTCAGAAAGAGACAAAGAGTGAGTTAATCTAAGATTAACCGACGTTTGTGGAACTGGACTTTAAAAATTAGGCACTTAAAAATTTTTAATACTTTTTCTAAACATTGTATCTTAGAAAGTGATAATATACTGATAACTCTGATATAAGACGCTTTACCATTATACAATTTAAAAGCTCCTGTTATATTGAAAAATGTATTAACTCTATTTTGACAAAAACTGGAGATACAATTTTTTACCTCTAAGGTACAGATATATAGATTATGTGTGTCTGCATTCTACATGGAACAATATATCCACTATAATCCAATAATAAAGAGTTCAAATATACCAAAAACTTTTTCTTCGGCATTGATATTGGTATACTTATAGAAAAATTAATTACAACAGTGTTCCGCAAAAAAGTTACAGTTTGATAATAAACTCAGCCTGCATAAGACACTTCTGTTAAAGTAAAGTATAAAATAGTTTTGCAAAAATTTATATCTTACGATGTTTTTTTTATGAAAGGTATAAGATAGAAGGATATCAATTTGATTTCATGTTCTTTGATATTTAAGTTAAAGGGCTGAAAGATTACATCGTAGGTTGCGCGTGAAACTCGAAAAAGAGCTAGACTTTAAACGAACCGTTTAATCTTCCTTTTCTCAATCGATGATAAAACCAACTACATTAATTAAAGTGATTGACTTATCCGGAAGAAAATTGACGTTCCAGACAACAGACATGTCTATCGTTCGTCCTGCGGTGTAGTCGGTTTCCCGATATCATATTGAGCCTTATCAATCGAATCGTGTCGTGGGTTTTGTTTTAGTTTAGTTACAAACGGAGAACGCACGGCTGTGTAGGAATCTTTCATGTACAGCCCCTCTCGCTCGAGAGCGAAATTGGATTGTAGCGAACTCGAATACCACGTGGTTGGAAGCCTTTGAAAGGATTCCGCTCTGAGCGATCGATGTGACTCCGTTCGTTTCTAGAACATATGGGCCACGTATGAAAGAATCACTAGCAATCAGTACAGTTATATTATATAAAGAGTCAAAAACTTTTGCACAACGCGGGTATCGTAGTACATGATAAAAAGAGAAACTATTTCCTTTCTGAAGATTGGAAATGCATTTACGTTATGGTTTTCAACTGCAATTGTTGCTATCGAAATTTTAATAATAATTGCTATATAGAAATATTTCAGTGTATTTCACAAGGTATTTAAACATAAAATATTCAATTGGCAACTTTATCATAATATTACAGAAATATGAAAAATGAATAAACATATAGGATCTTTTTTCGAAATATTAATTTACTTAAAAACCACGTATTAACAGAATTAAATGAAGTAAACCTCGGAGTAAACTTTATCTGTAAATCTTTCTTCCTACTTACATAATGTTTCGCTAAATTTTGGCGCGTTACCTTGACAGATTTTCTCGAGTGTTTTCTCGCGTACTAAGATACAAATCAAGGATTGATCATTATGTTGGCTTCTATCATAAATACTATTCTGGAAGAAATAGTCAGGTTCTTGTTCGTTACATACCATCGCCATAATAAAATAATTACGAAATTTAGAATATATTTTGATTGTACTAATAATATAAAAGAGAGATAGAAGCTGTAATTATTACTGGATTATTACTACAGTTTTCAATTTGCAATATGTAATATTTTTAAAATTAAAATTAAAATTTAATGTAAAATGTAAGTTTAATATATAATTATCCATTTTTCTTAATATTATATTTAAAATATGAATAATATTGATAATGTGATACTGTTTCTTTCCGCTTCCATGAGCCGTAAATATCTAAAGCGTGCTTTATATGAGTTAAACAAAAAGAGATTTACATGATATACATATCATATAAATTTGTTCGTTCCTCCATGAAGAAATTTTAATTATTGCTTATTGACGCATAAAAATTCAATGCGCAAGTCTAAAACAAAATTTAGCCAATCTTGAAATTCTTAACATTAAAATACTAAAAGTGATTCAGTATAAAATAATAGTACAATATCTGAAACTGTTGACACATTTCTTTAGCGTATAGCAAAATAGTTTATAGTTCTAAGTAACGTTTTTGGGAAGAGTGTCTATTGAATATGCATGAAATCAGTACATTGCTATGACTGGAATCTGCTAGCAATGCCGACAATCTAGTAAATGGATCACATATACGTGTCATTTATGACAGGTACAATATTCACTAGCAAATTGATGTGTATGGTATTTCTAAGTGATAAATTTACACATGTTGCATTAACCAATCTAGTTAAAGTTTGTAAATCTGGAATCTATCCCACGGATCAGATAAATAAATAAAAAATTGAAAAGAATTATTTAATTGCCAGATAGAAAGTCTCGCAAACTCAAATTTAATTTCGGAGATAAATTATTTTGTTGCACGAATCATCTGAACTCGAACAGATAAAACTTCACGTTTGGCATTAAAGAATAACGAACGTGTAATTGAGATCTGATTCAACGCTTTACATTTGCCCGCGAACAATGGATATTGCAATTCGCTTTTATGGCAAGAAGATCGATATATCGCGTATTGCGTTTATTTTATGAAAAGCATGTAACATATCGTGACTTATATAGATTAAATTTTGCTTACAAAACTGCGACAATTTACTAGCAAATAGCTTGTAACGAACATAAACGACGTCTTAAGACAACGCGAGATTCGAAACCTAACGACGCACGACATATTATATCGCACTTTAATTCCCCTTCAACAGCCCGGCATAACGATGGTGGCTTCCATTAGAAGCTGCAATGCACCTTTGTTTTCTGAGATCCTTGCAGATTCCTGCTGCAAGAACGCGATGTATTTCAGAAAGGGAGAAGTGCCGCGCAAGTAGGGCTCTCGTGTTGAATAAGAAATATCGCATTAATACCGACGATACGAGGTCGAGGGACAAAGGAACGAGGTGCGAAAGCTATATAAGACGACATTTAAGACGAACTTAATATACCGTTCGCATAATTTTCCGGGACGTTCAAACACATACATATATTTCACACGAAAACCACTCGTAAAACTAACATCACTCACTAGAGTTTGTACACGACAAATCGTATGGCCCGCGATCTCACCGCGAACTTACCAACTACAGCAAAACAGAGCAAATAAACGGTAAATATTTAACGATAATTTTCGAGAGAATGTATTTTTTGAGACCTGTGAAAATTAAATCTACGTGTAATTGAAACTTGCTTGTGATGTAATTGTTGATAACTTAGGGGGAGATCTTTTTTAAATTTAAATATAACCAAAAAGCTATTTTTATTTTTATATTAGACTTATTTAATAATTACATATAGGTATATATCGATGTATATAAATTAGATTAGCACAAACGACGCGTTGAAATTTAATTTCGGTGAAATGTAACTCTTACAGCTGTACGACGTTGACAGAAGCAAGTGTTTGGTAAAGAGAAAAGCACGAGCAGATAAAAATGTGAACGCTTCGAATATTCGTTGAGTCCTGAAACGGAATTCCAAGACGAGAATGCAATTCGATCGCGCGACGTCAACGTGGATTTGCTTCCTCGCGGCTATTTCAAGGATGAAACGTTGTCCCGCCAGCTTACGAAGGTGGGCACGAACATGTATTTGAAAGTCGAAAATGTGTCGGGAGAAAGTAATGCAAAAGCAATGCAAAAGCCTTCGGCAGCTGCGCCGCCGTACCTTCCAGCAGCCATAATAGCGCGGAAAATAGTTTCTCCGAGGTGTGAAAATCGTAATATCAGGTACGGCGAAACAGCGAGAGCGCTTAGTGAATCGTCGGAATCGCACCCTTAATGGAACGTCATTTGCATAATTAATATGGCTTTGGTTGTGTCATGATCTAGCATAATCCGAATACTTTTCACCCGCATAAATGACTTTTAGCATAGAATCAGAATTGAGGTCATAATCTACTTATTACAGTTCTCGATAATAAGTAGGTATGAAGAATTTTGCGCAAAAATTTACCACTCCCTTGCTTCTATTTTATTCTTATTCATCTTTAGATCCATCTGCGCTGATGGATTCCTTTTGGATTATCTTTCAGCTACAATAAACTAAATAACTCATACACATCTTTGTTATTAGTCCAACAAAAGTATATTTAAGGTAATACAGTTGCAAACAGTTTCTTCTTTCAAAATATTATTTTTTTCGCGGTACGCATTCACACGTACATACTAAAACCTGTATTCTATCAAAAGTTAATCCGATCACACACGAGTAGAGCCATTCTTCGCTCATGGCTCGACTACGAGAGCGCGAAAGCCGCATGGTATCGGATGGTTGGAAGTTGTAACGCTACGAGAGGCGCCGTCTCGCAAGCCCGAAGGCGCTAAAATATCTGCCTGATATGCTCGTCAGGAATATCTCCATAAGTCACCACTATATCTTGAAGCTGAATCCTCCAAGCCCGGAAGCGAATGCAACTCACGCACTTCCGCTAGTGCAGATGGCTCTTAAGAGAAAACAGTTAAATAGTAAGTAGAAAAGGTCAATATTATACCGACAGAATTACTAACTGCTGATACAATAACGATTATTGCGTAACATTTATTGTCTAAAAGAAATTTTCGTTGAATTGAGATGTTTCTTGAGAAAATAATACGTCCCGTAATTTATTGAATATGACTTTTAATATATACATAATCTTTCTTAAGTCTCTTCTGTTGCATTTATAATTAAAAAATAGTGGTCTGATATCTGCGATATCATACTAATAAGTAATATACTATGTTGATTTTAAAAGTAAAATATTATACTTTTAACAAGCTAATTTGTCAGGTGTAATATTATTTAAATTGTAACTTCGTTTGTTGAAACGCCAATTTTACATCTCTTTAAATAAAGTTTTGACCTCTCTTTCCCTCTGCAAGATGTAATTCCGCGTTTAAAGCGACCTTAATCCACCTCAGAGTGTCACGTAGATGCGCTGACTCGAAAAAGCGGCAAACTTAAATAAGCATTTCACTACAAATAACGCTACATGAGTAGCAGTCATTAAACATACTTGTATATTCGCGGAATTAAAAATATATCTATTGTTTCATCTTTAGAATTAAATTTAGTTTAATTCAAATAATTCAAGAGTATTTATCAAAAAATATATTATTTTATTGCTTTCACAGAATTTTTAAGAAAAATCTTATTTTTCAAGTAATAACGGAATAATTTTTATGATATTATTAGTATCATATAATTATAGATCTTGTAGGGAGTCTGCAAAGATTGTAAGAAAACAACATTAAAGTTTATTTTTATCTGGATTATTGAAAAAAATAATTTTTTGACATTAACAAAACAAAACAAGTTAAAAATAAAGCTATAATCCCTGTTCGAAACAAAGGATTCCATATTCCTTTTTCCGAGGAAAACTCATTGTTATCCCTCATTTTATTAGTTTAAAAGTTACATCTCTGCCTGGAGAGTTTCTTTCGAAAATAATTCTTCAAACCATGTTCATAAACTTCCCCAAGTTAAGAGTCGAAGTCCTATATCTCGGCTATCTTCAAATCTTAATTAATTCCGAGGGCATATATTACACGGCCTGGGACTTACTGCCGGCAAAAGTTCCTTCGACTTCAGCACTACAAGCGAGTTGTTTACGCGCATGTTCTTCAGAATGGTCCGTTTTCTTTGTACAACGGTGCTCTTTCGTAAACTTTCCGAGATGCGTATAGTTAGTGGAAAAACTGAACACAAAGCTCGTTTCCCTTAAGAGTACGCAATGTGTATTTCTTTTTAAAGATTCAGTAAAAATGTTGGAATGTTGCTCGAGATCAGAGAAATGTTCAAGTCTGGTTTTAAAGCCCTGAATGATGCAAAAGTTTATACTCGACCATCATTGACATAAGTTTCTCGATATGCAAGATACCATCAAGATTAAAGTTAGATAAGGCATCGAGAAATTGTTGGTTAAGGAATAGTGTTAATTCATTGATGGATGCTATTTATGAAAGTGGTGCGCCATGTGTCGGTCATTCCAGTGATCGAAGAGATAAATAGAACCGAAGCGATAAATAGGACTGATTTTAATAGCCGCACGTATTACCGATGATTGTATATACAAAATCGATATATAACGGTACATATGTATCGACGCGAATACGGTGTACCGCGCGTTCAAGCGAATGTACCTACTGTATTATACACGTGCTACCGAAAACACGCGTCAATTCGCATCAGTGAAATATTTTGACGATCGCAATATTCCGTGAAATCTGGAAATGCTAATTGTTATGCAATAAAATATAAATTGGCATAAATGTTTCACACAATTCTGCATTATCTTGATGATAATTTTATTGATATTTCCAATTTTCCGAATTCGAGCGAAATAACAATCGAAAATTTTTCTAAGCAGTACAGCCAGTAGGTAAACATAAACACTGTTTAGTTTTCGACCAATTTTAGGCCGCATATAAAATTACATGAGTTTTTTTGCATAACTTAGAATATTATTACATTATTAGGATATTATTATCTAAGCTAGCTAAGATTTAAAAAAAAATGTGGATATTATAACAGGAAAATTTTCAACCAGATTACCTACCTCCCAGATTCCTGTTAACATTTTCAGCTTTTTAGTTAGTCAGAAATAGCTATATCGCTCTTATAAAAATTGCAACAGGAAAAGATTACAAATTCACCAACCGACATGAACCGAGGGAATCGATCGAGCTGCAAGGCATTACGACTTACAGTTCGAGCACGTTATGTGAGAAGGCTTCAAAGGATTGATATGGACATCGCAATATCATTGGGGAGAATACTAGCCGCGAGAATGCTCTACGGACCACAACTTTTGCTGTAAGGTGTACTATACCCACGAGGGATGGAAATTAAACATAAAATGAACCGACATTCGCAATTTAAAACTGGGTCATTGAATTTATAATTCATCGCTGTGTCACGTTCTGCAAAGACGATATTTACAGAAGGCACTACGTACGGTCCATTTAAAAAGAAATGCCGTATACTATCGTTGCTAGTACAGAATTTATTTAACACGCGTTCATTCAACATTATACTATATTTCACAACATTATACTTTATTTACGTTTAGTATATATATATATATTACCTGTATTAAATGTCATATACTGGACATTTAAAAATAGTGCTTCTTGCATATTCCAGTTACCTCACGATGTAAAATTTCTTGTATACATATGATATTAAAATATTTAAGGATCATTTTAAAAATCATATCGCGCTTGGGACTTATCTCCTTTGTCATATCTAACCCGTTCTGGTAAAGAAAAGAACACCGTCTAAGCCACTGATCGGGTCTCTGAAAACCGGATTTTCCGCTGGAGCTTAAGTCTAAGCTTAAAGGACTTTCAGTTCGAGCGTATATGTATAGCGTGCCATTGTTTGAGACGCGTGTGGGCTGGTATGCGTTAAGCCTTTACTTTTAAAATGGCGGTGAATTGATGTCCTCACAAATCGATAATCGAACTTAGTGCAACTTCTCGTAACACACGGTGGCCTTTCGGGAATAATAAATTCTGCGAGGATATGAGAAACAATGTAATAAAAGCCTTTCTGCTAAAAAAAACAATACTGGAAATAAATGTGTTTTAAAAATTTGAATCACCATGAAAAAATTGAACAAAAATATAACGTGTGTTAAAAATACAGCTCTGAAATATAACTATTTTACTGCAGTTTTATATTACAGTTGCCAGATAATTAAGAAAACGCTTAAATGATTGCTAAAAATAAAAATAATTGACAGAATAATAAATTTCTTTCGCCAGTATAGAATAACAATTAAAGTAATTTAAATCGACCGTGACTGGCAATATATAACGTCTTTCCGATATGAACATTGAAAAACTGTGAGCCAACTTGGTTTGTCGGATTCACACAGCACATTTTCGGATCAATCGTCAAGACATTATTAATTTCGACCATGGGTTTTGGTCAGTTGATGTAATTTTTAAATTAAATAGTGATGTAATTTCTAAATTAAATTTCTAAATTAAATAGTTTAAATCAAATTTTTATTGCGAAAAAATATCACCCCAGCCAGGGTGATAAACAATTGATATGAGACGTATTTATCTCGCTTGATAGTAAATAGCCAGATTATCCCTTGCTTGCCGCGAAGTGACTGTAAAAAATAGGTTATTCGGTCAAACTATAATTGCGACACTTTGTTAAGTGGTCTCAATTACAACGCGCGGTAAACAGGAACTTCTAAACGTTTCCGTGTACATACACTTCCGCATTTCTTGAACAATCCTCGTCACGTCATCACCAACAGTTGTAAAGGTGCAGCTGTGGAATAGCATACTGCATAAATTGCCGTCAAAACTGTGAAATAACTTTTATACAATATGTTAAAATTATTTTTATTTGATACAGAAAAGAGGAAAGGAAGGAGAAGTAGAAACAAAGGCTTTAAAATAAAACAATGAGAAGTTAAATAAAAATATTTCAACATTTGATGTTAATACTTTAATAAACAATTCTGAAAGAGGCTAACGCTTTATAACTATAGCGTATATATAAATTAATACTACAATCTATATAGTTATAATTACGTACGTATTATCAACTATAGATTAATGTTCATGTAAATGTAAAACGCTATTTAATAGCTGTCTCGCTTTATGATCATAAATGCTATTAAATTGATCACGTCAGCAATTTTAATTCTGTTACATACATTGGGCGTGTTAATTCTATCACAAGTGGACCAATCTACTCCAAACCCATAATGCATTATGATGGCGAAACAAATCGGAACGTTCACGCGCCATCGAATTTCGTTAAATACCCGGCTCGGATTTATCTCGAAACTGTTATTTTAAGAGCTTTAAGCCCAATGTTTTTCCAATAGAACAAAAATGTTTTATCTTAAGTCACTTATGTGTGCAAATTCAAAAAGTTAAAAAAAGTACCGTTACGTTAACAATGAAAAAATTGTATCTCGAAGTGTCATAAATGTATAACGTAAAATATAGCAATTGTATTTTGAAACCGTTCCAGAATTTATATTTGAAAATAGATTAATTGACTGTGTAGGCAGCATATAAATCTTTTTTCGTTTTTTTTTTCTTGAGTTTCTATCACGGGTTTCCCAATTTTGCCTCACCACCACATAGAAATATATATTAATAAAGCTTTTACGTTGTCGCCTTTCACAGAGCGTGTAAGCCAATTTATCCCAGAATAGACCATAATGCCACCCCTTTGAGCAGCAATTTTACTATTAATTTCCATTATGACACCAATAAACTCTTTTTGCAAAAGTATGCGCAGCCACTTAATTTCTGACGGCACTTCATCGGGTACGCACGTGTGACAGCTACTTAATATAACGCAATAATAGACTCTTATGTACCTTTACAAAAGTTCAATGATTAAAGACAAGGGGGAAAAGCTTATGGCGTCGCTATCAAAGGGCGTCTCATTATCCTTTTTATGAAAAAAAGTTATATATTGAAAGGCGGTAGCATATGCACGCGATATAAAGTTACTCTAAAGTTACGTCCTTGACCATGCGTAAAACAATCAATAATAAAAAAAAAACACTAGATGTAATATCGAACGTCTGGATATTAATAAATGAGTGAATAGTCGAGCTTAAAAAATAATGAGTACAGAATCAGGATTGATAGATTTAATTACATTCGAAATATATTTAGAAAATAGGTTCAGAGACTTCCGTCTCTGATGGTAGTCTTATTAGAAAAATTGAGTTTCTCGCTTAGACGTATATATATCACGAGAAAGATTCACCTCCATCACGTTTCAAATCAAAACTTTCGTGTTACCCTTCTAACTCATAGAATCCCGGAAGGTTTCTGAATGTTAATCTCAGTAATCCTCGGAACTATTACAATAACACTTCGTACGTCAAGTGCTATTGTTACGCTTACGTGCATTTGTGGATTCTCACAACAAACTAAATAGATGTACGATTTTGTCCACTTTAAACACTTTTACCATAGTTTCCATAACTTTTCTCAGCTAAATGAAACCTCACGACTATATTCATGATTTATAAAATGATTAAATAACATTGTTTAAGCAGCCTTAGAAAATTATTTGGTGTAGTCGCAATTATTGCCCGACAGTGACATAGTTCGGAAATACGCTATATAAATCATTTTCTCGTGAAATTTAACAAATTCTTGTTAAAACTATTCAACGGGTATATCATTAATTCAATATTAAATTGTAAAGTTAGAGACCGAGGCAATTTAATAATAACTATTTTTTAATAATTCTAAACGTTTTAAATTGTTATTAATTGACATCGAAAATTACAGGACGTGTAGGAAACTTTTTATAGACTCCATACGATAATTTAGCATCATATATATTATATATGTCGTCATGCTAACCATTACTCTCCATTCTTATTTAATATTGTTATTTGACATTTGACATTTCTGTTGGCACGTTTCGCGCGTTCCGAAGCAACGCGAACATAAAGGAACAGTATCCTACAAACTGAACGTAGAATGTGGAATATGAAAGAGAAGCGATGCACGGGAAAAATGGTACCTAACCAAATGTAAAATCATATGAGTTAGCATTCATGATTCATCATCAAATGAAATAAACATTTTTTTTTTCTCGGTAAAATACTTATTGTGGAGTTAGGTATATTAGACATACTTTAATTGGACTCCATGGCAGCGATTTAGTAGAATTGTTGCGATTATATGTTGGAAGTTCACAGCAAGATCCACGATTGTCTTATTTATGTCCATTTCTACCAATGTAGATTAACTTTAATCTTGGTTTAACTTCTTCTTATCTTTTTCTAATTCTCAGAACTAGATTAACTTTAATCTCGGTTTAACTTTCTTTTTATCTATTTCTAATTCTTAATTCTAAATCTAATTCTTTTTCTAATTCTTTTTAAGAACATAGAAAAAGATGAAAAGAGCAATTTAAACCAAAATTAAAGTTAATCTACGTTGGTATAGAGGTGGACATTATTAGGCACCATTTTAACGTACATACAGTTCTATACATATTCTAATAGCGACATATAGTTCCACGCGTCATAAATTTCCCGTTTCCGATATTTACACGCGCATCGTTTGTTTGTCCCGGCGCTAAATCTCCTTCTCGGTTAATTCCCATCCGCCCGTCTCGGCCTACTCTGTCTCTCAGACCCGGCTCCATGCTAATGCAGGCTGCAATTTGTATAATTTCGAAATGGGTTAAGCACGCGTCGGAGCATCCGAGGTCGATAACTTTTTCTACCTCCGCGATAGAACGTCGTTATCTGCACGTGCTCTTCCGCAACGGCGCGGCGCTCGTTCCAAAGCATAGTGCTTACTTTACATTTTAATGTCTCCGGAGTCACGTCGACATCTCGAAGTGCTACTAATTTCATGGACTTTTAACTGTAAATTCACCGATCACGCTTTCTATAGTTATATGTCAAGTAAAATACGCGGGCAAACGCGCGTGCTTTTTATAGAAAAATTGTAGTAATCACAAACTTTGTAGTATAGCTCTTGGCATATAACCATAATTGCAAGGGATAACTAAACGTTGAGATACAATAGCAATTCCAATCGAGTGGTTTTGAATGGTTGGTAGCGTCAGTCATGAAGCATAACATTAGCGGCATTAATCGTGATTTCTGAAGCGTTAAGATGCTGTGATAATCGATACTATATATATATAGTATAGACAATCTGTAATGATTATATGTAGTTACGATATTATATATCTCTGTTAATATATAGAAGAAAAAACGGACGGTAACTTTAGAACACTCCTCATATAATTGACATCAGAAGTGGACCAATTAAACAAAATTTCTCTAGCGAATTGCACTTTTAATAAAACATGATATTTTTCATAAAAAGATACAACAAAAATTGGAAATAAACTTCAGTTTTCATTTGCTATCTCGTTGCAGAATATGGCAAAATTAATTCGAGAAAAAAATTTCGTCTTTTGGTTATCTAATTTGACATATTAACATAACTACATTTACTACTAATATAATTTTTATTATTTTCCATGATTTTTTAAACCTTAAGAGGATCCTGCACCCGTCTGTATTACCGATAGGACGCGAGTCTTCGCGAGTCTTCTTTTGAAGTAACATATCTTTTTATTGGCTTTACAGAATGAAAAATCCTTTTCAGAAGTTAAATTATATGCACTAATGATGTCAACGCTGGTCGATTTTATGCCGAGAACAAAAATAATTTCAGAAATGCAGATTTTCGTTACCTACTCTCACGTCAAGTCATGACAACATTTGCTTCATATAAACATTCTACAATTTGTTGTACAAAATGAGACTAGCCTTGACAACGGATAACATGAAGAAATAACATACCGTAGTTAGAATTAGGCTCAGACACGTAACAAAAAAGATATGCTGCTTAAAAGATTATATAACCTATAACCAATCTGAAGAGGATAAATATATCGTATAGATACTCGTTAGACAAGGACAGATCTATATTGGTCGGTAACTTAGACGATTGAAATTATCGACATTGTTGGAGTTCGCCTGTCACTGCAGGATCCCCTTAACAGAGCTGCAAGAAAAAAAATATCTTCAAGACTCTTTTACTTTATTTTATTTGACTAACATTTATTTTTAAATATGTTCCTTTGAATAAATTGAGAGTTTGAATACTATTATTAATGCTGTATTAGCTATTATATAGTTGTCGTATTGTTATTAACGAGCTCGGAAGACGACAAAGTGCATATATAGTATTTTGTGTACTGCCGAACTTGCATGGTCTCCTTCATGCAAGAAGTTTCAGCCGATGAAAACCGACGGGACTACGGGAGCTATAAGTGCCACCAAGTACAATAATTATCACTGTTACAGCCCGTTTTTGCGCTCGTAAAAACTTTATGCATACGTAGCAAAATTTAACTCCGAGCGCTACTAATTAGCGGCGTTAAATGCAACGGATGCTTACAAACGCAAACAGCATTTCCACCATGATACTTCAAGCAGTTGCCTTTTCATCATGATGCTCGTTGAATGTAATAAATATTACCGTATTTACGTAGAAATTTAAAAGTATTTTAGTAGAAAAGTAAAATAATTTTTGACAAATTAAATTCAATATTTAGTTACCACTTTAAATTTAAAAGAAATGATTTTTATAGAAACGACGCTCGACTTGCGGTGTAGTAAAACATTGATTATTAAGTAAAGAATATTCCCTTATGAACTATTTGACTTCGTCAAATTGTTAAGTTTTAATTTAAGTTTTCACTAGCGCTACGCGTTAAGTTTTATTGCTCCATCTTTCTCCTAACCCAATATTTTGTAATATCACGACGACAACTTCACGCACACACAATCAATCTCTTTATGTAATATTCATAAATTTGCACAGTCACCTCGCGGATACTGATGCAAAAAGTTTCGCGGGAATTGCTACGGTGAGATAATGACAGAATATAAACGACACGTTGGATTAATCTGGCGCGAATTTCCGAGTCGATTTATCGATGAATCTCGGCACCTGAGCACATAAAACCAAAATCTCTTAAACTATACTAAGGCCAGAAATTCAATTGGCAGTGATGGACACCCGTGTTCGGCGGATAGATCACTGTTTGTAGATATTCGTGTTAAGCCCATAAATCGTAATCCTTCTATATTCGAATATTCATGCGCCATATGTTCTCTCAATTTCGCAAGTGACAGTTGGTACGAAAAGCTATCATAAATGTATTTCTCATATTTTTCTTTTAATTTATTATTTAGATTTATCCGCGTTAGATTTATGTAATTAGTTTTCTAAAAAATATTAGAACATGAATTATAAATAAGTACCGTTACAAAATGCATTGCACAACATGTTAGCTCGTAACTCAATAAAAGGCTTTACGTAATTTTATTCCTCTCGGGACTTAAAAATTTGATAGAAAACAGTAATAATAAATTAATTAACTCCCGTGATTTGTGGATTAAAGCCACAATTATAAATTATCGAAACAATCTTTCCTGCGACTTATTCATACAAAACAGAAATCGAAGCGATAGAAAACGCAAAAATAAATCTTTGTTTCATTATGCGATATTTATTTCTTTCGCGATACCCGGATTCGGATGTACTTCTTATTACGTTTTGCATTTTTCGATTGAAGTGTAATTCGCCAACTAATTTCCGGATTAAAAGCGCAGAGTAATATCGCCAAATCGATCTTTCACGTAACAAGGAGTAAAATATTTAATAGCTAATTTATCAAAGCTGCTTCAAAAAGCAAAGAAAAGAATATTCGGTGATTACTTTATAACATTTCATGGAAACGGCAGTTTATAGAAACGACAGTTCGGCCTGTACACAGCCTTGGCGTTTGTTTAAGCATGTCGCTGCGCATACAAGGTCGCCACGCTATCATTTATACGCTGATTCTCGAGCAAATAGGTAGCAATATGAGCAAATAGGTAGTAAATAGATAGCGATATGAGCGGCTCCGTGTATCATTTTCTTTCTCGAGACGCGATATCAAACGTTATCACACCTTACAATTACGATAAAAGTGATCGTTTGCTCGCATAATCAATTTTTCAAAAGTAAATGACAAAGAATGAAGGTTATTTTTCTTTTATCTCACCAGGATTACTCTTTCATATAATAAAAGGTAATAGTAAAAGAGCCCGTGATTACGAAGATTCGAGCGTGTAATATCACTAATCTAGAGACCTTTTCTTCTCCTTTGCAATGCTTTTAAAACTCAATTCAGTATCTCGACAATGTTAATCGTGATCGCTTGCGAAAGTCCTGTGTGGAACGTTGGGGATGAATTTCGCGAGGAAGAAAAGCAACCCATTCTTTATGATCTTTGCACAAAGTGCGGGACGTCGAGATGGATTTTTCTCTTCGAGGAAACATTTCGAAGCGGAGTAAGCGAATGAAGAGTCATCCCGTAATGTTCAAGCTGAAACAAACTTTTCACACGTGCAAGAGATGGGAAGAAATCGTAATGCGATTCCCTACGGCAGATCTCCATTATTTCTCTTGAACGTAATATTTACTGTGCCACACAATGTACGGCTTTAAAATCCAGCCCTAGCTCGAGATGATTCACGGTGCCAACTTTTTTGCGCTCTACGTTATCGGTTATCATATTAATTAACATAATCTCTTTTCCGACAAGACTTTGAACAATAACGTGCATCGGATGGGAGAATAACAAGCATAAATCGCGATTATATACAACGAATGATACAAAATATCGCTGTAATAACTCGTAGTTATGTCTCATCGAACGTAAAATGTTCATATTTATGATGTAGGTACGGAGTATAGGATTGCACAAGCTCTCTAATACGATTGCGTACCTATATCGGAAATCGCGCGATAAAACAATTTGCTTGCTGATTACGTTTTGTCAGGCGCAATCGATATTTAGAGTCTCAATTACGGACTCAATTTCACACGAATCACCACCATAATGTATGTTTGTTTTAGGGAGCGGCGAGCCGTGGTTGAGAAGCGAGAAGCATGCTGAGCTCGGAACGGAGATTTTACTGCCCTGCGTCCTGAAATCACCGCAATGCGAGGGTCTGCACAGCATCAAGTGGTACCGTGGACCCACGAGGATTTTCATTTTCAGCGAGGACGCCGGGATTATACGCGGCAATAACGACATTGCTACCAGGTAATTAAAGTATTATATTGAGACTTGAATGCATAATGCTAGTGGGTTCAACTCGTGCCTTGACTTAATTAGGCCGCCTCTTTTGCAGTTTTTTTTTTTTTAAGAAACTAAGCTAAATTTTATTATTCCTCAATATATTTCGCGGCGCCAATTAAAATCGTAATATGAACTTATTAAAACTCGCGATAATAATCACCAGTTTTGCAATGTTAACCGAAAACTGCTAAAGTTATCTCTTTATGTTTTTAAAATATTATTTAAATGTTATTTAAAATATTCAACGATTAATTTCTCCACAAAAAAAAACGACGTTATTTCTATATTTCTACATTTCAAAACTCATACACAATTTTTTATTTTTTATTATAATACCCGCTTTTGATATACTAGTATAATTTTATAGACGTCTGTTTCTCTATTTCACAACATATAAAATTTTTTTGTTTTATTATTCTCATTAACATTTTTCAAATTTTTATTTTTTGTCCGAAAAACGTTAAAAATATTGTAGGATGTTACATAGCTGACCTGCAAATAACACATTTTCTTGAATTATTTTCGGTTCTGATAATTAGCTGCTTCCACGATTTGTAACTATCGCGATTATGCTCATTTCGGGGTCATCACCCTGTAATTGCATTTTGTGGTTCGCGATCTATATTTAGAGATCGTGCAGCTTCGAATACGTCAAATGCGTTAAATGCGCACGTGACTATACACACGTGAATATGTACACGTGAATATTTAGAGCATGAAACTTCTAATTGGTAATTATCAAAGTCTCTGATTGTTTTAGTAATATCCGGTTTGCCATTGTTTCTATAGTTGATTTGATACGGTTTACGTATCGTTATTTGCACATAAAACCTTTAACATGTACCGATACATGTTCTACATTCTACAGTCTCTTTTAATCAAGGTGATACGGATATATAGTAACAAGTAAATAATAAGTTAGTGAATAAATTTTCTTTAATTGCATTATGATAAGAAAATTAATGAATGTAAAATAAATAATAGAATTTTTTATAGTATTATTCTATTTATGCTATGCAATATTAAAGAGAGAAGGGAGGAGTGTCATATAATATAGAAAGTATAACAGAAGTTATTTTATTAATGATGAAAAAAATTTAAATAATAATTTGATTACAAGAAACTTGTACATTTAGCTGTAAATGAGACAACCTCGTTATCTCCATTAAATCAATTAGCTACGTCTTTTGATTGTAATTCGCCACTATAGCTATTTACTCCGAGCGTTATTGTTTGGGTACACGTGGCAACTAGGCATACAAACTCGAATCTGAAATGTTCCTTAGAGATTTCATCCGATAACACCGTGTTTCTCTTCGTGCCAATTTGCATTAATTAAAATGAACTCACCAATATCCTTGAATAATTAACAACGAGAAGCGACAAGCTTTATTGAATACTGATTAATTATTTTTACTCATTTACCTCCTCAATTTTTCAGGCTAGTTAATATTCTTATTAAAAATTAAATATAATTCTATTTCTTTATTAAACTAAATAAAAATTTAATTAAACATTGAGACTTACTTGCAATTAGTGGATTTTATTTCGTAATATAAGAAAAGATACCACTATCAATTTAATCGTACAAGTTATAGCTGAAAAAAATATGGAAATTATAGGAGATTTGTTTGCATGTTTAAAATATGATTTTTATACGTCTATCAAGCTAACCACACGAATTAAAATAACACGATTGATATCACACAAAAGGACAGGCGTTACGGATTAGCTGTTAATAAAGTGCTTCTTATTTAATGCCATTAGCACGTTTCAATAGCCACTTATCGCTTTTCTTCTTCGCCTCGCGTATTTAGTCTGAAATGACAACGATACGAGATGGATTACATGACGTTGTTTTTTTTTAAACAGAAGCGAAAGCATTAGCAGCAATAGTATTTTTATGTATCATTTTTTGCGCAATACGCAGACGTACATTCATAGACGTACGTACATACGTTACTGTTGTGAGTTTTATGCTTGAAAAAGAAAAAGAGAATTTGAACGAGAAAATGTTTGATCTGCACTGTGCATTTTATTTGTTTGAAATACCATGCTGTTGCTACATTTGTCAAAAAATAATAAAATCACCTGTGATGACATGATAATAAAAGACAAATGCATATGTTACAGTTTGATACACACATATATGTATATAATATACATATATACATGTTCCCACGTATATAAGAGGCAATCTTATCTTCCAATTTCAAGACTATCTAATGTAGTTCTTTAACGTATAATTTTTCTTTTATCTAAAGAAGTTACATAAAGTTTAAAATATTTTATATGAAGATATTTTTATTTGCAGATGTGCTCAATTTCACTTTTAGTAATATATATAAATTTTTTATTATAATAATGTCTTGGATCGATCTTTCTATATTCTATACAGTATTATATTCGATCTGCTTTAAAGTAATGTACCTACAGTAATTTATTTAAAAGCCTTACTCCTATTTGCTATATGTATAGACTCTTTGGTGTACACTTCACAGTAGGGATTTCCTGTAGAGACGATGTCTCTTGACAAACACTGAATCCCTGTTATAATATATTTTCTAGATCTCTCAAAGTACTAGCGAAATACAACGGTAGTGTTATTGTCAAACACGATGTTTGAATTACAGCGAAGTGCGTTTTGCGTAATTAAATGATACTTGATTAAAGTATCATCCTCCACGACTAAGTAAACTATTTATGTTTTATATACATCGTCAAAAAGATTGTAATATTATATAATTATAATTAACTTTCTGTATTTATTTTGTTATTATATAAAACTATTTAATTTTCTGTAGGTATAAGTTTTCTGTTAATAAGTATACTATCAATGTCGACAAAGCTTGATGATTATTGCTGTTAAACAGCTAGTACAAAGCGAATATTATAATTTTTGATAACAGTTTTGTGTGCTTATTACAGTGGGTCATTCACCTTTTTCACGAAATTGGTTTTTTGTACTATTTTCCGTCGCGTGGATCAAAAGCAATTTGGAGCAATCTACTTTTAAACGTTATTCATGCGTATAGCACGATATCAAAGCAATATTCGGTAATTATATCGCGAATCATATACAACACATTCGCATCACGATGTGGGAAATACGTCGGTTATATGCGAACGTAATGCGAATTGTGGGCAGAAATTTCCTTTAATTTCATTACGAAATACATTCAGTCAAAACGTGAAATGTGTCTTTCATTAATTCGATATTTTATATACTTATGTTCGCGAAAGACAAAATTGCAGTGTGAAAAGTGTAAAAACACGCCGTCGAAAAAAATAATACATTTTCGATATAAGTATGCAATGTATACTAATGCCGCGTATTATATAAATAAGGGACGTTATACGCTTTTATAGGCTAATGCAAAATATGTCCCCTATTTCTAAGATTTTATAATACTGCACACTATTATCCGGATTAGTTAGAATCCGGATTTAGAACTCCGGAAATATAAAGTAATGTTGTGTATGTTGTATTATCGCTGTATGTTGTATGTAAGCTACTTTATTACTTTGCGGTGTTGCAAAGAACGTGGTCCTTGGTAATGTTATTAGTTATATTTAAGAAAATGTCGCATTTACTTTATTACTTTGAGATGTTACAAGGGACGTATCCTTTGACAATGTTATTTAACAAGAATCCCTTATTTACAACACTCTTGAAATTTTAGAAACAATACTCTTATATAAGTACGATCGCGCGAAATTATTTTTAGTAGTAAAATTATTGTTACATTTTGACGTTTTAGTCAAATATATAAGACAGTCAAAATACATATAGAAGAAACGGCAACTGCAAATCAGAATAAATAAATGTTATTGATACAGAAATCATATTGGATATCTAGACGTGAACGCACGCTTATCGCAGTGTATAACATTGATGGTCTAATTACACGCAAATGCAAAAGATACATATAGTTTCATGCAGCACGATGACGCTGATTAGCGGTGCGGCACATCGTCGTATCAACAATTCGCTAATGACGCCGTAAACGGCTCGTCGATCAAACAACACGCCGAAATGTCGGTTGACCGCGATCACCTGCGTTTCATACCAACGCAGAATTTGCGGCCTGCAAAAACAATGATTCGTCACACGCTATACGTTTAACCCGGGAAAACGGAGAATAAAAGCAATACGAACATTTCGGTTGAAAATTGTTCGCGTCAATATTTAATCTCGTTAATAAAAGCGGATTTTGGAATATCGTACGATCGTATATGTGTGTAGCATATAAACGCTATGTATGTTGAACATTGGTGTTTTATTTTTATCAAAACGCGTGCAAAAATATTATTTTTACCGTTATTAAATAAACACACTTAGCATTACAATTTTGCAAAAAACGAGGGAAAGAAACATGATTTGAATTTATTATTTCCACCGTTTTTTTTTTTTTTTTTGTAATTCACACTTTTGGACGCTTTTAGTCCAAAGCTTTTAATATCTTTAGATAAGTAATAAGTAATCAATTTGATGGGGCAGTAAATTGTATCGAATTATGGCGCGTTCAATAGTGATGTGTACCGACTACTGTACTTATATGTCGATGAATACACTCAGTACCTATTGACAGAATATCGAACGCGCCCTATATGCATTGACTATGCGTTTGCTTGCCATTTACAGATATAAATGACGAGACCTTCGGTTGACGTCTTGTTGCTTCACAGTTTACCGTTGTACTTTAATGGCTTTGCGAGAATGCCACTTGCATCGTGATCCAATTTAATTACGAGCATTCGGAATTTTTGTGGCACTGCGTTACACATAAAAACATATTTATTATACAATTTATTCTCGTTATAAATTAATAATGCATTATACGATCGCATCAAGAGATTTTTCGTTAATATTTCTGGAGTACGTATGCACAGATGCATCGGATGTATGCAACATGTAAATAGAATCGGTTCGAATAATATATAGTATGATCGAATTGCATATATGACGATGATATCGCCACCTTATCGTCGTAAATGGATTATGCTACTCAGGCAGGATAACGAGCAGATTAATTTCATTGATTGTCCGATTCATTACCCGGTGTTAATCGCAATTTGAGATTGACATTACGTGAGGTCATTATACTTGCGTTGGCATGAACCACATAATGGCATAATACCGCGCGATCGTCATTAATAAAGTGCATAAACAATCAATGTGTTTACGATTAATGAAACGCTGCGCGTTATAATCGTGAGTGGCACCAATTATACGGAAATAAAACTGGCACAATGTGACAAGCGAAATTTATTAGATTCTAAAGGAAATATATTTGTCATTGTTATCGCGTGAAATGCTTGTTAAAAATTTATTAAACAAAACGTTCTGTCATTATTACCGTTCAATTATAATTGCAATACTAACAGATCTTTTTGCCACACATTATATTAAATTGAACATGTCAAAATTTCAAACAATCAAAATTAATTTGGGAAATTATAAATCAAATCACGTTGTTTTTGTTCTAATTGCTCAAATCAATCTAGCAGTATATGAATGTTTTACGTCATGAATGTTTCAGGGCGAACATATTGCCTGGAACTAAATCACGTTTTTGTTGCAATTTTCAAATTAATCTAACAGTACGAATGCTTTACGTGAATGTTTCAGGGCGGACATAGAATATTCGGCGAATTCATCGAAAACATATTTGAAAATACCCGAGGTTCAGCTGGAGGACGAGGGTCTGTACAAATGCGAAGCTACGTATATGGCAGTCAACCGCGAGTGCAACAACGTGCAGCACATTATTCTTAACGTCACAGGTGCGTTACATTACATTATGCAGCATTACCGGATTAACATATTCGGAGTAAGATTAAATTTTTACCAAACTGGATACCAGAGAAAGAGAGAGAGATATCAAAAATTTGTGTGTTTTTAAAAATTCAATGCAATAATAATACGAGCTCGCTTTCGACGCTTTGTACGAAGTATATAAAGATTTTTCGGATATTTTATAGAGAGATACCGAGAGATTTACGGAAACTATTTTAAAACTTTTCGCATAACTTCTCGCCATAAATTGCCCGCAATATTCTTAGCCGTAGTACGACCTCTGTTTGTTATGCAACCTCTCTTGTGTACATTACGTCCATACGTCAAAAACGTGGTCGCAAGTAGCCTGCATTATTGAAAAGGCAATACGGGATACGAAGTAATACGTTTCATCATTCATACGCGCGGAAATCTGTTTGCCTCATTTTTGTTTTCCTCGTGACACATCCTTTTCTTATTACGTTATTACCGGGCAAATTTAACGTGATATATCTCGAAAGTAATACGGTAATACAATGTACTCCGGCATTTCATATGATACATAAAAACATATTTATGATATCCGTACTACACTCGGAAAGGTGAAAATGGTATACGCAAATCGGAACATATCGTAGGACTCACATTCCATAAATCAGGCAATGTTTATTTCAAACTAACGGTTACACGTGATCGTTCTCGCCAATATTTCAATTTTGCGCGATACGTCCGAACGATAGACAACTCGTTACGGATGGCCCTTTTACGAAATTGGCAAGTAACGATGCGCTTCCTTTCGAAACACCTCTCGAAAATAGAAGTCTTATTTACATTTTGCGGCCACTTGTGCCAAATTTAAAACATCAATAGTTTATACAATTCGCGTTTTTCCTTTTCGTATTATGTATAGCAATATACCCAAAGTAGGAAGACAGCTGCAAGGAAAAAATACTACAATATCAATCTAGAAATTAATAATGTTCCTGCTTTGAGTAACGCCTATTATTTAATGGAAAAAAAATCAAAATCCACTGAGATGGCCGTCACAGTCAATCGATGACGATTTTGTCTTTGCTTTGAATTCTCGGGATTCAGCTATGATCTAACTTTTCTTCTTCCTATTTAGTTTTCAATGTTTCTCTATGACTATCGTCCCTCCGGTATCGTAACACACGGTATTGAGTGTGGAAATGTATGCATTCCGCTATGCATTAAGTACTTAATTTTCGCGGAAGCTGGGTAACCATCAGATAGTGATCTGGGTTAAACCCATGTCAAATTATACATCGATAACTCGAGTTATACCGGATGACTCCTAACTTTCCGAAGAGTTAATATCGACAAGTTAAGCTCAAGTTAGGCTCCCATCTGGTGTGATATCTCACGTACTCATCTGGATACATGGAGTTATTTGATAATTCTTGATTTAACGTTTAGATTAATCTCATAAACGCATTATAGGGTCATTTAACGGCTAAATAGCTTCATTGCCACACGATGTTATTTAATCTGGTTAATGCTTCATCATCACTGCGGTGTCGTGGTTTACTCGCGCTAACTTATCTCATATTAAATTTATACGAAATCCTTGCAAATTAAGGAGAGATTCCGAGAATTACAAAACGTCAAAAAGATTTTATGTGCATAAAATACATATCCCTTATAGAATTGTAATTCTGTAAGTGATTTTTTGGCTAGTGATTGATCACTTAAAAGCACTATTAAAAGTACTGTTAACAGTGCTTTTAAGAGTGCTCTTAAGTGATTAATTACTAGCCAAAAAATCACTTACAGTATTACATTTCTATAAAGGATATTCTGTAAAATGTAATGAATATCAGTTAAATTTTTCATGGAAGTTTATTAATATCTAGAATTGTAGTTTGTAAGCATAAGAGGCAAAAATAACGAGTTATGCATATTTTCGCATTAAAAAATAACAAATAGAAGGAATGATGGAAGAAGATTTATAATTAATGCGTTTTTGTTAAATCGCATTTTACATACTTTTATATTAAATTATAACAAATATGTATATATCAATAATAAAAGATGAAAAAAATTTTATTTATAATGAATATACCGTACTGTTAAATTAAATATAAATAATAATGTTAAAATAAAATGTTAAATAAAAATGTTGAGTAATGTAAGAAAAATCAGATATTACTAAAGCTTCTTCTTTCCTAGAAGTCAGAAGCTACACTAGAGTCGGAAGGAACATTAGCGGTTTCTAATTATCCGGCACAGAATTACGGCTTAATTGCGTTATTAAGTAATTCCGTAATAGGGCCTGCACTTAAATTTTATATAGGTATGAGAAGATCTCCTCCAAATTCATCTTGACAGAGATCTTCCTTCTGCCAGCCGCAAGCTTCTTGCGAGGCACACCATTTAAATATTGTTATATCTACATTATCTTTGGAAGTTTATGAAGAATGAAATAACCCTCCTCTGGAGTGGTTATTCAGCGAACGTAGCGATTTTCCGCGTACATATACGCGAGTCGTCATCGCGATGGACGTGAATAGAATCACTGTGTATACACGAAATTCCGGCTGTTGATCTGTCGTCTTCGCTGTCGTGCACCATGCCTCGTGACATCATAGCGAGTTAAACGTGTAGGGTGGAGTTTTCAAGTGTATAATCGCGACATAGTACCTACCTATAGGTTAACGCGTAAGCAGCATTCAGAAACTTTCATCTCTCATAATAGGGTATTGTATTCTTCTTGAAGTTCCAAAAGCGGAGACTGCCTTGGAAATTAATTTTGCGGTCTAATTAAAAAGATAAAGTAATTATTCCCGAAATTTCTAAATGTGCGAATTGGATGAAGTAATTATTCATTAATTCTATTTATACTTCTTATTATTATTTATTATTATCGTTGTCATTTTGTGCAATATTTTAAAAGAAGTTACATTAATCTTTTAAAAACTAAAATAAAAGCTTTATCAATTTTTTATTACGGCAGATTTTAGATAGGATGCTCTTTCGTGCGGTCGTTTTAAGAGATTCTCCAACTTTTATCGTTTTGATTGCAAAACCAATTGAAACACGAACGGAACACGAAAGAACTTGGAAAAAGTTGCTCTTGACGCATAACTGATTGTGACCTCAATTTGTCGAACTTAAAGTGCCTCGTGAATTTATGTATCGGGCTGCTTTCTTACGAACGTGTCTTGAATTCTATTACAAAACGTAATATCACCGCGTATTTAACTGCTTTAGAATATACATAATACCGTTGTTACACATAGGTATTCGAATATATCGCGCGCAGATTGCTATGCACATTCCTTGAACAAATATTAGAATAATTAGGAAGAATGATTGTTTTAAAGATAAATATCACTAATCTTCTTAAGAAAAATTTTATAAAGATATTTATTTTATTTTATTTAACAAGAAATTTAATTTAAGACCTTATTAGTGTTTGAGAATTAAATAACAAAATAAAGAAACAAAAAATGACATTTAATTAAACTCTTGCTGAAAAAGAAATAATCACAAATTTATTAGATTATTTAATTATAAAGATTATTTAATCAAGCTATTACATAAATTTTAATTCTTTATTTGAGTTGAATAATCTCAATTATGATAATAATCTGAAATCGACGGTTACAAATTGATAAATAACCTTAATAAACGTTTCTTATCTCCCTCGCGTGCAGCTAATTGTCTTACAAGAAATCTTGTTGCTCAGTAGAAAGAGGAAATAAAAGAAAAGTTAAAAGAAGATAAATACGTACCATTATTTTCCTCTAACTATAATTTTATTTTTAATTTAGTAGTTATACGTCTTATAGGTAATTAAAACAAAGCTGTATGGAAAGAGAAAGTTCAACGATAGCAATAATAAATTTTTAATATCTATTAATCAGCTTTTATCATTAGCTTTGGGAGATAAACTAATTCGTTTTTCGTAAATATTTCATAAGTCAAAATAAATCTATGAAACATACCAAAATTAAAAAATAGATTTATTGACAAAATATCCTATTTAATGTCAATGCAACTTATTTTTATATCAGAAAATGCGCCAAAAATTTGAAAGTAATAAAATTAATAAAAAATAAAAGGTACAAATATCAGCTGAAAAATAGATTTATATAAAAATAGCTGAACAAAAATTGCGCGGCTAAATACTCTTAATTCATCTTAATTCTCATCAGGATTAAATATTTACGAAAAAATTTGTGACTAAATAGCGCCAATTTCGATAAAATACGGGATACACGTTGTATCCATTATACCGCAGCGTGGTGAAGCGACAACGTAAAAGTAGCTTGCGAGCTCTCTTGCGACAGGCGTCGACATTAATCTACATAGAAGAGCACAGCACGAAGCTGTGCGCGAAACGGTATCACGTATCACACCTATATCTGTACTTACATATACAGCGCAGCGCGCTGCCGGATTATCCGAACACCTCATTCTAGCTAGGACATCACGCTGCAGATTTATCGTCAAATAGATAATATTGTCAGGAAAGTAGAGCGCGCGCAAACAGGATCAGAACGACGAGGATTAGGAAAAGTATAACGATTTTCCTATTCGATTACTTTTTAATGTCATAAAGATGAAGTTTGTGAAACCTAGCTCTCTATTTTAGTACATTTCTTTATAAGATTATATGTATAAATGTAATACAATTTTCTGTCTGTGTACATATATGTGCAGACAGGAAAATATAAGAAAATTTGTATTATGCAGAATAATTTATTATACATGAGAATTATACTATATATTATAAAAATAGTGGCATTATTAATTTTTACGTCGGATATCATAGAGGTTACGCTTTGTATTATTCTTCCGTCTAGTCGCTCATTCGCTAGATTGTGCCATTACAAACTCACGTAAAAGCTCTGCAAAATAGCTGTTGGCAAAACGCCGTATAGTTTTAACACGGTGGCGCCGCATGGATGCGCTTTTATACGAGATTAGATAGTGAGCTAAAGGTATACAGTACGCGAAACGTTGTTTCTTCTTCCGTTTCATACGTGTTCCGTTTTACGGAGCGTCTTCCTTTTTGCTGCGCAAAATTACGGACAATTGCGACACCTTCTCTCAAAGCGGCGACGACGAAGCCGAGCGTCGCGGATCCTCGGATTCAATGTCGACAAAAATCTCCAAAGGGTCCTATCAAAATCACTTTCGCGAATTCCACAAGACGTAAAACGTCTTTTCGTTCTACAATCTACTCTTTAAATTGTGCAATTTCTTCTCTAGCTCACGATTTTTCTTCCGGAGATTGGAATTTTTTCATTCGGAATTCGGATTTCTTCGGGAAACAAACTACATTTATTTTGTACTTTTACCTATCACGATGTATTGTTGTCGCTGAATTTAAAAAAAGTATTATTGGAGAAAATCTATATGATTGTAAAATGATTCTCTTTACATGTGCAAGGGTAATCGATATTTTCTCGTAGTATTAATTCGCAGTTATAATTTTCACACAATGCGATTTCCCAGTTATTTAAATTAAGACTTAGGTACAACTCGGATCCGGTAAATTGCATGAATTTATGTAGAACTATAGGATGAGACTCGGATCTGCAACGTGATAATGTAAGCTATTATCCAGCAGAACAATAGAATATATCTGCACACCCGTCCTTTTCCGATACACACGAAAGATCGTGGTGATCGGACAATGCATGTATGCTGAGTTTATTGAGCGAAACTACTGCGAGGATTGCGGCGCGTTCTGCATGTGCATTAGCACTCGGCATTACAATATCAATGAATTCCGTCCCGCTATTCGATGGGCGCTGAGGAAAGGATAACTTTACGCTTTTAACGCTGCAACTAACTGAGGAAATATCATTTCGCCAACTGCCAGGTGGAGACAAGCGCGAAAAATCGCGAAGTTCGTAACTTCGTAACGCTTACTTCGTAAGTTACGCCGATTTCCAAGTAGGAAATGCGCGAGACGCGCAGGGGAAAAATCCAGAAACCATCTTGTAAAAAATCACAAAATCACGAAAGCTACTTACGATCTAATGACACCGCCTCCCACTTTCGAAGTAATCTCTTTCTATAGTCGTACAAAGTTGCCGTCGTAGCTGCGGGTCGTTGAGGCGACTTTAAAAGTCGTTTTCAAGTATATTATTCATAAACTTTATCGCTGTTAGAGTGCGCCGTTGGAATGCTCACAAACCGGATCGCTTTCCATCGTAATTTTCTGGGAATGGCAGGGCATGACAATGACAAATCGGCTATGCACTGACGATATGCGGGAAAAAGGGATTTTTTGTTTGGCAGCCTTTTTCCACAAATTTTTACAATTAAAAGGGATAAAATTTCGTCCCTGCAGGTACCAATTAGAAGCGTGTTTCAATGCAAGCTGTCCGGTTCTTTCAATGGGCCGCAACGAAATAATTACAGATCTTAATTAGTGGACTTACGGCGAATAGCGCATGTTTTCCGTAACGCGAGAAGTGCATCACAAACGCGTTTTCCAATATTATGGCAGGTCACCGCGGTACTGCTTTGAATCGTGCAAGAACAATCAACTGTATGACCACTCGAATTAATGGTCGTGTGAAACGCGAAAATTAATGCTACATACATTGTGCGGTTCTTCGTGTCGACTTACGACCAATAATTTAGCACAATTATTTTCTCAGCGAGAGTCCTATTAACGAATCAATTGATATTACGTAATAGCATCTCAACGTGAAGATGACGCCAGCACTATTTTACCGTCTTGAATAAATCAAGTTTTATGTTATACAGGGTGCTCCCAGGTTAAATCGTCAAACTTGAAATATGAATTTAGGACCTTAAAACAAACAAAATTTTCCTCTTGAACTATGCTCGCAAACGCTTTGTTTAAGAGATATTGATTTCTTAATTTACAGAATTATAGGAATGAATTATGTCGAAATATCTCTTTATTTTTTTTTTTAAGATCGAAGGTCATTGATCGACGGCTAGTGTTTCCATTGTAAATAAAGCAAAGTTTATTCGTACTAAATAATTGTTAGTCCTGGAAGATGGATCGGTCGTACTGGACCTGTGGCTTGGCCTTCGCGTTCACCGGATTTAACACCATTAGACTTTTTTGTATGGGGTACTCTCAAGCAAAAAGTGTATGAAGTGCCTGTTAATAACTTTCAATCATTAAAACAGAGAATAGTGCAAGCGTGCGAAGAAATTACAGACGCACAATGTAAACATAGATTATTTTAACATTATTTATTTCTATAATTCTGTAACTTAAAAAGTCAATATCTCTTAAACCAAGCGTTTGCGAGCATAGTTCCAGAGGAAAATTTTGTTTGTTTTGAGGTCCTAAATTCATATTTCAAGTTTGGCGATTTAACCCGGGAGCACCCTGTAGAATAAAATGTTGCGTTGCCAAAGAAAAATTTCCCTTCAATTTCTTTATCGAATTCGGTTCGTCCCGAGGGTATTTCGGCGATCGTGTTTATGTAAGGTACGGAAGCTTTTTCGTTTGCGCACTGTGCGCACCAGTTGCCGTCCAATCTCGTTTCTCGCATTGACCGGAATGGCAGTAGATTTTTAATCGACAATAGTAGTCGCACGCTCTTTCTAGTATTAAAGGATTACACCGAGCAATTCGGTTGACGGATTCGAATTCGCACGGTGGTAGATAGATCTACACAGCGCTGCTGGGCATGCCCTGTTTCGGTTAATTTCACGAAGGTGATTAATTCACCTCTTTCCGGTTTAACCCTTTGTACACGGAAATCCATATTTACCTTGTGTTCAGAAGGACTGATTAAATTTATAAAAGTATCGAATGCTTTTCTTAGACTTGGCGATATTAAGTAAAAAAAGAAAATATTTATTAAAAAAAAAGAAATTTATTTTACCTCTCTCTCTAATATTGTATATGACTTTATATATTTATAGGTAATAACAATTTATCATAATTAGTAGTAAAAAGAAAATCTATTTTATTATTTAAAGAAATGTGTGATAATCTTTTCATATTTCGTCTACATAAATGCTTTTATAACTATATGTTGTAATCAAATTGAGAATTTTAATCTATATGTTGTAACTACGGAAAAATATATAAAATATGATAAATTTAAAGATAATATATAGAGATTTTAAGAAAAAATTTATTGATTAAATAAGTAAGTTTGATAGATTGTATATTAATATTTTAGTACAAGCAAAATATATGAATTTTATATTCTGTTCTTGTAGAAGCTTTTCACTTTTATTATGAAAAAATGAACTCATATATGTATATTTCAAAATAGTCGCACATGACGTAAAGTTAAATTGCACTATGTATATAATTAACTGCAGCGAAGTAAAGATACCCTGTTAAAAGTAAAACAATATCAATCCGCCGTACAAATTAAAATTTTACTCGCAAAATTTTTACGCTTATAGCATTTAATAGAAACAATATTGTAGCCAAAAGAAATTATTTTGGGAACGTGAGCAATTATTCTAAAAAAGAAATTATTATAGCTTACAAAATGTAGTGTAGGTTACAAATATATCATTCTATGATATTAAACAATTGATTAGTTTTCTAGTTTTGATAATGCCTTCTAACTGTAATGTTAAAGAAACTTGCGGTAGTAAGTGTGCAACGGAAAACATAGAGACTATTAATAATCAGATCTAAAATATAACAAATTTAATACCATCAATTATCTCGATAATATAAGTCTTTGATTTATTACGGTATTAATTTCTTGCATAAGCGGTGAACTATTTCCTCTAATTTAGAGAATAATTTATTGAACAAAGGTGTGAGAGAGAGAGAGAGAGAGAGTATACAGTTAATTTAACTAGGTAATTTAGAGAAATAACCATTTTGATGTTATTCAAATTTTATTTAAGAATTAGGTACTTGTCTCATGACCGATCGATTGAATCTTCTTCACATTTGTAAAAGCCTTCAAGAATATCGAGTATGAATTTATTTAACTGATTGATTTCACTTTTGAATAAGTATCCGTTATAATTTTTAATTTAAACTTATCAATATGATTTAATATAAACGTGTGTAAATTAATGAAACATAACTTAATGTAAACTTATTAAAATGCACATCAAGAATTATGTTGGAAGACGAATAAAGCGATAAATAATAAAATTATGGAATTTTTTATTTCTAATCTATTAAGATAATTTAGAATTACCATCTCAAGCATTGTCTTCTTGTTAAGAACACTATGCGCGAAAACAATTCAATTGAATTTGTGATCAATTCTGAGTATAATGAAATATTGTTCTCCGGAAATAAAAGGTATATAGAGAAACTTGTTAACGAATTGTTTAACGAACCACACGCGTCGCGTTTTGTCAAATATTGATCACACATATCTCGTTAGTTAACTTTGTAACAGATCTCTTTTGCTTTTATGTTTTATAAAGTATTAATCTATTAATACTTTCTAATAAACTTAAAATTTAATAAAAAGAATGCAAGTTTCATATTAAAAGTATAAATGTGAAGATTTATAACTTTGTTTCATCATGATTATTTCTCGATCTCTATTTCACTGAATGGCATGTTGATGTAATTTTTTTGACTAGCGGAAAATTGCGAGGACGATTTAAAGTTACACAATGACTTGTACGATCATAAAAATTTACTATCTCGCCAGACGCCCAAGAGCCCGCGAAATGAATTTTACTGAAAAGAATTATTTGATATTCACATATTTGAAAAAGAAACATGCCTACATAGGCTACTGTGCGTGCATTTTTGAAAAATTGCGAGATTATGTTTTGCGATGTTACTACGATTTTACCAACGAAAAAAAGAGTACTATGATAATATTTCTCGCTCAATAATAGTCGCATATATTGAAAAATTCATTTGTATTCGACATTTCTCTCAATCGGTTCCAAATGTATACACATAGCCGGACAATGTTTCGTGATTTTGCCTACTTACATTTATAGTCATTTTAAGCACAAATTTATTTCAAAACTTACAAAGTAGAATTTAGGTTAGAAATTGTAACAGTAAAATCTGGATTTTAAAAGACTTTTTTATGTCAAAATATGATAAATAAAATATATGTGCAGACTTTTTGCAGCGGTCATAACAAAAACAGATTTAGAATAATTTATACTTTAACAGAATAAGTGATATTCAATTTAATTTGTGATTCTTAACATTTTTAAAATTATATAGCTAATGATAGTTGACAGTTTGATGTTATGTTATATATCACGATATTTTGATTGTTCTTTTTCTCTAGTTTTGCTAAATCTCGCAATTTTACACAATTTTTGAAAATATATTTTAAACGCGATCTTAAAACGAAGAACAAATTCCGTTCTTATTTATAGAATAATTTATTGGGAAATATTTGTGGCTTTCTATTTGGCATTTGACAACACTTTTACTATCATTAGTAACAAACTAATGATACAGAAGATTTCAGATAATATAACAACTCGACTTATCAGTCAGAAATAGAATTTAGAAATACACGATTAAAAAGATGATGTTCTTACTTCCTCTGTTTAGATCGTCGTGTTATAAAGTTTCAATTTAGCATGAAATAAACTGCAAATAAAATCTCAGAAATAGGTGGAAAAACTATAAGTAGGTACTTGTAATTTCTATACTTGTATCTCTACACTAATTTCTCTCTTTGCAAATAAGATATAAAAAACTTTAGATCTGAATTTATAAAAAGTATATTGTGGTCAAATAAATATAATTTTCGAATAGAATTAGGGTGGAAGTCCTAGGAAAATTATTATCTACATCCGTTTCAGTATAAATCTAGAATTCTATTTGCGCTTTATCAATATCTTAGCTGTTTTTAAATGTGCATTTAATATTTAAATGTGGTTTTTTTAAAACACGAATAAAATAATTTTATCATGAATGTGATTTAACGCAAAAACCCTTTGGTAGCTAATTGATTCTTTAGACAGGTTAGAGAGACTCTTCTTTAATCAAATTCCCATTTCTTACCATATGTAAATGACATAATCTGATAGCCACAAAAAAACAGACGAGGACGATTTAAAATTAACATAAAATAAAAGTATTATCAAATATATATACCAATATTTTAATCTAGTTCGCACAATTTAATTTTAATTGTTCGCACAATTTTAATGAAAAAATCTAAGCTTTAATTTAATATTTTTGTAGATTATATAAACCGTATATGTCATATCAATGTCTGAAGACATTAATCCTCTTTTAGAAGTAAATTTATTTGCGCGAGTTTCAAAATAATTATGCAATTTAAAGATATGTTAATATTATACATCTACTAGTTTTCTGACGTCTTTGTATAGTAGATGAATGGATTTTCAGCTGTAAATATCAAAATATAGTAAATATAACGAAAGCTTATTCTACAGAAAAGCTATTTCTATGCACGTAAAATGCACGTGGATGTACTTTCCATCATTAGCAATTCTTTGAATCACTTTTGCCGTATGATTATCCTTAAAAACGGTATTTGCGCATAAGCACCCCTAATGCTACACTGGGAGCATACGTGCATGCATGCAAATGTCTCACGTATATATGCGCGATAGGTGCATTTGTATGCACATGCGTACATGTACACCGACAGCTAGCGTAATAGAACACTACGACCTGAGTGCATTCAGTCGGTGTTACCGGGGATCTGATTTATAGTGTCCTAAGAACATGGCGCCTATTCGATAAGTGGAAGTCACTTTACTCTCGTAGGAATTGTAGAAAGTTACTCCTCACGCCAGAAAGTCGATGTGACGATGGTTCAGAATTTCAGGGCATACGGTTTACTTCCATTGCGCAAAGAAGACAAAGCTTTATCAGATCGAACGTGCTTCTGATCTGAAAAGAATTGGATGTGATATCGCTTCTAAACACCGCGATTAAATCGCTTGCCGCGAAGAAAGTTATATCGGAAAAAAGAAAAAGTTTCTAGAATTGATAGAGAATTGTCATTACTGTCAAAACTTAGTATATTATATTAAAACGTAATTATATAACGTAGAAAAACGTGTAAAAAATTTTTGGAAGAAATTATTGGAGCCGTTTTCGAGATCTTATGTCCAGCTACTGAAACTGCTTCCTTTCATCAGATATATACCAATAATTTCCGTTATTATTAATATTTTTAACAATTTTTTTTTACACTGAAAAACCAGTATGGTTGGCACAACCCATAAAATAGTAACATTTGGGGCAACCATATTTTGTGGTTGTCACACCTAAAAATATGTTTACTGTATCAAACGCATATGGTTGCCTCCACTACTTCTCCCGGAAAACAATACATACTTGTGGGTATGACAACCACAAAATATGGTTGCCCCAAATCTTACTATTCTATGGGTTGTGCCAAACATACTGGTTTTTCAGTTTAAAAATAACCATAAAAGAACATAAAATTATGTGCCAAAGTTTCAAATACTCAGTTTTTCAATTCTTAAATATTTAACTTTAAAAAAAGGTCGATTTTTTTCGCTTATCAAGGTTGTCTACCCCCTTAATTTTAATCAAAAAGAAAACAGAAAAAGCTAGAAATTGTCTAACTCGATAACGTCGAAGTGATATTGACATGACAGGTATAAGATATAACAGGTATAACGGGATCTGTGACTATTTTTTAAGCCAAAAAATATACAGAACAAATATAAATCGTCGAGTATAAAATTTGCTTACGCTGAAACCGATAGAGCAATATATCGGATCTGTTCATCGATTTGCGTGAAACGAAACGCTCGAAAATGTCGATACGCTCGAAATAACGTACGTCTGCAATCCCACTGTTCAGTATACCGTTATTTATAACGTACAAACGCAAAACAACAGATTAACTTTTAAACGTTGACGTTCGTGATACCTCGTAAAACGATCAATTCGCATATAACTTTAAACGAGACCAAGGCTTTATTACCAAGATATCGCAGATGCAATTTTTTTTACGAAACATTCTCGTTATTGCCTCGCACATCAAAGCAAAATATATAGTTTCCCTCGGAGCACTATCTTTGTAGTTTGTGCATAATAGTAAGTTATACGACGTACATTCTTGTTAAGAAATTCCGTAATAAACGTCATTCCTTCAAAGGGCTTAAGATATAAAGAATGCATTTATTCGAACAAGAAATAAGAGACGTAAAGGAACGCGCTATTTTGTCGTGCGGATATATATTATAAAAAGAACGACCAAGAAAAAATAATATTATACAATCTTGTACGCTAACATAATAAATATATGTATTTATATTGTAACATAGATAAGAGCTACGGTAAAATTTTAAATTCATGCGATACGTCCAAGGAAGTTAGTGGAAATAATAATTGTGAAGTGAGACACAATCTTCTACATGATTTTTGTACATTTCAGTGCAACCAGCGTTCGTACGTGTCATCGATGAAAATTCGAAGAATACTCTGAGCACAGGCGCCACTTTAGGACCTATAAATGAGGGTTCGACAATATCATTGTACTGCGAGAGCGGAGAAGGCAAGCCTGTACCTACGGTTGAGTGGTTTAAGGATGGAGTGGACGAGCCACTTGAAGGTGAGATTTGCAATATGCTTACATTGAAATCAATAGGATAATATCTCAGATTTGTTCATAAGTTCCTACGCGCTTTTGAAAAAATTTGGAAGAAGATAAGCAAGATAGTTTATTTCTTTAATTAATATAATATATCCTCTATATATCCTCTATATTCCTCTACATATAAATAATTTTGCCATTTGACAATTTTTCATTCTGCTTTAATTAATAATTAATCACCTAATAAATATGTTGCGTAGTAATGAATTCATGATACCGACCTGATATCTCGATATAGCTATATATTCTGGTTATGTAAAATGAATAATTAAACAAAACGCAATTTTATCTACATAATAATTTAGTAAAATTTTATCTTATACATAATAACGTAGTAATAAAATTAATAAACGCTAAATACATAATTTTATTTCCACGCTTTAGAATTGCATGTGAATTAAAATATAAGGAAAGCGTATTACCATTGAACCATTATTGAAGAGCGGATATTGAAAGACAAAAGAATCCTTAGCTTTCTTTATTAATCTGTTATCCGATTGTATTATCAAGAATTTCTTTTTTTATTACAGTATTAACTTTATATGTGCTTTTGAAGAGATATTAAGAGATATTATGTGCACTTTTAAAGAGATATTAAACGTTATTGCAATTCTTTACTACACATATTTCAATATGTGCTTTATTCTAAGTTGGTGTTTCTTGTTTAAACACGCAAGAATAATCAAGAAATGTTCTATTTCAGCAACGAGCTCGTCAACTATCACTGATACCGGAATTGGTACTGGCAGTAGTTTACTCGAAATGCAAATTACACGCGAAGAGTTAGGCGCAACATTCACGTGTAAAGTCAACAGTATTGCACTCGTGGAGCCACTCACGATTGATATTAAACCAGACATACACGGTGAGTACACACATTCAAGAACAATAGTAGGATATTTGAAATCTGTCAAGAAAAACATATCTGTGTGAATTATACGTGAGATTATCGTAAAAGGCTTTTACTCGCTGATTTTTATTAACTTACACTCGTACAGAAAAAAACCTTTTTACGTGCTTCATTTTTAATTGCATTGGAAAACTATCAACTGAGTTAACAATCTGACAATTTTTCTCAATAATATAGTTCGTCATTACGTGATAACAAAGCTCTCAATATGATAGGCCCTCGATGCTAAAGCTTTCCAATGTACGTCAATTAAAAGGCATACATTGATCATTACGTTTGGCATTGCTAATATGCTAATATGCGAATCGATTATCGCATATCCCATTGATAGGGAAAATGTGCCTTATATGCCAGGATCGCTTACAATTTCGATCGCGTGATATAATTTGCACACGTAGTATGCAATTCGATAACCGGTCTCTACAAACTCAATGCGAGCATAGTAACCGAATGAACGAATGTGGATACTTTGACCTAAATTTGCAACAATTCCGCTGGGTATCGTTTATTCATTAAATCAAAACATGGATAACATCGGGTAAATTCGCCGTTGGGGTATGAATATGAATGACACTACGACCAGGGCACTATATATATCAACGCGGACAAACGAGATGAATTTTTGCACGGAGTGTATCAACTGCAGAATATGAACTAGCTTAACTTTCAATGTCAATTAGCATTTTCCAATAAGGTCGAAAGCAAGTTATGTGTGTAATAACTGAAAGATTAAAAAGTTTAAATCATGGTTCGAAAACGTTAACGGAAAACGAAATTTTATTTCTTAATCTTGAAAAATATTATGTTTTAGCTAAAATAGTAATATAAAGTCCATCTATTCAGAAATTTATTATTAAAAGTAAACAGTTAATATATTATTAATCGCTTATAAAATAAACATATCTCTGAACGTTTTATCGTTTCGCATTCGATTATGTTTCATAAAAATTATATTGATTTCTTTTATTATATAAGAAAATGTGTGTCTGGCCGTTGCAATATGTGCAATTTCAAGTCTAAATAGTCTAGAAATACAGCAGCAGTAAATCTAGCATTTGCGATAAAAATTACGATAAAAGGATGCTGCTAATTATTACGTAAATTAAATACTTAGTAATTGTTCTAATCCTTTTTATACATTCAACACGTACAGTATGTAGAATGCAGTTTATCGACGATCGATGCTTCGTATATACTCTACAACACCTTCGATAACGTGTGTTACATTTGTAATAAACTGATTCAGCAATGTGTTATATCCGCACTAAACCAATTTAACTCAACATACGTAATATGCTTAAACGTACTATATTATGCACTATAAAACAAGCTAAGTATATTATGTTCGTGGGCGTGCATGTACTGTTAAGTGTTCTCAGAACCTGGAATTTCGATGTCAACCGGCCATTCCATTCGGTACAATGCAATAACGTAGTTAAAGAGAAGGCTCTAACGTTCATCCTAAGTATTCAACACGAGATATCGTCCGAGCTGAATCATTCCACAGTCCCGCAGGCATTCACTGGCATTTATCTCGCCGCGGGTTTAGCCATAAGAAACAGCTGAGAGAGGGAAAAAACGACCACGCCGCGCGTGCCTTCATATTTTACCGCACAATAATGCAATTGGAACGATCTATGGACGCACAGTTCGGAATTCGCTTTGAGAGACGGCTCTGCGCTTAAAATCCCTAAAATTCGCGCGAGGAGAGTAGGTATGTGAGAGTGCAGAGACATCGTGCTTTGAAAAGTCCTCCTGTAAAGCGAGAGTACACGAAATTCAATTTCGTACGTGGAAAAGTGGTTTGCATCTCGAATTTGGATTTCTGCACGGACCAGAACTACGTGTGCAGTCATAAACCGTTTCACTGCCGAATTTTTAAAACGGAAAACTGGCAGAACATATTTTTAAACTTTGCTACAGAATTTTATACGGGATATAACTGATACCTTTTATAACAGATAAAGCCAATTTTATGCGTAGCGTAAATGTAAAATTTAAAGTAAAATTACGATAATATTACTTTATACTTACTATCACGATAAGAATGATTTTTAATACATTAGTCCATATATCTGAATCGGATTAATATAATGCGAAAGAGTGATGAAAAGTCGATTAAACGCGATTTCTTAAGCTTTTAGCGGAAAGACAGTTTAATAAAGTGTATAAAGTACTTGCATTTTTCTAAACATCCAGAAATGAAATTTTATATTGAGATATTTTGTGAAGCGTCAAACTAACTGATATGTATAAGTAAAATAAAATATACATTGCGTGCATTGTTAATTATTCAACGAGAAAACGCACTTAAAATAATTGCACTTGATATAATATAAATTATACTATATGCTATTGTATACATCAAATCATCACAATACAGTATAGTTGTTGCTCCAGAATTCAGATCAGTATAAAAGAGAAACCCTAATGGAATTCTCTCATTAACTGTATGCTACTCCACGCCAATACGTGATTTTAGCAGAATATTATTCTGTTTCATCGGATATACAGTTTTCATATAAATTTCAAACGGTTTTAATAAACTGCCTATTGCCCACTTGCGTTTAAAATTACCGCAAATTACTCAATATTATTAAACAATGTCGATGTCTATAGAACAGAATAGGAATATTTCTATAATTTAAGCGAAAATACACCGCCTATATAGGAAAGCAAAATGTAATTTTCTCTTATTTTTTTTAATAGCACGATTATAATAATGGGCTAAAATATAATTTTTAGAAATCTTTTGTTCCTTCATATATTCGTGCAGATCGCCCCTCCATGAATTCGCCGATTAAAGTGTACGCCCGTCATTACGGCGGTACTTGTAATTACAGCGCGCCGTATCCGTTATTTGAACATTATTTAAGCGTGTAGCCACACGCGCACGAATTTTGCATGTTGTAAGTAATTAAATGTCCATCACTTCGTGGGAGAAGGGATTTCCGTGCATCCGCGTGCGTGTAAAATCACTGTTAAATTTATAAAATTAATGTGTCGTATAGGCCATTCTTGTGTTGCGAATAGAAATTTATTAACGTTAACCGAATTACTCGTACACACACCGCGTAATATCATTGCAGAAATAGACATGCGAATACGTGTAATTCTCGGGGCATCGATAAACGCGTTATTAACTATGAAATCGAGATTAATTTCCTTGCTCTCGCGTGGAAGTGCGTCGCGGTTGATACGTAAGCTAAATTATTGCGCGTTGATCTCTCATTATTAAATCATTTATTTATTTGCACTTAGGTAGTTATTATAGGATAAATATAACGCTATGATATTGCCGGAGAGGAAATCAATATCTTACTAAAAATGCAGCTTTACTATGTGCATTGTACGTGTTAGAATTGTCGACATGCATGCTGTTTATAAACCAATCTCTCGCGATAATTATTATCGTCTCTCAACAATTATGACTAGATTTAGGTAACATAAATGCTATAATGAGGACGAACCGAGGCTCTTCCGATAAATGAAATGTACCATAATTATATTAACTAATTGTTAAGCAATAACAATTTTAATTCTCATTAAATAATGAGATTTGCATAATGAATTCCTTTGGTAAGAGAAGAATGCACTAGCGCAGGACGAAAAATTATGACGCGCTAAAAAAAACAATAAGCCAGGAACGTGTTGCGTGTTCTTTCTGATAACCGATAAAAATGCAATTAAAGAGATAAAAATGTAGTTAAAGGGGTTAATAGTATATTATTTAGATAGAGATTGTAAAAAATGCATTGATATATTAGAATCCGTTTTATCGTGAAAAGCCTCGGTTTTGTCGATATGAAGCCCTGAATTATAGGCCAACTAATCACATGTGCATTATCTAATAGGAATAAATTTTATTCCACCAACATTTTTTATTCCATTAAACTTTAAAAAACTTGGAAAGGCAAATATTTGCGAATAGTACAATTTTAATACCATATGCATATATTTTCCTTTGCAATTTGTATTACTATTAGCGATTCTTCTGCATTATATGGAATTATAGAATACTGTATTATTTAATGCTTTTTTTTCAACGCGTCGACACTGTTCATTTCGATCCCGTATCGTGAAAAAAATTGTCTCTCAGCGCGATAGAAACTAGATAGGAGGCATATATAAGCGAGCAATATGAAAAATTTTGAAGAAAAAAGAAAATAACAAGTTATCGAGTTTCAAACGCGGAGCGCAGTTTGAAATTCTTCAGTATGGTCAGTTTGGTATAGAAAATATAAATAAATTCTGAGTGAATCGTTTCTAACGATCTGTGCGGTGAATTTAAAGAGGAAATGTCGCGAATACCCGCGGGATATCTGCGAAAATCTCACGGCCCCCGCAGCTGCTCGTTGAAAGTCGTGGAAGCAAGGTGGTTGCGGCAGTGACAAGAACTCGTGGAGCAGGCACCTGACGGAGTTTTCAGGCGGAGCACTTCTTATGTTCTTATACTGGCAAACAAAACCAGGAAATCGCATTGCCATTGGCTACAGACTTAAAAAGTCTCGTAGCCAGCTTATCGGGTTGCGAACTCTCAGAAATTTTCGAACAAGCAGGAAATTGGCTGAACGGGTAAATTTCCACGAGAATGAAGGAGGAATCCTATCCCCTGTCATGTTAGACGTATCTTGAAACTGACGACTGCGATTAGAGAACATTCCTGAAGATTTTGAAGCTCTCGTGAAAGAAGACTTTCAGTTAAAATTACTTTGCGTATTTCAAAAATGCGTATTTTCCTTACTGCTTTGTGCTTTTATAGAAAATCGATATTTAAATTAAGTGAGACTCTGGCATACTATGTATATGTGTCCTGAGGGTTGCAATTTTTATTAAAACGAAAATTAGCCGTTAAAGATCGTTAAAAGCTTTCAAAAACCCATGGAATTTTTATACCTTAAAATTTAGCCTCTCCCCTATTTATTGTTTACCATTTCTTATTGTGCAGATACGTAATACATTCAGCAACTTAAATTGACTAATTCTGGATTAACAATTCAATAAGACGATTTTATTTTAATAAGACTCTGAAAGCATGGTTTTCTTGTAAACTTTCATTATATCTTCACGTTGAACGAGGTATCCGCGTTACTCTCTTGAACGCATAGGTGTGATAAAACACGTTTTATAATGCAATCCACTGCTATCCATATGAATTCAAAGTAAATTCTGGCACGCAGATTTGTTCCGGGATCAAAAGCGTCAGCACATTTTCCAACGAAAAAACTATTTACGCAAAGAAAGTGACTTTTTATGCCTTTTTGTCGCTTCTGTCACCATTCCCCCCCCCCCCCCCCCCCCTCCTTCTGTCACTCTCTTTCCCTCTCGTTCTTCGTTCGTTTCTCTACATCCGCTGGGCCGCGTCAGGCAGGGGAAGTGCAATTGAAGGCAAATGCAATTCCCGATATTAGATTCGCCATTCGTTCTCTATTCGGATCCCGCGCCTTTTCTTCTCGTATTCCTCTTGTATTGAATACCGTTCACCGAGAGTTTGGCCGGTGAATTATCGGTCAATGTGTTTTCTGCATGACTTTGCCAGAACCATCAACAACCAACCCACTAATACCAAATCACGTACAATAATCGCGCAATTTAATAATTGCTAGTTTCGCAGAAAAAAACGGCACATTGAGGTTTAAAAATGTAATTAAAACCTATTTATAATCAAAAGTTACGATAACATACATCTAATTTTTCCGATAAAAATTTTACGAACCAAGATATTTATGAGGATATTCGCAAAACACTCATTAAAAACAATAACAGCTTAATTTATGCATAGATATGCATATAATTAATTTAATAGTTACTTACAAGTTCTATTTATACATGTAAAATAGCTAGTTTGCTAAAAGATATTTTGCGAAAGTTCTGGTAAATTTAATGCGCGTACAAAAATCCAAGTACGCGTAATAGCTTGAGGGAAACTCGTTCGTGGGTTTCACGGTACACCGTGACGTACGTGACGGCCCGTTACCCGTTGCGTAATCTATCGGCGCTAATGGATATACCTACATGTACAGGATATGCATCGTCACCGATTAACACGGTTCTATAAGCCATTTTTATCGTAAGCTGTGTGTCCCCGTAGGAGCTTCCGGATCGATTTAACGATATTGAAATGACAGTTTTCGAATATTCCATTAACCATGGAGTTTCCGGAGTAAGCGCGGTACCGGAGCAAGCATTGAAAAGTCCATCACGCTTGTCCATCGACATCCCTGTCGCTGGAACGATATACAAACATTTTCGGCCAAATGCTAAATAAACAACTATCAGCTAAATAATTGCTCGGCTATATGTTAAATAAACAACAATTATCTAGATAATAGCATTGCCATTAATTAAATAAACAATTCATGTATTTAGTTATTAGAGTGCTGCTTTTTTGTCATGGCAAAATACTTATGCAATCAGTGGATTACACCAATATTTCTGTGAAACTTTTAAAGTTCTTAAAAATCTGGGTTACATATTTTGTACTTTAAAATTTATAAAATATAATTTAATAGCTTTTTTACTATGTGACTTCAGAAAAATATTGTTTGCATAAACCAAATTGCTCGCGTATGTCGCTTCTTTCGTTCCTTTATGTCAATTATATTTGATCCCAAAGAACATAGTTCCGATACACGTCGAAAGACATTGGGGACGATGTGAAATTGTCGAAATTGACGTTTCACACGTCTCACACGTATATCCACAATCATGTCGATCTACCCTCAATTACACATGCCAACCCTAATGTCGCTTCAGTTCCATGCGACGCCTAGATACCATGCGATCGTCATTACATGGCGCCTATGACTGACCGTTAGCGGCTGTGTTTCATGTGGCCAATACAGAAACGACGGTATACGTTTAGTATTAGGCAGACAAGTATGAAATGCGACGCGTGAGCTTCGTGGTTTCATTGCGACACAAAGGACTGCCGTAAATCCGCGATACGACCTTTAATGTTCAAAAATCACGAGTGTTTAAGCCGTAAAAAGCCAGTTGCGGTTCGTTAACTGTGTTACTAAACGACGTGAGAGCACCACAAAAAGATAGTAGCTAACGGTGGTGGACATAAATAAACTTTGCCCGTTCACGTTTTAGTTTTCTTTACCAAGAACACGTCCGTATGTGTTCTAACTAAAAGTTTATAATATGAAAATAACATAGTCATATATAGATATACATATATCGTAAAAGCCTATATTAAATTTAAATGTATGATCGTTTTACACGAATTATCATAAATATTAAACAATAAATGTTAAATAGTAAATTTGTTGATAAATAAATCTCCAAATTATTTCAAATTTATATATAGATAAGTCAATCAAATCGAATATCTGGTTTTGATTCTAAAAAGATTCATTTCTTAATAAGTTATATATTCTATATGTGCAATTAATAGAATTAAAGACTTACCTTAATTCATTATTTAAAATCATCTCGATATAATAATATTCTTCTTTCTTTCCCGCAATATTACTGCTAGAGAACAAAATAAAAATATGAAATAGTTCAAAGTAGTCGAGATATAATTTCGACATTTATCAGAAAAATGTCAGAATTTTGTATGAAGAGACATTAATTTTAATACCATTTCGTGGTGAGCTCGACTTAGCCGAGCAATATCACGGTCATTATTCCAACATTTGCTTATTCTCTTTACAGTACGTCCGCTGAAGATGGACTTGGATGGAGTGGTTGGTCACGTCGTGCAGGGAACGAAGATTTTATTGCAATGTAAGGTACAAGCCGCGCGACCAGCTGCCAATGTGACGTGGAAGAACGGAACGCACTACGTAAGCGAGAGCAATGAGAGATTCGAAATGTTCGAGACGAAAATACAGGAAAATGTAAGTAAACACGACGATATTGTAATTTTAAGTTGTAATACAAGCGACTTCTGTACTAATTTAGATAATCTCTCCATCGTCGTTGAAAAATCACGTTTCTGTTATAAATTTATCTATATTTATTGTTTTCTCAAAGTAGGGCTACAATCAGAAAGTCTTATTTATCAATTAATTATAAGGCTACTTTAGCATCATTGCTTAAAACTTTACTATTAAAACCGTTAAAATCTAGCAAAATTGTTGATTTTTTTCTCTTTAATAAAAGAGGGATAGATTTTAATTCTTCCTATTCGCCAAACGCGTTCGTTACCAGGTAACCTGCATAGAATTCCTGATGTACAATAGATTCTTAATAGGCTCGAATTTCGTGCCAACCTCACCGTCATTTGCATCTAAATAAATGTACAGGATAAGCATGTTTGGTGGTACGTGACAATGAATGAGAGAAGCGCTTCGCGAAAGTTTTGATTCAGTTACTTACTCGGCGAAAGCGTACAGACTCGCAAGTGCCACAGTAAACTTCACGAAACTACCTACCGGGAAATTCTAAATCGATCGCTACAGCATCTACCGTATATTTTAATTCCCATTTAACGTTTTTGCGGCGCAACAAATTTTCGTGTTCACTCCGGAAAAAGTGCTGGGAGTCGAAACGAATTTAGAATCCAGGAAGTTCGACATTTTATCGATCGATGTACCTACTTCTCGAGACTTCTTTTCGAATTATATTCAATTTTTATCAGGTACGATTTAGATTTGTTTAAAAGCGGAATTTTGCGCACAAATAAAAAGCCGCATCACTTGCAATTTATCTTTCCATTGTCTTGTCAGGATGAGAATGATCGAACGCACATAATTTCTTTTCACTCTGCTTTGTAAAAACTACTGGCGCTCGTACAATGGAAAGACCCTTGCAAAATTCTAAAGAGAATTAACCCTAGAAGGCATAACTGGGGTTCCTTGTCACCCCAAACGATTTGTAAAAAAAGTAATTTTTGCATCAGATTTTGCGCTTTTGCACATTGCTTTAAATGGATTTTTCAATATTTCTCTGACAATAAACAACATGTTATATACATCATTGTTTTCTTCATTAAAAAACGAAGTAAATCCACTATTTAACTATTAATTTACTGCTGATAGAAAGGATTGAGACACCCGAGAAGTTTGGGGTGCCTTACCACCTCACTTTTGCCTTTAAAGCTCAGCAAATTCAGTTATGCCTTCTAGGGTTAAATTCCGATGGTTCCTCTATTAAGTACAATACATTTTAAGTTAGTTCTTAGTTGCGGAATTGTTATATGAAACAAAATAGAATAGTTTGGAAATGACAGTGTCAAGGAATCGTCATTTACTTTCGAGTCACGTAGCGCTGTTTTATTCTCGACTTGTAAAAAATCAATTTCATGCTTGAACGAGTAGCTGCACGGCAGTGGCGGCATCGAAAAATCATTAGACCCCTCTACATATCGTGTTGTTGCGCTATCGCGTATACGTATATGCATGCAGAAGTCGTATAGGTGTCACGCAGCTATCATAAATCCATTACGGAAGTATCTGAAGCTATAAAGTCGCGTGCACGCAAAATGACTGTATATGAGACCGCTCGCGCCTACGTGATGCAATTAGTGCAAAAAAAAACGTCGTCACAGTTAAAAGTCGTAAGGTAGATAAAACGACATTATAGCTCGATAACAAAGGGTCCTTTATGTGCAAAAAATATATGTGTTGTCTCGCAGAACAAAAACATCCACGTCTATCAACGTTCTTTATTATTTCGCTCTCTTTGCGTCGGCATATACACGAATTGAACTAACAATATTACGAAATATCATTAAATCAAAAGTAAATTTGTTTAAGTACTAAATCAACCCTGAAAATTGCTATTTCAGTATACAATAATTGCATATCAGCGACACAACCTTTTGTTATCTTGCGCAGACTTAACATTTAATAATATCTTCACAAATAAAAAATGTATTTCCTTGAATAATGTTAATATAAAGATAAACGTTCGATATGAAATAACAAGATAACGCATGCACGGCAAATTTAATTCATTTTGCGGTGTTAATTAACAATGTTTGAAGAAGAACCATTATTTCGTTACATCTCGGCACGTTGGCAAAGTTAACGAATCGTTGTTAATTAAATTGCCAGTTCGCATAATTGCAACTATGTATTCCTAACATTTGCAATTCCATATGATTGGGATGTCATAATTAGCATTGTTTACTAAGTAGCCTGATTATGGAACGAGCGACGATACGGCTAAATCCATTCAGGACATTGCACGCGATAGCAAGCGGTATCTGCGACAAGCAATTACATGCCACGAATTCCTGCCGATATGAGCGTCATGTCATAACAGAATTAAGAGGATCACATTTTTAAGCTCAAGTACACCCTTTCGCGCGAATGAGGATATTACAAGCTCAGCAGGAGATGGCTTTACAACAATTTCTCGACGAGCGTTATCTCATGCTCTTCTATATATACTTTTATGGATTTTCTTAATAAATCGATATTTAGGGAGGAACATAACTTTTTGTTAGATTTTCAATTAATATAAGTAGCTAAAAAAAAAGATTGTCCAAAACAATATGGAAATGACGAAGCATATAATAATTTATTCAAAATTAAATTTAATGCTTATACTGGTACATATCTTATAAGTTTAATTTTTATATAATTTTAATGATAATTAAAATTATATAAAATTAAATGTTTCGTCAAATGCAATGATAGGCAGGCACTTGCGATGAACGGCTGGTACAGCCTTGGATAAAGGCTCGACAGTCAGCCGGAGTAGGCACTCGTACGAAATTAGACTCTTGGATTTTACAGAGGTGTTTATTCAACAACGAAATTATAATTTGGTTGGATAATTCGATTGCGGGCTAATTTACGACTTGACAAAACTCGCCGCGACTTTACTTGATTGAAGTGTGTATATGTGAGCGTCTCGAACGAAAGCTGAAGGACGACTCTGACGATTCGTCAGCCCGTTAGTCGGTCGGAGATGATACAGAACAATTTCGACCTTTTACGTGGTCCAATCAGCAGGGAACACCTGTGCTGGTATTGTCTCTTGGTGAGACAAATATCAACCCGAAACGTTTCGGTATTCCGTTTAAATTGTTTCTTTACGAGAACTTTTGTTTTGTTTTAACGGATTGCGGGAATATAAGTATAAAACCGGAACAATAATTCTATAATATTTATTGAACTATAGATCCGTCAAAAATTTTAGAAGAATAATTCGAACATCTTTTTTTAATAGCATAATAATTCATTAATTGATAAATAATTTAGATTATATTTTTTACAAGATTTGTTGTATATAATTAGGTTACATTTTTGCTGTAAAAATTTTGAGTAAAGTTTTTGATTAAATATTAAATAAAATTTTATTTTTAAACTAATGTTAGTTCGCTGACAGAAAACAACAATCTCAGTTTTACATAGAAGACTGAAAAAGCGAAAATTATTCCAAGGAATAATTACATAAAAAATAATGCAAATTATTTCTTATTAATATAAAATTTCTTTTTACTGCAATATGGAGATATGATTAAAATCATTTTAGGTAAACATAACCATCGCTATTGGCCGACTATAAGTTTGGTTTATGTGTAATTACTTATTGTTGTGATACTTTAAATCAGCATACATGCAGTACGGATGAAACATGCAATTACTCGAAAGAATGATCAGTTTTTCGCAAATATACAGATATACATTCTCGTGTTACATGTATCGGCTTGTTAGTGCATTTTCAATTTCACCGTGCAATTACATAATTATGAAAGTTACGCGGAGTTTTAAACGCGCACTTGCGGTATTACGTTATTTTTATTTTTCGCAAATTGGAGATTGATACAGAAATGCAGAATTTTTTTGATGAACCAGGAATATTCGACAGCGATCCAAACGTATCATAGAAATATGATAACGTGAATATTCTCAATAAAGGTACGACGCGAGTTCATTCATATTTCAAAATCTATCAAAACGGATAAAAATTAATTGGATTGCTTCCATTTATTATGCTTCATTTTTTAGCTTAGAGATTTAAATTTTTGAAGACCTCAAAGATAATTACATGAGATATCTATATGTATATGTGTATCTATATACATATGTTTATCATCAATTTTATTATTACTTTAAAATAAGATAATTTATAAATGATGATTAGACATCGGATTTTTTATGCAGATTGGTAGAAAAGAGCAATTAATAACTAAGATTTAAGTTATTTATAATATCCAACATTTTAACATATTTATACTTTAACATATGTTGCAGTATAAATATGTAGGATATTATAAATAATATAAGTCTTAGTTATTAATTGCTCTTTTTCATTAATCTGCATAAAACAATCCGATGTTTAATAATGATCTAATTGTAAATTGTCATTCTTATTCTTATAAATACCGCTTCAGCATTAAAATTAAGCATTTAGTAAAGTTTAAGCATTTGACTAAATTTTTACCGCTTAATAAATTTAGCAATATAAATGTTCAAAATTAGATATTTTTCCACTAATCGTTTAAAATCTTTCTGTTTGTAGGAGGACGGTACATTCGAGACGACAAGTTATCTCGCGTTTACAGCTACAGTATACGATAATGGAAAAACATTTAAGTGCTACGCCGAGAATTCAGTTACTCGTACCGAAGATCTGAAGCCAATGAAGGAAGCAACAACAATCGAAGTATTATGTAAGTATTACAAGTCAAAATGAGTTAGTCATTACTAGCGTCAGCCATTCTTTTGCAGCAATATTTTGTAGCAGTATTTCGTAGTTTTATTAGTATGACAATTTTGATTTTAGTCTTTTTATGATTATATATTTTTTATTTACTTATCTCAAGTACTGTAAGATTCTAATTTTTTTAAAGAAAAAGTATGTATAATTATATATATAATTATATACATATATATAATTTTTTAAGAATAATTGCAGAGATTAGAATCAAAATTGTCATATAGAATCGAATAAAATTGGATTGTCTCAGGAAAGACGAAATCCAATTTAATCTAAGCAAATATTTAAGAATCTCACAAGCAAATTGAATCAGATAATAATTATTCTATCCATTTTATAAGTAACAATAAGAGTGCATAAATTGTAATCCGTAATTTTTAATAGTTACAATTATGGTTAATATCGTTAAAATAGCGACTGTTGTAACAAGATTGCATTATAACCCGAAATTCACACATTTCCGTGCCGCAGTGAGCATATTCTGCATCTACGGGAAACTGCGAGCTACAAGAGCGGTTATTAACATTTGCATACACTTAGCCCTTATGAACTAAATCCTTTAAATAAATAACTCTACACATACCCGTTCGCTATTCATCAGCATAATACTATGCAAATTAACGTTAGCAGCGCAAGCAATCAGTAGAATCTTAACTTATACTATCGAATTCAAAAATTTGTTTCTTGTTTTCAAAATAAAATGTAAAACGTAAAATTTACATACAATCACGACAGGATAGGCCGGACCGAGATTTTAAGACGTAACACATCGTTTTAAGTTTTAATTAAGAAATTGCGATAGAACTGGAAATTATTCTATTATCTCTTTGCAAAGACTTCCGGCTATCTATATTTCTGTACTCAAAGTCGACAACTTTCCGAAGATAGATCGTAATTTTAACAGAGAGAAATAAAAATAAAGATATAATTGAAAATCTTTCAGACTTCAATTTACGCAGACTTCAATTACTTCAATACGCTACAGAAGTCAAAGCGAACGTGTTAAAAACGAACGAGAGATTGAAGATTTTGAAATGATAGAAGTTAAGAAGTTTCATAGTTTAAGAATATTTTTTATTTGGCCATCTGATAAACATTTATCTGACCTTTTCGAGAGATTGGCTTGTACAAGTCGTGCAACGTTTATACGATTTTCACGTTGCATGCTTCGATAAATCAACATCAATACGCTGTACACGGATAACTTGTGCTGATATACACATACCTGCGGATACTTTTACAATATTTTCTTGTGATGGAATAGCTCAATTTTCAAAAATGTAATTTTATTTCCGAACATTAAAAGACTCGAAATCTCTCTGATATTACATGCTTAAAAATGTAAGTATATTTACAATGTCATAATTCACAATATATTCACAAAGTGATAATCATATCAAGGACTGGTTATTCAGAAAGAAATTACAATTTAAAAAATTAAAATAATTATTTTACATTAGAAAACTGATCAGAAAATTATTTCTTTCTAGTATTATACAATAATTCTGTATGCAACTTATCGTTTTTAAAAATATTAGTTATTATGGATTTATATGACTCGTCTAACTCTAAAATCAGGAGTTACAACTTTTTTCATTGAGGACGTGATGTCTTGATTACGCGAGCACGGAAACGGGCAAAAAGAAACGGACGGTTGTGTATCTCCCTGATGTTTCCAGTTACCAGTGCGAAATGGCGAAGAAACTTTCGTTTTGCAGCCAGAACGAGGACTACCCATGGATTGGAAACGAGAAACTCCAGACATCGAGTTTGGCACGTTTCCAACTCTCCGGCTTGCATCGTGACAGCAACTCTCGCGTCTAACGTATTTACGCGAGAATTTTGTTTTATATATCCCCTCCGTTTTCTAGGACCCGCGTTAAGTGCATAATATGACCCGAGTGCATCTAAATTTTACATTCAATTTAAGTTTTGCGTTATCCATAGCTTGGACAAAAAGCAGTCGTGAAGATAAAAGGATCTTTACGGTTTTAGATATCGAGAGGAAGAGAGAAATTTTTACTTCGCAAAAAAAGTGAAGCCATTAAAAGCGCATTCTTCAAATAAGACAAGATTTCAAGAAAGATTAAACTGTCATTTTGCAGTCTATTTCTATACTTAATAATATTACAGAGAAATGTTAATTTAAGCTTTCTACTGTGTTTAAAATATTCAATTTCCAATTAACTTTACAAATATTAATGGAATTAATATACGCTAATATAGATTATACTAAACTTATTAGTTCAAGAATTGTTTGTTTTTAATTAAATAGATCCATTTAGCTATTTTATCACATTTTCTTCTTCTTCATTGTTCCCTGACAAATGCCCCATCTTTGCGGCTAAATCTAGGTTTTTATTGTTTGTAATATTCATTGTTTTATGTTATAGATCCACCAATCATTAAAATGAAGCCAAACAACATAACTGTTAATGAGACAGACGACTTTTTAATATTCTGCGACTATGAGGCAAATCCGGCTTCGCTACTAAAAGTGACGTGGTAAGTGTGGCCATTACTATATTAATATATACTAGCGTATGAATTAATTCTTTAGGATAGCGAACATTTTCCTGTCGGAAATAAAGATTAGTTCTGTTAGATAAATTAGCAGCAGAATTAAAGACATTTTTGTTTTGTTGCCACTGTTTTTACAGAAAAAAGTTCGCGTTATTTATTCGTTTTATTTGTCTCTCTTAATCGGATGATGCAGGTTACGAGACGACGACGAATTAGCGTTAAACGAAGAACATTATGACGGTGGGATCTCGGAACAAACGGCACTCACGGTGAAAAACGCGACTCCTAGCGACATGGGTTCTTACAAATGCATCTTGGAAAACAATGCCGGCACAACCGTTTCCGAGGACAACGTACAGGTTTCGGTCTTTTGTACGTATTACAGGACAGATAACAACATGAGTCTATCATTGAATGTAATATAAAGCAGTCGATAAAATCTAAAATTACTACAATCTTACGCGGATTATAAAGCTCCAGTTGGTAATAAATCTAAAATCCAAAAGAATCCTATTGTACTTTCGGCGGAACCTTATCTTCTTATTTCTCGCGGCGGTAACTTTCAACGGAGCGCAGTTTATCCTTTTATTAGAAAACGACAGCTTCATTGAAAGCTGTGCGATTACATCGGGAATAAAGTTGGAGAGAGAGTTTGGCGCGCGACGTACTTTTCGAAACTCGCACGAGATTTATATACATATACCGGCGCGGATGTATATATCCCGTTTTATCATGTAGATAAGCCGGTGGTGGAAGTGATAATGGATCCGGAAACACCTGTGAACGAGGCGGATCGTCAGAACGTTTCGTTAACGTGCGAGGTCGACGCCGGTAATCCGGCGATACTGACAGCCGTCCGTTGGTATTTGGACGGAGATCTATTGAAAGAACTTCCGGACTGCTCGAGGAACAGCACTGCCATGACAAGCTCCGAGGAATCATCGGCATTCTGTGACATCGACCCCAGCAAGCTGCTGCTGGAATCTGTCGGCCGCACTTTCCACGGCAACTACTCCTGCGAGGGGAAAAACGAGGCTGGCTGGGGACCGGTCTCTCCGAGCACGCCTGTCATAGTTTATTGTAAGTCCTCTGTCACATGTCACTCATTCGTGTTACGCGGTAATGGAAGAGAAACTGGTGACACCTATTACATTTCCATTTCCAGCTATAATACGCTGTGTCCATTATACGTGTATTTCGAATTTTGTACGTTTTTGCAAACAGAAATTATTGATATTACCGTATATTCAAAATTTTGATTTTATACATTGATTATTAATAGAAATTTATGAATAATATGATATTATAAGTAATACTCCCGAGCTTCTGTAACATATTATCAAGTAACACATTGTAAAATCGGTTATTCATACTCGGTACTAATTGTAGCGATGAATTATCGATTTTGAAACTTTATCTTGTATATTATACGATATCTTATTACATTAATCGGATTATATTCAGCGCGTTTATACCAGTTTCTCCCTCGCACTTTGCATCTCCCTGAAAACATCTCCGCAGATAAGCCCGGCCCGGCGTCGATAACGTATGAACCTCGGCAAGTGGTGAAGAAACAGGCGTTATCCATCACTTGCTTCGTTTTGGACCCCGGCCGACCGAGGGTGTCGGGCTTCAAGTGGCTGCGCGGCTGGCATCGACTTCCAGACGAGAACGAAGCCACGCTCTTCATCGAATCAGTTAATTTGGAAACCGAGGCGAATTTCACGTGTCTGGCTTACAACGAAGCCGGTGACGGAGAGCCAGCCACCACGTTTATCGATGTATCTGGTGAGTGACATGTGTCAATGCGTCCAAAACCGTATCCGACAATTACTGAGAATTTCACGGCGATATTTTAAAATCCGACCAACAATAAAGGATTCAAATAATTTAATTTACCTTGCTTATACGTTGAAAATGTCTATTTTGGTCAAAATTAAATTCAGGAGTTTTGGAAGAAACTCTGGATAATTTTATATATCACAAGCTAGGTACTGCCTTATCTCTTAATTAATTATTTTATTCGGACATTGCCTAATATAGCACATATATAGCTATTCTCTCGCGATAAATCTGACATGAACATTAACGTTTTATATTAAACGGAGCTCCTCTATTCCTGTACGCTATATAATAGATTGTTCGGCGTTTCTCATAATTATTGAATGACAAATCCCATTACGCTTAACTGAGAGTTATCACTTCTCATTAGCGGCCCCGACGTTCATTAAGAAGCTACACTCGTATCGCGGCTACGTTTACAACTCGCCTAACGTGAGCATCATGTGTTGGGTCGAATGCGCCCCGATCTGCAATATTTCCTGGCTGAGGGATGACATTCCCATGGACTTCACGAAAACGAATCGATACTACGTGTCGAACGTTTATCATCCGCCCGACCCAAGGACCAACGACTTCGAGAGCATCCAATCGACCCTCGTATGGAATCTGACGGTCTGGCCGAACGGTCAGCTCGACCGTGCCGAGGATAACGTCAAATTCACCTGCAAGAGCAGCAGCAACGAGATCGGTGCGGGCGTGGAGAGTAGTACTCACTTTCATGTCGAGTGTACGTTTCATTCGAATCTTTCTTTTTTTGCGCGCCGATATCTCTACCTGCTTGTATTCGATTTCATAACGGTCCATTTGTTTAGCAAGATTGTCAAAAGAACAAAGATCTCGTTCCACACGTCATAAGAGAGAATTTTCTGAACTTATAATGTTATACAAGTATAAAGGACGTTTAACTTAATGTTACTTAATTTTTGATATATTTATTGCAAATATAAAATATGGAAAGAGTTTCTGTAATGTCATTTCAAGCACATAAAAAAAAATTTCTATAAATTGGGAGAGGAAAAATATAATTAAATGGAAGTTTTTTTTTTAATTTAAAAGTATGTCGTATTCTTTTGTTTATAAATGCAATTTGTATATAAATATATAGATAATTAAATTTAATTTTTGATTCAAGTCCCTCCAGAAGATATCACGATATCAAAGAAGATAATCAATGTGACAGTAGACACGATACCGGAAACTGTTGAGTGCAACGCGAAGGCGCGACCGAAAGCGAACTTTCGATGGTTTCGCGAAGGATCCACTGATACCATTATGGAAGGCCACGTGTTTGACTTGAAAATGCCAGTACCACGGCGCAGTAACGGCACTTACTACTGCGAGGCGTCGAATCGTCATGGCTCCTTGAATATCTCAATGATCATGAATGTACAATGTACGTTCCACTACGTCTTTAGACTTTCAAACGAATAATATAAAAAAAAAATCTCAAACTTTTATATTTGTGCAGTTTATAAAAAGAGACGTATAAAATATTTAATCTTGTTTTCTCATTTATCTAGACGTGTCTAGACACCAGGACATTTTTTTGTAATGCAAAATTACGATTTTTACGTTTTTCTGAAAATACCGTTATTAATCATACGTCCTTCAAAAAATAATCTCAATTTTTTCTACACTTCCCTTCCAATATCTAACGGCGATGCCATATTTTCCATGCAGTTAAACCGGAGTGCCACATAGAGAAAGAACGATTCGAGGGCCAGGATTACGTCGTTTGCTCAGCCGTTGCCAATCCGAAAGAGACGGATTTCACTTGGTCATTGAAGAACGACAACGACACGCTGGAGCAGGTCGCGGAAATGCGAAACGGAAGAAGTTACATGCTCCTCGATACATCAGTCACTAACTTCCGGACATACGTGTGCGTGGCGAACAACACAATCGGCCACTCCGTAGCGTGTGAACGTGACATACCAGGTTGGTACAACGAACTTTTCATTTATTTGCCGACATCGCGCTTATAACTGCAAAAAGCAGCAGTTACTTTTTGAGATACTTTTGTCTGGATTATTAGAAAATATTGTCGCGTTTTAAAACGATTTTTGTATATCGATAAAAATGCGAAGAAACATACGGAAAAATTAATATAATACAAAAACTTTCTTATAGCATATTATAGCGACCGCGCACAGAGTTTGTTTACATTATGATTGAAAAGTTGTTGAAACTACAAAAAACAAAGTTTCCCACTATATGTTATAAATGAATTTTACGTACATATACATATGTATAGGTATATGAAATCAAATCTTTATAATAACGGAGTGTAATATAAATTTTAAAATATCAACAATAAATTAATATAATCTCATAAACATGTCGTTAAAACTACAACTGTTTCGTAATATTAATATTTCTTTATTTATATTAATTAATATGTTATATTCAATAACTATATAATATTTTTGAGGCATAGATTTGTAACACATTTACATAATTATTCGTTTAACTTGTAATGAAGGTATAAACTTTTAATCTGTCAATCACAAATATTTAGCAGAATTTATCGCTTTACAGCCCACCATGGAACTAAAAGTAAGTTATGCCTACATCACTTCAAACTTTGTGTATAATTTATTATATTTTATATATTATTATTATTTGTGCGTATATGTAATTATTATTTAGTATCCAATACATTGCGACAATATATGACATGTTCTTATTTTTAACAAAAATTAGTTACGGTTTTAAACGCAATAAAATATATCGCGATAAACAATAAGTGCGCTACGCAAATGAATAAAATTAAAATAAAAATTTTTGTAAAATTTTGCATCTTATCATAAGGCAAACAACAAATTATTCTACAGACTAGCTATATTAATTTCAAATGCAATACATATCGTCCTCTTCAAATATCTAGTCTTTTTAGTATTTCTATTTTAATGCACTTCAGTGCATTTTTTGTAGCTTTAGCGATACTTGATATATTTATCTGCAGCTAAAGTTGTCATACAGATAAATTAAATGTATTATTTTTAATTGCTTATTGTATCGCTTTTAATAGGTTTTTGTATCTTGATAAAAACAATGCAAATGTCTTTCATGCATCATTATCCTTGTATATATGTCGCAGGCTTGTTGCAAAATCAGCCCTTTTGCAAAAAGACTAACCTCTTTGCGAAAGGCCGGCCTTTTGCGAAACACTGATCGTTTCCCAATAAGACTGAACGCACTTTAGGCTTTTTGGCACACATGGGCTGGTGCTAGGCTAGGCACTTTGCAAAGTCTAAAATACGTTAGTCTTATTAAAGAAACGATCAAATACTTTCGCAAAAGGCCGGCATTTCGCAGAAAGGCTAGCCTTTTTCCAAAAAGGCTGATTTTGCAATAAGCCTGCGACATATACATATCATGTTTACATGTCACTATCGATTATTGTACATTACAACCTATCGCGTTACAGGTCATATACCTTGGTGGCATCAATTGGAGGGTAACCTGCTACTGATTATTATCGTAGTGACGGTGATCATGATACTAGTCCTAATACTAATCTGCGTGGCTATTTACATCGTATGCCGACGGAAACGCAGCCAAATGAAATGTAAGTTATCTTTAATATATTATGTCGTTATCTGCGATCGTTCGCTCATTGCAGCGATTTGCATGACGTAGATATCGTAAAATGGGATTTCTTCGAGCCCTTTTCATGACGAATCGATAACTTATATAGTTATTTCGATGAGCGTGAAAATAGTGCAGTTTGTAAATTTTGCATGAGAATGATTTATTTTATTGCATTCTCAAGAAATTGAATATTTCGAGCAAGATTTGAGTCTGCGTTATATTTGCATCTGAAATACATTTTTGATAAGGCTTCGAAGAAATCCGATCCAACAGCCTATAACAGTTACTAGAGTTATATTACGACGGTCCAACACGATCAATATATATTACATGTTTTACATCTGTATATATCCAACATATATCCAAAACGGCACATAACTAATAAACGTGGATATCAATATATCTTTATCTTAAAATATATTCGTTATCCTAAATCGACAATTACTACAATTATAGACACAGAAAATAACATTGCATACAATAATGATCTTTCGTACGCCCTGACAAAATATCTTTTTATTCCTAGTAAAACGTATTGTAATATCATCGCTGTGTTCACATTCTTAGTATATTTCGTATTATCTTTGTTAATGTAAAAAGTATTTTCCCATGTAGTTAACACGCTAATTATCTTTTTTAAGTTTTTAAAGTTATTAACTTATTTGTGTTTACCTTATATTTCTTTGAGAATTTAATTCGATTTGATAAAGCTTCTTTAATAATGGTAACAAATAATGGCTTGAATCACATATAATCGTAAGTATATCAAAGTTATTTTAATCACATGATGCAAAACATTAAATTGACTTATTCATGTGATACTTACATATTTACAGAACGAGTATATTATTTAAAAAAAGCATTTTATTTCTTGACAAAGTTCTGTTAACTCAATCCGCGCAAACAGATGTAGATATATTACACATTGTATAAAATATTATATTACCTTATATAGTTTATGCTAAGTAGAATAAAAGCATGTTCACTATTTGATATTTCTGTATAAAGTAGATAAACAACGTAAAATTTCCATTTAGATGGAAATATATATGAACAATTAAGAAGAAACACATGCTTTGCTGCTATAACGATGATCAATATTAATTTGATTTTAATAATTTTGTTTTGTTATAAATGTAATTTAAAACATAAATTATAACAATACTACATTGCGGTATATTGATATTAATGCTCATTAAAATAATTTAAAAATATTTTAAACATAAGGCCGCAAATTAAATAAATGTACAAAATAGAAAAAAATTAATCAAAAATACCGTATAGAATTTTTTACATTAAATCTAATTTTATAATAATTAACAAAGGAAATAAATAGAAAAATATTTTAATATAAATTTAATTTGTCTGGGAAATGAATCAAATTAAACTTTTCCAATTCACAAGTTAAATTTATTTTAAATTAATAGGTATGTGATTACGGAATACATCATAATATTTTATACTTATCGGTTTCCGAAGAGACCTGTTATGATTTTACACGTATTATTTTAATAAAGAAGAGAATAATAACATCAATATTACATCTAATAATAAGTAGTGACACTAATCTAACAATAAGCAACGATGTTGTGTCAATTTTCCTTTATTATAAGTAAAATGTTATAAATGAAATTATACCATAATAACATCAAATCTCTAATTTTGGGTTAGCAACACGAATTAGTTTGAGCTTTTTGAAATATAACAAGATTTTAGTCGTTATTGATGATTTCAAATATGTATTACCACATGTCAAAATAAGCATTAATTGACGACGATCGATATACGTGCATAGTTTCTACTCGTTAAGCAATATAATATATTACTCGCTAAAAATTACTTTACAAGTTAAATTTACAATATATATATTCAAATACGGTAAGATTAACAACAATTAAAGAGAATGATGGAACCTATTTTCAGTGCTTTTCTCAGTACAGCTACCACTTAAAGTTAATCGTGCCATAATAATTGCGGCGAAGAGTATGTTCGCATCCGCACTAATTAATTGCTGGAGTTTTTTCATCTCATTTCCAACTTTCCCGCGATTATTTTAATTAATTGCATGTAATTCTAATAATATAACTTTCGCAAACATTCAACGACCATGTAGACATTCAACAGAAATAGAATGTACGGAATAATAGGATTAACATTATAATGTTATTATATCAATTTCTATGCTGTTCCTCAGTGCTTGGACGTTTATTTATTTCAAATGATATTTGGCTAGTATTTTTAACATATGCTTTAATTATTTTAAAAATTTTTACCATAATGTAGAAAGTATAATATTAAAATTTGCTTTGAAAATTATGCATTTTTAGTATTTTTATATGTAAATTTTCATGTAAAAAAATATTTTTACCTCAGAAATTTTTTTTGAAAAAATACATAAGGTTTGTCTATAATTAATAACAGTTGTAACATTATGGCAGCCAAGCATGCGTTTGTTCAGTAGTTTTCACTAACACGAAACTGATTCGTTTCTGCTCTACTTTTTAATTTGGACTTGCTAAACAAAACACAGACAGTACTCGGGTGGTCCATCTGGAGGAACGCGAACAGTAAGTACAAACCGCAGCACACTGCGTTTTCTATTTAAGTTGTTTTAGTTAAGAAATCGGTCTTGATTTACCGGCAATGGGCTTTATTAGATCTGCACGCATATAGACGCGATATAATGAAAAACGCTATAATTAATTTGCTAAGGATTGAATGCTTTCTTTGATTTATAAAACACAAAGCTCTCTGTAATTGGATAGAATGCATGTTATATTATGTTTCACGTAGCCTCTATAGAGATGCATAGTTTGTAAATTACTGTTGTATTTGTATGCATTCTTCAATAAAAATAGATACATTCCATCAAATGACTATACAAAAAGCTTTCCAACAATTTTGAAAATAAGTTTCTCCAATTAATACGCTTTGAAAAAATTAATGACTTATATCTTTTTAATTACGTTATACAGCAGAAATACTTAATTTGAAAGAGCAGAATAAAATTATATGTATCTGGAAATGGAAATTATATGTATCTTGCGTGTAGATCACGAAATAAAATCATTACAGTTATTACCATACAAAGTTTCATATGCAAATGTATGAATTATAGTAATAATACTTTTTGATATAGGTAATTAATTTTGCAAATAATAATTAATAAAATAAGCATATTAAAAGTTTTATTTAAAAAATTAAATATATTCGGTTTTCTAATTAATTGGATATTAAATTTTATTATTAAAAATATGGCTTATAAATTTAGAAAGTGTTGGCAGAAATTCATTAATTAAATTTAAAAAATTAATCAATGCAAACATAAATACACGCAAATATATACAAACATATATATTACACGCGTTATAATAGATTGTGCACTCGTTGGAATGTAATCACCATCGAATTAATATGTTTGCTTTATCATTTTATTCGTCAGATTCATTCTAATCGCCCCTTTGTATCATACACCAACTTTTTGCATTAACTAAGACTAATATTTCGCGTTAAACAGCTACAGTGATCAATGAATGCGTAAAGGGTAGCCGTAGAATAACTAGTTCCATTGGCGCTCATGTACGAGTACACGATAGCATGCAAGTTTGTCTCCGATCTGAAATCTCGCTCGAAGTGATCTTCTCTCTGCACACCTGAATACATATATCCTATTGCATAATTTAACGACTACTTCCGGCTTACAGTAGTGTACTGTCAACTTGGTACGAGCAAGGTAGGTAGTTAGTTGTTCACGAGAACGAACGGGATGTTCTACACGACGCTCTTTCACGTGCCGCAGTTACCGTGTGCGGGATGTAACTTCTTGCATAATTCAGCGAAGAGAGCTTGTAATTGTTAATACGGCTTGTAATGACCATGCAATGTTGCTGGGGGTATCTTCGATGCTACAAGGTAGGTGGAGGGTTGCACGGACTTAGGGTAAGCACTTCCAGGGAATCTGTCGATCTTGAATGCCATTAGCTAGGTGTTTTAACAATTTTGAAATTACACTAATGTCTGTTTCTAATGTCTATTTCAATGTAGATTAACTTTAATCTCGGTTTAACTTGCTTTTATCTTTTTCGATTTTTAAGAATTAGAAAAAGATGAAAGGCAAGTTAAAACCGAGATTAAAGTTAAATCTGCATTGGTAGAAAATGTAGAAATAGACATAAATCACGTAGCAAAGCGAAAGAGTAATACAAATGCAATTTATAACTCGCTTTATGTACAAAAAGTATTAAAGCTCGATCGTGTAAGAAATTTTCTTCGTAACTATATTTATGAAGATTATAACATTATTTTATTTTTCTACCTATCTATAGCTTATTATTTTAGGAGTATAACCTTTTATTGTTTGGAAAATTGCGCTGCAATCTTCTTGTAGTAACGTTACAAGTTACGTTGCTACAAAGAAGCGCTTGGAAAATATTTTTAAACGCCGACGCTCAAGGCCTCTTTACTACGATATTTTTAGAAAGAATGCATCCGCATTTTTGCCATATCTCTCTCTCTCCCTCTCTCTCGGTCTCTCTCGCTAGGTCTCTTATCGCATGCGCAACCTTCTTGATACATAATAACGATACGGCGACGCGCCTTATCATGCAAGTCTACGAGCTGCGCGCCGAGTTTACATTTAATTTAGTCCTTTCTCTTATCGATGTTGGTTCCACTCTGTGATATTGTTGTATTTCTGCGGAAGTTTACAAGGAGCCGTTTGTAACGATCAATGCACAGCGGACCGGTCGCCGCGTGCGGTGCGTTCAATAAACATGTAGTACCTTCCGGTCTCACGCCTATTCTGCAGACGAGGTCAGCTTGATTTAAAAAAAATAACGTTTTAGCGTAGAAAATTGTTCGATAAAACAAAACATACGTGTTTATTCTACCGTCGCGACCGGCCACGACGCGTCGGTGATGTTTTATTGTTGAAGTACTGACGGAGAAACGTCGCGTGACTCACAATGACAAAAGGGACTGCACTGTACAAATTGTTTCCCCAGGTCTAAACGGGACGTAGAACGATGCACTCATTCCTGCATGGCATTTAAAGACGTAAGAGAGAAATCTGTTCACAGTAAATTGAAATTGCACGAGCACAAGGTAGTACACGCTATGCAGGGTAGATATATCTTCTTTGCTAACAATTAGTATTAAGATAATGAAAAACAATTATCCGATATTAAATTTTGAAAAAAAACGTATTTAAAATTGTTGGAAAATAATGATTAAAATGTCGAAATAATGGTCGTAAATAACAGAATAGACTTTGACGATAAGATATGCTTCTTGAAGGAAAACCATTTCTTCGCAAGTATATTCTTAAATCATTGCTAGATTTTTACTGGAAAATATATATGCAGGGTAGACATATCTCTTTTGTTAACAAGTATAATGAAAAATGATTATCCGATATTAAATTTTGAAAAGAAACTCGCATTCAAAATTGTTGGAAAATAATAATTTAAATGTCGAAAGAATGATCATAAATAACAGAATAGACTTGGATAATAAGATACGCTTCTTGAAGATAAAAGATTTCTTCTCTGAATTTTTTTCTTAAATTGTTGCTAAATTTTTACTGGAAAATATATATGAAGATAAAAGATTTCTCCGTAATTTTTTTTCTTAAATTATTGCTAGATTTTTACTGGAATATATATATATATATATTCCTAGAAAATATATTTATAAACTGATTGTATCTTGGTATCTTGATTCGGCCTGCATATGCCAAATTATGCGGTTGCGTAAACAGAGGAAACATTAAACCGCTGCACGCGTTCGTATAACGAGCGGGCGATAATTGTTCCATTTTCTGAATTAGCTCGATTTCACGGTTTAACGTGTATACCTTCATTGGTATCGGCCGATCTCTCTGGAAATGCGCAATTTCGCAATCACATCGTAACTTCTTCCCTATGCCACTCATTTGTCACAGCTCTGTGATAAATCGAACAAGAAATATGCTCACGTATGACATCGCGATAAGTCCCTTTTGATGGATTGCCGCCGCACTCATATCAGTGCATTTGATACACGTGCACCGAATCTCGGAAGATATGTCGCCACCGCATGCCGTTCGCATTCGACAAATTATTTTATTTCAGATAAGCTTAAAGATTTCCCCAAGCCGGAGTTTGATTTAGCGGATACGAGTCATTAAATTAGTTCCAATAGAAGCACGTGCACGCCGTGCACATCGATAATTGCCGCCCACCGAGAGAAGTTCGATCTACGAGTGGTGTAACGCAGCGCAGCGACAAGCTTTAAACGGAGCGTGCAATAAAACTGTAAAGTGCTGGAAAAGCTTCAAAACGGCGAGCGAAAAAGCAATGGCGTAACCAAAGATTCCGAAACGAAAAAGGGAAATGAGATAAAAAGAGGTAAAAGTAACGAAGAGAGAGATAAAGAGAAACGTAGAAGAGAAAAAGCGAAAAAGAAAAATGAAAGAGGAAAAGGGAAAAAGAAAAAATAAATAAAAAATGGGAGATAAAATGACAGGAAAAATAAGGAATGGAAGAACTAAAACGACAGAGAGAGAGATGGCGACAGAGATCGACGTTGTTTGAAATGAAGCTTGAGGTGAAGGGACCTCCTTTAAGTTCATCTGCCGGAAGGCTTCGTAAACCTTGGCTACGTCACTGGCAGAAAATATACCGAATGGAAAACGTCGTACGACGAATCGTGCCAGAGCAATCGCAGTTTTCCGCGACGCAATCTTTTATACCTTACGCGCGCTTGACGGCGATACTCAACGACGCTTTTCCGACTCGTATTCTCGACATTTTTCTGCCATTCCCTTGAGAACTTTGTTCCGCGCCAGCTCCGAAATTTCGCGTACTGAAGTTCACGTATACAATTCCAACGGCAATCCGGATTCGATTTTAAAACCAGTCTTTCTTTATCGATTTTACAATATATCGTGTAACGATTATAAGAGCCAATTATAGTTTTCCAGTATATTCCAATGTTGATGCTCCGTAATAGCAGCATAATTTTCAATATCGCTTCTGCAGCTCTCCAAGTTTAACGCTAGTCAACTTTTTAACGACATTCGTGAAATTTACCGCGGAGATTTACTGCAAAGGTCATCCTCTTATTCGAGAGAATTTGTAATCGGATTAAATCGCGTATTGTTATATCGCTCTTCTTACAGTACAATTAGTATAATTAAAGCTTGCTTTTAGTTACATTAATTATATTCCGGGACTTATTACACACGCAATGTCTAAAGCGTGTACAATAAAATAGTGGATACAATTAATCCATAAAGCTCATATCTTTTATTTTCCAGATTTACGGAAATAAACTTTCGCTTAATCATCATAGCTCATTTTAACAGAGATGAATTTATTCACAGGATTCAATATATCGATCAAACTTCTGCTTTATCAGAATTTCCTTATTTCGCGAGTGAAAAAGAAAGACAAAACGTTCTTGTAGAACTACAACAGGGATTTCTCTAGCGCCGAGATTTATTTCCGTCTTTAGGTCCTCTGATCCCGCCGGAGACACGACATGCCACGCATTGTTCCCCATTTAGATAATGTAATTCAGGATGTATGATAGGTGAATACAAGAACACAGCATTGTTTCTTAAAAATAAAACTTCACCGAAACGCCTAGAGCAAATTTTGTTTCGCGGACGGATTAGTTTGACACAAAAAATATACGCTCATTTATCAAAACTTTATATCATTTTTTTTTAAAACATGGAACGGTATACTTCTTTAAAAAATAGCTAAAAAATCATTATTCATTATCTTGCCAAATGCAATACGCTTGACCGCTCGGCAACTGATTTATCTTTCTATCCGCTTTCTCGCTTATTTGATCTTTCATCTCTCCCACTCGCGCGACAGTCAACTTCACTCGACAACTCTCGGGTCAAATGGGATAATTGAGATCCTCGCGCATAAATGGGACAATGCAATGATTTTCTAGTTAAATTTAGTAGATGTTGTTTCTCAAAGATTTTCTAATGGCTATTAAACGAAAACTCAGCATCTCCAACCGATAAAAAATTTAGAATAGAAAAGAATTATGAATTTAACATTCCTCAGAAAGATATAAAATTTTTTAACACATCCTGCATAATTTGCGTTCGTATCAATGGAATATATGAAAAGGTCCCTCTCTTTGTGCGTCCAATTTTACGCGTCGCACCTACTTTAAAAACCTTCTCGGGTCAACGCTATAATGGATATCTCATTTATCATTATAAGGTCGGCTATAATGGATGCCCATCTTTCCTCTAATTTTATCACTGAGAACTCACTGGCGTCGTCCCATTTATATACCCGCCCGGCTCAATTATCCTATGTGACCTCAATCGTTATACAGTCCAGACGGTGGACCGCCCAGTCCGACAGTATCCTCGCACTCGGTGCAAAGCCCGGCGCAGCCGACGCCGGCGCCGAGATGGCCCTTGAAGCCGGGCGTGCTGGTGCACATCAATCGTACTCACAGCCTGCGATCCGGCCTGAGCGTTCGCGCGAACGAGGCTAATCTACGTAACGAGCTAGTGGGCAAACATAACGACGAACCGCTCAGGCAGAGGTTCCTCGATGAGACGTCGTTGTCGTCGATCGGCCGTAATCCAGCGCGGACGGTATTCCGCCGCGGTAGGAAAGATCAAACCGTCCAGAGGACAACCAGCATGACCAGTCTGAACGAGGACGGTATGCTCGCCCGGGCTAACAAGATAAAAGCCATGTTTGGCGTACAGCTCAAAGAGCAGGCCACCCTGCCCGGTATATCCAGAGAAAAGACAGGTAAGAGCAGAGTAGGAAAGGAGTCGAGCTATTTGCCAGCGACTTTGCGAGGTGCCATCCGACGTTAACTCGTTTGTATTTGCAACTACTTGCTTACCTGGAAGCACAGTCAACTCAAACAAGATTTTCGCGAATTTGACATCTTAAAGCTATTTAAATGTATTTTTTTAATTGTACAAAAAATTATATGATACACGCTTGTGGCAGTGTAAGCAAGACATACAGTCTCATACCAACGGATGCAAATATTTGTGAATACAAATGGATTGGACAAACGGCTCTTCCACATCGAAAGTCAACCAAATATACCTCTAACCTGTTCCGCGTTCACGAGAGTAGTATTATTCCAACTCAGTAAGCCAATAACCGTTTCATATTTTTCTATATGAAAAAATAATGACCCTTTTTTGAGATCTGATGGCTGTGTTGTCAACTTTACAAGTACCTATAATGGCATATATACCTATATAATGGCATATTTTACCGATATTCTTGTTATATTTTATATTATATATATATATACAATATATAAATGTGATATTTATTCAGTTATATCTCGCCGATACTTCAGAGTATTGATTTTACTGTACATTAGTTGAACCTCGTTCCGCGTTATTTTCTACAATTTTTTTTTTCTGTCCGGCTGTCTCTCGTCACAGGTAATAATAAACCTTATTGTTTTGTCATTACCCGTAACTTTTCCTCTCCACGACTTTTTACATGCTTTTATGTTAACATTAACATTTCAGTTAATGAAAACATCGCCGTGTTACTGGAAAGTACGTGGTGCGTGTTTTCTACATACATCGCAAACGACTTTGAAGCCTCATTAAGCACACAGCTGCATATGTGGCATGTAATTAACCTTCTAACTTTTCCACGCTGATGCCGGCAGGAACTTCATGTTCCAAGGGATGTTCAACCTTACAATTAGTATATCTCGAACGATGCTTATTTAGAAGCTTTACTATTATTAGTTTGTTTATAAATTAAAAATAATAATGTTCAAAAACAAAATTTTAATGCACAGTGCATGCTAAGATTAAATCTAATGTGTTAACAAGTAGATGTTAGTCAAAAGTACACATTAAATATCATCTGTTTTAAATTTAATACAAAAATATATGCTCACGTACTTTCCATTAGCGCAAAAGCGTTAATATATTCAATATTTTCAAGTATATTATTCTGCAAATACGAAGTATATTTTAGCATGTATAATATACGGATTTTATGTGTACATTAAAATTATTTATCATTTTTGTATGCTTTAAAAGAGGCTATTAAATGACTTTTTACATCTCTTTACTATTACTTTGTTAAATATTGTACAATCGTATTTTTTATTTAATTATTTGTATCTTATGTGCAATATTTAAAAAGACAGAGAAATCATAAATTAAAGACATAAAAACAAATATCTCTATATTTCCTATAAACACACACGCACGGGGAATTTACAATTTTTATATATAAAGTGCTTTATCTTAAATTACAAGAGAAACATAGAAACAAATTAATTTCAAACATCACATAATCTAAATCGCATTTTAGCCTTTTTATCCGTGATTGCTTTTTGACGATCTTAAAATTTGATGTAAAACATTCATTCTTTATTTATTCTTAATGTATTCTCTTTTTAATATACGCGGTAATTTACCTTTGCTTAAGCTATCGCATGAGAGAAAAGCTTTATGTGTTTGTGATATCGCTCGTTGTTGATATGTTTCGTAGCTGTGACTTACAAGAGAATTGTGCCGCGGCAACGGATATTGCACGGCGTGGAACCATCCTACGAGCCAAATCGTGGCAACGTGTCTCGTAAGCGAAAGAAACCCGGAGCAGGTATGTATAAAGATAATTTGTTTTATACATATACAAACGTGCATGCTTGCGACTTTATTTGCTCGCATACTTTGACTTAAACCCTTCCTAACCTTTTCTTTTTTGGGCAAGATTTCTTTTTTAAAAATTATGTGGTACTTTATGGCTGTACACGCAAATACATATTTATCATCGGACAAAAAAAAAGATATACGGAAAACAGAGATAACACAAACATACGTGCGAATGCAGCAGTTAGTGTACGCAATAGAGGGATATTTAGCTATATAGGTGATAACACACGTTGCACGCAAGAATTCATAGTTCCGCATAAAGTACACACTGCAATCGGCCACATAAATTTCACTTATCACACAACAACTATTAATCACAGATGTTATCGATTTTCTGATTTATACCGTAGCTATACCGCGCGTTTCTTCTGTGGTTAACGTTCATCGCGATATTGGTCTCGATCTTTTTCACATGATCAAAGCTACATAAATTCTCTTATCATGCGCAACATCAAAATCCTTTGAACAGGAGGATTTTGTTGATGAGTAGTTATGACAATTATTAACTACACACGTTACACGATATTATTATTCTGATGCGTTTCGATGTTTCGAATGAACATCATGATTATAGTATTGAAAGAAAAAAAAAAAATACGAATTGAAATACATTAAAAACAGGCAAATGAGAGCCGACGCTATTGGTCGAGCGACAGTTATAATAATGGAAAATTAATCCTAACATATGACATACGTTTCGGTCCCGTGGTTTGGACCTTCATCAATGTGATAAAAAGAATCAAGACATGCAGTTATGATACCTGCAGTCATGATAACTGCATGTCTTGATTCTTTTTATAACGCTGAAGGTCCAAACAACGAGACCGAAACGTACGTCATATATTAGGATTAATTTTCTATTATTAGCGTTGGCTCTCATTTGCCTGTTTTTATATATCTATGTATTGTATTTTTGGAGAGCTTTTATACGAATTGAAATCTTAGGAATGGAACGTGCATTTCAAAAATTCAGATTTCTGATATAGAAAGTGCATTATTTACAATTGATTGCTTAGACTTTGTTAATCTCGCGTCTACATTGTGGAATCCTATCCGGAATTGCATTCCGTTTGGGGCTTTAAAATTATCTCGTTACACTGTTCTATCTTTTATACTTTCTTTTCACTAGTAGAAGCTCATCGTTTTATTGAATTAAGTCGGAATGTGTTGGTGGAACACAGTTTCTACGGATCGTCGGGTTTGCCATCGTCGTCGACAATCTACCTCGCAACAATTTATTCAACGTTACTAACATTTCTCTTTTTGCAATTGCAGATCCCAATCAAGCCGCGAATAACAATCATGTGAACAGCGTGTCGGAAGTTCTTCCCGACTCCGGGACAAAGACGTTCTACGAAAATTTACCTTTCCACGGGATCCAAGCGCCACCTAACAAGGTTAGTATAATTTCATCATTTTATTTAAAAAAGACAAACAGCATTTTTATCAAACCGCATGGGCTAGACTCGATTTGCAACTCGCACAAAAAATAATGATGGCAAATTGTATCAGTCGTAAAAAATCAATCTGCAATGTATGGATATTAAAATTAGATATCAACATTCTTTGAATTAAAACGTAAGAAAAGGAAAACATTTTAATTCAAGAATACCATCTTCGATATTTAACTGAGCTTTGACTCTCGTCTCGAATTGTGCTGGAGGAACGGCACGATTTGAGAGAATCGCATTGAACGAGCTCGATCTCAAGCGAGAGGACTGATACCCTCTCGATGCATTTCCACCAGTTAGCCAACCAAGTTTCGTGAACAGTTCGTCGATTAACGGTATCCCTTTCTGACCAAATACATTCGAGAGGTGATAGCAAGTGAAATGCGGTGGAAGGCCAAGAGGGTAGATATTAGTGCGACCCTTCGTCCGTGCAACCCCATCGCCGTTCGAAGACCCTCAGCACTTAGGAGTGCCTTACTACTCCGACATACGGTTCCTCCGTATTGCTCGTGCTTCACTTTGTAAGAGTTACCGAACTCGGCTACCGCGAAACCCCCTTTCAATCCTTATAATGGCTATAATATTACTTCTCAGTAACTTTCCGAATTATTATTTCGCGATTAAGAGGCCGTAGCTAGTCCTCGAGCTCATGATATTCTGCTCACCTTATCGAATTACCACGCGAATGCATCCGTCATCCCTTTTTTCCGCCCCCTTTTCCTCGCCCTTTTCACGAGCGCGCCCGCCCACTTCGTTACCGCCTGTTATCGCGGTTAATTGATTCGTCGAGCAGACGTTTAAATAATTAATTTCGCCATTTCACAACTGACTTCCTTTTCTGTTTGAATAATTAGAGTCGGAATTAGAGGCAGAAACTAAGTCTTTTACGTGCCAGAAGAGCCGTGAAATTTTCCGAGATAATAGACTCTACGACAAGTCATATGTAAATTATCCACATGAAGCGATTATACAAAGAGATATCTTAATAGCTAGAACGTAGACGCGAATTTCTAACCGTCCTGCATCGTATAGAAAAATATTGTATGTAAAATAACGAGAGAGAGAGAGAGAGCGCGCACTACTTTTCTGTACTGGAATATTCTTAATATTATGTGAGCTATTATTGTCTGACGTAAGCCTCTTCTGCCTTACAAACGTATCCGATTACATTGTATACGATCTTTACAATGCAAATTTTACCGTCTGAAGCAACCTCACTGCATCGCGTTCCTATCGAGCGCATAAATATATCGTTCTCTTGAATCGTCAAGGCTTCCACAAAGGGTATTCTACTTCTCGTACCATCAATTCGGCTCAACGAAGATTATGAATTCTTTGTACCCGGATTCACCATGACGATAATACCGAATCGATATCTTATCCCGACAAAGAGAAAGCAATTCTCTACAATATGTAACTACAATTTATGTGTTTATATATTTGAAAGGATTTCAATTTCTATATACGCATATTTATGCATTTCAAATTACATCATAATATTCATATTGAGATAAATTGATGAGGAGATAGAAGTAATGATGTGGCGCGACTGACAATTTACCGTCATTATCTTGCAGTAATAAATATACAATCGTTGCTCGTCAATCTAGTTGCAAATTTGAGGTTCGTAATCGCACCGCTTTTAGCAATAATCGTACAAAACCGATGTTGCTGAAATGCATGTTGAGTGAAACATTGATTCATTCGGTATATCATCAAAGCGTTTTATTCATATGAAACTTTATAATGATATTCTGCACGCAGGAAAATAACTGAGGATAAAAACCAAAATGTTTTCATTAAAATTAATACACACGCTTCTCTGAAATGTGTTATATCGACGCATTGATCAGTTTGTATTTTTTTTCTCTAGCCTTTAAGTAATTTTTTATTAATTACTCAAATATTTTGCACTTCGCACTGGCTGCCTTTTTTTTCACTGCTTGTTACGTAATTTCGTGCAATATCCGTAAATTGTGCAATAACATTCTGTCGATTGTCTTACAGATAATTGCAAAACGATAATTTAACAGTTTGATAAAATTGCGGGGATAATTTGCCAATGAGAAGTAAACGAAATTGTATTAATTCTTAGCAAGTAAGTGGCTATGCTATTAATTCTTTGCGTTGCTTCGATACATTTTTTTGCGAATTCCCGGATACTTTTATATTAACTATAGGAAGTCTCATAGCCCAATCAATATAGCGGAAAAAAAGAGCACCGTCGTGGACAGGTAATTCAGTGCTGTGCGAGTGTAACAAGTATTGCTACTTTGGCAAAAATAAATTCACTGTACGCTTTTTTTCTTTTTATCTTACTCGTGCACACACTAACGTTTTCTAGAAAAAATCAATTGTTGCAATGAGTTTCCAATAATTTGTGTTTTACGATCAAACTACACGAATGACTGCGTGATATTATTTTCATTGAAATCGACATATATGTGGTTTTGCGTCGATTAACGTTCGGATTGGTTGTCAGCATTTAATGAAAAATAACGTTGACACCACTTGTATTCCTCATTCGTGAATGTAATGAGATCGCTGCGTTTTGTCACATACTCGATATTCGCTGTAAAAAGTCGCGATAGATTTATTTCAGTCTAATAAAGTGGAGTTGAAATAGGGCGTTGAGAGTGCAACGCGGTTGTTGGTGCGTAAGTTGTTAACAATATATAGTGATACGTACGTTTCGGCTTCACTTTGAGATAACTTCAGCGTTGTAAAAAAAATTAATATAAATTTATAGTTATTTCTCACGCTCTCTGTTAAGCCACAAATGAGTTCTTCAAGATTAGAAAGTCAAAAAGCCATAAATTATAGATTATGCTCATTATTTCCACTCTTTTTTCACACTTGTTATAATTTATACATACAATTGATTTGATTTATATTTTTTAAATTTGTATCTCTTTATTAAATTATTACTAATTTTACTTAATTAATTAGATCATTAGACTTTATTACTGTTTTAATATTTTACCGTTACTATTTATTTATTTATTTATTATGTATTACTGTTTTGTCCTATGATAAAGATGACTTTTTTTACTTTAGTATTTATTATTTAACCTCCTTTGACTTCAGTTACTGTTTGTTAGCCGTTTCCATAATTTTTATTTTACATTATTGACTATCTTCGACAATAACATTTTTGTAATTTAACGACTGTTTTTTATCATGTGTGACCAATTGATGTAATCTTCCACCACGGCTTCAATTTTCACACTTACATTCTAGGGATAAATTAACTTTGATTTCTTTAAATTCAATTTCTAATCATTGATTGGGTTTGATCATATATTAAAGACAATGATTATTTAGTCTAATTACACGCCAACTTTCCAATCTTGACGCACTCATCTGTTTATCAGAGAGCGTGAGAAATAACTATAAGTTTATATTAATTTTCTTTTAACATCGTTGAAGATGGCTCAAAACGAAGCCGAAACGTCCATATCACTATATGCATTGTTAATCTTACAATTAAATAAAATACTATTAACAATTAAATCTTTTAAATCGACTCAGTTAGCTATCATCGTGACCATTGGTTTTGGTCAGATTAATCGTCAAGACATTACCACCATGGGTTTTGATCCTTCTAAATTGATTCTTGTAATTTTGACGTTTATAAATATAAGCATCATATTTAAATAATTTAATTTATTACAAAAAAAATATTACCTCAGCCAGGTCCAAACCTGGACCTGGAACCTGGAAAATACTATTAATCTGATAATTTATACATCAACAACCGCGTTGTACTCTCAATGCCCTTTTTAACTTTATTGGTTTAATTAATTATTGAGAGTTCTAAGTTAGTTTTTTCTTTTTATTTATTTCAATCTCATTACATTTATTAAACAATAAAATTAATTCAATATCGCTAAATCGGCTATTCGTACAGATTGTTGTAAGAATGCTGAATTTATCTAAAGCTATTAAAAATTCGGCTAAAATTATGAGTAAATAATTTTGTATTAATTGAGTAGCAATTATCCAGTATAAAAATAATAATTGTAGTCTATGTCCTCCAATCAATGAATACTCATGAGGTGAGCTATAAATAAAATGTCACAGATCCTGTGATTTCTGAGACGGTAAATAATAGATGCTAGATATCTGCTGATATAGTTACGTACATATTCTAATTTTTAGCTTTTATAGTCCCTGTTTGCATCAATTTAGAGTTGAACTGTGAATTCTGTCCTCTAACAGACCATTGTGTAACTTTCAATTATACGGAACTAACTTTGTTTGACGGAAAATATCTCCTGTTCGATATCACAAACATCCATAAACGCAAAGCTCATTTTGGCAAGCGCACCGAGCGAAATTAGCCGAATCGGTTTACCTAATTCGCTAGTATTCACAATCCGCGCGCAATCCGAATCAATCAACGTATAATTCAATGAGAGGCAATAAGCACTGTTGCTGGCATGGACCACTCGATAATCAAGGCCCGATGCCCGGTGGATGATTGTCCTAACGTATCGACAATAGTACTCGCCATTTTCCAAGTGTTGCCTTGTTATATTTCAGTTTACTGCAGTAATTACTTTGAATGGTATTACTGAAGAAATTTCAACCATATGTGTTAGTTTTTATCAATATGACAAGATTTCGATTTGGAATTGTTATCGAGTAAAATTAGAGAAGGATAAATATTACACTTCCTCTATTCAGTCGTAACTTGATAAATCGTTCTTGATAATCCAATAACTTTCTTTTGCATAACATCAGAAGTTGGAGAAAATTATGTTAGGAATAATCGATATATCAATAATTTTATTCTAAAAATTCCTCCAATAGTTTTCAGCACAATGTCTGTCAATTGCTATCTGTCGTCACGGAACGTAATATTGTTACAATCGCGTACCTCCTCGAAATGTCGTTATCAAGTGTATAACGTTTAGAATAACTTCCTCTTAATCACCACAAGGAAGCGACGTAACTGTATCAGTGGTACTCGCTCTCAAAATGCCAATATAGCAACTCAGAAATTGACATAAATTGCCTCCTTATGTCCTACGGCGAGGAAACGCCGTATATTCCAGCCAATCTGCTATACGAAGCCGACTTCACCGTCGCTAATTAAATCATCGCGATCGCCGAAATGTCATTACCCTCGGGGATAGAGGACCGTCATGTGCCGACGATGCGCGATAATCGAACGTTAATCAACACTAGAACCAAAGCAAAACAAACCGAACCGAAGGCTATAAGGATTATGTGTATATGCGAGTGGCCGCTGGCTGCGTTTTGTTTTAGTTGGTTACTCCTAAGTTTGCCCGAGTTTCGGCTTTGCATGGCACGTTGCATTCCATCACGACCTCGCCGTGTTCCTCACGGCCACCCAGCAGAGCTGTCAGTCTGTGCGACGGCAGTTCCGGCTACGAGTCGACCATGAGCCACCTAGGGCCCCACTACAACGTCTACAACGTGCCCAGAAGCAATTCGCCGGTGCTTAAGTACAATACCCTGAAGCCGCGGCGGCGCAAGCAGAAGCACTCGCATCAGCAGTTCTACTCGTTGCGGCTGTGTCGTCGTCACGAGAACATCCGCAGGAAGTACGAGCTATACGCGATACCGATCTATAAGACGTGCCCGCACAGGAGCGACAGCACGGCCACAATCGCGACGATCGTCCGGTCGATGGAGGACGCGCCGTCCCTGACCCTGAGCCAGGCGTCGGCATCGATCAGCCTTATTAGCCGATCGGCGCCGTCGACGCCGATACCGTCGTCACCGTCGACCGCGCCGCCGATACCAGCACCGAGGACGTCCAAAAAAACCGATCCGTCCAAACACACCTACCAAAATGTCCCTCCCCCCGTTTTTCCGCCGAAAAACGCTTCGTTGCCTAAGCTTAAGGTTTGTCGACTACTGATGATCTATAATAGGACCCCCCTCGCATCCGATGACGCTCGTGGACGTTGCCATGAGCGAGCTTTTCGCCAATCGTTTCTCGATCGATCCTATCGCCATTGGCTCGTACTGTCGAGTACTTCTTCACTGATCTTAATATAATATTGATAATGATTTTTATGTCATGTCAGTCAGCTTTTAAAATACATTTCGCATCGATTTATAATTTTGGACGCTGTTAAATACGTATTTCCTTCAATTTGCACTTCTATGACTATAAATACTTTTTTTAGTAAGAAACGTGATGCATAACAGATAAAATTGAATAAGAAAATATGTATATACTTATACATATAGAGATGAAGAGTATAGAAAGGATGTGTTGAATTCAATATTTCTAGAAGCTTTGATGGAAGTTATTTTGATATATACAAAGCTTTCTCAGTGCTGTATTTCATCAAGTATTGCGGTTGCAACACAATGCTCTTTATAGCCACGGTATAATGACGTTACTTCAGAACTGAAGAGAATGTATATAAAATGATGGGAAGGAATATATAAAACATACTTACAAATTCATTTTAATCTAAAATACGAAGTGTGATGCAACAAGAAATATATATATTAAATTCGGTTGAATTTATACTGGTCTCTGTCACATAGTTTGATTGACAAGACGCAGTAATTTTATTAGTTAGACTTCTAAGTTAACTTCTCGCTTAAACTATCATATAACGTAATATAAAATTTATTATTTTCTTTTATGTCATCTAATTGTAAGTCGCTGTTAGTTTATTAGGTATTAATACTATTAATATCTAATTAATTTTTTAGAAATGGAGAAATTTCGAACAACAAAACAAAACAACTTGTTAAAATTAATAATGATTGCAATTTGCTAATTATAACTAGAACACAAAATTCAATAAAAGACCACATCCAATTACGCAATACTAAAACCGCATAGGAAGCATCTATCTATAGTCAGTTTATAATTAGCCGTCAAACGATATTATTTCATTTAAATTAACTTCCCGGTAAAATTAGAAAACAAGTCTTTTCTCTATTTTAATGTACTATAATAATATTTTTCTGTTTTCATAATTTTAGCAACCTTTACAATTCACTTAAGTAGAATCTAAGAATTTTATATTATTCATTTTATTGTAAGAGCTTGTAGATTTTGCACATACAATGGTTATATAATTTTTTATTATATAACATATTTTAATTTATTATAGTATAGTCACGCTATATATGTATGTAGTCTGTGATAGAAAACATTCTTCACTCCAATATAGATGTCCCCTTATCATTGTATCTTTATTACAGCAGTTTAATTATAATCTGATTTCCTTAAGGCTATGAACTCGTAACGACTTTACAAGCACAAACGTGGCATTTTACCGATTCTCACATCGGGAACGTGATTACTCTTGTAACTCTCTTAATCAAACTTAGTAACTAATCGCTAAAGTTGCCATATGCGATCGACGTAAAGCGGCAACGTCCAACGAGCGAGACGTCAATCCATTCCCTTTTAAGCACCGAGTAACATTAGCATCTCGCGCCTACTGCATGAGTACGATTTACGTGTCCGTAATAGATATAAAACGGCAGCTTCTCGAGCAAGTAGGAGATAGAGTTGCTGGAAGCCGAGTTATAATCGGAAATCATATTTTCCCTGCTAAGCTGGATCCGGGCATCTATGTAGCGACCGCCCTTGTGCATGTTGGCCGCGCGTCAAGTAAGTTTCCACTGTCACACACGCTTAACCAATGACACGAGCTCTTTATCGTTTCGAACACCGATAAATCTGGGATGTTACTTCAAGGTTTTCCACGATCATTTTCACGACTTGTCTATTCCCTCGTTTTCAATTGCAATAAAAAAGATCCACGACATATGACTCTGCAACGGAAATATCTTCCTTCACTTCTCGATCCGCAGCATAAACCTTGCACAATTCCTTTATCGCTGAATCAGATATAGGTACACCGATAAACATCAACGAGAATTTTTTGAGCGTGCGATAAATATTCAAAGTTTATCATGCAAATAATAATTTATAAATCCTTTATGCCTTAAGTGTGAACACCGGAAGTTCTATTCTACCATTGCTTATCGTGTTGTACTTGTATGTCGAATTTCCTATGTAAAATTCCGTGCACTTATTGATAAATAAAAAACCTAGATCTGTATGTGAGAGAGACTTTAGATTATATAACTACATATTAAACTCTATATACGCTCCATATTTCGCACAACACGGTGTGACGTACAGATTTGTACAGACCTTTCCCCCTAATATTAAGCAACCGTGAAGTAATATCTCAGCCGTCTGATTTTCTCATGCACACTCTATACGTCGCGTTAACCACTCGCGTCTGCGAATTGCCTGGTTCCAACTACTAACCGTGCCTGTTGCAGACCGACAGCCTATACAACTACAAAGAACACTACCAGCAGCAGCATCGGCAGGAGATGCAGCAGTACAGCTACCCCTTACCGAGCAACAGTTCGAACCAACTAACACTGCCACTAACGCGCAGCCTCTACCATTCCTCGATAGTTAGTCCCCTGCAGACCTCCCTCGTCCACACTAACAACAGTCGGCCGTCCACCCTGATGCACCACGAGGCCGCTACCATTGGCAATCACTTGCCTGCGGTGCATCGGGATGAAGAGCAGCAGCAGCAGTCGAATTACGGCAATCACGACGCGAGACAATCGTCGACGCGTCGACACACGACGAATCGGCGGAACGAGCGTAATCGGAAGTACCGGAAGCACGAGCGAACGTCGAGCGATCGGAGCAAGTCTAAGCAGAATCGACAAAGAGACGCTCCTTCACGGCGCAGCAATGCTTCCTTTGTCGAGACACCCGATTGCGAGACCAGCTTCCATCAGATCCCGGATCTGGGAGTGCCCGAAACGATGTACAAGATCTCGTATCCGCATTACTACGAGGGCGACATCGCGGAGTGCTCCACCGACTATCACAAACCAAACTCGGCGCTGGCGCGTCAGCAACAGCAACAACAGCAACAGCAGCAGCCGTCGTGGGAACATCAATCGAATCGCTGCACCAGCAATAACACGCCTCAATTCGCAGCGGACGCGGGCGACGCGAAAAATCGCAGCAAAACGTCAAAGACAAGGCTCGGCGACACCCGCAGCACATCATCCGCGCCCACGATAATGCAGTACGCCGAGTTTCACTTCCGGGATGTCGGTCAGGAGATCGATGTCTAAAGGTTAGTCATCCCGAATCCTGCCGGTTGCACAACGGCACGGATGCGCTTTCGAAGAACGCGAGCGATCGCATTTTTTTCCCCCCAAGGAATGCAGTAGCAATTTGTTTAAGGCCTCGAGGCTTAGTACACGCTATTACGTCTTAAAGGTAACGCACCTGCGCGTGTCAAACACACAGATTTCTTTAAGATGTTCTCTACGTACGTCGTGTTCAAAGGTAGGGTAACAAAGTTAATATATAATTTCTTTTCATTTTCTCTTCTACTCTGTTTACTTTGCCAATTATCCATGTACCCTTTCTACAGTTTTAATATCTTGATTTTTTTATCTTGATCTTCAGCTGCCCCATTGCTTTTGCACCGATTTATCTGCATTTGTTTGATTTTCAGGTACGGTTTTAGATATTTTCTTCTTCTTGCATCTGAATTAATATTAATTCTCGACAACGCACGGCATATCAACTCCTCCTCTGTGCTTTGATAAATTCGGAAGATAATTTGATACATCACGGATTGTGTATTTCACACGTCGTATAACTTTATATTATCATAATGTAATTTATAATTTATAATTAATTATATAACATCACCTTATAATAACATCGAACACCCTTTTCAATATTCGCATTTTTTTTTTTTTTGACGATACGCACAGCGTGGTTTGAGGTGTTGCGAAATAGAAGCGTCGATAATATTATATATTTATACACATACGTTATACATTTTTATTAAGATTTAATTTCGAGTACTATTCCCGCAATTTCTTTTTAATAGATTGTGTGCTTTAAATCAATCTTTAAATCAATACTTATAATGCTATTATTGAACTTCAAGCGTAAAACATAATACTGAGCGACATGAAGCATTACTGCAAGCAGATCGATCATCAGCCGATGTCACACAGGAATGTTGTGTGTGTGATTTCAATATTTAATTTAATTAAACAAAATATTCAATACATAAAAAAATGCTTTGTGTATATATTTTAAGAGTTTTTCCGAATAATAAAAAACCGTTAAAATACGAAATATTAAAATCGCGCATCAGTTTGAGCATCCCTATCATAGAGAAACTTCATGCATAAGACCAACAATAGAACATGTGCGATTACGCATATTATATTATATTGATTTGGTTTCTAAGAAATAAATTATCTAATTTGATAAACGTAACCCAACGCAAAATATATAACAGGATATCCCGAAATACTTGAGTAATAATATCAAGTTGGTATTTTCTATCAAGTTTGAAACTATCGAACTTCATGACATCCTAGATACGGATACACAATATATACTATATAGTATAGATGCTGACACAGTTTGCTTTGTTTTATTTTGTTGTGTGGTTACGGGCTCTACGCCACAAACTTCTATATAGGTAATGTCGAGTTGTCGTAATTTTTTTGCGTCGTAAATTTTATTTTCTTAAATAAAGATCAGCGAAGAGCAGCGCAATATTTACACATTATCTGAAATCTAAAAAAGTTGATAGGACGTTGTTAATGGAACGGTATCGAGATGATTTGGACCGAACATTTCATCTCATGATAGCTTCATTCTATTGTAAATATTATTTATACTCTTTTTCAATTTCCTCGTACAAACTGCCAATAATTTCGCGTTGTTTACAATTGGAAATGAATTTAAATCGTCAAAACAGTTTTGGTCTATACATCTTGCATGCCTTTGTATCTCTCCCACGAACGTACTCTGCCCGTAAGCCGTAAGATAGCTGACGTAAAAAGCGCAATGCGAGCGGCGAGGAAGAATCGTTGCATGCGTACCATATCAATTGTATATCTCAATGTTTGTTCGTAGGAGGGTCCGCTGACAAAGAGCGATACGTACATTTACTAGGACAATTTGGCCTCCGACAAGCCCTGTAGGTACATTGTACGGAGTATGTCACGCTGCTTGCACACATAACGTAATTCGAGATACTACAAATACGGAATGTCCACTCGCGCGAGGGATACCGAACTCGAGCTCGTAGCTTTACTTGTAAAGTTACAACAATCTCAATATATTCGAATTAACATTTTACGGGCTATTCTCTTGCAATTTTTTTTCTATTCCTGCTTACGTGTAGCCTCCTGTGCGTTACCGAAATTATTTCAATCCTGTTGAAAGCGTGTACACAAAATACGCCCAACAAATATTTTATTGCCTACAAACAAATTTGGTTGATAGAAAGAGAAGTTGTTAGGACATCTGCTAAATAATTTTGAAGTATATTGAAGTAGTCGAGATTACGATTTATTACGTTGCATGAAATTGCACTAGGTACCTACTCTGCATTCATACTGCAGACGTAAATCTTAGCCAATTGTAGATTATCACGGTTTACTATAATCGTCTCGCTCTTGCTACGTACAACAATAAGAGCTTCGAACCAATTAGGCAGCATCGAGTATAATAGTTCGAACAACACAATCCTCTCAATTCCGCGAACCACGCATACCAGTTTAATATATGTATATGGGGCGAGGCTAGCATGCAGCATGATAACACTTATCATGACTATACTTAATCTTAACAATTGGTGAGCTGAGAATAAGAGGATTATCTGTCAGATGGTTTAGTAATGAATAGCCCGTTCGTATATATAATTCTCTTGTCAGCCCTTCAATAAGATCTCTGCTTAACTCGCGTACTCGCTTTAGGCGCGCGTCGTTGTCTAATTGACTGACATCGATCACGAACGAGAAAGCTTAACACCCGAAATGGTACTAGTCATTTGTCGATTGCTTGCACAGCAGGTCTGTTACGAGACTTCACAAACAGTCCGCCATAAAACTCTTGTGTGCGCAATCGTCCGCGCAGCACGGTTAGAACCCAAACAATACAAAAATTTAAGGGACATAATTTTTTATTATCAAAATAAAATTTTTTTGTATTATTATATCTAAGAATTATCTAAGAAATAAAGATCTATTTTACTGATTAAAAATACAAATAAGATCTAATTAGCAATGTAATAAATGCAACAATAAAGTTGTGATACAGCGACGAAAATTTATTCTAAATAAAATCCATTTAATTTTGTACGAAAGCAATTTCGCTGTAAAACTGAGAAATCAAAAACATCCAAAAAGCACTTGAAAGACCAGGATGTCTTTTATACATTTGTATTGTTTGAGTCATTTTCGTTTCGTGATATTCGTCACGCTTTTCTGTTTATGCAGCCCTTCAAGCCGGAATTCTCGGATCTTGATTATGCGGACGTGGACTACAAGTCGTACGGCCCGATTAACTATAAAGCCGCCAGTATCGCGCTCCTTCAAAAGCAGCAGCAGCAGCAGCAGCAGCAACAACAACAACAACAACAACAACAACAGGCTCAACAGCAACAGCGTCTTTTGGAAAGGAGGCCGCAGATGTACGGTGTTTCGGACGATAATGAGGAACTGCTTTAACCCTTTCCCGTTCAGTGTTCATTTAATAGCGATCCTATTTCAGCTTTCTCGGGAAGATGCAATGATAAGATACATTTAGTGAACGAGCTATATCTTGATATAGATAGTTCGTTAAAACTCGCTAAATTCGATTTCTATGAGACACACGTTGCCATAATTTTATAGGATTATGATTCTCATGTGGAACGAATTTAACGAGTTACGACCCTGCGCCGCGTAATACGTTTGTTCGTACCAACATAATTCGGCACACGTATGACAAAAATTTTTTTCTCGCTAAAAATTAATTATCCGCTGAATTCTTCTATTTGAAAATTCGAAAGTTTTAAATAAAACGCTTGTCTTATTGTTAGTGTCGTCCAAAAACACTAAGATCGAAGATCTTGTCGGAAATATTGCATGAAAGAAAAATATTGCTCATATTTTATTTACATTTACCGTTATTCAAAATCCAATTTTTGCCACTTAACGGTTCCATTACGTGTTTTTGCATAATTGAAATGAGCGTGATAGGATTTGCTCGATATGCAAAAAGCTATAAATCCTTCGCATTACAGATAACCGAGATGCACAATCGCATATCTACATTTATGCAATGTTCAGTCGCTTTAAGAGAACATCCAGGACTGTCTGTTCCAAAAAGATAAATAAACGTTTAATATATTCTCTTTCTATGTAATGCGATTATTTATGTTATTACGCTGCTTTCAATATTCCGTATCATTTCATATGCCATATTTCATATGCTATATTACGAATTAGACCTTCTCAGATGGGATTAGAACTTTGGTTACACATTCAAATGTTTTAGGGGAAAGGTCGGAAATTACTCGGTCTCATCGCACCGGACACACGACGATGTACGAACTTGGTAGAACATGTGGCAAAATTTTAAACAATTTTTGGAGATCTGTAAATTTATAAATATCTTTATACGAGATTATTGATACAATGTACATTTATATAAGCTATCGGCATGTGTTCCGGGATCAAATTATGGAAGTAATGCACGAACCGTGGCGATAGAAAAGAAAATCTTGTTAAATATTGAATTAAGAAGAGAAGAAAAACATATCGCAGCCAAAAATATAATTCCCATCTATCTGTTCCGTATATTATTGTTATATAATTATTGATAAGCGGCGCTAGAATATATAATTCTGTTGATGCATATTACTCTCGGATATCTTCCTACATGAGTTTGTAAATTTGTAAGTTACAAGAATGATGAGTATATAGTTATTTGTACAGATCGACTATAAACCAAATATCACCGCTTAATCGCGGATCACAGTCCAGTGATTATGTCATCGAGGATATTCTTGTAAATAACGTATCCTTATAACCGTTAATTAATATTATCGACTTTCGTCAGTCACGAATGATTAGCTACGATAATACGTTTCACCGAGTATTGGTTTAAAAAACCAACTCTGCGATCGTTTGTAAAATTGTGTTCAATTACCTTACGCGAGAGCATAAATTACACGAAAAATTTATGCTATATATTAGACGCATGTTCGATGTCGCTATAATAAAATTGCAGTCTAACAGACTCGGTCGCGCCTACGATTTTAATGGTGATTTATACTGTTTACTACAACGTAAATGTTAAATAGAACCAAATAGAACAATACTTCCGCCCTTCTGTGGTGATACGTCTTATCGTATCCTTTTATTCGTCAACAACCCTCCACGGTCCATTGCAAATCTCTTTTCTTTTACCGTGTGTTCCGATCGATTCAATCGCGTCGCTTTGCGTTCAAATCACGATTCGCTCTATTCATCGATATACTTACATGCCGGGTGCCATTGATTCCTCTGGGAATCTTAATACTTTCTTTCATTTACGAATTCTTTGATCGATTTAAAGTCAATTTTACCGCGGCAAAAATTCAATTGATCGCCAATCTCTTTTTCTATATCTCTTTGATATTAAATATTAAATCTTTGAAAAGTTTTAAATTAGACTTCTGTTAAAGTACAATTCGGTTAGAATTAAGCTACATTAAAAAAATTTCAAGATCTGTATTTTTACCAAGATTTGTAAACATCTGTATAGAGAATTGTGAAAAAAGATATTAATCAAATTTTTGCTGTGAAAAGATCGATTTCAAATTTATCAAAGAATCTACACGGTAAAGCTCTCTTAAGTGATAAATCTCGGCATTTCTATATATCACATGTATCTACAGGGTGTACCATTTACAACCGAATAACTTCAAGCTTTTCGAACAAGATATATACAAAGTATAATTCTCCTTTTTAAAACAGGTACGAAAATGTGTTCACAACGTGATAATTGACCTTTTTTCTACTTCAGAATTTCTACTCCAGAAAAGAGGTAAATAAGGGAAAAATTACACTTTTACAGTTTTATTGCTTCTGAAAGAGTAATTACATTAAAAAATGTAATTAAATCCTGAAATGTAAAATATTTTGCAGCAATGTGAGGAGAACGGGCGAAACGTATTATCATTGGAGAAATATAGACTTTTTGAAGTTGGATAAAAATTAAATAAATGAAATGACGGGACACGAAAATCTCTTTTACATCAATATCCAATTATCATGTAATGCATATTCGCTCAGCATTCAAACACAGATGTATTTACAAAGCTTTATTATTGTCATCGTGAATATACAATATAACATGCCACTGAAACGCACAGTTTATGAAAAATAAAATCTGATTTAATTTGGCCGATATTAATAGAATACTGCCAACATCGGTCTGCCAATCTTGTAAAAGGTTTTGCTCTCGTAGTCACGCGGTATTGATTTGAACCTCTTCATTAAAATATATTGCACAGCTCAATTTCGTGGCTAACGTGACTATTTCAATTATTCAATATTTAAAATAATTTCTTAGTACTATGGCCTAAATTATCAATTTAATAAATTAATATTTCCTATGCTTCCTTTTTTAAAACCGCAAGGCCCAAGAGGCATTCCTATATAAAATGTATAAAAATACTTTTTTCTCTTTCTTTCTCTTTCTTTCTTTATATATATACATATATGTTCGTATATGTGTATATATATTTACATAATATACACATATATAAAGCGTAAAAAAATAATTTTGGAACTAATTTAAGAATCGCAAAACCTCCGACCGACGACGATTATACACCTGTTCGAAACTAGCCACCTAATGTATGCATAAACTTGTATGAACGTATTACTGTGTAATAACACACTAGGAGTGTAAAGTGATTTTTCACCAATTTTTATATTTGAGACGTCGCCCTGTGAACTGTTGCTCGGTGAATTGAATAGTTTGTAATGAACACTGTATACATACTTTAATACCTAATAATAGGTACCGCGAATCGCGATCTCAAGCGTTTAAGAACTGTAAAACACTAAATCGTAATAAAAGTCGAATAATCCTTAGAGTATGTGTATAGATTTAACCGAACATTTATATAAAACTCCAGACGATCGTTTCCTTAAATTACACGATAATAGCAATCGATCATTTGTAACATATTCACGCAGGCTCCCATCGAAAACCAATAATCGGAGAATATGTGCAAAACGAAAAGTATAGATAACAATAAAATTTATTCGAAAATGTATTACGCGAAATACTCACAATCAGTTGTACACGAAAGCACGGATCACATATTTTTACAATGAAAATGCACATTTTTATTATAATGTTTTTTTTCAGACTCCAACCATTTCTTTGATGCACATTGTTGTACACAAAGGACTAAAATAATAACAATGCATTTAAAAAATTTGAACGGATTGATGAAGAAAAGTTACGTTAGAAGTGTTAATTTTGTAATAAACTTTAGATTTATGTAAGATTAAAAGGAATTACATTTGCCTTTATTGTTAACGTATAACGTCCAATAAAATTCTGTTATATGCGAAGCATTATATTCATTTCTCTTTATCCCAAATAAGTCAACAAAGTTAGAAATAGACAATAGAGAATTACATAAGAAGCATTATTTGATATTTCTTTTATAACAGTTATAAAAATTAAATTGCATATAAATTGCATTTCTTATAACCATACAAAAATATTAAATATGTAATTTGATATGGATATTATATTTCTGAGGTTGTTTTAAAATTTTAATTACAGATTATACCTTAATAGCCTTGAGCTATAATTATTCTATTATCCACTTTGTTTAGAGCAGTGTTGGGCGTTAGGTAATCGATTAAAACTTAATTGTTGTATATGGTCACGATTTATCAAATCATGATTAATCTAATCAATTAATTTAATGGAATAATTTATTCGATTTTTTAAATTGTAATAATCAGTAACTAATTCAATCACTAATTAATCAGAATTATTGTCTAGTTGAGAACTAGACTAAGAACTAATTGTAAGTTCACAAATCACATTAACATTTTACAGTTATTTATTGTTAGAGCAAAAAGAAAATGTTTAAAATTGTTTCGATTGGGCCATCAGTCGAAGAAGCCCCTGTCTCCGAGAGTCTGAATGAGCGGCATATTACTGTCTTTATAAATATTTTACAAAACAAAGGTAAAAAAGGACGTCAAGTTCACGCGCTCTCACACACGAATAGAACTGTATTGAAGGAAAAATCGATTAGATTTATCACAATTTGATAAATCATAATTATATACCTACAACAATTAAGTGTTAATCGATTACTTTGCTTCGATTAATTCTACACTGATTAATGATTAATATCATTAAGCAATTAAATTAGTCGCGATTATATGTATGATCATTGATTAATTTCGATTATTGATTAACGGATTACTTTAGTCAATTAAAATTTTAATCAATTAATCCCCAACACTGATTTAAAGCAAATCATATACAAATATCAATTAATTAAACTATCTTTTTCTTGCTTATAAATTCTGTATAATAATGAAGTATTTATTCCAAGAATATTAGTTCTATATAAAATGTAAAAGACAAAAGAGATGTTGCGCGAGAGAAACATGCATAGATTTTATCTTTATCTATTAAACGGACTATATGAGCGACGTTCGCAGTTTCATATCCGAATCACCGCACTGGAAGGATGTGCCGCCGCGTATCGAGTATTTCAGTGTCACAAAATTCTAACGCGTGGAAATTCTCATGTCGATGGAAAACGTATTGCGTGTTACTACAGTTACTTGTACATACACCTTTTCTCGCAGGAAATCGTGGGGTAAGACCGATATCGCAATACCGAAATCCCCCGATGTACAATGCATAAAGTTCAATTTAGTAGCTTACCTCGCGCGCGAAGTAAGACATATTCTCTTGCTTATTCTAGAACGTGTGTTCTCCAACAAAAAGTGAGTAATGCAATATTCTCGCAATTCTCTCTCTCTCTCTCTCCCTTTTTTCTCGCGATAGCAAATTCCCAAAGCGAGATACGTATTGTGTTACAATTAAGCGTGCAATAAGCCGTACTTCACGACTATTGTACGTAATTTTCTAGTTCTGATACTAATTATCTCTCTATGGAGCTATTTGCTAGTTGCATTGATATGATATTCATATACATATACTTCGTACGTTTAATGTGAAATATATAGGTACTTTATATGCAAATAACATTATCGTATATTTTGCATGGTACACTTTAACATCATCTAATGCGATATACGTACATATATTCAAATTACGTCATACATTGTTAAATAATCAAAAATAATTATAAATAACCAATGTAAATTTTGCAAACAACGAACATAAAAAATGTTGGCAGATATGGAACCCGAAAAAATCTTGCATAACAACAAGTTTATAAGGAAGTCACACTTATTGAGGTAAAAGATTTATATGTAACGAGATAATATGAATCAATCGCAATTCTCTACTTTTAAATTAATAAAATGGATAACGTTTTATTATATTTTTAACGAACGTTACATCGTGATCTGAAAATATCTACAAATACTCGATTCAATATACAGATTGCAGATCCAATAATACTTGTCAAAAGAACTTCTAAACTTTAAATCTTAATGACAAAATTACCGGTCGTGAATCTCCATGTCTCTCTTTCTTTTTTTAGTTAATATAAGGTTCAATAAAATTACGCGAATATGCATGTATATCTTATCTCAATCCGATATCCTTATTACCACTCATTAGAAAATATAATATTGTCACCAGTGTTAGACGTTTTATCTCGTTCGTGTAATCCTATTAGATCCAACGGATATTTGAATGATTTATATCAAACTTTTGTGGTTCTCAATACTCTCAATTGCTCAAACAAAAATACAAAAATCCACATTTTATGTTACAATGTAATGCATATTATATCGCCGCACACGTAAATTACTCAAAACTACAAAAATAAAATAAATAACACGTTCTACCGCCCACTTGTTTTAAAGTTGTGCTAAAATACAGCATCCGAATCTGGCAAAAAACGTGATAAGACTAAGTACATAAGCTTGTCGGTTTCTCAAATCTTCGAGCTAATAGTGACATTTTATTTGTTCATATACTGATAAGGTAAACTTCTCGCGTGATATTAGATGAGTCTGCCTTTGCAACAGAGATGTTACTTGACGCAGTTACATTTCATCTCAACTTCAATCAACATCAATCCATTTATTGGCACGCTATTTTGAAATCAATTCGCGAAATGTGTAAAGAATTTTGAAATGTGAAATATACGATTTTAAACCGTGTCGCGTTATTCAATTAAGATTTGACAAGGAAATTTTTCACAGTGTAATTAATATTATAAGATTGTATACAATTTGATGTAATACTACGAATTTAGGAATTAAATGTCTTGGCGTTTATTGAAGAGATAATTCGAGAAAAGTGCAGGATTGAAATATTTCAACTTAAACAGATATACATATATCAAAGATATTTACGAAACTTATTTTGCAAAAGAGTGAAAATGACGATAGTGGAAGATAAAAGTTTGAGCCAGACACTCACGATAAAAGATTCGACAAAAATGACGAAATCGGGTGAACCAAACGACGTTGGACCGTTAAAATTGAAGGTGTATAAAAAAAGATGGCTAATGCTGGCCATCTACATGATTTATGCTGGATCGAACTCTTCTCAATGGATAGAATACTCGATTATAACTAACATAGTTACTAGGTATCACATTTTTCTTACAATATGAACAGTATTTTTGAACGTAAACTTATCAATGTCTTTTTTATATATTATTTAGGTATTATGGTGTGTCTTCGTTAATGGTTGATTGGACTTCGATGTCGTTCATGGCGTTTTACGCGGCGTTTATATTCCCAGCGTCGTATGTGACAGACAGGTGCGGTCTGCGATGGACCACCATCATAGGCACCGGCTTAAATTGTCTGGGTGCCTGGATAAAAATCCTTTCCGTTCAACCCGACAGGTTTTACGTCGCTTTCATCGGTCATTCGGTAGTCGCGCTCGCGCAGGTTACATCTCTTTATTTACTTTATTAATTTACTTTATAATCTCTTTAAAAAATCTTGACCGTTATAACTTCTTTTCCTCCTCTTTTCTTTTTTTTATCGTTGTCTTATTATTACTCTATATTCTCTGCCATGTACGTTGCACTTATTGTTAGAAAATAGTAATTACTTTATTTTATATTAGACTATGGTCCTGCCGTTACCAGGACGCATAGCCGCCCAATGGTTTCCTTCTACTGAACTCTCGACCGCCACATCTTTGGGTATTTTCGGCAATCAATTGGGAGTATCGTTAGGTTTTCTCTTAGGGCCAATAATAGTAAAAAACCACGAGAGCCTGGATGACATTGGCAAAGATTTATCACGTTTATGCTGGATAGTTGCAATCATCGCCACGATTGTGTTTGTTTTGGTGCTGATATGTAAGTTTGTAATCTCTTACAAATAGAGCAAATAATAGTATATTTGTCAATCATATAAGCATTTAATTCTTATTTACCGTGGTGTAGAACAGATCTGAGCTTGATGTAAAAAATATTTTTCTATATCTTCTTTATAATCTTCGACATACGGTAAATCATTCTTTAACTTAATAAAACAATAAATAACCAAATCAAAATTTGTATTGCACATATTAATATAAAATTGATGTCTTTGTTTACACAATAACTTTGGTAAATGATATTTAAATGTCTCTTTTAAACGATCATTAGGTATTGATATCCGTTAAGCCCGAAATAATCTTTTATAAATATTAATTAAAGAATGCTATCCTTCAATATAACTATCAAATTTTCAACGTAACTAAATTTTCCAATACATCCGATAATCCACTTTAATCTCGGTCTCTTTATCCGGGTTTATTTTTATTTATCTTAGCCAACCGCAAGAGGATAAACCGTTAATTAATTAAAAATCGCTCGCGTTCCAGAAAAGATTATCTCGTTTTAATCTTCTCAATGTGCTTTCGCGTCAGTATTTCAGGACGAACCAAAACTGCCGCCGAGTGAGACGCGGGCGCTGCAAAAAATGAATCGGACGAAGAAAAGAGAAGAATTGGTAGCGCCGATTAAAAGGCTCTGCAAAAACAAAAACTACATCATGCTCTGTAATTCCTACGGTTTGAACGTCGGCGTGCTGAATGCCGTTTCTACATTACTCAATCAGATATTCCTCGCACACTTCGAGGTAAGCCAGTGAATCTCGATGCAGCAGATCAAACATAAAAAGAGAGAAATTTGGGAAAATATTTATAAATTTACTATTTATGTCAACCACATCTAGGCCGGTATTCATAGTCGGATCTTATATTTAAGACCGTTTTAAGTACAATCTTAAGATGTACTTAATCATGAGCCAATCACAGAGCCGTATTAGCGTCTTAAGACATTACTTAAGACGGTCTTGAAATAAGACCCGACTATGAATACCGGCCCTAAAGATATTTTTGTATATTTTTTACATATGTCTGAAGTCAAGACATACATACATATACTGCGCATGTGTTTTAGAATGGAGAAGAAGATGCTGGCAGAATTGGCTTAGCTATAATTCTAACCGGTATGGCCGGTTCTGTTAGTTTTGGTATCATCCTTGATAAGACGCATAAGTTCAAGTAAGAAAGATATTTGCACTTGTCCTAAAAGTCCAATTTAAATGTATCTTGAATTTAACCTATATATAAATTACGAGCTAGAAACATTGACTAATAATTTATATTTCCAGAGAAACTGCCGTGACTGTATATTTTCTTACATTATGTGGTCAAATACTATTCGCAGTGTCCACTTGCGTTGGCATAAAATGGATGGTATATGTGTCGGCAATTTTCTTAGGGTAACGTATCGACATTTCTATTTATACGCGCATATTGAAAAGTTATAATAAAAAATTTATTGTGTAAAACATGTAGGTAACAGAAGTTTATCTTTTGACAATTTAGAGAAATATAATTGCTGCTCTCATTATTTTATTAACAATTTTAAGATTCTGTTTTCAATTAACATCAAACAAATATTGTAGACTTTTATTATATTTTAATTATGTCTCTTTTATGTTATTTATATTAAAGAAGAATTTCTACTTATTTGCGTTCTTTTATATTATGTATATCTTACTTAATATAATTTATACTTTAAGCATTATCATTTCTATTATAATCATTTAAGGTATAATATACCTATTATATATTTTTGGTATCATTTGTTGCAGATTCTTCATGTCGGGATATCTGGCGTTGGGATATGACTTGTGCACCGAATATACGTACCCAGAAACGGAGAATATCTCCGCGGGATTTCTCATTATAACGACCTGCATTTACGGCATTATTCTCATTATTATATTTGGATTATTATTGAACGCCTATGGCGATATTCCGGTGCACATCGGTTTATGCGCGGCTTTACTACTCGGTTTGATCTTGACCGTCGTAACGAAAGACGTACAAAGACGACAAGATGCGAGGAGGAAGGCTCAGTATGAAGAACTCGCGAGAACTGGGAAAAATGTCGCCGGCGTTCCAGAAACTAATCAATTAACATATAACAATAATTAATACACAAATGATATCAAATCTTTTATTACTGATAAACTTTCAATCATATATTATGTAATTTTATTCCTATTTTAATTTTTCATCAATATTAGTTTCATCTAACAAAATAAGTTATATATATTCCAATAAATATCTAAAAAAAGAATTAATCTCACATTGTACGCAGATGTAAATTACGCGGCGCTTTTTACGAGAACGCAGAACCGTAAGTATATTTAAAAAATCTTTTTTTAAGAAGAAACTTTTACCAACAAGTAATATGGCATACTTTGATATTGCCTCTACCATAAAATGGAACGAGATTACTCCAACAAGATTAACTTTACAGTATGGTAGGAAAAAAGATTTAACACTACATAAAAAGTAAGGAAGGAGGATCTCACGTAACATTGAAATTAAAACTTGATAATTTTTCTTTTAGGAATTATAAATGATCACCAATTTGTCTTAATTTCTACTTAATTAGTACTTAACATTAGTATAATTTTGTTAAACGCAGATGCTTAATTAATTCAAACTGATGAATGATTAATTATATGAAATTTATCGAACACAACATTTTATGCGATAAGCTTCTTGTTTAATGTTTTATATAAACATTTAAAAAAACAGCATAAATCATACAGTGAAAAATGAGTAATGCAAATAAAATGCGGATATAAATTAACAAAATGTGGCACACTGACGTATTTGGATAGAATTTAAAATATATTTTTAAGCAATTTAAATATGAATAAATCCATATTTAAATATAGATAAATAAACGGTCACAAAATACTGTATAAATTTCTCGTGTTTTTACGCAACGTTTTAAAACGTGTAATATAAAATTTGAAGCTTATCAATAATCATTGGTCGCAGAAGAATATAAATATTACATTTATTATATAATGATAAACATTATTTTCCCCCTGCAAATATATAATTGCGAAGCAATATTTCTCTGTCAAAACCTTCCCTTTCTATTCTTTCCTGTGCTAAATGTCTTTATGTCCAACACAAATATATCTAACGCAAATTTTAATTTCATAGATACTAAAAAATTTTTATCTTCATGTGATTGCCTTCAAATATTCAACTCGTCGAAAAATAATATACCTACGGACGTAAAAGTTTCGATTCCGCCATATCAATTCCGCCACGCGCGCATCGATGAATAGGAAAAGCCACTTCGAGTGCGGAACCTTTATCGACGGCGAAGCAGGACAACCTCAGCGTTGTTTTTAGATAACACAAAGCCATGAAAATGAACGCCGCATAATACGCTGCATTTGACGCGTGACATGACGAACGCGTCTACCACTTGTTACTCGACCAGAATACTTGATATACTCAATCAGAGAACAAAAGTTCTCTCGACGCGCGGAGCTATTATATCGCATGCTTTCGATCAACCCGACACTCATGTCGTCTGTCTGCGACAGCGTTATCTCGATTTCGCGAGTCGCACGATAGCGCACCGCGCGCTAGTCTTTTCTATTTATCTTTCTTGTCGCGCGAACACGTATGTACATAAGTTGGACGTCAGAATTTTTCAGACAGAAATTATTTCTATTGTTTCCCTTCTCTTATTTGCAGTAAATATTTGCACGCAGACGTACGCTAGCAGAAACTTTACGCACGAACATTTCCACTCCGAGGTTAAAGAAACATTTGTTCTTTCAACGATTCTTTCAACAGAAATTGGATCGAAGAAAAAATAATTGATAATAAGTGAAACGAAATCATCATTATTCCGTTATCAATTAAAGAGGAAAGCGCCATTTAATGATTTACGGTCCAGACTGGATCTTGGTAGTCTAATAATAATGTGTGAATTTTCGTATACTTTTACATTATTAATAAGCTACCAAGATCTAGTCTAGACTCTAGACCATAAATGGCATTTCTCTCTTTAAAAAATGATTGACGAGTTTCACATTGAACGAATTTATCTCTTATTAAAATTTAATTAAGATTATATCTTCTATATCAAATGTTTGGGATGAACGATATTTGTAAATGGAGAAAAATATAGATATTTAATGAAACAAGTTCAATAAGATAAAAACTTTAATAAATAGCAAGTACCACGAGCAAATATTGTATTGTAAGGTCGTGATGCGCGATCGATGACACGCGACGGTCGGCAAGTTCTAAGCATGCTCAGAATCCTAATTAACGTTGTCACTCAACTTCACTGTCAATCCGGCGATTAATTCGCGCGCCACGTTTCTGGATCGCCCCGAGCGAATTTATACAGGCGTGCGAGCCACCGATCTTGCGAATTCATAAGGTATGCATTACAGTTGCGCGCGATCTTAAATTCCAGACACGTCCTTAATTCACGCAAGCCATTACAACACCCGCTACTATACAATGGATGCGTTCTCGCGCTCTCGCTTAAAACACCCAATGATGGAAAACATTGATCCGGCTCTTTTACCAAGGGATACATATGTATACGTTATTATTATTATTATTATTATTTTAATTAATTTTTATTTTTAAAGTATAGCAAAAATCGTTAAAAACTAAGTTTCTAATATAATTAGCGCTCTTCCTAGTTTTTCTAGTATCTTGAACTCTAGTCTATAAGTATATGTATAGGTACGCAGGAGAAGTGCGATAATTTATCCTGCATATATAAACACAAATCTCCCTGAAAACTCACTGCTGCTGCTGCTGCTGCTGCTTCCACCGTGTGAATTCGAGCGCAGCGTTTATCAGCATCCAAATCGCTAATTTGCTACGCGGTGAGAAACGTACCGCAGAATATATTCTATCACGATGGTAAAACGTTACGCCGTATTATCTGTTTACCAATGTATAACGGAGAACGCTGTGGGAACTCAGATATGAAAATTGGACAGATATGGAGAATACCTACAAACGCGCCGAGGAACACGCACGTTCATATTTGATTCGTCTTACGCCACAATTTTTATACCGTTCCGTTTCCTCGAGGGGAAACGAAACCAACCTGGACCGTGTGTTCGACGTAAAATTGACGTATATATCCAGAATATAACGGCAGACGTCACTTCGCCGTCCGCGTGCATTCTTACCACGTAATACGGGTAACATCGCGCATTACGAAACGGCAGCGAAACGAAAAACGAAATCGTTTTCGTCTTCACCTTGTTTCGTATTCACGGAGCTTAGGCGCGCCCGATCTCGGATACATCGGTGCTCTCGCATATAAAGACGGAATCGGCGGCTCGGCAAAGACTAGTCCGAAGTTTTTCGGTGCGCGTTTAGCAGCGGTATTTAACGTCGACAGAAATGAGGGAGACGGTAAAGCAGTAATCCATTCGCTTTCCGCGTTTAAACGGCAAACTATCCATATGCATTTTATTTGAAAAAATTATCGGCCTCGTTAACAGCAGATCTGGCACACCGAGGAACATCGTGAACAATATGATCTCTCGCCGGATAATGATAATAATACAATGATAGTGCGCAAGTGCCTTTGCCAAAAGTTCTGATTCTCTGTCGGCGAAACGGCATCCGAGATAGATAATTGCTTTATATCGTGAGCAAAACGTTCAGAAACTGCAACGACGGAATAGTATTTACGAGACTTGAGAATATTTTAATGGGCAAAAATTCACGATAAAAAGTTCTACATTCTTAAGAGTTCTTAAATTTGTATAAAGTCTGCTAAAGCTTAATTTGCTAAGTTGAAATGTTTTTTAAGTTTTTATCTAATCAAAAACATTATAATTTCAATGTTCTATTTTCGTTTATTTTAAAAAGTACGAGGGGTGTATGCATTCTAGACAAATGAAGAACGACATAAGCAAAAAAGGAAATATCTTTTGATATTCTCGAAATAACCCCACCGAGTATTGGATATATGCGTTACTCGACCATTCGACCGCGTGTCGCGTCTATATCGCTTTATTCAAATCGATTCTGTATTTTTTTTTTTCAGCTCATCCTCGTCCTCCTTTATATCGGACTGGCGGTGACGTCAGATTTATCGGGATACAAGCCCAGGGGCTGGCGTCCTAATGGCCGGCGTTTTAATCCCAACAACAATCGATTGCACGCGTATTACGGTGCTCCAGGATTACAAAGCTACGAACCCCCGGATACAGCAACTACCTATCGCGACCCGTTATTCACCACGACCACGACAACGCGGCCACGAACTACCACCGTAAAAACAACGACGACACCTCGCAGCAGGGAGCCTACGACAGCGCCGAACGAACAGCCCGAGGACGATTTCGAGACGAATCCGGCACTAGCGATCGCGAATTCTTTCGCGTTTAATCGACCTGTATACGTCTACAATACATTCCCGTTTCTACCGGCTCAATTTATCGCGTAGCAACGCGAAATGAAAAACGTCTGCGTCGCGATATTGGAATAAATAACGGAAATGAGGATTTAATCATTGAGAGAAAGAAAACTTCATATATGTAACTTTGAAGTTCGAAACATCAAACTTATTTTGTCTTTTAAACACCATTTTTATATTAAATCTCTTACAAATGTCCAAGAGATATTATTATGGACAAATCCGCAAAAATAATACATTCTTTTTTACCTGTGACTCTAGAGAAATAATATCTATTTAAGGGTTAATATAAATTATTTGATGTTCTAAGATAAAACTAACATCTTATCTTGATTGCTAATCATTTTTACTTCTAATTTCTTAATGCTTATGCGCCCTGTTCTCTTCCTCTTTATTTTATATAAATTTTGTAAAATAAATACTTTTAAAGAAGAACTAAAAGTGAAAATATAGCGCGTAAGGAAGAAAAGATTACTACAAGAATCTCCCTCATAGTAAGTTATGGCAATAAACAAAGTATATAAAGAAAGTTTTTCGTATGTAAAACATATAATCTGTGTGATTTATCTTCAATGGAAATTGATAAGATTTCTATTGAAACGGGAAGGGAGGAGAATAAATCAGCAAATATTATCAGTAAATGACATCAAGAAATTATATACGTTAAACGACTTTTAACAAAGATAATGTAATCTGTAAAACACTGATAAATGATTTGTAAAGTATTATTAAAAAGCCGCAGCTGAGTATAGTTTCAACAAAATTTTCCAGTAAAATAATTGCAGAGAGTGCTAATATATGACTGATTGTTAAACTCTCATATCGCTTGTACACTGTCTACAGTGTCTACACACATTTATACATTTAAATCTCTTCAAAATCATTCTAAGATTTTTTTAATAAGCTCTCGCAGCGATCTTCTCAATCTTGGTTAAGCTCGGGCAATTAGTGATATGCGCGAGAAAAGTATATATATTATAAAAACAAGATGTATATGAAATGAATATAAAAGATTACTTTATAAAATAAATGTAAACGATGCAAAATATATACCTGCAAAGAGTGATGAAAAGTAATGTCGTTTTTTCTCCTTAAAGAAACATGTGATTTTTTGTTTTAAAAATCATTCACTGTTTAATGAGTTAAAGATACCATTTATATACATACTTAATACAACTGTTCGATTCTGAACACAAGAATTCTCTGAAGTTAATTATATTCTTTGTCAATATTTCTAGCATAATAGAAGCTTTTTGAAAGAAGGCAAAATTCAACGATACAATTTAGTACGAGACGAATTGATTTATAATTTTATAATTTACACTTATCTAATTGCTTGTGACCTTGTGTCATCGAAGCCGCTGTGAAACATTTTCCGACGATTCTCGAAAACAGTACGTACAAACTTACTCTAAAAAAATAAGAAATTATAACAGTTAATATAGAAGTCCATCTTGTAAAATTTCCCGATTTCTAACAATCGGGGGATCTTTTTACTTGTGGTCTCGACGTTCCAAATACCCGCTGCGCGCACAAATCGATCTGATGCAAGTTAAAACGGTGCATGAGATCTGACGCGATTGAATGCACAGAAGATTCACCCGGAGGTTCTCCACTTCTTTCACACTTTTTTTCACATTTTTTTCACTGGCGGAACGAAACGTAACGTACGTTCTAACGCGCGCCGGAAACTACGTAATCGTCGCGCGACTTGAACTATACCGATTGCGCAAACTTTCGACTCGTTTGAACAAATTTTAGGATAAGAAACAATATGAAATTGGAAGGTAACGTAAGTAGAAAATAACGAAAAACATTTTAATCAATTTGTCAATAATTTTCAATATTGTTTAGAATATTTACATTTCAATTTCTCTATTCTAATATTCAAACGTTTATATTATATTATGTATGTACAATGAAATGCATTAATTCACTGGATCATAGTACTAGCCTTATTTATTGGCTTAATTTACTCTCTGGGTCAATAATGATCGAACGCACGCGTGGTTCATCAGAATATTATAGCTTCTCTTTAGTGTTTTTCTTCTTGTTTACACGTCTTTATATTAGATATTAATTGTTATTTTAAAATATGTCTAAAAGTATTTGGTTATGCACAACCAAAAACAAAGTAAGCTATGCTTACAGCTAATGACAACTGTCAAATTAATAATATACAAGAATAAATATGATTTTTAATTCCCTCCCGAAACAAAAAGATAATTTTCGGTATATTTTACAAATCGGTTCTATCGATTGTAAGTGTTGCTTTATTGAGACATGTTTAATTCTGTCTTAATATATTTAGCAAGAATTTTTATTGTATATTTTCTCGCTTCTGACGTCACAATCCAAGATAATAGAGATGAGTGAACAGGAGCCTTAAGGTAGTTGTCTCGCAAATAACAATTAACAAAAAAAATTTGAAAATTTTACTATATGTTAATAAATGTGGTATCTACTATACCACATGTCTGTACAACTTAAAAATAATTGACTGTCCCAAACGCGAGTTAATCGTTATCAAAAATTGCACTTTTTCCATGCATTACATGCACAAAGCCTACGGAAATCTCGTAATTTTAATTTTAATAATTAAAACGAACAACACAAGAGAGTGATGAAAAATGGATATAGTATAATAGAAGGACACTTTAGGAATACTGGTTTTAAAACCGAATTTATTAACCGTTTAGATTTAGAAATACAATGATAGACCTCGATTTTCACGATTATTCGACTAAAGAAGCGACTGGAGGAGAACAATAAAAAAGTAGTCTTTTGTTCTGTGTGTGAGGGATAGAACTATCCAAAAGTTTTCAGCCTGTAACCGTAAATATTCGGATGTTTTCACGTCGAGTTAGAGTATAAAATTTTGGATTATATAATTATCGCGAGGCAAATACCTTAAAGATATCTTAAAGATGTTTTTCTGATAGTTTTGTGTTAGACGTCTGAATAATATATTAAGACGTCTTAATATTCTCTGGGTAAAAGAAATATATACATATAACAAAAAGAAATAATAAATAACCTCTTCTCTCTTTGCATTTCATCTTGCATTTTTTTACCATTTAAGATTATATACCATATATCAATAAGATATATCTTCCTACATAGGTACCTATATGTTTTTAAACGTTGAATGTTAAATAATAAAAATACTTAATCTAACTGGTAAAGAAATGTAAGGTAAAAAGAAAGAAATAGTTATTCATTATTTTTTTTGTTATACATTATAATATTTGGATGAATCGCGCGCGCATTGATTAACAATAACCCAGCAGGTAAATCAAACTATCATAAGTCAGAGGTCAGACTACTACTATAACCCAGCGAGTTCATTAATGCACTTTACTCAGAGAGAAGCCTGAGAGTGGTCATAGGCGCGATTTAGCTGTTACGTTATTTTGAAACGCCTCTATGTCCATAAAATGTGGACATTGAACTACGTAGCCAATGTCCATGAATTCCGTAGGTAATGTCCACGATCAGGAATCAGATGTATCATAAAGTAGAGGTGAGATCACATTTTATACAACATTACTTAGCTACAATGTACTCGAGATTTACATAAATTTATCACATAGTTATTCTATACAATTAATATCTCGAATTATAATCCCCCCGTGTTTCTACCTATCCGGACTTTTATCTCTATACTAGAGCTGGTTGTTTTAACCCGTTTTGGTAAACTAATAGTTAAATCATATATATATATATATGTATATATGTCTTTGTTTTTCCTTCTAATTAGACAAAGATAGACATATGATTTAACTATTAGTTAGTTTACCAACAGGTTTGAACAACCGGCCCTTATATACATGTATTTCCCTACCAATTCATATTCCTATATGTTCCTATATTCCTATCCTAACTACATTTCTATTCACTACGTGTCATATTTCTGCCCACCCGAATGTATTGGTTAATTTAATTTATTATTATTAATTAGTCGCGATCGCGATTAGGGAAATGTGTATTAAATTTTAAAAGGGAGTTTGAGATTTTCAATTCGCGGTAAAATGTTACTTGGAGACGTTATCATTTCGTCTCCGATTACACATGCACATTTGTGCAAGAAGTATTTTCTTACTTATACAGTATACATTAAATTGGTGGTGTTGGACACCAACCTACCTTGTGTAGACAGGAAGGAGACGCACTCCTTCTATTGCCGGCTGATCATAGCCGGCGAGTGAGCGTAATGGTTTAACGCTCTTCCCACGATGCGCGAAACTCGACCGCGTCGCGAAGGGCCATAGCAATTAAACTAATTAATTACGGAATCACTAACGTCCAAAATCTATTTATTACCTTATAATATATATACTATAATTTACACGAGTGATTACAACTTCAATAAAGAATAAAAAAGGCATTAATTTAATCAAAACCTATGTTAATCTTGAAAAAGGCTTTTAATCAACCACGTAAATAATTCGATTAAATTCGATTACTTTTTGCGAATAAAACTTTACTTTAAATATAATATAAACATGCAGAACTTTAACAATGCAAAGTAAAGGAATAAAAATTGATAAACGCGAACTGAGAAAATCTAAAGCCCATATTTTCGTTTCATCGTTTCGAATATCGGGTCTCACCTCAACAGGGTAAGAAATAACCAATTAATGACGTGAGATCCGAAAGAGATAATAAATTTCCTGCATAAATATTCACATTAGCACAATATTGTGCTAATGTGAATATTTCATGCACTCGAGCGAACACAATGTAAATTTCGATAATTATCATCGCGTTAACTACATATTAATTGTATGTAATCCTTTCAAAATTATTTTATGATGTATTAAAAATTAATATTACATTCCTTAAAATAAAGTATTTAAATTAACACAAATTTGATCAACTTTAAAATAATTACTTTAAACAATTTTTCTGTTTCGCGAGATAACATTTATTGAATCTCGCGTCATATTACTTCAACTGATATAAAACCAGTTATCAATACATATGGATAGACTGTAAAAGTTTAGACTAAAATTGGCGCGTTATAGGAACAAATAATTTGAATTAATAATTGTGAACACACATTTAATTTTGTTAAATAAATATTACATATTACATATTTAAAAAATATTACACATTTTGTCCCCCCTATCAATGCAGTTACATAAATGCAATCAATGCAATACCAATTATATTCATTTATTATTTATTCTATTTATTGTTTATTTATGTCATTTTGTTTAATTATATATATATTTATTTTATCGATTCCATGATGGAATGCACGATAAATCAGTTTATGGGATTCATCTCCAGGATTAAATGTTAAATCCTAATCGAGATCCTAATCTGTTCCAGTCTATCCATTTTAAGGCAACGAATCTATGAAATGTAATATATGTAATACTTTATATGGTCGTAATTTGTCTCTGTAATATATTTGATGTAATTGTCATAGATCCGTTACCTCAATTATAAAAATTTATTTATCACTCACCGACCGATGTACAACAGTGGAGTTAATTTGATGTATTGATATATTTGATGACGTCGCTACGATGATTCTGTAACAAGCAAATTAAAATCCAAATTAAAGCAGGACAGAAAAGAGACAGTCAATATTTCAAAAAATAATTATTAAATACCAAATTCTGATTCTATATTTTAGTTCATTAAGCAAATGTCTAATAAAATAAATATAACGTATTATTTTGAGAATATATATATATATTTTAAATACGATAAGATACATTTACTTCGCCAGTGTATAAATAACCAAATTAAATTTCTTAATCGACGTAGCTGGCAATCACTCCTGACGGTCACAATCGTGAGGACACTTTAGACCAAGATTCCGGTCCTTCTATCTAAACGCTTAAATTTAAGCATCTTGAAATTTCGGTGAGAAAAATTCCCTCTCCCTTCCCTAATTAAATCGATATCGATTTAATATTAAAATCACTGTAAAAACTTATTGCGAAAAATATTACCCCAGCCAGGGTTCGAACCTGGAATCTCCCGCATTCCGTTTGGGTGTCTTTACCAATTCGACTACCGGGGCATGTGGTAATATTCATCGCAATAGTACATATAAACAATCATAAGATGGAACACCGATATTTACGTCGACGGTGTATATTCAAACACGATGAGATACATTTACTTCGCCAGTGTATAAATAATAAATTGAAATACTAAAAACATATAGTGGGAATAGGCATGGTTTACAGTTCTTTTAGAATTGAAACATAAGCATGATGTAGAAATTCAGTATCCGTTTGTATAAGTTTAAGCTATTCTTTTCTTTGTAGTTTTATATGGGCCATCTCAGAGACTAGACGTTTCGACAGAAATTTCTCTTTGTCTAGTATTCGGACATTCTCGTGAGATTGAAAACTAACTTCAGTATGATTTTTACCCGTCTACACTATCAGAGAGAAGGATCCTTTTCTCTGACACTACTCACTAGGATAAGCCACATCGTTGAAATGAAACATCTTGATGCAAATTCTAAATGTGATTTCGTTACTCTCTCATAATATAATCTACGTTTTCCTCAACAAAAAACGCGCGAATAAATTCCTATGTCAATGAACTCATGTGACATATAGATATCACACACACATTTTCTTGCATCAATTCATATATTTAATCTTGGACGAATAATAAATAAAATACCTATCTAATTTAACAACTTTTTCCCTATCAAACAATTTTTCATTTTTATTCATATAGGTAAATATTATTACCTCATTACCTACCGTTACCTCATTAATAAAATTTTTTGTTACTCACCGATCGATGCGCAACAGCGGACGGCTATGTTGATTCTGTAACATATAAACATAAGATTTAAAATAAAAAAAGCGTTAAAAGTGTAATGTTACAAAATAATGTTTCGATTAATGTTTCAAAAGAATTCTTACAAGCAGTGAAATTTTTATTCATCTGTCAATTAAATATTTCTGAAAAATAATTATATACTTTCCAAAAAAAATCGTCACAAGAATAAAATTTTATAAAATTTTAAATTATTTTTTCCTCTAAATATTATTTTTAAATAAACAAAATTAAACTATCCAAATAAACAGAGAAATTGTTAATTTTATACAAGAGTAAGAAATATTTACCGCAAGATTGGTCCTCTAGCCTATCCTAGACCTTCTCTTCGACCTCTTCCTCCTTTTTATCCTTCTCTCGGGTTGTCAAATCTCCTCCTCTATCTCTTCACAAATTGTCGCACATCCTCAGGTTGCATTCACATTACGATGCACCGCAGCGGAATTGTAACGTAGTGTAACGTTCATATAATACTGATCTGTAACAAAATATATCCAAATAAATATAACATTTTAAATAAATATATTAGAGAATAATTTTTTTTGCACACAAATACTATCTTATTCGTAATTCGACAAATATTTAATAGAAAAATAATGTTTGAATAATATACTAATTTCTCAAATATTTATTTGTATAAATAATAATATGCAGTACGCTGTTATATTACATAATGATCTAAAATAATGTATTACTGCGCAAACGAATAATTACTTCCACCAGTAACAAATAATAAAATAAATTATGAAATGCTCACCTTGCGGTCATTTTTCATCACTTCTCTGCCCTTCCTCTCCTCTCTATTCTTTCTTCATTGTTATTTCTTCGTGTCAGTCATGCAACAACTTTGCTGAAACAAACAAATTGTTGGTTACAATTAAGCGCAGTTACAACCAATCACTCGAATACAACGATCGCGCAGCTTTGCCATACTTTTGTAGTTTCGTCACACGTATACTTACGCGTATACTTATGTCTTCCCGCGCGATTCACTCATTCGAAGTAGAAATGGAAACGGAGGCAGGAGAGACGCGAATTTTGAACGTTATCGTCTCACTCAACTGCGACACGCGGAAAAACGATTCTAATAAGATTCGGATGTATCTCACTTCGAGTTATTTGTTTCTTATGCACAATTCACTCACCGATCATGGAGCACTGCAAACTGCAAGAGACCCGCCAAATCACAGCCGGGAGGGTGACATATATGTAAGTACAGCGTCCAGCACGGCATGGCATTTGGCGTTTATTTCGTCCAGCGATAGCATCCCACGCGTTGCACTCGACACGAGAAGAAACGGAATATTCGGCGTACATACGTTCAGCTTGTAACACTCTGTATTCTGTAACCGTATTTCTTTTCGTTCACGAGAAAGGAATTAAACGAACGAGCGACAACGTCTCGCACCGCACCGAGACGTGATCACGTGAACGACGCGTCGCCGCACGGCCGCGTCGCCGAGCGAGCCGCCGGCCGCCGTACGGTCAGGCGAACCGTCGAACGCGATTGGCTCCTCGCGGGACGAGCTCCCGAATCCGGCCGATCACGTTCGGCCGCTCTCGCCGCCGCGTCGCGTCGGCGAGCGGGCGAGCAGCCGCAGCGTAGCAAACGACGTAGGACGTATGTAAATGCATACAACGTACTCGGCGCGACCGTTGAATGTATCCTTGCGGTCTCGCCACTTGTTTTCGTCAACGCTCGGAGTACCGTTACTTGCGAAAGTCACTCACAATCAGTCATTCTCCCGATGAATTTCGCACAGATATATACGTAGTTCGTGCTCCGCGCACCCGTCGTCGTGCTCCGTACTGTATGTTATTCGGAACGCACTCGTTCTTGGGATTGGCACTCCTGCTCCTCGTTCCGCGATCCGCGGACCGCGGGAATGCCGGGAATAATCCGCGACGATCAAGGTGCTCAACGAAATCCGCAAGTGCATCAAGCATCAAGCATCAAGCATCAAGTGTTCGATGGAATGGATGTGTCTTGCAAATTGCTCGCTCAAGGCGGAGACATTGAAGCGAAGGTTATATGGCAAAAGGTGAGTGATTTGCAGTTTCGTCGTGATATTCGCGGGCGATAGTCGCTTGCTCCGTCGTGTTTTATTCGACTGTCGTGTTTATCTCGCGAACGTCTCGCGTCGCGCTTTGAACGCTGTGCCGGAATTATTATGTGATTTATCTCCGATTCTCTCCGAAGGGAGAAGAGAAGGCCGAGTGATATATCGCATCGTGATTTAAGTAACGGAACTCCGCGATACATCGCCCGTGAATACTTGATATTATAATCTCGTGTACTTAATTCCCGTCGCGCGAAAGTAAACCGCCGGCAGTCGCGATTTTTCGTCGTGTAAAATATTAATATTACAGTTTTACATTCGCAATGAGATATACGAGTTCGATGCGTACTGCGTGTGTGATACGTAATTTTAATTTTTACTAATCAACTGCGTGTCATATACTATAGCCGTTCACTTGACTCGCGTAGTAATTGCGTATAATTGCTGAATCGGTGTCGCGACTCTTTTAAATTTCGAGAGAATCTATGATAGAAAACGTTAATAAAGTATTTCGGGGAAGTGTTATCGGGAGTGGCACGCGGTCTTGGTGTTGTTTGTTTTTTTTTTTGTACGCGGCTGACCTTGTTTACGCGAAATCACCGTGTGCGAGAACAATTAAGCCGGCAGGCAGCGCAGATCAACTGTTCCGTATGTCGTAGTGTTATAACATCTCTCGACCGCTCTTCGCGTACAAATTACAATACGCATCAATTACCTCTCTCGTAATTAACTATTACGTTGAGAGTGATTCGCGCGGGTATCGAAGTGATCGAATATTTGTCAAGCAAGTACTTTGCGCGATCTATTCGCTCGCGAGTCGCGGGAATCGAAACGACGCGACGCGGGACGGGAGTGCCGAACTTGGAATAATTATTTTTGCATCGCGTATTTACGCACGAAACTCTTGTTCTCTGTTTAGGTGAAAATCCAAAGACGGAGAAGCTTATAGTGTACTCTCGTCGCCGATTTAATTAAATAAACGAACCGCAGCCGGCTCGTCGCGTTTGCTTCGGGAGTGCCGTTTAAGTAATCGGACTAAAGGACTTTTTCAAAGTCCATTTGAAGAATATTACGGCCTACTTGACGGAATATTCTTCTCATGGGTTTTTTAAACGGGAGTGCCGTACAGTATCGCGCGAGAAAGACTTTTATTAATAAATTAGTCCGCGCGCGATTGTAGCTCATTATCCGCGAGTGTTTTTCGCGAGTGTCCTGTGTGACGAGTGAGGAGAAGGAGGAGGAGACCTGACATCCTGAAGGAGGAGGAGGTCTGGGAGAGACATCGGGCGCCGGCGGAGCAACTTTAGGGCGAGTTATTGGTGAGTATCATCTCTTACCTACACAATAATTCTTTTAAATTCCATTTATTCCGATTGCCTTGTCTCGAGTTAGAAATAATTAAAGAAAGAGAAAATTTATCTAAAATTTTACAAAAGTTTACTCTTGTAAATATCCTTTTCGGAAAACAGATAAATAATTGTATTACTATCTCATTGAAAGACGAATTAAAGGCGCGTAAAATTATGTTTTAAAATGCTAATTATTTTGAGCGCTTCGCTTTAATTTGAATCTTGTATTTGTATGTTACAGTATCATCATAACTCAATAACTCCGTCCCTATTGGTGAGTCAGAAACTTTTTTTTATTGAGGTAACGAATCTACGATTAATCAAATGTAGAACTAATGTGTCTTGGTACATGTCGGATTATGATAATAAAAATTTATAGTATAAAAATATTATTATACATTTCGTAGATTCGTTGCCTTAAAATGAATGGGTTAAAATTGATTATGGCAAATATTTAATCTTGGTGTCACTTGTTTATTGATATTGTACGACTGTGCTTGAGGAAATACTCGCACGCTTCGCACGCACCGAGCTCGCAAAGAGTTCATCTGTTAAATTATATTGACTAACCGCCGCGTTCTACTTAATTTTTGTAAATAATACTTTTTAAATAAAATTTTAAATTTTGAATGAAATAAATATATAACAAAATATTTAATCAAAATATATCAGAATTCTATATTTTGCGTATTTGAATTAGTAAAGTACATTAATTATAAATTAATTCTTTGAAATTTTGTTACGTGGATTAATTCTGCTTACAATTGGAGTAATAATTAGAGTAATAATTTTTTTAATATAACATTTTTATTTAGATTTTTTTTTTTTAAGAATTATTTTTATAATATTGTGTTTCTAACAGAAGAGATAAGACTAAGTGATTGTGTTAGATGGTTAATTTAAAGAAATATTTCTAGATAGGGAAAAATTATGAATTAGCTAGGATGTTTGTTATTTATACCCATATCTATTCCTTTCTCACATATTTATCCAAGATTAAATATTATATAAATCGATGTAAAGAAGCAATATATAGATTATAGAGTGTTTTAGTATGTATAAATATGTTAAATATAAGCATGAATAAAAAGGTTAAGAAATACTTTGGTCTTATCATGCACATTATTTTTTAGGAAACGCTTAATAATGGTTATTAATTACTAAATATATTTTAACAAAGCATCGATTTTACCCTAATTTTTTGTAACCTATCCATCTATTTTTGATTTGAGAAATTGGCTTTATGCCAGATAAAGAAGTGATATGACGTGAGATTGTGAATATTTTGTCGAAAAACTCTGAACCTTCTTGAATTATTTTATAATATAGTACAATTATTCAATTTTGTAATAATTATATGACTACTATATTATATAAAAAATAATTTTGGTAGAAAATAAAAAATATAACGAGATATAGTATCGATACGTAAGTTTATAAAGATTTGCATATATTTTTCAGTTATAACAACGCGGTTATTGATTAATTATGATATTCAATTATAATAACCAATTGTGCGGAAAGTTTCTTTTTTACGGATCTCATGTCATTTATTTTGTATATTTTATTTTTATTTGATTTTAAGATGCGTACCGCATGAATAACATGCACAATCACGCATCTTTGTATTTTTGCGGTTGGTTTTCATGGTCAGTTTTCGCGATCGATTTTTACGATTATTTTTACATCGAGAAATTTTACATTATTAATTTTTTAATTTAGCCCACATTATAAATTTCAATTTTTTTGTGGGTTATAATTGAAATCACCTTTTATTAGATATATATATATATAATGCGAAGTAAAATTTCTTTTTATGCTTTATTATAATTTTAAATTGAAAGAACAGCTCACAAAGAAACGGTCAATTAATATAATTTTTAAGAAAATAACGGAATTTGTGAAATTATTTTTGCTCAATGTTCTGCAGACAATTTTTGTGGATTAACATTTTTTTTTTTTTTTTAATTAACATCGTTGTCGTGCATTTTTTTTATACAATTGATGCTCGCGTGTAATTCGAATCGAACGTAATGTTATCTGTCGGCGATGATAATGATCCGACAATGGAAGGAGTATTTCTTTTTTCTATTGATCTCTGATCGAAATGCGATCAAATTGTATATGGCTAGGACAAAAGGTAGATCCGATCTGGCCTGAAGAAAGAAGACTGCAATGGATACAATAAGGTAAGTGGTCAACATTGACCACGATAGAGTGAAACAAGGTAAAGTGGTTTGATATATATGTATCTGTTTATTTGCCAAAAGTAGGGCTATTCGCTTTATATTTTCTCGCATATGTGCGAGATTGGAAAGATCCTAATTAAATCTCAATCGCGTGCGTGCTATAATATAAAACCCCCAATTCCCACATTTCCCTGCACGTATATCAAGTGATCGTATTCACATTCAGGTATCCCGTTCAGGTATCTCGCTGGTATCCTGCTGGATTAACCAGCAAATCAGAAAATGGCAAATGGCAATAACAATTAAAACACGAGTTTTATTTGCTGAAACATATAGGTACGAATATGTGTCCAATTATTCATTCGCAATATAATATACATCTATAATATATACCAAGGTCGAGATCACACACATAGATAATGGGTCTCGATCCTATTCGATATATTTACCCATATCCTGATCTTGTTTTTGCCAACTCTACCACTAAGCACTTTTACTCATTGTAAGTTAGTGTAATTAACTAATTAAAAACAAAGAAATGACCTAGTTGAAATAGAGAAGAGTGATCGAATCGATCAAATATACCTATAGTGAAAAGTGAAAAGGATAGGTAATAACATTCTTGTAATTTAAATGTATAAAAGACAAATTGTAGATAACATTATTTTTCAGAAAGTTTTATATCAACCACAGATCTAAATTTATTTCTTATATTTTAGTTTAATTATGATAAACTATATGTTATTCATGCAACTCACAATCTATGGTTATTATGTACAGTTTGTATATCATACGTGAATGCGTTCTTACATATTCTTAGTGACATGTATTAGTTAAAGATTAGTGCAGTTGTTTATAGAATTGAAGCGAGAGAAGAATATATATCAGACACAAGAAGTAACATTATTGTTTTAGGTCCAGACGATCCAAGTTATTTCCCACTGCATTATTACGTTGTTTCCATCCCCGGCATCGGGTGCGCTATTTCCTCCATCTCCACCTTCGGCTGAATTGTTGTTTCCATGCCCGGCATCGGGTGCACTATTTCCTCCATCTCCACCTTCGGCTGAATTGTTGTTTCCATGCCCGGCATCGGGTGCACTATTTCCTCCATTGCCACCTTCGGCTGAATTGCTGTTTCCATCCCCAGCATCAGGTGCGCTGTTTCCCCCATCGCCACCTTCGGCTGAATTATTATTTTCATCCCCAGCATCAGGTGCGCTATTTTCTCCATCTTCACCTTCGGCTGAATTGCTGTTTCCATCCATGGCATCGGGTGCGCTGTTTCCTCCATCGCCACCTCCCATATCGTCTACGAAATGAATCGGTATTAATCGGTGCATTTGTTATTGTAAAAATATGATATTTATTAGATATCCTAGCATGGAAACGCGCGCGTACGTACCACCTATAGCGCCATATCCAGGTTCAAATGCCACTCTAGCATAACCCTGCGCCAGCATCATCAATAGTAAGGAAAATACGACCTAAAAAAGTTGACAAAGATTATAGGTTTTTTTGGAATATATTCGACATTATTAAATTGCAAAAATTACATCAGTTAAAAGGGTACATACATCTAAAAAGAAAATTGATATTTTTGAATCTTCATATTTTTTAAATTTTTTATGTTTATATTTTTTAGTGCTGAAGGTTGACTGTACAGACTAGAAGCGGATCAATCTGTGCAAAACACCTTGTTGTTCAGTCATTTTAAACATTACGTAAAATTTTAACTGCATTTTATTTGCAACCGTGATAGAGTAAAATCGGCCCCAGATATATATATCTTGAAAGGTATTGCATAAATTTATTAAAGTTTTACATGTTTATTCTATTTATCAAAATGCTCTTGGCATTGTAGGAATTTTTTATTTTATACGTTCTGTATTGTAAAATTAATGATGCAAAGTGAGTAAAGTTGATACGTCAGGTTTGAACATACCTCTCATTTTGTTTAGAATAATAATTTTTCCAAACGTCCGAGTGAGATAATATGTAAATATACTTTACGAAAAACTTTTATTTTTATTAGGTACAGATGCGTCTATTGTGGCTATTTCGCCTGGTACCATTTTTTATATTAGCTTGTGATGATTTTTATGTAAACTGCTATTGCATCGCCATTTTAAGTTTTGCAACATAAAAATTCAAAAATGTTTTAAAATATATATGTTTTTAATAATAAAACTTTATTTTTTAAAAGACCTTATACTTTCCACAAAAGATAGTCAGAATGTGACTCCTTTTTTTTTCGTTCTAAATGCATGTACCTTTTGAAACAACAATTATTGAATAAAACTTACGATGTATTTCAAGGAAGCCATTTTAAGATATTTCTTTCCTTGTATCTTCTTTTACTACAAATAGATATTAATGTCGTGCATTTAAATATTCACTGCCAGTACTAAAAATCTATAGTTCATGTTACATATTTATTGAGCTTTATAACTGATTCGTTAACTGCGTAATGCGGGAAAAGATGCTAAAAGAGAATATTTCTATCTAATCAAGAATACCTATAACACTAGCGCTCTCAGTGCGCGCGACCAGCGCATGATCTACTAAATAAGAATAACTAAAGTAACGATAAAAGTATAAATAATTAAATTCGTTACCGTTACTGTAAAAATGTAACGACGTTACCATATGGTTACAGACAGAAAAAGGTAACGATAGTTACCGAAAAGAAATGACGGTAACGGTAACAGCGTTACAAGTAACGCGTTGCTTCCCAACTCTAGTTTATACGTTTTTAGAAATAATAAATTTATATATACTTATAATAATAAATTTATATTTACTTAATATGTGCTGTGCAGCTAAGACGACTGCTACCTCAGGAAGGCAACGAGAGAGAATGGAATATTTCCATACCGTATGTTACTTCCCTATATATAGCCTACTATCGCTATCATAATAATTGCATCATATCTTAGGTAAACGTAATAATGTACATTGTACAGTACTTAAATGCAGAATGTTCAATATCTAAATTACTAGAAAATTATACAGGGTGTTTCAGGTTTAAATGTCCTAACTTAAAATATGAACTTAAAACCTCAAGACAAGAAAAAAATTTCCTCTGGAGGTATGCCCGTAAACGCTTTGTTTAAGAGATATTGACATCTAAATATTTTCATTATAAAATTTTATGAAATTTATATCAGGTTATAATAAATAATTTAATAGTGTGCTTCAACTGCTTTATTACTAAAAAACATGAAAGTTTTTACAAATCTATAATTATAAATTTTGTTTAAAGTTACGGCCTTGAACATTGAGACAGGCTTGGTATCTTTCTATCACGACAGCAATGGCAGAGCGGCACTGAGTATAGCAGTAATTGTTTCACATGCTTGAATAATTCTTCGTTGTAAAGAATTAATGTCATTAACCGGCCTTTCGTTTTTGTTTAATAGCACCCCAAGCAAGAAGATCCAACGGCGTCAAAAATCTGGAGAACGCGCAGGCCAAGCCACAGGTCCTGCGCGACCAATCCGCATCGATCGGGATAATGAATATTTAGCCATTGTCGTGCAAACAATTACAGCTACTCAGTGCCGCTCTGCCACTGCTGCCGTGATAGAAAGATACCAAGCCTGTCTCAATGTTCAAGGCCGTCACTTTAAACATTTATAATTACGTAAAAATTTTCATATTTTCTAGTAATAAAGCAGTTAAAAAGCACACTATTAAATTATTTATTATAACCTAATAACAATGTCATAAAATTTTATAATAAAAATGTTTAGATGTCAATATATCTTAAACAAAGCGTTTACGGGAATATCTCCAGAGGAAAATTTTTTCTTCATTTAAGGTTCTAAGTTCATATTTTAAGTTAGGACATTTAAATCTGAAACACCCTGTATATAATTCATCGCAATAGCCTTCATTTTCGCAATACTTACACAATTTTTGTCTTAAATGTATCTTATCTGTGCAGTGTCTAAAAATAAATGTGTAGGTAATGTAGGTAAAGAATTCAAGAACTGTCTTTTTTTTCAAAAATAAATATCTTATTAAGCAAACTAATATAAATATTATATTAGAGAATAGTGTGTGTGGGCCAACTATTATGCGAGCTGAATGCAATATATTAATATAACATTTTATTCATTTGTATATTTGTAATTAATTATAACAAGTGAGTAAACATTTCGGCTTCACTAAACCTTCTTCAGTACTAGATTAAAATAATATAAATGCATGGAATTAAACATAAAAGAATACGTGATAGATTACATTAAGACGACGATGGGGCCTCTATTATTGGCCTCTATTGTTGGCTCCATCGTCGTTTTAATTAAACATCGTCTCTTGTAATTTTTTGGTCGCTGAATACTATATCCCGTTTGCCAAATTGCTTTATCACGTTATAATTTTGAGAAATTTGCAATTAAAATTGCAAGAAAGGGCTACTTTAGTGTATTTTGGCATATTATAATTAAGATATGTGACGTGTTGAAGAAGTTATGTAATCAAAATTAAATGTGTTGTTAGGACTTTCAGCTCTTAAAATGAATTTGTTGTGTCGATTATAATTAAAAAGATATGGATAATTAACGTAGAGTATATTACGTTAAATCTAAGGGTGGCAGTGTGGTCTAGTGGTAAAGCGCCAACTCGTAACCAGGACGAACTGGGTTCGAGTCCACCTGATCACAGAAAATTTTATATTTTCAAACTGCATCCGCCTTACGAGAAATAAAGAGGGGATTCTCGTGCGGAGAAACTGGCCTTCGTCTTTCGGAAGAGACGTTAAGCTGTTGGTCCACACATAGCAATTGGCAACTGCTATGTGTGCCTCCCTCCCCCATACCCCGCAGAAAGGAGAGGGGTCCCTACTGCGTAAATAATACCCCAAGAGAACTTTCCATGAATCGTCATGAGGAAGTCACGATGTTCGGCAACGACGGCGACCTCGTTATTTTAATTATTACTCATGACTGGCTAAATCGAAGAATCGGCGTGAGCGTCGATAATCCAAATAGCTCGGCTTCGCGACTCGAACTGAACTCCGGTGTGATGAAGTACGAAACGACTGTGATGATGATATTGCGTCAAAGTTGCGACTTACAATTAGGGTAGGACGGGACTAGTTCAGCATAGAGGCAAATTGGGCAACACAATTAAATATCTCAGTAAAACACTTATGAACATGTCAATGTTTCGGTCTTATCGTTAGAAAAGCGAAAAGCGGGAGAATATTTCGCCGTATTCTTCAATCTGCGACTGGCCATCAGCTAGCGAATATATATGTGATTTATTTCTTTTGTACACTGAAAGTAAAATTATCAGTTTGTTATAGTTTTTAGTCTACACGGTAATTAAAGTTACTATCAAAAGCCAAGTAAGTTTTTTGACATAAGTAATTATTACACTTTTTAACTGTCACGTTCATGTTGCTGTTTTATTTACAGTTTTTTAGTTATAATAACAAAATATTTCAGCCGATACTGGTATGAGACTAGTTGAGTCAAGTCTTAACTAACAAATAAAGACAAAAGAAGAATTTGAGTCGCCAGTGAGTAATAAAAATTAGTAAAGGTATTTAGATCGACCAAACTGGCAAATTTATTAATTCAAGAACGCTACGTTTCGACCGCAAATTTCGGTTCTTTTCAAGCGTGTAAATACAACTCACAAATATTCATTAGTCAGACATAATGCCCAAACTACGCCGAATCTAAAACTAAACATCGGAAATCAGATATCGCAACAATGAGTAAAACAATATAAATTATATAAATCCAAGCTTACAATATTTGTGCGTCAAAAATGTCAGAAGTAAATGTACGTTAAACAGCATTCTCGTTAGACAATTACAAGTCATCGCTGTGCGGTGGTAAAATTTGAACTGACAGATAATCAACAACCAATGTCGTTAGTAACAAAGGCGAGTGACGTAGAGAGGGAAACAGAGAAGAAGGAGCCAGAATTAAGTTTCCTTAATAATATGTACATAGAGAGCGTTAAGATTCTCCGTGTCTTTTTGCAAATTAATAGTGTCATCAAATTTCTTAATATAAAACATTTCGGCCAATTCTCTCTTTCTAATCTGTCTCTCCCTGTGTATAATTTCTGGCTTTTGCCAATCAAAATCATGTCCTGAGGATATTCGATGCTTACAAAAGATGATTGCAAAAGAAAGTGATTGCAAAAAGACACGGAGAATCTTAACGCTCTCTATGTACATATTATTAAGGAAACTTAATTCTGGCTCCTTCTTCTCTGTTTCCCTCTCTACGTCACTCGCCTTTGTTACTAACGACATTGGTTGTTGATTATCTGTCAGTTCAAATTTTACCACCGCACAGCGATGACTTGTAATTGTCTAACGAGAATGCTGTTTAACGTACATTTACTTCTGACATTTTTGACGCACAAATATTGTAAGCTTGGATTTATATAATTTATATTGTTTTACTCATTGTTGCGATATCTGATTTCCGATGTTTAGTTTTAGATTCGGCGTAGTTTGGGCATTATGTCTGACTAATGAATATTTGTGAGTTGTATTTACACGCTTGAAAAGGACCGAAATTTGCGGTCGAAACGTAGCGTTCTTGAATTAATAAATTTGCCAGTTTGGTCGATCTAAATACCTTTACTAACAAATAAAGATTTCCTTTTCCTAATTTTTATTATAAGAGAGTTAATTTTTATTTTTTATTTTATTTTTGACGATTAAATATCTTGACAATTTTTATGTTTAATTTTTGTTGTAAAAAGTTGAGTATTTAGTTCAATCTTTGTTAATTGAAGCATTTTGTACTTAAATATTATTATATATTAGAGTTTATTATGACTAACAATAAAAGATAAAAATTTGAATAAATTAGATTTGATTAATAAAATCTAATTCTCTATTGTTCTTTTGTAATATGTAAGCTTATTAGCCAATTGTCTTCATGGCTCAAATTACCTCTATAGATGGTTCAACATGCCCCATTAATGGAGTACCTACATTGAGCTATTCTGACTTTTTGTATTCAAACTGAGATTTTTCCTATTTATAAAATATTTTTACCTAAAATCTACTTCTGCTTAATTATTGAGCTGAATAATTTTAAAGCATTAGAATTATATTATAATTAAGAAACAGCGATTACAATCGATTGCCAATTGTTATTTCGAAGCGTACGATTAATTTTCACATTCAATAAATTTATAGAATTAATGAAATATTAGCACACGCGACCAATCTGCGAGAAATCTGTCATACGAGCGGCACTACGATTGCGCGGAGTTCACTTGACGAAACTTTCGCGCATTCTGACCGCCGTCGCGAAAATATGCGCGATTAAGGTGGTTCTTGCAGTACTCGCAAATCACAAATGCAACTATTGTTACTAGTGACAAATATGAATAATTTAATATGTAAAAATCAGTATACATTTAAATTAATTATTCCGTGTGCCATTCTCTGGCAGTGATCGAATCGAATTATGACGAAATTAAATACATTAACAATTCGTCCCAATGCTCGGTGAGACATCGCAATAAAATTAATGCTTGTACATGCTTCGTAACATTGTCCGCCACCTGACGCAGCTCAACGACATTTTCTATCGCGATACTCGGCAGTTCAAATAAGACACGCAAATGCATGTGCACTATAGCACGTTTATTATCGCATCGTTGCTTCAATAAATTTTAGGCCACTTGATAGTTTTGATCGGATAATTCTAACGACTGAATCATATTAGCCGCCTCGCCTGTTACAGATGCTCTTAGATAATGGAATTTTTGCAGACTACTTAACGTATGATTGCTATTTATGATTAAATTGAAAATCTTGTAAAACGAAAACCATTCTTCGTACCTCCCGTTAAATTTAGGTAAATCAACTTGGGTAGACGCACGTTACATGCGGAATTGGTTATTTCGACCGGCGACGCAACCGGTGTTGATGTCGTGGCCTGACTAGTGGAAAACGCGCGCTCATAACTCGAAATCATGCAGCGTATTTTAGCGGTTAACTCGTAAAACACTTCCTCAAACGAAATGCGATCATTTTCCTCTTTCGCGGAAAGAGACTCTAACTCGGATTGCAATTCATTGTACTCCGACCAGTAACCGGATAATTTTTCCTTTCTTGCCTCCAAATTCGCGACCGTCTCGGGCGTTAATTTTGATATTGACTCTGCGTAGCTTTTGATACGTGTACACGACGTGACGCGTTTACCAATGCGCGCTCTTTTCTGAGCGTTAAGATCTGAGCCGCATTCTGAGCCCTGCTCGGAGCCGTATTCTGGGACATACTTTATGTTCAATAACCAATAAACCTTTGATTGGCAACAAAAAAACGTGAATTTCTACCTTGAGCGTCGCTCGACCGCCCAACGGATGCTTCCGCCGCTCACGGTTGACAGTCCATCGCCTCCTCTCTCGTTCCGGGATCGCCGACTTGGAGACAGCTCCACTCCTCGACGACTCAGCAGTCCGCGGTCTCTGTCTCCGAGATCGCCGATTGATCGCCGATGCGGGTGTCCATTGTTTATCGACTCAGCAATCCTCTTCCTCGATTCTGGTATCGCCGATTGATCGCCGATGTGAATCTCCACTCCTTATCGACTCAACGGTCCTTGTTTGCCGTAGCGCCCAGCCTTTGCCCCAATCCAGATGAGAGCAAACCATTGGAAAATGTTGGATCCAACGAACTTCTCTCAGTCCGACGCAACTCCGTTACTCCGAATTTCCGTAGAGGTATCTCGCCAGATCCGGCTCGAAGAACCAAAAATTGTTGAGTATTCTCCGCGTGTACGTCTGGGAACTCTACAGGTGACGAGGCAATACAGGCCTCAGGTTGATAGTAATAGGTTGGACGGGTGTCTGGGAGGCAGGTAGGGCCGTTACAGAACTTCTTCGAAATTTGGCTAAGTTTGACTCTCGCTTATTATAATGTACCTTTGATTCGCGTGCGATGTCTCGTATTGTGTACTCGAGGCGACGGTAAGATTGAGAGTGCGAGTTCCTCATCGGTATGATGAAGTCACGACCGATAATCGTCGGAAGCGACACTTGGGATTCCGGGAACTAAACGAAATTCCCCGATCGCTTTCAATGTTCGCCTTGGCTCGAAATAAACATGCTAGATTCGTTAGGGTCATGAAGAAAATGCGAAACAATGTATGTATATATATGTACATATATTTTAAAATGGTAAACAAAAACGATTTAAATTATACATCGAATTACGATTCGAATGTATAGACTGACACATGCGGATATCTTTCCTTCCATTCGTTAACCAAGCAATTGCTAATTGGGCAGAGTATAAGATATAATTCTTGCAATTTAGGACAATGTTCCATAATAACAGAATATTCAGTTGTATGACGGTCATAAGTGTATTTAAGATATAACTGTTTCAAATTTTTGCACTGCGTTAGTAATTCCAAGATGCGATCTGTGAGATGATAAATGTCCAAATAAACTACTTCCAGGCATTGACAGGACGAAAGCAATCTACTCAAACGATCCTCAAATTCTTCGATTCTGAAAATCATATAATTATTATATAATATACTTTAATCGCAATAAGAAATTACGTGTTAATTTTTTCAATATTCTCGAAATGCAAGAGAAGCAAACACAAGTTTTGATAAGGAATACTTACTGATCGGAGGTGTATCAAATTCTCCGGAGGCGAAAGATTAGTATTTAATTAGATCGAAAGACCAGAGGGAAGGTATCGCGGTCTCCCTCAATGCGAGAAAAGCACGTGCCTCGTCTTTTCGATGCAAGTCCTGGTGATTCTTTCTAGGTCTGCGCAACCAGGTAGCAAGCAGCAAAGGCAGGCAGCAAGAAGAGGCAAGAAAAGAAAAGACCAGCAGGAAGCAGGCAAAGGCAGGAAGAAAAGCAAGCCAAGGCCAGGCAGGCAGAGAAGATTCGTGCACTCGTCCGAGATGAGAGTTCGCGATATGTGTAGTAGACGGCGAGACTCTTCGATGTATTCTCAGGGACAACTTGACTATGAGTTTCGATGTGTGCTCGACGAGGTCTAGACAGTGAGTGCGGGAGCGATCGAACGATCCTGCAACACGTGTCGTGAGCGAATAATCTGCTATTCTGCTCCCTATTCGACAAATTCTTCCGCGTCGGTGGATGAACGATGGCAGCACCGATTAGTGAGTAGCACGTATGATATCATCAGTATCGATCGCGATTTACCGATGTCTCGCGTAAATAATAGAAACTAAGGGCTCAGACACAATGCGAGGAATAAGGAATAGAATTCATAGTCGTATCCTTTTTTAATAGACGTGCATTGAAAAATAATGCGACTATTGATATTTATTTCTTGTTCCTTATTCCTCGCATTATGTCTGAGCCCTAAATCTAAGAATGCAAGCAAGTTTATCCATGCAACTATAATTTAATATAGAATCGAACTAAAGAGCGAAATTCACTACTAGAAAACTGTATGCAATTTTATACAAGGCGATGCGCCAAATACAATAACATATACATAATTAAAGTAATTTAAATCGACCGTGACTGGCAATATATAACGTCTTTCCGATATGAACATTGAAAAACTGTGAGCCAACTTGGTTTGTCGGATTCACACAGCACATTTTCGGATCAATCGTCAAGACATTATTAATTTCGACCATGGGTTTTGGTCAGTTGATGTAATTTCTAAATTAAATAGTTTAAATTTTTTATTGCGAAAAAATATCACCCTAGCCAGGGTTTGAACCTGGAACCTCCCGTATACCGTACGGGTGTCGTGCCAATTCGACCACTGGGGCTGTGAGAATCGGTGTGCTCCATCTTATAGTTGTTATTGCGATGAATATCACCACAGCCCCAGTGGTCGAATTGGCACGACACCCGCACGGTATACGGGAGGTTCCAGGTTCAAACCCTGGCTGGGGTGATATTTTTTCGCAATAAAAAATTTAAACTATTTAATTTAGAAATTACATCAACTGACCAAAACCCATGGTCGAAATTAATAATGTCTTGACGATTGATCCGAAAATGTGCTGTGTGAATCCGACAAACCAAGTTGGCTCACAGTTTTTCAATGTTCATATCGGAAAGACGTTATATATTGCCAGTCACGGTCGATTTAAATTACTTTAATTGTTATTCTTCACTGGCGAAAGGAATTTATTATTCTGTTTATATATATTTAAAAAAAAAATTAAAAAGCACACACTCACCTATCATCATTGTTGATAGACACCTTTCGTAAATTCTTACAGTTAGCGAGAACGTTAACACCCTGATATCTAAATTGACTTGTTTGCTTTAAATTTATTGCTTCCAAGTCCGGACACGCTTTTCCCAGCTCTACTGCAACTACGTCTAGGTCTATTATAACGTCTCGAGGTGCCAAATGTAATTCACGCATTCGTTGATTTTTTTGCAATATTTTGCAAAGACGTTGAGTTTGTATACTTGTACCACTAAGATTTAAATTTTCCAAACTGTTTAGCTTCTCAAGATATGAAAATCCTGTGTCATCTATTAAATCACACCCTTCTAGATCCAATTCTAAAAAGAATATATATTAATTATATGCAATTTACCAATTTTGACAATTATATATTTTATTTATTTATATGTACCTTTCAAATTTTTGCATATCTTTGAAATCTTTAGTAATGCACTATTATTGAAACCATAGCAATAACGTAATCTTAAGTGCGTTAAACGCCTGCCGCAATTATGAAGAAATGGTATGAAATTCATACAAAATAACCCGCTATTTGTGAGATCTAACTGTTTCAAATATTTACAACTATGTTTAAAGTAAGAAAATAGAACTTTGGAAAGCCGGTGTACATATCGTAAGTTTAAACGTGTATAGAGTTCAAAATCCCGTGTTAAATTATTGAAGCGCTTATTCACTTGATTCATGCGGCATAACGTCATAACATCCAAGTATTTTAATATGTTTAGCAACATTTCATCCTGCAAAGATAAAATATAAAATTTTAATACATGAGATTATATTATAATAAATATTATTACAAGAAATATATAGACTTCTATGAATACTTTACAGGAAGCGCAGATAAAGTGCATTGTGATAGCTCTTCGGATTCATCCGAAGAGAGTTTTATGCGCTTGGCACAATTTGAATGACTTTTTAATAAACCACGATGCATCTCTGATACCAAGCATCTCTGTCCAAATGGTTGCATATAACTAGGGATTACTTCTCGAGAAGTTCCTGTATCGCTGCAGTAACACCAAAACGAATTAATTTTTATTATTAACAGAATAAAAATATATTGAATATTACTTAATGTCAACAATTATAATACCTTTTACGAATAAAGCAATATTTGGAAAAATTCTCTTGCAGATGAACTATATCCAGTTGTGCGTTTTTCAAATCTGCTGTTAAATTATCATCGCCATGATATGGAGATGAAGAGTACATGCAGTTAATTTTCCTTATCAGATTAGTTAAACACTCGTCAGAATTTCTTGAAGAGATCAAATTTGATGTTCCGATAAGCATCACAGCATCTAGCTTTGTGTAAGATTCGGGTGAGCTGATGCTCTTAAATACTAGTCTAAGCATTTTGGTTTTAAAATCACACGGCGATAAGGGTGGAGAAAATAATCTTGATGTCGAAGGTACTGGATGGATCTGATTGTGAGACGATTCATCCCACAACTTAAGCCACTGATTTTTAGAATCTTGAACCGAAATTTGAATTACGCTTCCAGGAGTATATACTTCGTAAATAGAGACTCTGATTGGATACACAGCTTCATGAAACTCTATATCTTTAAAATAAAAAATTTAATTATACTATTTTCTAAAAAGCATATCTTCTTTAACAATATCTTATTTATATCAATTTAAATATTACATACCAATATAATTAGTTTTAATCGTCCCATAGTTCCATCCGCATGTTCTAAAATCAACCCAACTGATCGTAGGTTCTCTGTTTTCGTATGGAGAAGTTGAGATATCAGGATTCCTCTGTATTAAAAAGTCACAAAAAGTGTTAAATGTTATAAACTTTTGTAAGCTTAGATTGCGATTAGGTACTTTCTACGGGAAAATAACAAATAAAACCCGGTAAAAAATTTTATATAAAAGTATATAAAAAAGGAAAAATTTAAAAATGATTAAAAAGATCATCTTTGTATTGCATTTTTTATAAAAAGTAGTTTGGGGTAATGAGAAAAATTTGCCTATACATAATTATATACGGGGTCAGCCAAAAGTCCCTGGACCCCTAAATATTTCGAAAAATATGCATTTTCGTGAAAAATGTTTCAAACAAAAGTTGTAGGACTTTAAGTACATAGCAACATTAGTATGACCTTGAATAGCATCGTCTAGGTCACATAAAAACACTTTAATTTTTTTTAATGGAACTCTCTATATTTCATTACATATTCTTGAGCTTACCTCGAGAGCTTTCCAAAACACTATAATGAAGTTATTTTTTATTAAGTACTTTCCGAGTCATGAGGCTTAAAAGATACAGTACCTGTTACAGTAAAGTTGATACAAATGAGAGTATAACATGAGGAGTATGATTACCTAAAAATTAGGATTGCTTTCGTAAATTCTTAGGTGAAAATCCGACCGGCCAACCTCCGCGTAGTAGATCTTGAGTTAATGCTAATGCCGCGCCGGCGCGGCGGTAAGTACTGTAACGTTCAAGCCTCATAACTCGGAAAGTACTTAATAAAGAAAATTACTTAATTATAGTGTTTCGGAAAACTCTCGAGGTAAGCTACAAAAGTATGTAATGAAAAATAGGGGGTTCTATTTAAAACATTCAAAGTGATTTTTATGTGACCTTGACGGTGCTATTCAAGCTCATACTAATATTACTATGTAATGCGTAACTTAAAGCCCTACAACTTTTGTTTGAAACATTTTTCACAAAAATGCATATTTTTCGAAATATTCAGGGGTCCTGAGACTTTTGGTGGACCCTGTATAACAAAACTGTTACATTTTGTATGGGCATATTTTCTCTCATTACCTCAAACTTCACTTTTTATAAAAAATGCAATGCAAAAATAATCTCTTCATTTTTAGATTCTTCTCTTTATTCATTTTCCTGTAATGTATATACGAGCACAGGAGATTATAGAAGAGAAAAAATATGTATAGGCATATTTGATACACATACATATAATTATATAAATATATGTATATATGTATTTATATATTTTTATATAAAAAATTCTTTACCGGGAAATAATATTAAGAAATATACACATACCCTCGCTAAACTGTCAGTTTCAAAAAGAAATGGTGAATTAAATATTTGTCCATAATTTGGAAATTTGGGTGGCCCAATTATGTCAGATGCCGTACAAAATACACTAAGATTCTGGTGGTCGCTAACAACAAATCTCTTTTTCACAAATTGATAGATGAAGTCAACACTATTTTCTTCTCCTACGGATACTCTGCCGACATACGGATGCCGATTACAACTCTCGCAATATAAAGGTTGATTATGGGATGTCATATTTTCTCCCTGAAAAAAGATAAGAAATATGGAGAATAATAATCCTTACTTTTGTAGCATATATGTATACATATACCCGCACCACGTGTTATCACACATTATACATATGAAGAATATATTCTTAAAGAATCAAATATTATCTGATCATCGGTTTTTAAGTAAATATAGTATCCACATAATTCATAACTTTTGGCTTTATATTTTTCGTATTTGCGATAAGTAACAGAATTTTATCTTTACTTGATGTAGACAAAGATTCTAAAAATTTTCTTGCTACAAATAAGTTCATATTTCTTATCACAGAGTAGTCAGTAGTGAACAGTTCAAATTCAAATAATGTAACACTGGCCCAGCATTGCATAGTGGCCCCGGCCTCTAAACTCGGGGCCACTTTTACCTCACTCAGTGCGCACTGAAAGCATTTTGCACTCCTAATGAAATGGGCAGCACTCAGAACGTGCGCACTAAATATGCTTCAAGCACTCAGTGCTGCCAGTGCCAGCGAGTTTTTCCCAATGGAAGACGCTATCAGTTGCTAATCACTGGCGTATAAGGGTGCAGTCCCATGCACAGCGAAAAATCGGAAACGACAAAAAGGGAACCGCAAAATGGAAATAGAGCATGCGCAGCTGCACAGCGCGTCGTCTGCTTATTCCGTTACTTTTTTTCAACTTCAGGCGTCCCATGCAAGCTAAAAAATAGGAAAATTGAAGAAAAATCAGAACTTGTTAAAATCGGAAATGCTATTTAAAGGTAAAAAGTAATAAAATGTATTGTTTATATAAAGAAAATAAATATTATTAAACATTTGTATAACAACTACACTCGAAATTACTAATTTTTCGGTTCTATGAAGAAAAATTGGTTAAAGAAAGAGGTTAGAGTATCATTCCTTGTTGAAAAAGCTGCTCCATGGGACGCTAGAAATCGAAAAATAGAAACGGAACAGTATGCACACGCGTCCATTCCCCTTTTGTCGTTTCCGATTTTTCGCTGTGCATGGGACTGCATCCTAAGGCACCGAAGCCAAGCCGGCCCACGTGGGCCACGCGTCATCCCAAAAAATCAAAAAAAGTCAATGAGGTTATGTTGAGATATTCTTATCGCCCGTGATCGATATTACTTTCCGTAATGCAAAATTAATTGTTATTTCTTTCATTTTTATTTCTTTTATTTTTATTTTATTTTCTCTTTCAATAATAAAACCTACCATGCACTAGCTATATTGTAATCGACTAATTTTCACGTTGAGGATTAATTTATGTGACTATTCAGGGGGTCGAATATGTATCTTTTTCCCTAGTGTAAACTCGTGAAAAAGTGAAAAATTCCATAAAAATGAAAAGTTTCACATAAATTAATCTTCAACGTAAAAATTAGTCTATTACAAATTACAATAGCTACTGCATGGTAGGTTTTATTATTGAAGGAAAAAATAAAAGAAATAAAAATGAAAGACGTGACAATTAATTTTACATTACAAATATATTATATATACAATATATAATATATTTGTAGTGTACCTTAATTAAAAAATAAATACGTACCTTGTTTTAATTACTATATATTTATATATAAAATCCTCCTTGTTTAAACTATAATATAAAGATTTATATAAAGATTTATATAAAGGTGCTTCGTCGACAAGCAAAATATATCACAGACCTTACAGCTCGACAGCTAGCGAAGAAATGGTACGAGAGCACGTGGAAAGATTAAATAAAAATGAAATCCCACGTGGAGGAAAAAGCGGAATGGAAGAGAAGTACAGTGGAGTGGGAGGTAACCAATCGGAACGTTTATCCAAAAAACGTAATTAAGGGGTCTAAAGCCTTGTGTCCACGATGCTAGAACTGTGTCCGAGTTTCGGTTTAAGTCAATGAAACTGCTACTTTTCTGTAAGATCTGCAAGTTGATTGGCTTAAACCGAAATTCGGACGCAGTTCTAGCATCGTGGACACAAGGCTTAAGCCATTCGTCGCGCAATCCAAGATGGTGCTAAATGATAAAATCTGGTAGATAACGAGAAAATTAATTGCTTAAATACTAAGAAGTTTCCTCAAAATTTCTACAATGTATCATGGTGTTTTAAAAATAAGTAATAAATTATTAAAAAATGTCAATATGTCAAACAGGTTATTTTGACTCCCTTGGTAATTTTAGTGTCAAAAGTACCTAACTAACACTAAATAGGTACTTTCTAAGATGTTTATTAACAATAAGATGTGTTTATTATTTTACCAAAGTTAGATACATTTTTAAACTAAAGAAGAAAGAACTACAAGAGAAAAGTAAAATCTTATGTCAACAATAAAAACATTAGTAAAAAATCTCTTGATTTTGTTTTTTAACAATCAAAGAGTCCGAATTAAGCTACACCTAGGATTGACTAGTCAAAGTCCGTAGTGACTTTTCTTAAGGCTCGGACACACGAGCGGTTCGACAGCGCGGTGAGATAGAGAGAGAGAGAGAAAGATATAGATCGTATTAATATTTAATAAGCATCTAACCAACCTGAGTTTAAATTTTATTTATATTTGGAACAAATAAGATTTTAGTTAACACTCAAATTAAGTTTTTATTTAATTGAAAGTTTTTTCTATTAACCCATTCTAATTATATATTTATATTTAATCAAAAATTGTAACGCATAAGATTTCAATAAACCTGCGAGTTATGTTAGCCTTGCGTTGTAGTCTATTAGGTTATAGGTTCATTATTAAATCTATTTTTGTTATTATCAACCACAAATCTGTTTATTATGTTTTACTGTCTACACATGTACATATATTATAATTTTAGTTTTAGTTATATAGGTCATTGGCTTTTTCATCATTTTAAATATATATGTGTCGAAAAACACTAATATAATAGAAGAATATAGATATAGATACCGCTCGTTTATTTAACAAATTGTAATTAATTGTATTCAACAATTGTAAGTATAAACAAAAACCAATTAAAAACCAAGACTAAAAGATACGAGCAAAGGAAAAGGTGTTTATTATTTAAAACTTATCTACAATTATTTATATTAAAGACAATAAATACACAATGACTCGTGAACGTTAATGTTTAATTAGTCTTCAACGCATAAGAAGTAAAAATAAAATTAATATATTAAAAATAATTTAAGTGCAAATGCATGCGTGTATGAAAAAAATAAATAAAAACGAAATTATTAAAAAATCAATGTATATAATCAACGAGATTTAAATAACAAAATCTATAAGAGGCTATGACAACCGCCAAGATATTGTCATTTGTGTAAAAGTAAATAAAAATTGCTGAAGATGGCCCAAGAAAGGGGCTGAAACGTTCGTTATAAAATTTCTTATAAAATTAGTACTAATGTACGGTTAACTAATATATTGCGCACTAACTACTGCGCCCGGCTCTAATTGCCTTGTTTTATTTAATGATTTATTCTTGAGAACCTTTTTCTATTTATTAATGCACACAGGCTGAGAAATGCGTTATACATTTTTTCAAAGTATTAGATATTATTATGGCACACACGCGGTTTAACTTTGCAAATCGTGGATTAAATGTCAGAAAACTCTCATCAAATGCAAATTGAAAATTGAATTTAACTACGCTGAAGATGGCCAAAAAAAGGGGCTGAAACGTTCGTTCTTATAAAATTAGTACTAATGTACGATTAACTAATATATTGCGCACTAATTACTGCGCCCGGCTCTAATTGCCTTGTTTTATTTAATAATAAATTAAAATTATTTATTTAATCAGTAATAACATAAAAAAGGAGGATTCTTTCTCAATTCTTTCTTTCTTTTCTTTGCATTTTGTTAATTTTATCAGAAGTATACTTATCTTTTTTTTTTGAAGTCGTTTCTTACCGAGCATAATTTTATGTTTTTACATAATATATTTTTTTATATATAAGATTTACTTATGTGATTCTTTCATAATTATTCAGAAAAGAATGTTTTGTAGCAAAAACTAAGAAGAATTTATGCAAAATTATGTGAAAGAATTAGTTTATTGTCACTGCGTTAGTTATTGCTATAATGCATCAAAGTTTTTTTATCAAGAAAGCATTCCAATTTGTGATTTAAGGAGGTTGGCGCGATGTCTTATACAATATAGAATTTTGTTTTCATGATTAAGCAGTGTAAAGCTAGTCTCAGAAATGATTCATAAATAACATGTTATTATTGCGACCAAAGAAAGCGTAAAATCGCAATTTTGTCCCATTTTTATACTTGATATTGTTTAAATAAATTATTTAAAAATTGAAGAAAAATTCAAACTTAAAGAATTACAAAACCGTGTGATTGCAATTCTCGATGTCACAGAAGTGTAACATAAAAATTTCATTCATTTTTATCGTACAGGAGCAGAGATACATAATATGATTTTACATAAAGGGTAGGTATATCTACATATACATATTATATATGTATATGTAGATATACCAGATACCTACCCTTTATGTAAAATCATATTATGTATCTCTACATATACATATATAATATGTATATGTATATACAATAATGGAAAATGCATACATACAGGGTGTCCAATTTTAAACAGTTTAAAATTGGGCATCCTCTATATGTACCGATGTAGGCATAAATTCATGTGTTATAAACGTCTAATAAACCATTGATTTCTCACTGGGACGCCTTAAAAGCCTTATTAAGAACATATAAAAGTTGAATTTAATTAAATTTAAATTAAGATTAAGAACATATAAAGGTCTTATTTAAATGTAGTGAAATTTAAATTAGAATTCAGAACTTTTTAATTTTATAACGCGTATACATATACATGTTTAACTTTGCTTCACTGTCCCTAATTTTTTTACCGACAGTGGTATATGAAATAATAATGAAATATACTTTACCGATAGCAATATACCGAGATACTTCGTCGGTATATAGTGCTGTGGACATAGCGTATTATCTGTTGAAAGCTATTCGTAGACATGGCTACGTAGTTCAAAGTACACAGGCGCCAATGGAATGCACGTGTTTGTGTCTCGCGTACGGCGTACGTAAACAATTGGAAACATCGTCTCATTCATGCCATTAATTCGACCGATTTGATTCATAATCACGCAGACGGCTACACACAACAAAAAGAGCAATAAAGAGAGGTAAAGTATTTATCAAAGAAACATACATGAGCAAAATGGGGAGAAAGCATGTGGTATAGGTTAATTTCTCTAGATATAGCTATATTTCTTCTAAAGTTCTAAATCCGATAGATCAAAACTGACAGTATGGCAGAAATACACGAGGTCGACAAAAAGAAACGAAAGAAGAAACGTTCTCACGCTCAAATGGCGAAGAAATTTGCCCGTCAGAGAAACATCGACAACGGCTTGGACCAGGACACCTATCAGTACATGATTCGTATTCTCGAGTTAATACGCAACGATTTGTCATCGTCTGAAGAGAAGACGATGCTTGTGCGAAACGTCTATCAGGAGATAGCTGGTCGAGAAGTGGAATGTGCCTGTAACCAAGTCGGATCTCTCGTCATAGACTCTCTGCTGAAGTACGCCAGCTTGGAGGCCATTCAGAAGCTAATTCAGGCATTTGAGTCCTCTTTAAGGCGATTGAGCAGCGACAGATTTGCCAGTCACATATTGCAGAAGATAATAACAGTCTGTGCTGACAGAGGTAACAGAGTCCCTACGTCAAACGCAAAGAATGCCGCTGGCGATAAAACAAGTACGGAATTAGAAAATGCTGTTGAGCCATCTGAGGTACAGTCCTATAACGACATTGTTCTAAAGCTTAGCAGATACGTTCTCAATAATAGCGAAGAGTTTGTGTTTGATATTTATGCTAATCATGTGTTGCGGACAGTCATAGAATGTCTGGCGGGATTAATTGAGGATCCCAACAAAAGTAAGAATAAGAAGCCTGCCATGCCGGATCTCACAAAAAGACGTCCTGTGATACAGGACTACAAGGATTTGCTGATACAAAGTTGCGACCGATTACAGAAATGGCCGCAATTCTGTCAGTTTGGACGGGAACAGATGACTTCCGGTTTAGTACAATGTATATTGTACTCGTTGAAAGATGTTGATTCAGATTTAGTAAAAGCTATCGTCAAGAAGATTACAAAAGAATGTTTTAAAACAGAAGAGGATGAGAAGCTGCCAAATATATTTTATTCAGAATGTTCTGTCAGAATACTGGAAGCCTGTCTGATGGTAGCCCAACCGAAACTCTTCAAGAAGCTGTATAACACCTTTTTCGCTGAAAATTTAGAATACTTATGTTCGACGCAGAATACCAATTTTAGCGTGCAAAAGTTATTGGATTATTGTATCACTAAGGAAGTCTTTGAAGAGATATTTGACAAAGTGACAGAACATTTTCCAAAAATTCTCGAGCGAGGTTTCACCGGAATATTAGTCAGCACTGGAAATGCGTGCTTGAGGTTGCAGGCAAAACAAGGTCCGTTTGTCAACGCAATGGTCGAGCTACTAAAGTGCGACGCATCCACACAGAATCAAACGCAGCTTGTACGATGTATAATAACTTTAAAGAAACCATCTCAACTTAAAGTTGAACCAAACAGTTCACCTCCACCTTTCCACTTACACGGTAGTCTGATAACACAGGCCATATTAAAATTCAACAAGCCCATCAAAGCTGTGAACTCCTTATTAGAGATGAATAACGAAGAGTTACTGCGGTTGTTTAGCGATCCGAAAGGCAGTCGGATCTTAGATGCTTTCATGGACAGCAAATACATCGGCGAGAAGAGTAGGGAGAAATTATGTAAAAAGTTGCACGGCACTTGGGCGGAATTAGCCAAAAGTACGCACGGATCTAGATGTGTGGATAAAATGTGGGAATGGGCGCGCATGAATCAAAAAGTTCTTATTATGGAGGAATTGACCGCAGATGGACAATCTTTAGGATCCACGAAATCAGGTAAAATCATTTCCGCGAAGCTAAATGTTCCCTTGTTCGCGAGAGATAAGAGGGAGTGGTCGCAATTGCAAGGGAAAGAGGAAAAGACCAAAACAATGTTTGCAGATATTATTGGAAAAACTCCTGAGAAATGAGAATCTGTAAAATATAATAATCTTGTATTATAATACGAGAAAATCCATTTTATATATACATGTTATATTATAAATGGCAAATTATATTTATTAGTAAAATATCGAATACTAATTATGTCTTTTTATATTTTACTGAGAAATAATTAAGCTTATGCGATTTTAATTAAATTTATCCAATTAAATTTTTCCATCCAATTTTTCCCTAATATAATTGCAGGGTATAGTAAAAAAGATCTACTGGTATTGTTTCTTACATTCTGACATAGAATAATCATATATTTCGTTAGTTTATAAATACACTTTATAGGATCCATCATACATCCCCGCAACGCAATGTGCCTAGGAAAAATTACAATAATTCGTAGTCTAGATTTGAGCAAAATTCCCTAACGCGTATTACCGATAAATCCGCTTCATCTTCCCGTGTTGACTAGACTTAAATATACGTGATAATCCATATCCTGAGATGCGTGCGCGCAAAGTAAAGGATTTCGAGACTCTCAAGTTACATTGCAATCGTTACAATCGTTAAACCTATCAATTGACTAGGATAAAATCGATGTGGTACGTTCTCTTCGTGTACGAAACATCGAGATGAGCGTAGACATGTAATAAAATCAAATCACTTTGTGTGTATTGTAGCTATGTTTGTTGTGTGCATGGTATATATCAACTTCATCTTGCAATTACATATTATTTTCACAACGATATTCCGCAGTGTAATATCGAGATATAGTAAAGAGTTACATCGATGTGAGAGAACACATATTACTCGATCGTTTGAAGAGGAGAAAAGGAGAAACTAACTCGTGCAATGTCATAATTTCATGCATCGTACATTCAACCGATATCAAGAACAGTAAAAGTTTTGCGTTCCGTTAAGTAGCTTCGAATAAGCGAAGAAAGAGGTGCATTTTCTAAATCACGTCCAAATAAAGTCTCCTAATTTGGACGAGTGCGTTTTTCAGCTCCGCTTCGCGTATATTGAAGAATTTAACTTGTTAACGGCGAAATGAAGAAACGTCTATACTAATAGGAGAGATTATTTTCGTAACGCTACATTTACCGCTAATATCAATTCAGAACAACGCGAAACGCACATCTGCGATTCATTGATCGGATTCACGGTTATCTATTACTCTTTCAATTGCAGAAATCGTTTAAGACACGCATTATTTCTATTGTTTGGTTTAATCCTAGATAATAAATGGATTGGAAATCTGCGATTCTCGATGGAGAGGAGAGAAAGGAGAACGGCTCTGGCACGATGCTGATAAACATTTTACGACAATACTATGCATATCTCATCGGCGTTATTTATCCGGAAAACGCAAACGCTCATATGATTGATTGCGCTACTTGTGAAATCGGTTATTTTTGATCATTAATTGACAGTACAAAATGAACTATTAAATTATTTAAATTTTTTAAATGTTAAGTTTAAACTCGAGCAAAAAAAATTTTTCTAAGATGCTCCAATCATTCAGCCGTTTTGAACTTTCGTGTCCAACTGTTTGAGTTTCGATTATTTTAATATAATCGAAAGATTAATAACATATCAAATTGTTGATTAATTATTTGAATATTCGCGTATTTTTTAATTAATATTAAATAGTTAAATAATCGTAAATTTTTTTTATTTGTTATTGCATATTTTCAACTGATCAAAACGCCGGAAATCGAGATCTATTCAGAGAATAAACTGATCATGGAACTAATATTTTCCGATGCCAGTTCGATTATTAGGCATCTTTGACAAGTGTACCATCAACTTTTTCGTAGATATGTTGGATCAGAGAAATTCTTTTTCATACTCGTCCACATATCCAAATAGGTATAAATTACAGAAGAAGTCTCCGGTCAATTTGATGAAAAGGAAAGGACACAACGATAAGTGTACGCAGAAGATGTATGATCGGTAAAAACACTGTAGACGATGAATGAATTGAGAAGAATGGGCGCAGGAATTTATCTTGTGAACATATGAATACCTAATTATCAAAATTAAGTATTGACTTTTTTTCTTTCTCGTCCTTTTTTGTCTTAATTCTCATTTGGCCCATATTCTGAACTCTCTTTTATCGATAAAAGCGCTCCTTTATTTCTAAGATGCTATAGTATATGTAAAACATGAACTATAGCATCTCAGAAATAAAAGAGCTCTTTTATCAATAAAAAGAGAATTCATAATATGGGCCCTTGTCAAATACAATCAGAAAGCGGGGACGACAAGAACATCCAACAACTTCAAGTCAATCCTTGATTTCGAGGATCAGGCATTCAATTTCACAGGAATGAGTTCCTCTCGGTTCATTTCAATTAATACATTCATTTACAGATGAGAGTCTTTGTAGGAAACGCGCGATTAGCGCGACTCGTAGTCGATCGATCTGGTCGATCGCTGGTTGTTCCTAATACCGCGACGTCACTTTCCTTTCGATACCCCGGCGGACGGCACCGGCGCGGCGTCGACCTCGTTGACATTCGTCGAAAGATTCGCGGCAGCGACCCTCGGCGGACTGCGCGATGCTGATCTTCGCGGTTCGCGCGGCGGCAGATTGTTGCATGTCGTATGGTGACCGGCCTCCCAGTCGCGATGTTGGCAAAAGGAGCCGCAGTATCGGGCGATTCCGCATCCACCGCAGGTCTCCAGGGCGGGCCTGCCGCAATTCCAACAGCTCTGAAAAATAGATGAGGATTCGTGCACTCTTAGCTCGGCCAGTTTCTATTTAAATTGTTAAACACTAACTCGGAAAACAAAGTCTAAGCAAAGCGTATAAAATATTAAAACGTGATACGGATTGTATATCGAGTGTCGTGAGAGATGAAATTTGATAGCTGAAATAAAAATAAAATAAACTGATTATTTAATATATTATGATAACGATAATTAGACAATCATAGCTACGTTTTTTTTCTAGAAGTTTAATTTTAGCACAAAAATACACTTCTTCTACTTGAAAGATATACTGTAAATATCTAAACACGTAGTCTGCATTTTAAGATTTTTGCAAAAATATCAATTAATCGCACGGGCGCTACACTTACGGATCCCATCATGCTAGTGAGGTGGATGTCTTTCTCATCTTCAGTGGTCGACGGCGCCGAATTCGGCGTCGTCGTCGGCGTCGTTACATTTCTGGCGCCGGTCTCGACCGCGCTCGAATTTCCGTGAACTCTCAGGAAAGGGCCCTGACGGAGGCTGCTCGGATTTCTTTGGGACAGAGGAAGATCCAGTAATCGGTGAACCCTCAAACGTTCGTTCGCCCTCGACTCCGCAACCGCAACCGCTACGGCGCGTTGCACCTCCGCCACTGCGGCCCTTTTCACTTCTAACACAGCTTCCTCTGGAAAATCCAGTGAAATCAATTTCTGATTAGCATCTTTATTATTATTTAATACCGCCTTATTTAATTATTACGTTTCGATCGATTTCAAGTATAATAATCTTTCTAATATCGTCTAAAAAACTAATAATTTCATTTAAAAACCTAAGCAATTTGTTAGCACAACTTTTCGATATGATAAAGTTAAGATTTTCACGAAGCGCGATGAAGATACCTACCGGCTCTTCGTTTGACCTCGGCTACCCTGTCCTCGGTCACCCTAATCGTTTGCGCGACGATCTCGCCGGACAGTCGCTTCAGACTACCATCTCGATCGCCGGTGGACGACTCGACTTGCACACCGTTAGTCGACGAGGGATTATTGCCGTTAGTGTTGCCGTTATTGCTGGTACCATTCTGCGCCGCAACCACACCTGGTGGAGGCGCCGCGGCCGCCGGGCTGGAACATCCTCGTCGCTGGAGGATCGCCAGTGCCCTCTTCGTCTTCTCGACCATGCCGAGGATGCAGTTGAGCATCACGTGGATATTCTTCCACTCGTCGTCGAGGCTGCCACCGTTCTGCGTTTGTAAGCCATGGCCCAGCATTGACTGCTGTGACTGCTGAGTCAGATGATGCGGCGCGGAGAACGCGTTTATCTGATTAATCTGCACGAGACTAGGCGGCATCGGCCCGTGACCGTGGCCATGCGTGTGACCTTGAATCGATCCGCCCGAGGAGTGCAACGGATGGTACCAGCAATAGGACGGGTCCGTCGGCTGCTGCTGTTGCTGCTGTTGCTGCTGCTGCTGCTGCTGCTGCTGTTGATGGTGATGGCTCCAAGGATTAACAGACCTCTTGCCGTACACCGGCATATCGTCCAGAAGAACACCGTTCTCGTAGTATCTAGAAGCGCATTAAGATTCGCTAACGTTAGCAGGAAGAAGTGAAAATTAAAGAGTAGGTATGTTAACTCTGACAGAATTAACGCTTCAACTATTATCCTACGCTAATCGATAGTAGATATTTATGGAAAGATTAATGGACGACGTACTTTACGACATCTTTTAATCATCGGGGAACACCAATATTCTTCAACTTGCTCAGCCCGTTAGGATAGGCGCATTGTCCGTTAGGATAGGCGTTTTTACTTTTTACACGGCGAATTGTTTGGGCGTTCAGCAGTTCGTGCGGGGGTTGCCTGCGAATTAAAGACGACTGTCTACGTGTACACCCACGCTCGTCGACACGTGTGCGATGCGGTATGTATTAGCAGGATGCCAATAGGCACTCGAGGCAAGTTCGTCGGTACTCGTGGGCGAAGAGGTGCGCAGGGACGCGGTAGGGTGGTTCGGGAAAGGTGGTGCCCCGATGATATATGGAAACGTCACTGGCAGACATATCGAGAGGAGGCCAGGGTGGTATTGCCAGGACGCGTTTTGTCGCCTTCGTATTCGCTTCGTGGCGCCCCTTTCTCTCCTCCTCCGTCTACGTGCATATCATCCTGACCGGAAATCCCGGCTGTCCGGCGTTGATTTCATCAACGCCTCGCTTCGCGGGGGAGGATGCCAACGAGTGCGCATTAAGAAATCTCGATCAAAGTTACTCTTCTTCTTCTATCGTACTTAACGGCTTACAATTCAATAAATATTAATATCTCGACATATTAAAAAAAAATACGGTCTAAATATTATCAAAGAATCAGACTTTATAAAAATATAAAAATATAAAATATACTTGGAAGCGCTATATCTGTATACCTTACAATTAGAGTTAAAGAATCGTATATGTCCATTATTATAAATTTAGAAAAAACAGGGTTTAAAGCTTTAAATAGGGAAATGCTGTATTTTTTTTTTAGATATAAAATAAAAGTATAGCAATTTGATTTATTAAATTTTTAATCAAGTAAATTAACTGACATGTTTAATAGTACAACTGTCAATAACGCTGTATCTGACCTGAAAAACTGGAGATACGATTCTTTACCTTTAAGGTACAGATATATATAAATTGCGAACTTTTATTCGGAATTGCTGAGATTCCCTCTTAACATTTTGGGACACTTTCGCGTAAACTATCAATATTAGCGAAGTGTTGAACACAGTGGAATCAGGTTCGCATTAATGGGTGTTCGATTGCGATAAATATCGACGAGGTATTCAGGCCGGCGGCCAAGATTTTTCCGAAATTACGGCATTTGCGGTTTGGCAAACGTATTACACGCATGTATATACGCGCAACCGCAGCTGCACGGCGTTTATTATCGCGTGAATTACCGTTATGGACGAGCAAAGATTCCACGCGATCTTGCCGCATGAGGAGCACAATTTGCGCAATAATTTACTTATGCACCTACTCGTAGTGGATATTTTTCTTCAATCGTGTGGAGAGAAAATTATCATGTTTGCTTCTTTAGCGTATAGATATTATTATTATATTATAGTTATAATTATTTTTGTCTTTATATTCTAATAGATAAGTGACCAGTTACGAATTGGGATAGGTTTTTCAAACACAGATTCATAAGACGGAGATCTAGGAGGATAAAATAATTAATTATATAAATTTCAATTCGAGGCCAATACGAGCCTAGGACGCGGATGTACGCGCAATAAACTATTTTTTTTTTTTTCCTTTCAAACAGTTCTCTTTCCAAAAACCGTCATTTTATCGCACGTCATGCATGCATTCGTATACTGCAGACTCGTATTGGTACCTCAAAGTTAATTAAAATTAATTAACGAGCCAATCAAATTGAATCTGTTCATTTACTCCGTCTGAAATAATTAATTCGAACATATAGCGATCTATCTAACGGATTGAGAACCATCGCTGTGCATCTGCGAGTACAAGGCGATATGCGTGTTCACACTCACGGGGTGTCGGAGGCACGGCGTTTCGGTGCATGAACAGCGCCAGGATAATGGTGCAACGCGCCCGCGGCGTTACTGCCCACCGCGTGCTGAATTGCGCCGACGCCGGGATTAGAATTCGAGCGCATGGCGTAATGAGCGGAGCACTGATTACCGCCGCCGATCCCGTTCGCACCCCCGTGCTCGCCGAAGACCTCGACGGATTCGCCGGACGGTACCAGCCCTACGGCCTCGAGAACGGCGGACTCGTTGGATCGTAGGAACTGCACGCAGCTCTGCGAACACAAAAAGGATCGTGCTCTCGTTAACCCTTTCGCTGTTTTCTGTCACATAAATGGATATAATTATTTTCCATTTCTTATAATATGCAAACGTGTGTATTTTTCTTTACCAATAAGATCACTCGGTGATCTCATTGACATTGGGTTCTAATTAATTCTTCTTCAGGTGGAATCGAGTAGTAACAGATTAAGATTATACTGTACCTAATAATCAACATAAATAAGACACTTATCTTATTTCCCATCTTATAAAATGCTAGTATAAATGTTTTGAAGTCATAAAAATAATGTGTAATACTGTTTACATCAATTTTAGAAACCGTAGACCCATTTATTTGTAAACGAAAAGTTTCAATACATTAGGGAGAAGAAAGTATGTTAAGTTTTTTCCTGAATCAGGTCGCACGGGCTGAAGACCGATTGGCCCGCCCGCGCGATCACATCGGTTTCGACTTTTAATATTCGTTTCACTGCTTTCTTTATCGCCGTTCCCGCCACTCGCGACCACCCAGTCGAAGTTCTCGTCGAACCCCTTATTCCGTCGTGCCCTCTCTTGCCCCAATACCGAGGTCGGCATGGCAGGGTGGGATTTATCGCTTCTAATTCAATATCGGTACCCTTCCAACCTCCTCCCGGTCACCCCTCGCCACTTTTTTCCTGCCCTTACTTTCGAGCTCTTTCGTTTTCACGACCCGCAATTAACGATCATCGATCGGCCGACCAGGTAGACGTGATGACCACTCGCACCGTACATGTGCGAAAATATTCGCAACCGTTTCCCCGGGGACCTAAAATTTTCTGCTTGTAAAGTGACGATAACGAGAATCTTAAGAGATATTTTATTATGTTTTATCAATGTCGACTTTCTTTCCCAATTTATTTATGGTATTCCAATATGTTATTATTCAAGTTCTAATCTTATTTCTTTATCGTTCGTTCGGTCTTAGTTTTAAATGTATAATTAATTTATATTTGGCTGATGAAGACTCTTGTAGTTGAAATGTTCCATTTCTTTATATTTAAATTAATACACGAATTTAATATCTAGCAACTATTTTTTAAACGTTTATTGGTCCTTAACCACTTTTCAGTATTTGATACATGCGTGATTCTTCATTTGCTTTATTAAGAGATATTCTCAAATGGATTTATTCAAATAGATCAAGTTCTTTTTTTACAATATATTAAATACCCCACAAATAGTATAACATGAAATGCTGGCAATCTCTTTCTCCTCCTCTTTCAATTTAAGATGCTAATGTTTTATATTCCTTACCAACCACGCAATAAAAATGCCAATGGAAAATCTATTACTTTGATTACTTAAAAAGATTTCTGATTATTTTTAAAATATCAACTGTTTATCGCAAATATGTTATACCAGACTATTATAAAAATGCTAATCTCACAAGATTACAAGCTTCTAATTGTTTCAATAATTTTTGAAGAAACAAATGTCGCAAGAAGTTTCGACAATTTACATGTATACGACGTCGAGTTACGCGTCGGAGAAGATGTCACGAAGGGAAAACCGGAAAACCAAGCCGTGCGACTTTCGTCCTCACGTGCGCCTTCATTGCGCCAACAGAAATGTAAATGTTCGCTATTAATTTGCAATTCGTTACCCCACCGAGAGCGCTCTGTCGCCCGACGCGTCTCACTCTTTCCGTTTCGCTCGCCTTCGAGACGGGCAACAGCTGCGGGCAGTAGCGTAAGCGAGAGAAGACTCCCATTAATCCTCCCAGGCTCGAATTTCGCGGCGTCGGGAATTAAAGGTGGCGATGTGTATCAATTGATCGAATACAATGAGCTTCTTTACACTAAGGCTCGTGTTACACCGTGAATATGAAATTATTCGATCCCAATGATGTTCTACGAAAAAATCGATTTTCAAGGTACGCTTTATCGCATTAAAAGTAATTGTTATTGTGATTATTGAGATGAAATTATGCATTAAAAAGTAATTATTATTTAGATATTTTGAGAAACTTCTATTTAATTATTATCGCACAATTTTATTATTCCAACATTTTAAAATTTTGCGATCGCATAATATTTAATTAATTAATTATCTGTAGAACATTTTATTATATCTTAAAAAATATTCCAAACTTCCTTATCGTGTCTATTCATGAGTGCACGGCGCAAGTAAGTCGAAGGAATAGTTTTCGTAAATAGTCTTAATTTTAAATACGCCACAGATTTGTATAACCACGGTGGAAACGCATATAGAAGCGTTAATGCATTTTCTCTAACGTTAATTCCCCGTAAATTTGCATAAACGTTACCGCCCGCCAGATATAAAATACGATGTAGAAGCTACTTCTTTTTTTTAGCAGATAAATAATTGCAAGCACACCGGATTCAAACCAGCCGATGCGTACATGGATGGCCAAAGTATATCGGATTAAATCGTACATCCACGGATTCAGCGCGAGAAATTGTATGCAAGGGATAATTTTAAGGACGAGATTATATACATTACAGACGAACAGGGAGTTCCGAGCTCCCTTATAATTCTCTGAAATGCAGCGTTATTTAATCGGTTCTTCCCCAAGCGATTCTGTCCACCAAAGCCTAAATTATTTCGTATAAAAAAGTGGATTTTGTAAGGAATTTATTGCCACGCAACTCTTCGAATCGTTTAATTCGCCGCGCGCAGAAAAGTGTTTGATAAGACAAGGATCAACGAGGCCGCGCGTATCTTTTTTTTCACATTATCGGGAATGATTAAACGTAATTCGCTGAACGTACGCGCGTGATTGCGTGTTAACGTATCACGCGTGATTATCGAATTCCGTAAGTATCTCGCGTGTATTTTCGCAACACGGGTTCACGCTGCGAGGAGATTCGAGAAGGAGGGCAAAAATCGTAGCGCTTTTTTTCCGCCGCCCGCGAGCCCGCGCACGTCTCTTTCCCTCTCGCTACATGCCGAGTTACCGAGTCGTTCATCCATCAACAGACTGGCATGCTCCCACCGACGATCGGAAAGTAGCCTGGGAAATTAAAACAACCTGCCAGCCGGTCAGCCTTGCCAGCTCTGTTGATTTTACCGTGTCCTCCCGCGCTTCCGCGTCGCGCTCGTTATACACGGAGTGTCCCGGGACCTGACACGCAATTTCTCACGCAGATTCCGGGATGTATTTAAAATCGATTTTTCTCTCGCAGCGATCTGACGAGACGCTGCCGCTGCCTGTAATTCTTGCATTATAAGTACAACGTCGAGAACGATATTTGACAATACATTTCCCGCTTGATGATATGAAAATACCGCTGCTATTTATAATTTCAAAGTTATACAACATTTCGTATAATCGTATATAATTCTTGAACGTCGTTGTAATAATTGTTTTACAATTGAAAGCTAAAAGTTGGCGCGCCACAAAGAAATAAAGCGTCGGATGCACTACTGGCCGTGTAGTCGCTGGTTTGGAAAATGAATTTTATAATCTGGGAAACTGACATCTGACGTACCAGCCGCTTAGAGCTCGGTTTAAAATTTAACTAATGAATAATTAATCATTACTTCATTACCGCAGATATGAACGAAGTATAAATCCAAGCACTATAATACGTTACGTGACACTTCAAAATTGCATTATTTCAATCTACGATGATTTTTTTATGAAAGAAATGAAAAATTTATTTAACATCAGAAACGATCGTTGCTATAATCGTTGAAATTTACAAAGTTTTAATCGAATAGATTTAAATTTCTTTATTGAAACTAATCAACTTATTCTGAAGAGAAATAACACCATAAAATTTATATTTAAACAACACTCACCATTAATATATTCACGATAATTTATTCCGCAGACTTTGAAGAAAAGAAAAGAGAGAGCTATTTTTCTTCTCCTTCAAGAATGTCGAGGAAGGTAGGAAATAAAAGTACATCCCCTTGCATGAGTCCGCGGTGACTCGTCTACTATCTTGAACGGCTTACGGGATACTTTGTGGTTCCATACTGGCCACAACGTATAAGCCGGGGAACGAACGCGTGAAAGGATTCGGGGGCGCGGTTGCACTTGCCCGAGCGCAGTAGTGCATACAAATTTATGGGCGGGCGCGCGACCCGTGCACGAGAAATAAAGAGGGTGAGAGTGAGAGAGAGAGAGAGAGAGACATCAGGCACGTGCTGCATCTTCGAGAGGGCACGGACCGGTTCCCGCATAACAAACGCGGCGGACGGTGATCTTCCCTGTTCCCTTTGCTCAAGATCGCGACCGCACTCTTGGAACGCGAGTCAGCCACATGCATGCGACATTGATCCGTTATTTATTAGAGCGGCAACGTAATGTCGCGCGGGATCTGTCCGTCTCTCCCTATTCCATCGTGATATCCCCCTCGGAGAACGCGATAAAAAATTGCATACCGCACTGTTAAATATTAAAGGATGAAATTTTTAAATCAATACATCTTGAGTTGAATAATATTTTGTTATTTTTAACTACCATGTACGTCAAAATTTATTTTTTTTTACACACAGTAGGTATTGTTTTAACTCCATTGATTTAGCTAAATTAACATTGTTTTAGTTAAATTAACATATTGAATAAGAGCAATGGCGACTTATAGGGGTGGTTAAAAAATGACTCAAGTTGAGTATAATTTACACTATAAATTTAACAGTGTGAAGCGCGCGATTTTACGGAAGCGACAAGTAAGTTATGTTCTTTTTTAATAAATACAAGTTATAGCAAATAAGTTTTTTAATGCATAAGCCTCGTGAAAGAATTTAAACAGTAACATGGATAAATCTTGAGATAAATATACGAGGAATATATCGGTATTTGAAAAGTCTGAATACAGATGTTAACTGAAATTACTCGACGTTGATTAGAAAAGAACTAGAACATCCGTGTTTAATTTCGATCCGACATATACACAAGTGACTTATTCTGATTACGACAGATCCCGGCCGCGAGGCAGCGATTTTTGCGGCGCGGGGAACGCGCGTCTTCATGCATCGTTACGCGCCGCGCCGCGCCGCGTTGCACACGAGTGCGGTGATTTATGACCGCCGTGGTGGCTCCAATAAAGCATCGGACTGCTTATGAATCAGCCGTCACCGTTATTCTCATTGCAATCTTGTGACTTCGCCGAATCTAGGGAAACTCATATCCCTCATATGGATATTTTTCTTCCTGTTACAAAACTCGCGAGCATTAATCAAAATTTAAAAGTGCAGACTGTTGAAGAGCTGCCTCGAGATAAAAGTGCATTGTAATGCGGCAAAACGTAGATCGTAAAATAATAATAATAATTGTTATATCTGAAAAAAATGCGTAATGCAAGTGCGATTTCTCTCGTGACTGCAGGATTTTTATTTATTATTATATGTAAAAATAAATTTACGTTTAAATATAGGAATGAAGTAAATGTAAAAACGTGGTAAATCGATTTTACCTGATTATTCGCCCTGGCCGCGTTGCTCAGGTCCCTCTGCAGGGAGGGCAGGGTGTGCTTGAGGTACGGCAAGACGAAGCTTCTGAGCGGGAAGTTGGTCGCCTCCTGCAACGCCGAGTGAAACTCCTCCGCGGTCATGCTGCCGCTCTGCAATTAACGACACGGCAGGCGCCGCGTGTAATTCAATCCACGGGCAAAAAGATCGGATCCCGTAGCGAAACGCGCGTTTCCGGAACGAGTTGCGCGCGCGCGCGGGGCTTTGGTTGGATTTGGTTTTGCGTCTGTCACGTGCCGCGATCGTTTTACAGTTAAGCACGGTCACCAGATGTCACGTTTCCGGGACGTATGCACGCTCGGTACACACGACGACATTATGCATTATGTACGTACTTTGAATATTTACGAGCTGTTTAACGACACGGTACGGCCGTCATCGATTAACTATGCTTTTTTTCATCCCGTGCCGCGTGCACGCATGCACACATCCCGGAATCGTTATCTGACGCTTGTTAGTCGCAATCGGACCACGAATTTCCATGACGTTATCATTGTCAAAATGTAACCGATGAAATGCTGTTTAAAAAAGTTTATTATTATATTTTTCACAACAATGGTGTTACCTGGCTTCAAGTTTACCACGATAAAATTTTTATCGATAACAAAATAAATAATTGTATGTTTGTCTTATCGAATTGAAAAAAAATTCTTAATCTATTTTAATAATGTAAAGCAATGTCTGCTATACGGAGAAAGATGTTTATAATTAACTGTACGGATGCATCTAACGCGAAAGTATGATATGCATATGTGATTTCATCACGCGATAGAAAACTCCGTCAGCTGGTACGCGTATAATGTTACTTATTGTTGGTACTGAAAGAATTCGTAAATCCGGAAAGAGAGAGGTCTTGCATGTGCGTAAAAGGACTAAAAGGATACTCGAATAAGATATATGAACCACATGGCGAAGAACGTTATAAAAGCTAACAGAGATTGCTGTAGGTATGAGCTAACGGTTCATGTCGTGTAACAAGTACCAATAACATTTATTAAAATATCGATAGAAAATTAAATAAATAAACAAATAAAAAAATTAGCATTAATCCCGATTATGTGCGTACGCTATCGTATTATTACATATTTGATTGCCTCAATATTCTTTTAATGCCTAATATAAGGAACATTAACGTTCAAAGATGTATTAAATTAATTAAATTAAAAATTAATTTAATTTAATTAAAATAAAAATTAATTTAATTTAATTAAAATTTGCAATTAAAACTCCTGCAAATGGGGATATTGTTTACCTACCAGAAGCTCGAGTACCAGCGTGCGTACTGTATCACCCGTGTCTGCCGAGATATCGGTGGCGAACTGCACCAGAGTGCCTAGCAACCTCTTGAGCTTGCCGTGTCTCGCGAAGATACCGCTGACACATCTGGATGCACCGGCAGTGCCGTTCGCCAGCGCGGTGCCGTCGCGGTCCCCCTGCTCGTCCGTCGTCCTGGGCCCAGCATTTGCAGCACCTGGAGCACCCTCCTCGAGCTCGGACTTGAGCGACTGCGAGGGCAAAGGGCTGTCGTTGTCAGAAGATCTGGAGCAACCGGACGCGCCTTTGTACTCCGATCGTGGACCGTTCGTTTGCTTCTGTTGGCCGATCCTTTGATGCTGCTGAGAGGAGGGCGAGTGCGCCTCAGGCTGAACCGCTTCCTCCCGTGAAGACTTCTCCCGCGTTACGGAGGATGCTGCAATGAGAATCAGTCCCGACCTTTAAGTAGCTTGTACTTTTTTTTTAAGAATATTTATTTGCAATAATACTAAAAATCTAATTTATAACTCTCATTGTCAGTCGGGAGATAAATTTTATATACATTCTGAGCTTAAATCGATTTACAAAACCTAATTTTTTAGGTATATTAATTCATCTGTAAAGTTTTAATTAAAAGCTTTATATGGCTGATTAAAAGCTTAATTAGCCATATAAAATATTTATTCATTAACACGTTTTTTCTCGCTGCCGCACTGGAATCGCGATACTTCGGCCAGGAGCTGACTCTGTTTTTTGTAATGACAAACATGTAACCCATGACGCGCCAGCGCCATGATCGTCAGCGAACGTGTTAGCTCATTATAATTATAAATGTACTAAAAGATTTTATACAAATAACAAATTATATAAACTTTTAGTTACGCTCGGGGGAGGTGGAGGTGGCGAATGTTGTCCGGTACAAATTACTTCGCGTTCGCGTATATAATTACCCGGAGTAATGCATAGAGGCGCGCGGTGATCCCGCGCGTTCGTGCGTCTAATCGTCTAATACTCTAATGGATGCTGCGATTGATGAAGGGAAAGGGAACGAGGGTATGGTCGCCGGCCGAGCGGAAACGAGCGACTTTCACCTCACGAGGGGTGGAGACGTTGGAATTCTTTACGGTAAGTAGGCGGTTTTACAAATGTTTCCTTCACTATTAATTTTATTGATTGTTGCATTCCCTTAAAATTAAGCGGATCTGTTGTGTGAGGGTTTTGACCCTTGTGATTCGGGGCCCGGGGCCCGGATGGATTCTCAGGGGCATAGTGACAGGCGGGTTTCCTGAGCTCTGCTCCTTCTAGGGGACGACCGGGCTGGGCTGCGGCGGAGGAAATAAGGCAGTGCGGGGAACGAGAAACACACTGAAATTGAAGTGATCGAACTCGTTACCTTGGTATAATTGTTTCCGCAGACGCTTTAACTGTTGAGCATATCCTGACCGTCTGGAACCATTGGTGAACCCTTTGTTATGTGAAGAGTGAATTTATGGAGTGCTTTACTTATTTTTAAGCGTTCGTGGAATAACGAAACTAGGGAGGAACGACAACTTCCGGGAACGTCCTTTCTTTTGCGAACGCAAAGATTCTGGATGACCTAGTGAAGGAGAGAGATAGAGAGAGAAAGAGTTTGGGAAAACCACCGGGGAGCGCCCTATGGGAGGCGTGCAGCGGGCACATCAAGGATGCCGAGAACGCCCTGCGGGAGGCGCGTGGCGGCTAAGGTCCGATTTGAGAATTTTAAAAGCGGAAGGCGACATACACACAAAGAAAAGATACACAGGGACCGACTGAATGAACGAAACACGGAATCCGCTTACAGGGCATCGCGTCGATCCTTTATATACTGTAGTTCAGTGGCCCCCGCGCGGGAGCGGGACACATCATCAATCATCAAGGCTGTCAGTTAACTTAATAATTAATAAATTTGTCCATATACAAAACTAAAGTGCTAGCTTACATTATTAATTTATGCTTACATTTTATAGTAACTAACACAATGAAACACTTCTTTAATTAACAATCACAGAGGGAGTTTTTATGGCCGTATTAAGCGGGCCTGTTGATCACGTCGGTAACAGTGAGCGATCATGTGATCTCGCGGCTCTATTAGAGTGATCGTTGACAAAATGAATTAACACGCAACTATATACCTAATGGAAATTATTTATGTGTATCACACAATAAAAATAATATTAGGCTATTAAGATCCAAGCTTGGACCGTTATGGCGATTATTCTAATTTAATTTGGTTCGATATGTACGGTCGAATAACTTTAATATTAATTATTTATAAACTTTACATTTAGTCACGCCGGTTTACGCCGCTGTAAGAAGGCGCGCGAAGGCGTTTAAACAATATATATAATATATTATATAAGAAAAGTTAATAAGAAAAGATTTATTTTCCTTGTTCAAGAAATCACGGATTTCTTAACAATCATTTAGGGCATCAAGGTTAATTCATAATTTACAGCGTAACACCTTGTGTTTAACGCGTTCGGATAATTATTGTTATATTTCAAGTCGAAAATATATGCTGCGCTATTGAGTATGCTGATATAGGCGTACGTTCCGAATTTCTTCTTAACCCTTCGTAGTCACACTGGGTCAAAACGACCCACCCTCAAATTTGAAGCTAAATATCGGTATAAGCCGGAATGAATACCTTTTTTGAAACGTGCACTAGACGACTATTTTTTTTTTCTTAAAGTGTCGTATCTTAGGAGTATAACCTCCAAATTTTATCAAAAAAAAAAATTGAAAAATATAATTTTTTTAGTAAAAATACTTTTTTACGCATGTACTCGTTCATGATTTTTTTTCAACATGTTGAAACGACTGCGGTTTTGTGAGAAATAAAATGGTAACATGCATGTTACCATTTGATTTCTCACAAAACCGCCGTTGTTTTATATTCTAGAATGGTCAAGGTATGTTACAGAATTATTTGAACCCGATCGGACCGATACCATTGAAATGGCAACCATCTAAAAAATCGACTGGGTCGATACGACCCACATTGCGATTACCGCGGGATTCTAGAGAAGTGTGACTACGAAGGGTTAAGGCGCTCCGTTCAAGTGTAGACCGGTGCCGAAAAGGCGCGTAACAAGACCAAGAAAATACTATCGTTTGAATTTTTAATCGAAATGTTTCTGAAGCTTATTTCAGATATTAGCATTGCAGATAAAAAGTTTACAACGTCTCATCAATGCAAAAATTGCTATTCGACAATTCTTCGGCTGATACTAAAGACGAGGGCTACTTCACCGCGAGCATACTTGATCCATGCGATTCCAACGACGCGGACGGGGGTTCATCGGATAAAGCCGCGGATGGGCATTTCGGAGCGCAAGCATTATTTACATTTGAAACATTTACACGGAAAGAGAGATCCCAAGCTCGGAAAAGCGCGGCGCCGCGACCGCGCCGCCACAAACGACCGTCCTTTGGGTCGCGTATCCGTGGGACGTCAAGCACGAGGGCACGTGGAACGGGCAGCCAGTTCCGGTAGCGCAAACACTCTTCCGCACAAACGCACACGTATACCTACATCTACATGGCTACACACATTTCGCGTGCATATTATACTTGGCACACGCATGCCATCGTCGTTGTGTACACAACGCGTATGCACGCCCAGGCACGCGGACACACCCGCGCGTGGATGCAACGGATAACATGCAATTACGGGCCGTGTCATCTACCTTGTCTTGTCACCGTTCTGTGCGCGCGCGGGGGACGCGTTATCTATCGTGGAACGCCTGCGGCATGCGTGGCGAAAACGACGAGGAGCATGCCGAGTATGCCGATAACGAAACGTTACAGGCGCTATGTCCCCGTGACGCGGCTCGTACAACGTCGATCGACAGCGACGGGAAATCCTGCGAGGGTGGCCCATCGCCGGCGAGTTCCTTCAGCGCGTCCGAGTTACTTTTCATCGCGTTTGATCAATCGACCGACTGTCGAATCGTAGGGAATCTACGTGAACGAAGATTATTTATGCTCAAGCTTCGATCGTGTACGAAGAATGGAATTCCAAATCCTAATTTAAATGAGAATTTTTTTATCATAATTCACTAACTACGTACGTTTAGCAGAATGAAAAAAAGAATTTGTTAACTTGACTAAATATTTTCAACTAAATATTATTTTGTTAATTAAAATATTTAAAGGTATTTGAGTCAAATTGCGACATATTAAATCTAAAATGACGTAATTTGATTCAAATACTTAAATATTTCAATTAACAAAATAATATTTAGTTGAAAATATTTAATCAAGTTAACAAATTTCTTTCAGTGCACTTGTAGGACGAGAGAAAATTTTAATGTAGTTTGAACGAGAGAAATTTTTAAAGAAATGAAAATTGGAATAATAAAAAGTTACAAAAATTAATTATTAATTAATTAATAGAACATTTAAAAAATTAAAAATGCCAGAAACAATGTCAGAGACTGCAAAGTTGTTTAAAAAATGGATAATGATTTGAAATATAATTTTTAAGTTCTTCCGCGCCATTCGGGAACATTTATCGTTCACATCTCCTTATTTCCAATAATTCCAATGAGAGTATGCCAATGATATGATAGCATTATCCAAATGAGACTAAATGAAATATAATCTATGTAATATCCATACAGTATAATAAAGCATTATTACCATAATAAATTCGCACATTAAAGAACTTTTTTACGCAATATTTATACACGGTCGCATGACTCGCTCATAATTAAAGAGCCGCAGGTATCCCATAAAACGTACAATGTAAGGCTATAAGCTAACACGACAACACATGTTTACGAGTCGATATAGTAATTAATCTAACAAACTATCGGATTTATAGATTATAAATTGCTTTTCGCATCCAATTATTGGCTTATCTAAAAACTCGCGCGCTTCTCACAGCTATATACCGTTGAAATAATTAACCTTCAGATTTTAAGCGACATCAGATGAGACGCCGAATAATTAATGCAGAACTCGAACTTTCCGCTTATAGCGCACGTGAGAGGGCTGTCAGATAAGACGGTCAATCTATCGACGGGAGGGACGGTCCCATTAAGCTAATGGAACCGATTGTCAGATTGTCACGAAGTATTTTTGCGTGGGTATGTGCAAATTACATGGCCGAGGTATGTCGAAGAGAGAGCGCGCGAGAAAGAGATAGAGAGAGAAAAAGAAAATATGAGAGAAGAGAGAGAGGAGAGAATTGGTGCGCGCAAGTAAGAAGGAGGAGGACGAGGAGGAGGTCGACGCTACTGTGTCACTACCAACTGACGCCGGTAGCCAGTAGGTAATTACCTGTACCTGAACTCTCGACAAACTAAACTACCTCACGGCTTATGCGATATGACGGGGTGCCTGAGTACACACAGGCGTCTTCCGCCGCTTGCGTAAAAGCGAGATAGTTACACGGGGCGCCGGGCGCCGCCGTGATATCCCACGGAAAAATCCCCTCGATGGTCTCGGTAACTGCCGCCGCGGGCTGCCGGCAGGAAGATTGCGAGTATAGCGATTGCGAGAATAGCGTTTGCATACTTCCGCGATAGCCGGAACCGACCGAGGGAAAAAAATGAGAAAAATTTTCCGCGAAAAAGTATAGTCGTCACTTTGATACGAATCGCAATTACGTGCGGTAATTATTATGGCCTTTTCGACCGCAGGATTCTTTCGCGCAACGTTCCTCGGGCGTGTAAACGCCCGATAAATCGCTATTCTCTCGTCGGTTTGTTAACGGATTTGTCAAGCGCTTCTTTCTATTATCTGTTCGGCGAATTAATTTTTGCCGGCTGATAGGTAGGCGAACAGGTAGGACAGAATGTTTAATTGCGCGATCTGTAAATTCAGACGTAACATTTGTAATAATATTATTCGATTGTAATACGCCATAAATATGTGATAAATGCTTGCCCGCGCTCTCTGCTGATGTTTATTCGCTTACGATTTATTAACGTTGAATGTCGTTTTAACGGCGTGACAGTCGTGCAAGTCAAAGTAAAATGCCAGACACGGATTTAATTAATTGTATCGCTGCGAGCGTTTTCTTCACACACGCCCGTAACAAGTTCGAAACCGAATTTATCGAATCCGGGACAATTTTCGTCCCGTTTCTATTCGGAGCGCGGTTTAAATACAGCCGAGTGAACTGATAGGACGATTGCCTCGCTAATGACGATGACTTTACGATACGAAATCGTGGCGATGCATCTCCGCGGTACAACGATATGGCATCTATGCGGGTGCAAGCATCCAGAATCCATTCATTTTCGAATCGTGATGTCTCAATGCACCGGCGATTAAGTGGGCGACGCGATAAAACAAAGATTGATTATTCCCAGAATGAGAGAAAGAGAATTCAGCTCGGGGACACTTCTCATCTCGCGCTCTCGCACTCGCTTCTTAATTTCAGACAGGATTTGGAGCGCGAGCCCGCCGCGCGATTATATACCCCCAAATAAAATTATAATTACAATTATGCACGTTGTATAATAATAATATGCAAATAATACGTGAACGATATAATTATGTAAATAGATTGTAATGAAGTAATTAACAAACATGATTATTGCATCGTATGATGTTGCGGTATTATTATTCCGCTATTGCGACGGGTAAATAATTGTAATATCAGTTGTCATATATGTATAGCAGATAGCTGATGTATTGCCATTTAAACTAGAGTTCCTATAATAAGAGTTAGGACAAACCGCCGCTATTCATAGCCAAATATAGAGCTTGTCTCACTCCAACTGACGTCTTGGCTATAAATGGCGACCAATCTCATCACGCATTGGCCTAACTTTTACTAGAGGAACTCTAATTTGAACTTGCCATCCTAACGGTTAACGAAATTCTATATAATAATCATTAAAAGTGCTTCAGGGAAATATGCAGGAAAATAGGAGGATTAGATACGTCGGACGTTGGGAGAAAGACGTAGGTCTTATTGGGTACAGATGCCGGCAGGTATCCGCGTTTGTCAAAGTCCCCCCCCCCGTGAATGTAACCAAGGTTAAAGACCGTCGGCGTGCGAGAGCATGTGCGCGACACGCGAATGTTTAATCAGCGTCGCGTTGTGATTGCACACGACTGTCACTCAAACTCTCTTGTGACGAGTGCAATCTTCCCGGCTGCGCCGCGCCGATGCAGCCGCGCGTCGCGTCTTTCGTTCGTGTCGCGCACAGCACGTGTGTGCATGCCTATGTGCACGTATGTACAAGAAACCTGGAGAGAAGGTATCTAGCTGGGCGATGGTAATGGTACTGCCGCTGCTACCACTGCCGCCTCCGCCACCGCCACCACCGCTGCCGCTGCCGCTGCTGCCGCTGCTGTTGCTGATGTTGCTATCCCTTCGGCCAGCTGTTACTTCCTGCAGCGGTTCTCCGTCCTTGTCTCTCGTCCGTCGCTCCGCTACGCTCCGTCCCCGGAAGCTTATCAGGAGGAACGCTCTTCTTCCCCAATTTCCTTTGATCGTGACGAGCATCCGCGCATTCGATATCCCCGAGTAAACGCACGTTGATTGTGATTTTTTTTTGTCGTGATAATGGTGACCAAATATAGGATTGAGGTTGAGAACTTAAATTTGACGATCCGCAGGAAATCATAGCGATTAGTCGCACAGATACAGTCATTTAAAAAATATCAAAAAAGCCGATCTACGTTCTCCACATTTTGCCGATTTTTTTAGGCTTCTAATGCAAAATTTTATTTTAATAATTCCCCGAGTAAACGTAAAAAATATGATAACCATTAAATTTTCTGCAGCATATTTTCGTAAGCTTTTTACAATATGGATGTCATAGAATTTCGATACGTATATGTAAAAGAAACCCATATACCGTAGAAAATTTCGGGCAACCGCGAGCCATTTTTCTGCGAAGCCCCGTTTGTCTTCGTCGGCAGTAGAAAATCAAAGTTTACCCATGTGGGCCGGCCTTGCGGACCATATGCGCGCACACACACGTGCGGAACCCGAAGCAACGTCGCATTCGAAGCGTCCGATGCCGCAAACGATGGGCAAACTTTTCTTTGAGTTCTGCTCGAAGATATCCGTTATTCGTGATAATATAATATCTGCATATTCAAATGATGCACAATTTTGTCCGTAAATCCCCGTCGCGCGCGAATCATCCGAATTTTTATACTTCAACTCACATTCGCGCGGCATCTCTTAGCGCTAGATGTAATCGTCCCAGTTTACATAATCAGTATTGAAATCGCATTAAATATTGCAAATAATGTACTCAGAATCAGATATAAGCGTCTTTAACGATAAACATTAGTTGAAAATGGATTCTGTGTTCGTACGCCTTTATTGTACTATTTGCACCGATGTCTCTCGTGCATCAAATTGTTTCTTACCGAGGCCTCTTCATTTCTTCGCGGCACGCATCACGGCCAGACATTCCGCAACGATGAAGAAGTTCGCCGCAAACTATTACGTCAATCAACCGTTCCTTCCCCGAGTTACTTTCGCCGCACTGTTACTGACGTAAGCCATTCGCGCAATTAGCAACGCTTACAGCGATCTTTACTCCTGTTTTCGCAGTTGCGAAACAGAACTTCACATGACTTTACAGAACTATTAAGATTGTTACGCAAGTTCGTGTTGCAATTTATTTCAGAAAATTACCAGGCTACTTTCGCAGTTTTCAAATCTTTGTTTCTAAGCTCTACAGCCAATTAGTCCACTTGCAGAATTTTGATGTAACAAATAAAGTTTTAATTCCTCCTCAAAGAGAAGGGATTAGAAATTACTGCTATCTTTCTAAAAAAAATTCTAACAATTAGATATAAAGGTTCCACACTTATATCTAGATATTTTGAAAACGGGTTATTGACATTGTAGTAGTTTTTAAAATCTCAATATAACAAATAAAGTTTTAATTTCTCTTCAAAGAGGAGGGATTAGAAATTTCTGATATCTTTCTGAAAAAATTCTAACAATTAGATATAAAGGTTCCGAATCTAAATATTTATAGGTTTTAAAAACGAATTGTTGACTTTGTAGGGGTAGTTTTCAAAATTTCAGACGTATCACAATTTTAAAATTAAATCTGATTAATAACACTCTTTTTATCCACCAAAACGCTAAGAATGATAATGCTATCAACAAGTATCGCTAATGTTGATTCGTTGAAATTTCCTCGAAAATGTTAATTCGAAAATTATTTCATTCGCTGACACATACGACGTATTTGCTACAGAAGAAAATATGCGCTCGTAGGTACTAATCGCATCTGCTAACTGCAACTGCGCACGGATTAGCATCCGGATTTACGCACCCGCTGAGCCACACGCAAGGTACCGCACGGGGCAAGGTGGTCTTCGTGGGCGACGTTCGACGGGGCACGAAGAGAGCGAGATCGATAAAGCGCACGTGCTCCACGCGGCTGAGAGTCCCTGGCTGGAAGTAAGTACGGTGGGACTCAGCTGTCGCCTCCTAATTGCCGGGACAATGCAACAGATGGCTTTGATCGCAATCCCTACCCTCTACGGTCTTCCCGCTCTCGAATTCTCTCCTTCGTTCTCCTTCTCTCGCATTCTGAACAGAGTTCCCCTTTCTTCGGCCACCGCCACCGCCCGCACCCGCGACGCCGCCGTTTTTCTCGCATCCTTCTTCGCGGGCGCGCGCCACCTCCCCGCCGCTGATTCGATTCCGACATCTCGCGACTCCATGTGTTCGATTTCATCTCGCGCAGAGACAAGCGTACCACTCAAGGACCGAGGACGTCAGGCCTCGGATTTCACCCTGGTCACTGTTCCCGCGTCTGATCGGTTGCACACTTGAAAGTTAACGCGTCACGATGCCTAATGTCTTTCTTTTTCAACTTGGATATACACGCGGAGACGATGTATATACGGCGCGCGGCGCCGTTCCCATAAACTTTAATTAAAAATAACTGGACTTCTGCTGATGAATCTTTTTCTGATCTCGCTGTCCCATAGATATCGAAAAACGCTAACTGTGGTTTAACTTCCTGTCTTTTTCCCAAAAAGAAGAATTATATAAAGACAAAGGATTAATTCAGCCTCGATTAATTTCAACTGTTATGGAAACCGACTGTTAAAAAAAACCCGTTAAATGACCTAGTTGACGTTTATGGAAACAGGGCTGCCCCTCGGGATAATTTCGTTATCCTGAAAGATATCAAGCATAATTAACTAAACATCCCTTTCAAAAGGGCTTAACTGGTATCAACCCTCATTGGTACATCTATAAACTAAGTAGCGCCATGAGATTTCGAAGCGATCGCGTCACTTGTTCTCCCTATCGTGAGCCCTTTATAGTTTTAACGAAGATCCTCGGTCGCGCGAAGGAGGAAGACGCGGGCATACGCCGGGGACGAGCTCCAGGTCGTAAGCCGCACCCCGTAAGCACACGCGGTGTGCGGGTGACTATCGCGAAATACACCTCGAACGGCGTAGCGTCGGGGATGCCCAGGCGCGCGGCGCGGCGGCGCGGGCGGATGTGATATCAGCCCCGAGCAGAATCCCAGTGGAAGTGTCGGACGTGCCTTATCGCGTCTGGACCAGGCAGTCAGGCGGCGCACGAACCTAACCGACACACACCGGGCCGAGCCAACCAAGTTGACTGACTGCTCGCAGGAGTTTCGCCATCATCCCCCACGGAGCATACTCTGTCTCTCTCCTCCTCTCTCTTTCCCCTCTCCCTCTCTCTCTTTCCCTCTCGCCTGCAATCTCTTGCATTGCGCTTTCGCATACATATCCACGCGTGTACGTGTATGCTTCTGTGCACCTAAATGCGTACTAAAGACCGCGATAGACGTGTACAGAGCCGCCAAGCCCTATTAACTGTCAACAAAGTACGTAATGACTAATGTAAAACAGAGTTTTTAGAGTTTTCTTCCTAATCTCCTCGATCCTAATTAGGAGATCACTGTATTTCTATATGATATGACGTCGAGAGTTTCTATCATCTGTTTCCATAAACGTTAATTAGGTCATTTAACAGTTTTTTTTCCACACTGAGAAAGAAATAGGTATTTAGATCCAAAAAGAATATTTATTAGGTGGCCTCTAACAGCTTATTTACTTAATATAATACAATATTTATTTAGAATTAGATAAAATATTTTAGAATTAGATATATCTAATTCTAAATAAATATGCTGTATTATATTAAGTAAATAAGCTGTTAGAGGCCACCTAATAAATATTCTTTTTGGATCCAAATATTTTTTTCTCATTGTCAGTGCAGTCGGTTTCCATAACAGTTGAAATTAATCGAGGCTGAATTAATCCTTTGTCATATTTTATAAATAATTTTTTAATCACATCAATCGACGACGAACGTCATATACCTCGGCGTCGACACTTCTCTGACGATTTTATGTAACGTTTTGCGTCCACAAAAACGACTTTGAGACGAGCGAAGAGAGGGGAAAGAGAGCGAAACCCGCGCTCGGACGCGATGACGGGCTTTGATGTGCCAGAAGGGGCTTTTTTCCTGAGCCCCGGTTTCCAAGTTAGCTGCGGGCTCGCCGCTCGTCTAGATAACCGGCTCGGGCTGAATGTACGATTCGAGCGAGAGCGCGTGGACTGGATATACGGGTACCGCCATGCAATATTCCGAACTAATGTACGACGCGCCCACAGCGTGGGCTCTCGCGCGGACATCGGCGAGGTCGTTCCTTTTAATTTTCAGTTTCGAGGATCGGGGTCAACTTCCGGGGACGCTCGTCGGAAAAGATCACACGATCTACCGGGCTTATACGCGAGTTACGCGGACTAGGATCGGATCTTTGAAGTACTTTTGGAATGATTAAATTAGAGCTGGTCTCCCTTAGTTTTTAAAACTGACGAGTGACAAAATGTTGAAAAAGAAATTATATATTTTAATGTTGGCATACGTCTATTTTGTTCGTATTAAGCTTATACATGCGTTTACACAGTAGTTTTGTTCGCTTCAATTAAAACTGTATTAATTTTTTATATACGGTTTCTGCTGCTTGCACCCGTTTTAATTAAAAAAAAAAAAACTTAATAATTTCGTCAGCAATTTGAAATTGGCTGTCACATAGCACAATCTTGGCAACTGACAGATTGTAAGCGACAGCGTGACGGCTGACAGCTGCGCTAACAATAAGCACTGAAATCCGCGTTATAGGACAGAAGGAAAAAAAGTATAAATGTACCGTGATGGCAAATCTGAAATTAGATAAACTGCACTTACCGCACCTGTACCATCTATACCATCGACACGCTCTCGAAACGAGAAACGATATACCTATCCCGAATTAAATATAGAATAGCGAGCTCGCGCCCGTGCGATTCAGCGCTGGATATCAAGCGATTTGTTTCTTTTACGGTCGTGCGTTAGATCAAACGGGCTAGAGTGACCACGTTGTTAATTTTTAAACGACACGCGTCACTCCGCCGACACGTTATTACAATATATTGCCGACCGTGATGGAAGTGAAGAGGACATTAACAGCTCTGAACGTCGCGTGTACTTACTACGGCAACGAGACACTTCCGAAATCACTGCATCATAATTAAACATGAAGTAATAATGATGACGCAATCGTTCGCGTTAATAGCGGCGATTAAAGTTTCATGTATTTCAATTTCAATCCTATATATTTTTGCGCTTTTTAATGCGACGAAGGGATTTTCCGCGATAACCGCGCGTATCGCGAAACAACAGTCTACTTAATTCCACTACGTCACGTCGAGAATCTGTCAATACGTCAGTTTACATTTTGCAAAGCATGACATTACGCGAAACTAGACCACGGCGAGGGATCGATAGGTCAATACAAATTGATATTTACATTGACAAATAGGTTGTGACCCGGGCGATCGATCGTTCCTCCAAGAAAGCAGAAGTATTTCTTTCCGAAGAAATCTCTCGTCTGCTCTATATAGAGCAAAACTGACATTAATAATATTTTAAAAAGATGAAATACAATTTTTCGCAAGATAATCGATTTTCTCATACCGCGTATGAGGGATCGTTGGTATCTCTTCGAGTCTTCAAGGCTGCGTGGGAAGCACCTGTATGGTCGAGTCGCCGTTGTGCTTTCTGCTAACGTCACGCCAATCGATATTTTTTCAGCCATGCGTGTAATGTAAAAGATACTCACCCTTACTCTTGGCCTTGAGGTCGAGGTCGACCGGGAAGGAATCTACGGTGCTGGAGGCGTTCGTCGGCGTATGGCAGATAATACTGGAGGACTGCAGAGCGGGGGTGGCAGCGACGGCAGCGGCGGCGGCGACGACTGTGGTGGTCGTTGAAGGATTCGCGTTCACGGTGGAAACACCGTTGCTGTTGGCGACGGTCGTGGTGATCGCCGTCGCGGCCGAGACGGTGAGGGTCGCGACGACGGTCGCGGTAGTGGCCACCGACGTGGACGACGGCGAGGCCTGCTGGTAGCCGCAACATTCCTTCGTCTCTTCCTTGACCTTGACCTTGTGGAGGACCGTCGTCGTTGCCACTCCGCCCTCCACTTTCATGCTCGCGAGCCGCTTTCTCACCTGCGGGCGGCGACATAAATTAAATGCAAATTGCTCCCTCATGTTGGACTCTAGGACAGTTAACGGAGACTAGTCATAACTAGGAGCGATGAGAGAGAGAGAGATGTAATTAAGAGACACTTTAGTCCGAGGAATTTAGGAATTTGCTTCAAAGGAAAGAAGAAACAAAAAGAAAAGATAGGAAAGAAAATAAAATAGAAAGGATAGAGAAAAGAAGATGTTATCCTATAATATATGCTTTACTTTCCCTTTCTCTTCTTTCTTTTTTTTTTCTTTTTTCTCTTAAGAAAGATTTACAAGAATCGCCAAAATATTGTAATCGAAAATTAACAGCCTCTTCTATCCGCGACTTCCGCGAGAACGTGCCACCTACTTTCGGCGAGATTTCGGACTCGGATCCACGCGGTCGCGGGGCAACGTGCGGAAAAACGAGCAAGGAGAGACACCAGGGTACCTATATGCACGTCATCGCGCGTGCACACGATTCACATTTGATTGATTCCATTTCATGAGAGCGTCGCGCCGGCCGCATGTTTCGTCTACGTGCCCGGCGAGACGGGATCGTTGCCGCGCATACCGATGGCCGTTTTAATGGAACGTATATATACGGACGTTAGTTTTACAAACCAACAAGGATCCGTCTCGCGGCGCTGGAGCACGGAATTATTGGGGATCCGCGGACGCTGCCGCCCATAACTGATCGCGACCCCCGCGTCATTTTTGGCCCGCGCGCTCGGCGCACGGCCTATCAAATGGACCATCGCGAGTAGCCTCCTCAAATGTTCGCCGAACTGGAGCGAGTAGGTATACGCCTGCACATATTCTCTCGCTGGAGTAGAATTTTCGTTTGAGACCTTGATTTTATACTAATCTCCAAGAGAAGACTTAAAGATTAAAACCTTCTTTACAACGAAGAAAATTAAAATTTGAAATTGAACTTCAAATCTCTTGAATCCGTATTGAAATAAATCTTTAGGTAGCCTAGTAAATTGGAGCGTCGCTTACTGTCTACTGCGGGCTTGTATATTACATAAATTATTGGAAAACACTATTGAAATATCTTTTCATTACAAAGTATACACTCAATACATCTGTAATAACGTTATTGAAAGATCCAATTCCCACGAACTAATTTCGCATTACAATTAAATTGGCGTTTTAAATACTTTATATTATTAAGATTTTCATAGCACACGAGTTCCATTAAATCGCAGTAGAAAAATTAAGAATTAAGTAGAGAATAAGATATTAAGATTTTCTTATTAAATTTTCGAGCAACTGGAAGTAGAGCTTTCCAAATACGCAGCTATATATTTTTAATTTCTTACAGTGCAATTTTTCTTACTGCTTTTTCTTACCGCCGTGCGATGTTTGCCGGTCGCGAACACGCACAAGGAGTCGTAAACATTAAGTATAAAGATTTACATCGGCTTGACAGATGGTACCGCGGTGCAATACCGCGCCGCGTAAGCGTCTTGCATTCTGTACGCAATGCCGTGTACCTACTTAGCTTCTTTTCTCCGCTTACGCTGTTACGCTCGCGCCCGCGGTTCCTCTTCTCTACCTCGTACCTCGTGCTTACGCTGCAAGATCTCGTTTCATATTTATTACGGTAATCGCGTTGCTGAGACTTTTACGAGCGCGGTGCTCCGCGCCGACAGCTACGTCCGGCATTAAAAGTAGTCGAACGTTCGGTTCCTTTTTTCATAATTCCGCAAGAACTGCGCGCGAACACACCTAGGAATAAATTTTGCCACGAATTACCGTCGCAATTTTAGATCGTTAATTGCATTTATGTTTCTTGCATAATACGCGATGAATTTTCCATTAATTAGAATACATATATATACAATATATATATATAATTTTGTATGTATAAACTTAATATTTTTATTTTATACAAAAGACACACATATTAAAGATATTATATTATTTCAAATTAAAGGCAATTATGTTACTATCTTGTTGAGTTTTTCATCTCTAGTTCTATGTGAAGGAATCTTTCTGATAAATAGAATTATTACACTTGTATACGCATGAAACGTTACACCGGATGCTACAGTGATATTATCTCAAACAAGATCACGTGCATCGGTGCAGCATTTCGTGCATGCGCCATTCGGTGCCCGAAGACAAAACCATGTCACCGGAAATGGCATGGCTGTAAGGAAATTGAATGGCATTCGTTGAATGTAATAATCATAACGAACAATCCGACAGCTGTGCCATTTTTACTGACTATACATTGGATTATAGTAATCAACCTTTCTCTTTGCGCGGCACGTTCCGCGTGCATACACGAAAATCGGTTTTCCGCTCTCTCTCTTTCTCTTTCTCTCTTTCGAGAGAAAGAGAAAGAAAAAATTAATAACTTCACAGTATGAATTGAATAAAGTTCGATCAATATGATGAAATTTAATTTAATAAAACATTACAACAATATGTTCTAATCGTATAACAGATATTACATTAAACAATTGCAAACCAATGTTTAATCGATGATATTAGAATGGTAGGCGGTAGACATTCGCGCGATCGTATCTTTGATTTATGAAAAAAGTTAGGCGTTCTGCGATTTATAACGTCGCGTATGTATATAAATCGATTTAGGGCCGAGCGATTTGCATGAGCTCCGTAATATTTTCGGTTCGACGCGAGCAAAATTACACGGGAAGGGAAATTAAATGGCACGAATGCGGAAACGGGGAGTAATCTTTAAGATCCACGTGGCGCACCACCGCGCCGCCGTTCCCTACCGGATGGAATTTTATTTTATTGACGCGCGCACAGCTCTCTGGCAGCAGGCTGCCTTCGGTGCCACATGGTCCCGTTATTAACGTGAAATGCAAACGAGCCCTTCGTTGCGTCCAAGAAACGGCCGCACGGATGACTCGCTATAATTTTTCGCGCGAAACTGCATCGCCAAATGCCGTCGAGTTTTAACGTGTACGTAATTGCGCCGGGAAATTCGGCGCGAGCCACCACCCGACCCCGTTCGGTTTCCGCGCAAATCGCGCAATGCATTTTGTGAACAATAAAAAGTACGCGCTAATAACAAATTCGTTAACTATCGCATCCAATTTAATTGCAACATAAATCTGCTCGTAATTCTTACGTCGACTGAATAATTGTTTAAGTTCGGGACGAAGTATGGAACATAGAGAGAGATGCAAGCCTGATATAATAAAAAGTATAACAAAGTGGGTACTGAAGAAATTTTTGTCTAAATATAAAACATTTTTTAATTCTAAAATTTTACAAGAAAAAAATATAATTAATTTCTCACTTCTACTTGACAAAGCCTTAATTAATTTCGGTTTTGAAATTTTTGGATTATGCTGTTATAAAACGATCAACTTCGACTTAATCTAATTACCTACAAATTATCTAATTACAGAGAAACAATTAAAAAATGTTGTTCTGATACTACCCATGATTACTCTATCGGGCAATAAAAACGTCAACAGCCCATATTCTGGTCACGTAACAACGCTCTCCGATTCTTCTATGGTCGTTCATCAATCAATCCACCCCCCCGTGTTTCGCGCGGACGATGGAAAAAAGGTTGCGCTACGCAGTTTCGGCGGATTTACGCACGGAACAATTCGCGGTCGCGACGTGTCGGTCTTTATTGTGACAGATGGTCACCATAATTTTAATTGACGCCTTCTTCTGTTGTTACAGTTGTCCGTGAATACTGAATCGCTCGCCGCATATGCGCAAGTGTTATTTGCGATCTTCTGTCATACCCCATGCCATGTATCGCTATGATAGGAGCGACTAGAATCCGTCCATTGATTGATGAAGTAGTAATATTAAAAGCCTTCAAAAGAATTAAGTAGGTGCTCCAATTCCAATATTATATATCTACGTTACGATTTATTAATTTACATTATCACAAAAAATTACGTGAAAAGTATATATATATATAATAATGTTATTTTTCGCGATAATGTAAAAATATAAACGTAACTTAAAAAAATATATTATATATACATTTAATGTTATTTTTTGTGGTAATATAAACATTATAACTTTGCGTATTCTATGAAAAAAGAAAAGAGAATTTTGTAAACTTTTGATAAACTTTTGTAAACGTTTGATAAAATTAAAAGCGTCGTTTTTAATTATCCGTAAATAAAGCTGTCGAATGACCAAACATCGCAAAATACACGTATTTATCAAAAATATATTTCGTGAATATATTAATCTCGCAGCAACGACAGGCACATTTCTAGTATCAATTAATTAAAACATAGTTACGAAGATGCGTTCAAAGACAATCGTACAAAACATCGTTTCATACGATTTTGTATATTACTCGTGAAAAAGAAATTAATGTGATATCTTAAAGGATCGCTTGAGTAATTTGGTTGCGGAATCCATTCAAAGCCGTGCTTTAAAACATAAAACGTTCCTCTAACAGCAGCATCTCGCTTAATTGCCTGGCTTAACGCTCGAAATAATTTTATTTTCGCCATTTGTTTGTGTAAAGGGATATTTATTTTTCCTTTGTTTATAACCGTCATGCAGCTGTCTGTTACACAAGACTTTGAATGTGGATTGTAATTAAAAGTCGGTTATTGTGAGATAACAACATTGCAGTATAATGTTGATTGTACGCGCGTATACAATCGATTACATTTTATGTATAAAATAACACGTGAAAATTAAGTTTGTAAATTTTTTAAGAGACGACTGGCTCTTCCGATGCCTCGGAATCCTGATTTTGCAATTTTGCAACGTGAAAATAGAGTCAAAATGGTGCCGGGCGGAACAGCAGGAACAATTGTCGAGCGTCCACGGTGCCGCGAGCGTTTTCGTAGGTAGTTATATCTGCGACATTGCGCAAGACGCGTAACGTCGGGAACGCAATTAACTCAAATGTCACCTGCGATCGATCGCCACCGAGAGGTGGTCCCCCTTCGCCCCCTCGGTGCCCTCCCCCTCGTGCCGTTAAGGTGAGCTTTGGCCCCCGACGCCCCGACTTGCCGGGAGACGCGCGTCTCCGGCAATTCGTTAAGACGCTTAGTTAAGCAAACAAGAGCGGTGCCGGTGCGAAGTGATATACGTGCCGCGGCAGAAAATCCGCGGCTCTGCCGCTCGTAATTGCGCGCAGCTGTGGTTACGCGCGCGCGGATGTAAAAGCCTCGCCGCCGTCGTCGTCGCGCGCGCTCGCGCGCGTTGTGCTCGCGAATTGCATTACCACGCGAACGCGGACGGCCGCCCAGACATCTCGCCTGGACATTAGAGGCGCGAGCCACCCTCCCTCCCCCCCCTGACTTCTTTTCCATCTTTGTTCCCCCATGCAACCGAGATGCCGAGACGATCAATTCTCGGTCTCTTTAAAAGAACCCAAGGGGGCGGGGTGGTGGAAATGCCGCGGCAGACTGCAAATAACGTCAGCGTGCCGAATTAATTTTATTAATTATACTTGCAATCAATGTAATTATAAACGGCATTTATTGTCGCGAATAATATTACAATGACTGTAGGCAGTATTTAATTAATCGTTATATTATTATAATTGCAACGATTGCCCATAGTAAGCAAGAACATATACAAGCCCTCCCCGTTATTTCCCTCTCGATTCTGCAACCGTGCCGTTTGCGAATTTCGAAATAAAGCGGAAGACCCACCGGGGATGACGACGACTCTATCAAACGTTTCGCTAAATTCGCTCCACTTTCAACAGCAGCGCAAGAAAGGAGAAAAAAGTGCCGGACAGGCAGGCCAGCGCAGCCGATGGGAAAAAGCGGCGTGGATGAAAGAGGACGGGAGAAAGATAGATAGATAAATAGTTAGATTTATTCCGTTCTGACCAAAAGGGAGAAAAAGAATTACAAAGAAGGGAAATTATTTATTAAGATACTTTATTGATTGTTTCGTTTTACTCTATTCTTTTGTGAAACTCTATTCTTTCGTTATTATTTTAAATCATATATCACATATATGTATTATCGCACAAAATTCTTTATCACAATTTCATTTGACAACGTGAAAACTGTCTGTTGCATAAAAAATCCACGATAGATAGAATTAACACTAGAACTACCAAGGAGGTCGAAATGACCCATTTGACATTTTTTAATAATTTGTTACTCATTTTTAAAATTTAAAACATCTTAATTTCTGAAACTTTCCCTGACTTTTATTGAAATTACATAAATGATTAATTTTATTAATTTGCCTTCTCTTTTCATTTCTAAGATTTCTTTGGTAGAAATGAATATAGATTAATCTCAGGTAGTTCTATATAGTGTTAAAATATAATAAGAAATATAAATTAACCAGTACGGTGTTCCTATCATCCTAACGCAAACCGGGACCATTCTACGTGACACGACACGCAGTGGACATCTTCCGCGGGGGAACATCCCGTGAAGATCCGCGTGAGAGAAAGGGAAGGAGACAAAACGAAGAGGGCGGAAATCTGGAGGCAGGGCGAATAATCGTGGATCGATCGCGGCCACATATTTCGGCGGAGACGGCTTCGGCGCGGCGTCTCGCGGGCTTATGTTTATACATATGTCCCGCACATGGTACGGTGCCCCCGAAGAGGAGGCGGCCGCGGCCGCGGCCGCGGGTGGAGACGCGTACTCTGAAATTTCCAATATTAGAACGGCCAGGCGAGAGGCAGGCCAGATGTCTACCGTACTGACTGCCGAGAGCGCGCGCGACGTGCGTTTAGCATGGTTTCATTACAAAAATGTCACGCACAGAGCCGCGTCGCGTCGCGGCGCGACGCGCCGCGTCGCTCCGCACTACGTCCCGCGCTCTCGCACCGTCGCGTCGTCGTCGACCTCTCGACGATGCGTTCGTTCGCTTTTCTTTCTCTCTCTCTCTCTCTTTCTCTTCCCTGATCTCTCGTTCTCCCGTTGCCGTTGTCGTCGTCATCGCGGAGCTGTCGACCTGATCTTGGAACAGCAAGCCAGCAGCCGCCGCCAATTAACGCGCTCAGTACAACCGCCCGCGTGAAATCCCTGATGAGATCATCGGCCGCGGTCAAAGGGTGGGATCTTTGGGACGATCGCGTGCGAATGACGACCCATTGCGCTCGGTATCTTATACCAGTTATTTTCATTCCGTTTGCGTTGGTTCGCGCATTTGCATGATAAGTACGTTTGAACTTATGCGCTGGCTCAATTTTTTAATTTTTAATAAGGACCAGAATGAATCGCGTCGTTCAATGTAAATGCAACTTGCCGCAATCTTCAATTTCTATTTTTGTTCTCGTGAAAGAATGCAAGTCGATCGACTTCGCGAATTACGAAATTCCCAACAAACGAAGAAAGAACAAAAAGAAGAAAGAGAGAGAGAGAGAGAGAGAGAAAGAGAGCAAAACGAACAAAACGGTAAATACTTCGCTCTTTGGAGTCGACGTGAAACCGTTACATCGTTAATGGTATCGAAGCTTTACCTCGCGAAGGTTCTGCTTGGTTTCATTACAAAGATGTCATGCGCAGGTACGTCGCAGTTATACCCGCTTTTGACGTCCCGCCCGCGTTGTATACACACTTGGCGTTAAACCGGAACGGCCACGGTGCGCCGGGAAAATTATGAAATGCTAAAACGGAAACAAATTTCGCAACGCGCGCCGAATATTGTTCCGATATTTGCAATTAACTCTTTTTATTTCGCGCGCGCGCGCGCGCGATACCTATACACGCGCGTTCCCAGCGAGCTGCGATAATATTTCCCGTGATCGAAAATATCGGGGTAACTTTTCCCGCACCGCACCCACCTAATCCCCCGGTGAGAGAGAATAAAAAATCCGCGCTTTCAATTAACGAGGCGATTTGTCCCATTTACCCGGGTGTATCGGGTTAGCGGGGCACAAACGCGTTAAACGAACGAACTTTTTCCGCGGGACTAACGAGAGGATAATCGAGGGCGTCGTCATCGCGTGCGGGGATAATTAATCACCGCGCCTGGTCCATTCAACATTCGTCACCCTCCGCGTCTCTACACAGTTTTATCTTTTAAATAGTCTGTCACGCGGATAAGGCGATCCATGACTGATGTTGGTTCGGGATTACAAGCAGTATTGGTCGACTACAAAAGTCGCACAAGATATACGTAGTTCGTAATCAGATATAAATCTCGCTTTAGATAGAACAACCCTCGGCAAACTTGAACAAAATAAAAGTGGATTGTTTAGTTAATGTATTATCACCAATAATAGAAAAGTGAATATTTCTTTCGGGGCAAAATAATATTATATAGTTGGTTGCACCAATATTAATCATCCAATATTAGCAATAACAGTCAACAAATTGCGGGGTGCATGTAATTGCACGTCATTTCTAGCTGATAATTAAGCCCAAATTTTGACAATTTCGGTTTCGTAGCCGTCACAGCCATGCCAGAGAATTATCATAAATACAATTTCGCGGCTTCGTGTGATAGTTTTATTTACATTTAATATGCATAATAACGCAAATTTTATTATTAACTTCTAATCTATTTTTAACTTGAGAAGTTTATTAATTTGGAAGGAACAAATTATTCTTATATGGATTTTTCAAATTTTACAAGACTTGTTTCACATATTGATTATATTTCTAAATCAATCTAGATATATGTAATTCAGAGAATCATATTTAGAATCTTATTTTAAAGTAAAAGGATTTTTTAAAAAGATTTTAAGAGAAAAACAAAGGGATTTAATTTTGACTTTCCCTAAAATGTATAATTATAGAATATATATTTTATATAATATTCAAAATTTTATATCCTATCGCGGTTCTTATGTTCTTCTTTTTTCTTAGCGCTTCTCCTGTTCTAAGTGTCCTACCCAGGTAACTGACGCAACAGTCGATCGATCGACACTTAATATATCCACAGAAATATCGGATGGCGTTCGCAGGTGTGCCGATGGTACGGCCGGTTCGTCAGTGTCAGCGAAAATTGTCGGACACGTGGTTAACTATGCGGGGGCTGTTGAACGTTTAGGTGCGCGAATAGGGTAGCAACAGTATACCGTGTACAATTGCCCGCACTTCTATAGGCCACTGAGGTATGAATCTATTTCGCCATTGCGCATCCTGCAACCGACCTCGACGACACGTGCTGTTCAATCATCTGCGGATTGTTGCCAATAAAATTTTCTGTAGATTCAATTTTCAATTTAAACCATATATATTGCTAACAATTTAGACACGGCTAATTTCTTCCAGAGAAAGAAGCAAAGAAATACGAGAGAAGCATAGCGACATTATGGGAAGAATTGTCTCTCAAATCGTTCAATATTAATGATTAATCTTTATTTAATTTGCATCTTCTAAAATTCTATAAATCATTGATAATCTTAATTTTAATTTAATTTTTATTTTTATAACAAAATTCTTCTTATTTTCTATTTGATTCCATTATAAAAACGTCTCAATCATCCTCTCGTCTTAATATTTAATTAGAATCTCTTCACTATCTCTGATAATTTTCTTTTTAATTTTGATAATTATATCGCTGTAAAATGAAATTAAATGCGTATAACTCTTCTATATTGTTTTTCAGTATAATGCCTTAGGACATTGTAGAAACATTTTACTGTTATTCGCAGTCTGAAGTTCCTCGATGCAAATGTTCAGTTCGCGGAACATCAGTTCGCGGAACTTACGTGCCACCGTTAACGCGCGCTAATTACATGCTAAAAAGAAAAGGGGAAAGGTATCTCATGCACAGACGGTACCGCGGTGATGCGAGCTGACGTAACGCAACGCAACGCAACCGGAGATACCCGGGAGAGACCGGAAGGTACCGGCGAGAGACCGGGAGAGCAAGCGGAGGTCGAGTCTCTCTCCAGCCGTAACTCTTGATTCTCTTTGAAGCGCGGAAGCTGCCCGCAACACCTGACTGACTCGACGGACGCGTATATGGCAGGTCGAGCGGAGCAGCAGCGGCAGACAGAGCTCGCTGGGGGTGAGGGTCGGTGAGGGGCGAGACGACGGGCAAAAGCGGAAGGCAACCACCAGGGTGGGCCGTGGGTGAGCGAGAGACAGAGGGCAAGAGAGAGAAAGAGAAAGAGAGAGAGAGAGAGAGAGTAAACGGGAACGCGAGGAAGTGGAAGGGAGGCAGAAAGAGAAAGATTAATAATATAGGAAAGCCAAAGCCACGCCGCAGCCCCTGACAAGCTTTCCTCCGCCTCTCTTCTGTTGCCAACAGTTAATCGATATAATACTTCGGTATAACACGCCGCACCGACGAGCGTATGTACGTGCAGCACGCGCGTACGCGTTCCTTGCCGCACGCGTGTACACACGCGAGCCTGGAATACTGCAGGTTGTACTTGCATCAGCACTGCCGCTTCGTAAACGGTGTGCCGCTGTTTAACGAGCTCGACCTGCCGTATCTTGCCGCGCTGAAAGCGACGATTCTTTCCTTCCATATTAATGATTTATTAAAATGAGATTTAGAAGCACCCGAGTAGATTCTTAATTATTTCAGCTTGATTTGACGAAAATCTCTCTATTATAAGCATGGCGTATAAGTTTTTATGATTAGATTAATTATAAGGTTTTTATAAGCTTCTTTAATTTAAGCTTTATTTACATATTCTGTATATTATATAATAAATATAAAATAAAAATCTAAATAAAAATCTTCGATTATGACCACGTTATTATAAGCAAAATTATCGTTGCAGCGACATTATATAACTGATATATCATAATTATTACTTATTACTTATTACTTATTACATTTGTGACATTCCTTTGGTAAGATACGTTTTTATCTCGACATATTTTCTATCGAATCGATGCGCTATAGTTTAATGATAATTATCGGAGGTTTAAGTTGCTTGGACGAAACAAGAGTTGCGCAATTTGTACGCTGTAAGTAGCGTACATCGAGGGAACCAGAGCGATGCATGCCGAGGGATGCTCGCGGGGGATGAGAGCGTAAAGATCGACAAGCGCGGGTTCGCGCGAACATTGCGGAAGCGCGCGGCGGGTACGAATTCGTAGCGCGCTTCCGCCACGGTTAATCGTGACGTGCGCTATATACGCCGCCGGGGAACCGATTATTGGCAAACACCGTGCGAAAGGGTGCACCTGACAGGGGTTTTCGTCGCGCTGTTCGGTCCTTATCTCCGTGCTCCCGTCGAAGAAAACTCGAAGTTCCCTCCGGTAGTCAGTCTTTGCCCCGCGGCGAATCATCCACCCCTCTCGTCTACGGCATTACGTACGTACTCTTTGCGCTTCGATGGCTTGATTCTCTCGTGTTTGGCACGATAAGTTCTCTCAATGATATATATATATATACACGCGAGTATATAATATATATATTCATGATGCCTGGCGGGTATTACGAGCGATTAATTCTTACGGTTCGTCCAATTTCGTCGATAAAACGAACATTTTTAACGTTAAATAATGATGATACTCGGAAGACATTCTTTAGTTTGAAAATTTTATTAAACTATTAAATCTGTCCCTAGCAATAACTATTTACAAATTTTTTACAGCATATACGTACGTATCGTAAGTAATTCAGGGATTTTTAGATGCTCGAAATTACAATTTGTAAATTTGTATAAAAATCTATGTATATTCCGCATCCAGATGTGGAATAACAAATACTCGGATATAACATATCTAGAAAGGATTAACAAAATCCATGATTTTCTGGTGTGTGTGTGTGTGTGTGTGAAAAACGATGCCATACCTCGCGCTACAGTTACACATCGAATGGTTGAATACAGCAGAAAAGGTCAAAACACGGCATTTCTCATTAATAACGGAATCGATACAAAAGTCATGCACGTGGAGTTCTTTTGGTAAAAATCGCGGTATAATCGTAATGTTGCAGTGTCGGCTATAAAATGACAGCAGCTTTGTGCAGCACGCGATTTGCTAGTTACCAATGTCCCTGGCATTACGAGGCCCATAGCTTTGTAACGCGAACTTCACAGACATACGGCCACGTGCGATTATGTGCTTTTTTGAACGTATTATGTATTTTTTGTATTTATTTTAATATTCAAACTCGTGTTCCGTGGAGTTACACGTTGTTCCTCAGACGCTCTGTATAATTAAGCAATTATTTCTCATGTCGTAAAAATACCGTCGCGCAAATTAATGTCCACGGTGCGCATATTGTCGCATGCCAGCCATTTTTAATATCGCCTCATGTATGTGTAAGATCTAAAGGAAACATATATGCATTCAACTTATTTTGTAAACATAATACTAACATCACTGTTATAGCTTTTTCTTTTATCTATAAAATTACGTTATGTTTCTCTTCTATAAAAAAATATTAAGGGGGTAGCATACTCTGGGCGGCTGAAAATGAGGATTTCAATTTCAGGATTTATTTGTGACAAAGTGGTAGGCCAATCAGGTTCATGGTATATACGATAATGAAGTACATGTTTAGGTGCATTTACAGTATTTTTTATATGGGAAAATATTGAGAAATGTAGGAGTTATGAGTCATCTCGCAGAAGCACTTCTTTTGAAACGGTGTACACGATTCAGAACGTACCATAATTCCGACTGTCTTAACGCTTGGCTTACATCAATATAACAGCACAATGCTCAAGTTAGCGTAGAGTTTCTTTTTCCCGGTAAACCATATGTGTTAATAACAATAAAAAACCGTTGGATTTTTTCGGCATAAAATAAAAATTTTTCTTTGAAGTGCTACAACTTTCACAATTTTTAACTTTTTTACAATTTTTCTACGTGAACTTGTGGGGAATACATTCAAGTTTAATACCCTTTTTGCGTTTTTTTTTTCACGCACGCCGTACAGGAGCTACTAGGTACACCGTAGTCGAGCGCGCGCGCGAACGGCTTCTGCGAGATGACTCACAACTCCTACATTTCTCAATATCTTCCCATATAAAAAATACTGTAAATGCACCTAAACATGCACTTTAATATCGTATATACCATAAATCTGATTGGCCTACCACTTTGTCACAAATAAATTCTGAAATTGACCCTCATTTTCGGCCGCCAGAGTATGCTACCCCCCTTAAGATAATAAAATAATTTTTTTTATTATCGGGATATGATAATCAAAATAAATTTCTTCTTGTCAAAATTCACAAAAATAAATAAATTCAAATTTTTCTATACACCGGTTAATTAAAAAAATAATGCCTTTAAATCTGTGAAGATGTCACACATCAAATAATCCTTTTCTTTGAAGACTCTCGCCGCGGCAATTATCGCACAAGCGCTAAAAAAAATTGCCCGATAGGGTTCGAATGGCACATAACTGTAGCGAATTCTCACCTCCTGCCTGATCGATGTTCACGCAGCGTGCCAGATTAAACCGCAAAAAAAATCCAGGGAAGGCGGCGGGCTGTCGATCAGTCACAGTTTCGCGATCGCGGGCTTTCACGAGCGCCGTAGGTGCTCTTGCGAGCGAGCGTCGACGATACGCTTCATCATGCGGAAATGCATTCTTCTCCGTGCTCCGATTTTCGGTGCCGGTCGTGAGATAAGCGCGCGCCCCGGCCCCCGCGTGTTAAGATCCGCGCGATTCGAATACAAGAAGAAGACGACTCCGACTGTGTCTTAACGCGAGAACGAGGAGAAAATATCGTAATATCGAGAGACAGGGGGAAAATTTCAAAACGTACGAACACAAAGTTGATCTCCGAAACGCGCAAAGATGAAGAAAAGAATTCTAACATACAAAGTCAGGAGAAAGTAAAGAATTTCAAGAACGATTCGCCAAAATCACGCAATAAAGATCTCAAGGGGTTGATACCAAGACGACGGGATGCAACGACGAAGAGCGAATCCCGATACTGCGACGGAGCAGCGCGAACGTGCGCGACGCACGGACGGCAGTCAGCGGCCAACTGAGAGTCTCGCTGGTGAACCGAAAGGACGACGCCGGGCAGGCCAGGCAGCCAGCCGGTGGCGGAGGAGGTGAATCCATCACGCAACCTCCAGCCGGCCTTAACCTGCGATACCTCTACCTCCAAACACGATGATTATGATACCCCGGCGTCGGCGATGATTTCCCGGAGTATAACGCTGATGGAAACAATTCGCGAGGCACCTGGCCGGGTTATTTCAGCGTCGTTTACACGCCTATGTGAAACCGGAAAGGCCCCACGCGATGTGAATTCCGCGGATTACGCGATTGAGACGATCCAGCAGGTTTTGATAACATACCGGAGGCTATAAGAAACTTCTGGAAACTTATATTTAAAAGAACGATTTCATAAGGCGAGAGTTCCCAAGGTCTACTCTTTTTATTGCGTTCTCGGTTTTTCCTCAAAATCTTTGCTTGTGGTAAAATAGAGCTTTTTTTAAATACGGCGTTTATCTTTACGTATTTCAAAGTTAATCCTACAAGCAGACGCGCAATTTCAAACACTTATCTTTGTCTTTTTAATAATAAATATTAATATTCGCGTAAACAATACTTCTATCAAATAATAATGAATATCTTTATTTGAAAGTTAATCCTATGAGCAGACGCAATTTGAAACACTTACCTTTGTCTTTTTAATAATAAATATTAATATTCGCGTAAATAATACTTCTGTAGATTAATAATGAACAATATTACAATATATTACATAATATTACAGTATTTCGTAATTTCTGTTTTTCCTCAAAATATTTGCTTGTGGTAAAATAGAGACGCAATTTAAAACATTTATCTTTGTCTTTTTAATAATAAATATTAGTATTCGCGTAAATAATACTTCTGTCGAATAATAACGAATATCTTTACGTATTTGAAAGTTAATCCTATATAAGCAGACGCAATTTCAAACACTTATCTTTGTTTTTAATAATAAATATTAATATTCGCGTCGAATAATAATGAACAGCATTACACTATATATTACATATTTTAGTATTTCGTAATTTTACTTTTTCCTACTACTAATAATATTCAAAATCACATTGTGATATTGCATTGTTTGTCTTACCGTAAAAAATAAATCCCAAGAGTCCTTTGATAATTTTTGAGGACGATCCAGGACCGCGATCGATGCGGAATCATTTCGGAGCGATGTTTCTCGCGCGATGAGGTGCGAGACGGCCGAAATGTAGGCGCGCGCACGTTCCTATACGCGATATTGTAAACGGGCCAGTGTGCTCCTGACGTGTCGATATATTCCCGCGAAGAAAGGCTCTGCCGCTGAAGCTGAGAAATAGCTTGGCCTCCCGTACACCTCGCACCACACCCCCGACACCGGGGAGTGTTCGCAGCCCTCACCTCACCTCGGCACTTTGAATCCTGCGCCGCTCCTTTGCCGCTCCGTTTTCAGCGACGCGCGACATCGATCACCGTTGTGCACCGAAATCTCTGCACGATCATAAAAGTTCGAAAAACTGCACGCGCAAGTCGGCGTAAGTATATAGTCGCGTTAGACAATACTGGTGTAGGTACTTAATTTATAAAAGTAGAGCGCGTGAAAAATACGACTGTCTCCTTATAAATCAACGCAGGACCCTAAAAAATTTCTGTAAGACAATACAACGTCTCGAATCGATTGCTGAAAAGGGTTTATATTATAAAAATATAGAGACTGTATGTTGCGCACTCAAAGATAAAATGTTTAAAATGTGTTTCTTCTCAAGTCATAAGGGACTGAAAGTGAACACTTATTTTTATAAATTAGTCTTCTGTATATAGAAATGTATCAATTTGAGATCTTTACATCGTGGAGATTGTTCAGATATAACGACATTTCTCCTAATTATAGGTACATTCTATATATTTAATATTATAATGTGTCGAAAAATGAGAAGAAAAACCCAAGTCGCAAGAGAACTTTGGCGGGCGATATTTCTCGTCGTTCTCACATCTTGAGCAGACGACCGTCCGTCTCGATTTCGAGCGGATCATCGCGTGTACGCGAGAGTACCGACCTGTGACCGATTTCCAAACTCGGGCGCTGACGAGGAATGCTCGTCGACCCACAATCGCGCCAGCTGTCTTCCTGGAGGACGCCAGAAGACGTGCCACCGACCATCCGATGTTCGGCATTGATCGATAGATCCGCGGGATTCTCGAAACTCACCACCCATCCATCCTTCGCATCGCGTCGCTTGGAGTTAGTTCGCGAGATTTGCGAGACGATTTCAATATTGTAATAATTACAGGAAATACAGCATGCTGAAGAGCGTGCATATTAGAAGTATGGAGATTGTATATTAAGCATTTGAAACTAATATGTAGGTAGTTCTTTTCAAGTTACAAAGTAAACCTTCTCTTTTATAAATTAGCTTCTATATAAAAACTTATACAGAAAAAAAAATATTCTTGATTTGAAAATATCTTTAGTTTCAACGTGGAAATCTTGAAATAAGATTATATTACGTTATTATGTTAAACGATTATATTAAACGAAGAAAACTTGCTGGAATGAAGCATTTATACAGTTCAAGAAAAAAATGTTGAAATAAAAAATTGAAATTCTTGTAAGAAGATTATAGTGATCTTGCTTACATACGAAACAATTAACTATAATCTTAAAAAAGATTATAATTGTTTCGTATATAAGCAAGATCACTATAATCTTCTTATAAGAATTTCAACTTTTAACGAAATATAAATCTTATTTCAAGATTTCCACGTTGAAACTAAAGATATTTTCAAATCAAGAATATCTTTTTCTCTGTGTATAAGGAACATAATTGTCCTACGTTCAATTTCGAGTGCACTGTTTACTTGAGAATTTAATGAGTCGTTTTCTAGAATCTCGTTAGCGCTGTGCGTTGTGTTCAATACCGTAAGAATTAATTTAAGATCCCGTTTTAGAATAACCCCGGTTATTCCAGCTTGTTTCCAGTCCAAGCCTGTCGCGCGGATTTAACGTCTCCGAATGCACGGACACGTGCGTGCACTCGTGCCTCGTTGCTCAGGATGACACGTGTGTACATGCTGAGATTGCAGCCGGTGTGGACGCGCGCGTTTATCGGCACGAATTCGCGCGCACACACCACGTCGCCGACCGTATTATACGTATTATTAGCACTCCGTCACGCCACCCTGTCATCGCCACGCACACACTCGTGCATACGCGCTCTCTGACGCGAGATCCCGGGGTCCCGTCTGCACGCGATCGGATGCCAGGACGTCGGAGCTTTTCTCGAGCGCGTCGTCTTCGTCGAAGACCAGCCCGGCAAAGCACGCGCATCTAATTGAAAAAGAAAGATCGAATATCCCGAATGATGTTGAAGTAAGGATGATACCCGGACCATCTCGCGCGTAGGCCCGAAAGGGTTGGTCGCGGTTACGGGGCGAAGCGGCAAAACAGACAACAAGAATCGTGCTCGCTCGGAGCCGTAGTCACCGTGAATGACGAAATTGACGAAGCGGGGCTGCAGGGCACGTCGCCGGTAATTGGACGGTGAGTAATTTATCGAGCCGCTTCAGGTATGACGCGCCGCGAGTTTCGACGTCGAATTAGCGCGGGCGCTCGGATAGGAATTAGTCGGCGAAGCAATCTAAGTTTCCCTCGGCGGCCGGCGCGGGCGGCCGGAGCTGAGCGAATAGCAAATCATTCGACCTGGATGCAGACGTTACGTACAAAGTCTTCGCCCCCGCGCGAGTCTTCGCCGCGTAAGTAAATTCTCCGCGCGTGATCACCGAGTCTACGCCGATTGTGTGGCCTCGGTAAACTGAAGCGGTGAACTCGATCGATTCTCATGTCGACATTGATATCAAGAAATCCTGCCGTTCGCTGCTACACGCAACTTTCAAAGACAATATTTCATTTACGTTTGTATTTATATTGTTCGAAAATCGTATAACATTTGAATACGCAAAGTCTGTGTTAAGAAACGTAATTATCAATTTTCAAAAGTACATTAGTCTTTAATTTAAAAATAGCTAATTTCTGAATAATTAATTCAAAATTGCGATAAAAAGTTTTATAAATAAATTATTTTTATTATTTCATGTAATAATAATTGTATCTATAAATTATGTAAGCTAGGATGTAAGCTTTGAAAATAAATTTATTTAAAAATGCTATATTTTTTGTATATTGTAAACAATATTGCAATGAAGTTCTATAAATAAATAAATCATTTTTATTATTTCATAAAATAATAACTGTATAAATTATGTAACATAGGATATTAGCTTACATAATATTGCAACAATATGCTGTGATAAAATAATCAAATATTATAATAGATATTAAGAACGAAACTGCCAAGTACCTCCTGTAAAATTTAATCGATATCAGAGCAATTTCAACATGAGAAAATGTTAGCCGAAATAGAAGAAATCTAATGTAAAGTGGCATTGAGAATCAACGCTTTTTCCGAGAAGTTCCTGAAAATCGTTTAATTACAACCCAATATTTTCTAACGGAATGACGAACATGCTTTAAATAGGGGAGAAGGGGGTCAATATTAAAATTCCGCCGAATAAATTATGCGTGATTGTCACGTATTGGCAAGGCAAATCCGTGATAATTTAAGCAATTGTTTCTAAAATTCAACGCTTTTTATAAAAAGTTAGGAGAAAAGTATGTACAGTTTCATAATTTTTTATATTTGTAACCATATTTTTCTGCAGTTTTTAAAATATTATATATAGATCTCACAGCTCATACAACATATTAAACAATTCAATTTATTTCAATCTTACAATTGGTTATAGATATATAATTTTTCTTGAGTTCTATAAAGAACTAATTTTCACCTTGCATGTTGAATTTTCGGAAAGCATTTTATATCATGACAAAAATATCCCCTATTGTTCCATCTCATATTCATCAAATCTGAACACGAATATGGGACATAAACGATGGAACAATGTAAATAGATACGTGCTGCCTATAAATTACGACGTCAATTAATTTTGATATATTATTATAAACAGCCGTGGTGCATACGAAAGAAGCGTCAAGCGCGACTCGATATTCATCACACGTGAAACAATTCGAGCCATCCTGTAAGCTACAATTTTCTAAATAATGGATAAAATATGGGATAAAAGCTACCGAAAGAAGCTACAGAAAACAGAATTTTTATATGCTACAAAGAATATACGGTTTAACAGGAAGCAAGAGAGAAAAGAAGAGCAATATGCAATGAAGCTGCTATAAAACGGTTAAGGACAGCATCGGAGACAAGCCGTTCGGGAATTTCGAGACCCAATTACCAACTCCGGACTCCGGCGGCGCGTATCGAACGGACGTACGTGATTAAACGCTAATTCCGATTTATTCGACGTACGGCCGTAAGTTTAAGCGCGGTGATGGCGTCAATCGCAGGTCCGACCGCGGCCGCGTTTTACACGATCCACCTACGTGCCTGGTAATTTACGACTTATCGGCAACGCGGTACGGTGTAATTTTGCACGAGTGCGAAAATTACACCGACGCAGAGCCAGCAAACGCACCCCGTGCACCCTTCCTCGCCCTCCCCCCTCACCCTCTCTCTCTCTCTCTCTCTCGCTTTCTCTTGCCCTCTCTCTGCCTATTTCTCTCCGCTCTCTAGCTCTCTCTCTCTCACGCTCTCGTTCTCTGGAAGTGACGCGAGATCGTGCTCCCGGCACGGGCGGGCATGTACCGGGATGTCGATACCACGAGAAGCGGATGTCAATAGCACGAAGTCACTCCTCCGGCGAGGGAGAGGCCGCCGCATCCGTCGATTTTACAAAGCTCTCGCCGCTCTGTCGCCCGTATGCGCTGGAGAAAAAAACGCGTTAGCCGAGGAAGCGAGAGCGACAGAAAAGTCCTTTACCTTCGGGAGATAGAGGACGAATTGAATGAGTAGGTTTTATTGCAACGGAAGGCCCCTCCAGGCGGTATTACTAACAAAAGTTGCAAAACATACCGCGTAAATCGGTACCTAGAGAAGATGTGTGTTTGCGTGAAAAACTATTGTGAAACTCGGAGAAAATTGCTTTCCTCTAACATTTAATAACGTTTATTTCGAACCTAATTTAACGCCACTAGCAACACTAGCTGTTAACACTAAATCCGACCGTTTAAGTCTGAGATTTACTTTGTTTGTTAAAATAATTAGCAAATAATGAAAGTGGACATTTCACATCTGGACGACGATTAGAGAAACGAGACATTTCTCATGTTAACATCAGAATTAGGATTAAGCAAAGTTATTTTAACATCTGGATGCCAGAACTGACACACCTGGACTGCAGATCCAGGTTTATGCTACGTCCTTTTCAGCCGAGGGAAAGCTCATGACGTCGTACCTAAGCCTTCACTAAGGATAAGCATAAAGAAAAGTGATGGGTAAGAGAGGGAAAGAGTGATAAATAGAACAAGATTGCAAGGTGTACGAAAATAGAAATGTTATATTACAGTCGCTCAGTCCAGAGAGACAAATGTAGCAGGTCAACCTAGAGCAATTACAAAAAAAATGTGTGTATCACTGAGAAAAAAAATTTGTTGTACGCGCAAAATTTGTATAGTTGTTTAATCGGTTGGTTCAACGTTTTGTTGGTTCAAATAATGTTTTATTGGTTCGAAGTGTTTTGTTTGCAATAGTAACGAATTATGGTGTTTAAAAACAATATCTTGTTCATCGTAGTACAGTTTAGTTGAACGTATCGGACTAAATATTTTAGTTGGATGAAACATAAATTTTATAGAACTGAAATACATATTTAACAATATGCGTGCGATATGATAAACGTGAATCGAAGACCTCATATCGGAATTATATCACAAACCATCAGTCGCGTTTATTAAAAGAATGAAAAGACAAGTACTTATTATCTCTTATCTTATATGGGAATCTGCAAGAGGGAGGGAGAGACGGCGGGATTTTAATCGTTCCCGGAGAGCTTTGCTGTCCCGAGAAAGCCGCATCTTCCGGCTGCCGTCCTCCCTTCCCGTGCATTTTCTTTAGCCCGTCCGAGGCTCTCTTGGAAAAGTTCAATCCGAAGTGCTGCCGGTGACACTCTCCGACGAGTTAGCGAGCGCGCTTTTGTATTACTTTGCATCGGTCGCCGTTGTGCCCGCGTCAACTAGACGTACCCCGGGCAATGCGCGAGTAAAAGGGAACGGGAATATCGCGGCTTTCAAAAACACCATCGCATCGGCTTTCCAAAGACTTCGTGCGCTCGTAGCTCTGGCTCTGCCGCGTCTTTCCTACCGAGTTCGCGGCGTAAGTAATCCGCAGCGTTTTGCGCGACACACTTTTCTCCGCATTGCAAATTGCGAATTGTAGAACCACAAAATATGGTCATTATAAATCTGAGAAATTCGCGAAACTTATATTAACAGATTGAAAGATCGTGCAAAATGTATCTCCCGTATGTTTCTTTAACTTCAAATTGATTTATTACACAAATATTTGCGCGAAATTATTTTTGGTGAAAATCTTGATAATTTCTCTGCAGGTCGTTGTAAAAATAATAGATATGTTGCATCATTGTCAAACATCTCCCATGCATATTTTTTAACTTGAAATTTGTTCACACTACATATATCTGTACGTCATTTTTGGCGAAAATCTTGAGAATTTCCCTGCAAGTCGAGAAATAATCAACATGTTGCATCATTGTCAAATTTGCGCCCAACTCGAAGCTATCTGCGCGGCGCACATGTGCCAAGACGGGTGAAAACAAGCTTTGTTATGCTTGTGTCAACAAAAGACGTGTGTTTCAGAGGCGCGAGGCGCGTGCTGCACGCGACGCGCTGCTGGAAGAATGAAAGTAAATATCGAGCGCGCGGCGCAGGTGGACCGGATAAGATTAAACAGCTGTTTCCGCGTTTTATCGGGAGTGCAGTTAACCGCCACAGCCGCCCCCGCGAGCCCTCCCTTCTACCGAAATGCATTCTTCTCGGGTGCGTTAGCACGCGCGCGTGCAATATCCGCAATAGCGCGGTCCGCGCAAATGAATTGCGCTCTGCGCAAGCAGTTGGGACTTTAAGAGAGGAGATAGTCCGCAATAATGCGTGCGAATAAACTCCACGCGAAATATCTCGGATATTTCGCATCTCGTTTCGCTGCATTTGCATCTTACTTATGTGTATATTATACGCCGCAATATGTAAAAAAGGCAAGATATATTTCAGATTTCGAATAATATTCATTGAATAAATAATCAGCTAAAAAAATATCTTTCACAAAATTGATAGAGCTATCTCTTTCCGATATTTTTCTATTATGACCGATTTAATAAATAATGAAAAGACAAAAATTAATATATCATTGAAATAAATAAGATCTAATTTATCTTCGCGCAATTTAAAGGGTTACAGGACAGAACTAAAAATTAGGAAAAATTTGGGGAGTTGTAAAAAGTTGTAAATTAATAGAAATATGAATTTCTTGTTATGTCTATTTTGTTATGTCCATTAAGTAGATATATATTTAACAATATTTTGGTATAAAAAATAATTAGATTTTATAGTGAATATTAACATCACTGTGTCCATTTCTTAGAAGTGCATTTAAGCTATGACCACGATAACTTGAAAAAAATGGTTTATTCGATTAACTTCGTACTTCACACAAATGTTTATTATAATTGTCTGTATCGGTTCACGAAGACTTTTCGCAAATTTCAAGACCACTTTTTATTTATTGATTTTACAAGCTCAAATTTTTCAATGAAAAGATTAAATTTACTTTATATAACTTATTTTGCTAAAAAAATTTTTTTTTTTTAAATTGTTCCATGAACCGCGATAACTGTAACCCTAATGAATAAAAAAATATAATTATACTGATTTTAGATCACTCCTGTTGGTTAGAATGGTTACCGTTAAAGTACGAGTTTTTTGTGTGTAGAACAGAATTGAAATAAACACAGTAACGTTAATAAAATTTAATTGTTTTATACCAAGATATTGTTAAATGTAGTTAATAGACATACATAACAAAAAGTTCACACTCCTATTAATTAACAACTTTTTACAACTCCCCAAATTTTTTCCTAATTAATTTTTACTCCTATAGGGATTTTGTGTAACCCCTTACTCTAAAAATCTATTTTATAACAATCTTAATAGTGGTGTAAATTTTTTGAGATATATTCTATAAAAATCTATAAAGCTAACACATGATGCATGATACTGTACAGAGCAAATTTTTACGCGCACATAGAGGGAGGCGTCGAGTTTAATTATACACGAATCGCCAAGATGAATTCTACGTAGCGCGAATACGCTCCACGTGTCGCGTCTACCTAGGATTTTATTTCGATGTGTCCAATCGCGTCGCCGGGAGAAAGGAAGCAAGGCGGAATGGATAGAAAACAGCTGAGGCGCAGCTGGTTTCTGGCATCGCGACGGCCGGCCGCGGCGTCCTCCTCGCGCGCGCAAAAGGGAGCATCGCACTCCGCGTGTGTGCATGTGTGTATGCACGCACGTGACGTCTGTGTATAGCACAAACCATCGATGGTAGAAAGCAGAGCTAGAAATCGATTCCTAACAATATTTCACGCCGGGCGATAACAAACCGCAGAAGAAAAATTAACATTCGCGACCGGCAACAGCTTGCGCGGATCCCGTTAATCCGTAAATAATTACAACCGCCCGGGTTACAGCGCGATTACGCCGCGTTCGCACGAGAATCCGGGAAAAGCGAAGGTCGTAGAGCAGATATCTAAAATCCATGAAAGACTTGCAAATGAACCTTGGGTAAAAAGAAAAACAGGAAGACAGAGACGGCGATCTAGTTTTTGCAAAGTTGTTTTTAAAAGCTGCTCTTTATAAAAGCTGCTTCGAAAAGACAAAAATGTTTTAGAATTTACATGAAAAAAAAAAAGAAAGAATTATGAAAGGATATACTTTACGAAAAATATACTTCGCGCGAGACGTTACCGCATTTCTCGATTCTCGACATAGAAAAAAAAAGAACATTCTTAATTTGAAAATATCCTTAATTTCAACGTGGAAATCTTGAAATAAGATTATATTGCGTTATTATATTAAACAATTATATTAAATAAAGCAAGTTTTCTTCGTTTAATATAATTACGCAATATAATCTTATTTCAAGATTACCACGTTGAAACTAAAGATATTTTCAAATCAAGAATGCCCCTTTTTTCTATTTTCCCTTTAATTTAAATATCAATCAGCAAAAGAAAGAGCGCGAATTCTAATATACCCGACTACCTCGCATTTCGTCGAGGCGACGTGTCGCTTCGACGTCGACGTCGCTCACTGTACCCTCGTTGCGCCGAACACGTGCAGTGGACACTTCAAATATCTTCCTCCTGAATTAACGCGCCGAAAGAAGTCGCACGTGAATCTTTCCTGCAGACGCGCGTGTCGCGCCGGCTAAGTATAGCGAGCCGGCGCGACGCGACGCGGGCGCGGGCGCGGACGCGGATGCAGCCCGTGAAAAGCATTCGCATTAATCTCGGCGCCACCTTAGCCGGCCGGACGAGCGAAATATTTTACGACGGCGACGGCTGCGTCGTCGCTAATGAAACGTCCCAGGTGGTGGCGACTCCCGGCCCCCGTCTCGACCTGACGCGAGGACTCGCGAATTAAAGATCCCGGGTGTCCGCAAGGACACCCGCTCTCCCACTCCTCTCCTTCAAATTATCTCTTTTTCCCTCTCGCTCGCCGTCGCTCGCATTCCCCGGAACGGTCGTGTGAAATTGATCAAACACCGCTCTACCATGTACAAAGAATTTATTTTGCTCAACATTGACAGTATTCACAAAACTCGCAGCTCGCACAATGACATCGAGATATGCTGTGCGTGGCATCGGCGGCGCGGCCGGCGTCGCGACGCCCATCTCGGGCCTCGAGAGACTCCGCGCCTCCCGACTCCCCTCATTGCCTTATTGATTTGATCGATCGATTGGCCGGATTGATTAGCCCGAGATTGATTACGCTCTCGAGCAACATTTCGAAGCGGCCGGTGCATGAATCCGGACTTGGGACAATTATTATATATGACAAGCGTTTCTCATTCTCTCTCTCTCTCTCTCCCCCTCTTTCTCTCATTACTGCATGCCCGGCTTTCTTTCAACCGGTGTCGGACGTGCAGGACGACGTGTCGGCGTTACTCTGATCGTTGTTGCTCTCCGTCGACGAACTGTCGTTACTCTTTATTCGCCGTTTGCGCAGCTTCGCGAACTGAAACTCCTCGACCGGCACTGTACACCAACAATTGAAGTCATGTTATTAGTCCTCTGGCTAATTATCGCCGTTCGCGATTTCTTTTTTTATTTTTTTTTAAATTTACTTTACGTGGTTTTTGTTCCGTTTAGAAAGGATAGGATAACTAGATCGGGGTGAATCAAACCGCAGGAAAACGAGAACGAAGAACGAACAAAGAACACTTATATATTTCTCTTTCTTTCACTTTCTCTCTCGGCCGACCGAAAACACTTTACATTGTGAATTGCATTATCTTACAGTGGAAAGAGTGCGCATACAACGGTATTTATTAGAGCCTGACTCTGGTTCGCAGGATGCAGGATGCAGAATTGTCGCGCAGAATCTCCGTGCCGTACGTTCTAAGGCATTAGCATTAGACCCCGGGCTGTTAATCGGCAACGCATATCCCTCCATTGCACAAATCTCCCACATCTTCTCGCGCGAAACGACTTAATTTAATCTCTATCAGAGCCCAGCCACGTCCCTAAGCTTCATAGGCAAATTCTGTAGCGTCAGAGATTGCGAGACCACCTCTCGAGTACTTCGACCAATACTATAAATCGTTGTAGACGCACCTATCGGAGTAGCGTGAAATAGACGACTCTGTGTGTGTGTGTGCGACGAGGTAGACAGTGAACGATCTTTATTTACAATAATGCACTATGTAACACATGAACAAGCTTCCTTGCTATGCGCTGGGAGAAGCAATAAATCGTATCGTACATCGAAAGCATGTTGTTATGCGATATGTACATACTTACGCGGTAGGTCGATGAAAATTACGTAATAAAGGAAGAACATTCAAGACAGTAAACTTCCGTACTCAACGTCCTTGTCTCTGATATCTACACGGCGTGTCACAAATCTAACACGACACGCGTTTCTTATTTCATCCGTGATAAAAAAATTATTTGCACAATTTATCGACGCTCTTGGTCAACTACCCTGCCGTAAACTTAGCTAGTATGGAAATTTACTTTGTACCATATCTGTATTGCAAACTTGCTTGTCAGCAACGTGACGATTCAGTTTTACACATGCGAGTAATAACGAAAATATGCGTAAATAATCGGAAAGAGTGTCGATTCGCCGTAATTGCGACTGATAACTCCTTACAGCGGATTTGTACTAGTATCTCCCCCAAAACGAGAGGAAGTGCACAGGATGATCAGGTAAAGCGCAATCTTAAGAAGCGAGACACGTCACTTCTCTGTTTTAACATCGATTTCTAGTAGAAATACTCTCTTTAAAATAGTCTTTTATGCATTCACGTATATAGCTAATGTAAGTTACATATACATCTCACAACAATAAAATTATCTGAGTGTTTAAAAACAATTGCTTCAGACTAAACAGGTCTCTCTCTCTCTCTCTCTGCTCTTTTACAACAAAGCACAGACGTACTCCTTCCGCGGTTCACCTCCGCCAATATACGTATTAGAAATATAACGTGAGTTACCTGAATTAATCGGCCGTTCGTTCCGTAGGTAATTTCTAAGTGTTTTTACATTTGAACGTTCGCCGAAGGTCCGATTTATTCCTTAGCGATATGACTATTTTTAGTGGAGGTTTCATTACCATCTGAATCGGGATCTTGATCGGCAGCGCCGTGAGCCGGGACGGACGGCAGCGGCACGACCTCCGGTTCGAGGGGTTTCACCGGGCAATCGACATCCTCCACGATAACCTCCTCCGCCAAGCTGCTCCTTACCGCCTCTGCGCATTCGAATAAGGGATCGAAAATATAACTAACGGATCATATTTCTACTTTCCTCGTCGATTCATCCATATAATTAATTACCATTAAACGCCTGTGGGTATTGCTGGTTCAGCTTATTCTTTATCAGGCGGATCTTCTTAAAAATATAATCCAGGTCCCTCTTCATCTCGACCAGAAGAGCGGTGTGCTTCTTGAACTCCGTGCCGGCCGTCTTGAGCCTGTTCACCGACAGCTGATTGCAGTTCGTCAGCATCTCGTTGGTTTTTTCAAACCTTTGCAACCTGCGGAAGAGAAAAATTTTAATCGGAACTATAGATAGGCGTGTATAAATCAGTAAGCAAAATGATAGCAGTACGTCGGCAGATTGGTAACAAATTTATTACAGCAGACTGACATTAACTGTGTCCGCATTCAGCTTATGTTCTGCCAGCAGAGTCTGCTAACATAATCAGACAGCAGATTGGTAGCAGAAACCACGCACAAAGCCTGGGAGGTTCCTGTAGACTTTGCTTGATTTCTGCCGTCAATCTGCTGTCTGATTATGTTAGCAGACTCTGCTGGCAGAACATAAGCTGAATACGGACGCAGTTGATTAGTCTCTAGTCTCTGTTATACTTCTGTTGATGCCAACGATGTCAACTCTGTTATACTTCTGTTGGCATTCTGCCGACAAAACTTGCGACGATGTATCACTCATGTGATATATTAGAACTGATCAAAGTTATAGTAATTTTTCTGCCGACAAAACTTGCAGCGGATACTCGGCGAGATCTGCTTTCGACAGACCTGGCTACATTAATGGTATCTCGAGAGAGCCGGGGACGTGTCGGGGACTCACATCTGCTTTTGAGCGCGTATCATGGATTCCACGTCCTGCTGATCGACGATGCCGGCCAGGCCCTGCACGAACACCTCCGGCGCCGTGTAGTTTCTGAAACACTCGAAGCTCCCGGTGTCCGACTCCGGCGTGCCCTGCGCCGCCGCCGCCATGCTTTCGCCTCACCACGGGGTCCACGGGGATCACCAGGCCGCGAGTGCACTCTCATCGTCGAGCAATCCCATCGTACCTAACCTCCAACCCGCTCGATTGGCACGAATCCTCGCGTCGCGGTCGGCTCGGAATTCGGAATCGCTCGCTCCGCTCGCCACGGAACACGACAACACGACGCGTCTATACCGGGTGACTTTGACTAGTCGAGCGCTACGTGTCGCGAAAGTCAGGACTGCGACCGGCCGATCGTGTCAAACCTCGGCGCGCCACGTTGATCATCACGTCGGGGACGAGGAGAGAAAAAAAAAAGAGACGTCGGCTCTCGATCAATACATCGCAATCGCGCGCTACCCCGAGTCCGTCCCCTCGAAGTCCATCCTCTCGCCTTCTCCTCGTGTCGTCACTGTCGTCCCGAGCAGCGCGTCGGCAGTACGGACTACGGCAGTCCCGAGAACAAATGAGTCAAATGACAGGCCAGCTGCGCGACGTGCGAGGTTATCGATTACTGGGGCCGCTGGGGCGCTCGGAAAGCAATAACGGTTCGCGGAAACGCGGCGAGAGAGAAACGCGGCCGCAGCCGCGAGCCCGGGAGTTCCGCGATATCTCGAGCCCGTGCACGCGATTTAAAAATCCGCGTCGTGACACGCGACGGGAGACGCGAGACGAGAATCCGCGTCATCCGTGTGGACTCGCGTAAACTCGCGACGCGCCGCCGCCGTCCGACGCAACAGCTGTTTTGCCGCTCGATGTTTTCGAGCCGGGCAGTAGAAACGCGTGCAGCATTCAAATTTCCGCCGTGCTGTTTGTGAGTGTTGTGACCGTCAATCGAGTCGGAGTCGGGAAGAGAAAGAGAGAAAGAGGGGCCTCGCTCCGTAAAGACGATAAACTTCTTCGTCCGATTCACGCCAGGAACTCGAAGACCCGGTGCCTCAGGATGGCACAGAACGTGAACCCGTTCAGCTCGATGCAGAACACGCCGACTAAGGCCGCCGAGGAGAAGCAGAGCTTGCCGAAGGACAATCATGCGGTCAGCAAACGGTACGCGGGATCGTTCCCCATTAAGCGTCAATCGGCGAGCTGACTGAATCGCGAGTTTTCCTTTCGTATCGACCCATTCAAAGCAACCCTCGTTCGCGATCCTCCGAGCTTATCCGGGAATTCATGACGCAATCGATATCGCTTTGCTCGCCACAGTCACATAACCTAGCGGATTGTTGCGAGTTCAATTCATTCCCTCGGAAATTGATCCACGAGACTCGATTCTGCAATATTCTGCCTTTCCCTCGCTGCTACTCGTAATTTGTCTCGTAAAACACCGTAGAAATACTTGAATTTATCCATCGTATGTCCAGGTTGCAAAAGGAACTCATGGTGCTGATGATGAACACTGAACAAGGAGTATCTGCCTTCCCGGAGGGAGAAAATTTGTTTAAGTGGATCGGGACTATCACAGGACCAAGAGACACGGTAGGACTGCCTTGCGAACTATTTTAGACTGTTAATAATAATGATGTACATTCAATTAAAGAGGAAAACGCCATTTATGGTCCAAACTTTGTATACTTTTTCCAAACTCAATAAACTGCGCGCCGATTATTATTAGGCTACCAAGATCCAGTCCGGACCGTAAATGATGTTTTTCTCTCTAATTGATTATATTTTAGACTACTTTAAGTGGCGTGTCGTTAATACCTCTAATATGACAGAAAGTCCTAATAAAAATTCCATATGTCGCAGGTATACGCCGGTCTCACCTACAAACTGACCTTAGAATTTCCACATAGCTATCCGTATAGCGCTCCTATAGTACGCTTCGCTACACCCTGCTTTCACCCAAATGTAGATACCGGTGGTAACATCTGCCTAGATATATTGAAAGATAAATGGAGCGCGTTGTACGACGTCCGTACCATTTTACTCTCCATACAGTCTCTTCTTGGTGGTAAGTAATGTATGAAATGATTGTATGATAAATCGATGTTAGCAAAAGATACTAATTTGCGGATTATACCTGTTTACGTAGAACCTAACAACGAAAGCCCACTTAATCTTGAAGCAGCGGAGCTGTGGAATAATCAGACGAAATACAAAAAGTATCTGATGGAAGAATATCACAGAGCAATAGATCGGACGCAGAGCAATCGCAATCAACAGGATTCATGATAAGCCATGACCATAATCCATTTTGAATCATTTAATATTATTATTCTTATCAGCGGTAGGATTATAATTAAGTGTACGATTGATTCTGAACTTCCTGCACTTTCTCTCGATGATTTAAGCACCATCGAGATTAAATTGGGTTTTTCTTTTCTTTCGAAACAATGACAATGACGAAATTCTTCACGAATTATGTATATGCTACATTGCATTTAGCTTGTATCTCGCAAGATTTTTGTAGGAAACTTTTGTAAGAACAATTATAAATTTATGTAATCGCCGACATTAAAACAAATGCACTACATTTATTTATTTACCATATAAAAACCTGCGTTGGTTTTTCGATCATTACTGCCATCGTCTGTATATTATATCTACATTTGTTTGCATTTTTACCATTACTGTATAGTTCTAAAATAAATATTTTAATGATCATACAAGTTAATTTCCAATTCTCCTCAAAACATGATTTTACATCAATATCGTGTGTGATGTGTATTGTGTTATTATTTTTAATTTTATTAGCACAAAGCTTATGTCTAGCAAAATATAAGCTTTGATTTTCAAGAATTTAGATTTTCGGGGTTCAAAATCCTGAACTAAAAATTCTAGTAATTCTTGGAAGAACGTTTCTCGAATTTTAATAGTGCAGCCTCTTCACTTATTTTAGACTTATTATATTCTTCTAATACTTTGTCGATTTTCGAGACTTGTTTCTCATGATTTGAAATCCCGAATTCTTGAAAATGTGAAAAATTTGTTTAAATTCTTAAAATTTTTGGTTCATGCAACCTCTTTATCGATTATGTTTTCCTGATACTTTGATTTTCATGATTTCAATTTTATCTTTATTTTTCATAATTTAAAGTCCCGAAATCATAATTCTTGGAAATATAATTAAAAATTTTTAGAACTTTAGACAGTACAACCCATGTTTCTTATTATATTCCCCTGATATTTTTCAATTTTTAAATTTAGATTTTTGTGTTAAGATCTCCAAACTTAAAATTTCAAGAATTTTAAAAATTTTTGTTAATTTAATGTATAAAAATAAATGTGTGTAAACAAATATACTTACTAATTACAAAACAAGCATTTCGTATCATTAATATTATTTTGTTTCGTTATGATTTTAGAAATGCAAATAATATACATAATTAATTATATATGTATATTGTATATGTATCTATATAAAATATTCATCCTATTACTTTTTCTTTTTCGTATACATTATACATAAGATAATAATTTAAATAAAAATAAAATAAACTTTAACTTACAATTAGTTGCACTATTTTTGCACGTAATCGCGCCATATCGAAAACAAATATAAAGCGAACGAGTTTTTTTAAAAGAGAGATAAATGCGAGATAAATCATAAAGAGATATGTTTTACGATGATATTGATGGGTTTAATGTTCTCAGTGGCAATAAACTAAAAAAACCCCTCGTATTATCAACCTGTTGTTATCGTATATACATATAATTACTGCATTATCAGAGCGCACAAATTTAAGTTGCATGTCGCGACAACGATGCTGGATGCTGATATAACGATACCGATGTGCGCTGGTTGCGGTATGTATACACCACAATCCATTCGCAGACTGCAGTCGATCGCAAACTAACGTATGTACATGTCCAACACGTGCAAGATGTATGCTCAATTCGCGAGTGCGTTATGTAAAATCATAAAATCCGGGAGCGGATCCGTGCGCATCCGGCAGCTATCAGTTACAGCGAGTAAAGCCCGTGAGTTGGAGGTATGTGGAGAGAGTCGTGAGCGTAAAATTAAAGCGTGAAATTGTTACTTGCCGTTTACTCAATCGATCTGCTATTTCATGGACCATCCCTCGACTATCCCTGTTAAGCGGAATACATTCTCGTTAACAGGAACGAAAAGTCAAAGTGGGCGACACGGAAATTAATTACGCTAGGGTCGGGACAGGTGATCATCCGGTGTTGCTGTTACCTGGCGCCTTGGGTAAGACGAATTATGCAATATTCTGTTTTTTATGCATTGAAGGATAGTTAGATAACAGTTTTGCACATTTACTTTATCGGCATTTGCCGCCATCTACCGGACTGTAAATATGGGATATGGTGTTTGAACTGTTCGATGAAGAGTAAGATAGCGTTGCCTCCATTACTATGATGGTTTAAAAAGAAAAATTAAATTTTTAGAGTAATTTTATGCCACCAGATAATTTTAATTACATTTTTTTTTTACATTTACAATTACCGTTCTATATTACAATTTAACTGCTTTCTGGGCTGCTTATAGCTTGTCGTTTAAATTTCTATTATTTTTAACGATTTTATGTGAAGCTGCAATCCACATTTGCTAAATTTTTAACATAAATGCTATTTGTGCTTAGAGACAAAGATTCCAGATGATCAAACTTGTCAAAAATAGATGTCCCAAAGCGTCCGCTATAAATTCTGTCGGTCAGCACTCTGATTAAAAAAATATCTCATACTTGTTCAGAAATTTTCTAAGAATTTCTCATATTTTAGATTTATTAAAAATTCTGAAAAAAATCAAATTTTTCAAATACTTTCAGAAATAATTGGATGAGGATTTTCGAATTATTTCCAGTATCAGTATATATAATGAAAATTTCTGATAAATTGCGCGGATTTTTTCATATTTATTCAGATTCCTATATAGAGATGTATTGGCGGGTATTAAAAATCTGAAATATTTTATTATTATTTTATCCGAGTTATTCTGAAAGAAATAAAAAATCTGAGAAAGTCTTAATATTTTCATAGAAATTCTGAATAATAATATGAACATTTCATTTTTCTAGCAGGACAGAAATATAACAGGACTTGCTAGCAGAATCTGACATTTAAATTTAAATGGTAGATTTAAATTTGAATTACGAAACGATATAGATTCTACTCGCCGGTTTCCGCTGGTAATCTGCCGCCATATTGGCAGACTTCGCTGGCAGAATACGTGTTTAATACAGACGCAATTGACGCCAATCTGCCTCAATATTCCGCTCGAATCTGCTGGCGAAACTGTTAACATTTCGTTCACCGAGGCGGTGATTTATGACGGGAGATTTATGGTCCAGCAAAATGGATGTTTCAGGAACAATATGGACCGATTTTAGGCAGCAGATGGAGAATCTGGACGTGGACAAGCTGACCGTAGTCGCGTGGGATCCGCCCGGTTACGGAAAGTCGCGACCGCCCGACAGGACCTTCCCAGACGATTTCTTTCAGCGCGACGCCGCGTGGGCCCACAATCTCATGAAGACCCTCGGCTATTCGAAATTTTCTCTGATCGGCTGGAGCGACGGCGGCATCACGTCTCTTCTGCTCGCCGCGGCGTATCCCGACAGCATCCGCAAGATGGTTGTCTTCGGCGCGAACGCGTACATACACCCGGACGAGACAAAGTTATATGAAAGTACGACTTCACTCGCGCGATATCATAGAGTCAGAGAAAGAGTCTTTTCTAGCGTTTAACAACGTATCTTGTATAGAAATCACGTTATTTACAAAAGGTATCGAGATCTGAGAGAATTGCGGAATGCCTAAATTTGTTGGAGTTTGTAGAAAATCGTTAGAATTAATTTTAAATATTCTCGAAGCAATTCAACTTTACAAGTAGCAATGTTTCACTATCGCCTTATCGAGAACACGTTAAATATTTAATTTCTTTCGTTCGCGCAACGCTTCATGAGATATTTTTGTCTAGGTGTTAGGGACATCAACAAGTGGTCGGAAAAAATGAGAACACCTATGATACAAGTCTACGGTGAGGATTATTTCAAAAAGACGTGGTCGGATTGGATAGACGCCATGCTGAGATTGTACGAGAAGCAAAACGGCGACCTGTGCAAACAGGTTTTATCGAAGATAAGGTGTCCGACTTTAATTATTCACGGAGCCAGAGACGCGATGGTCCTGCCGGAACATCCGCAATATTTGAAGCAAAATATCGCCAATTCAAAGTTCGCATCTTTAGAGATTTAAAAAAAAAAACCCAATGTAATCTACAATACCGTTTTACTAATTTCTATTGTATTTCTTTACAGACTGCATATCTTCGAGAAGGGCGCACATAATCTTCACTTGAGATATCCCGAGGAGTTCAATAGTTTGGTCACGGATTTTCTTGTCGGTCAATCGAAAATGTGATAATTTATTGTAATATGTATATGTAGATATATAAAAAAAAACATAAATACATATGTCATATGTGATGGTGTATGATGGCATGTGTGGTGGCATTTATTATCTATATTGCGTATTATTTTGTACAAAGGTTCATAATAAAATGGTATTAAAACATTCTTTGCTTTGTCATCCCTCCTCCCTTACATTCACGCGAGGTCATCTTTTATCTTCAGATTTAATTAGTTAACATCCTTTGTAGATTACATTTGGTCGAAAGTGGGAATGACAGAAATTTATTGCCGTCGTTATGAATCGGGTGATTTGTACGTACCTCCGAGAACCTGAGTAATATCTTATACCATCGATCGATTCAAAGTAGTCCAAGTGTATATCTAAAGACCTAAATGTCCTAAATTCACGATTACTACATAATATCCAAAATATTCAAATAACAAATACGACTCGCTGGATACAACTTCTGGATAAATATTCGCAGATATATTTTGGCTAAATGTTAAATGATCCAGTTACTGCATATAACATCGCAGGCCATTGCACACGTGCGTAAAATCGTATATCAACTGCGTTGATGTCAAAATCGTTTAATACGGTGTGACATTTAATCTTGAGTTGTACGCTCTTGAAGCACAAAGTGCACTGCTGTTTAGAATGATTCATCTTACATTTAATTTTAGCTGGATGCATTGATGACATCAACAGCTAGGAAATTTTTTCTTGATAATTATATATTGCTTTTACTACTGGAATAATGGATCAACAATTTAGTTTCAATTAACATTAGATATAATAATGTAATACCTTATGTTATCTCCTCGCAATAGTTTATACACAGTTAAATTATTAACGATATATTACATATAATTACTGAATATAGAATTTTATCTGTTATTATCATATCGGAGTTACTGAAGAAATACATTTTTTACATAACTTCTGTCCTAGTTTGTTTCATATTATATCAAAAATCAAATCGTAATCGATCTATGGATCTCTTGCTGGCGCTTGCAGCGTGCGGCATTCGAGATATGTACCGAGAAATCCTTCGCACATAGATAGAAAGCGGTCTTGTGCCACTTATTATACAAGTGCCTTTATATCCAAAGAGGGCCAGAGAGTACATGGCGCTTTTTCGTCGTTCGACTTGTCTGACGATCAAACGCGGTCGTATATTGAACGAGGATTGACCAAACAGCAACATGCGACCCCAAATAGCGCTCTATAAGGTCTCGTAACCCAGTGTCGAAACTTATAGAGATAACATTATCATTACATTAAATAGAAGGCATGGGTCGCGAGCGTTTAATTCCGACCCATTTCGATCAGAAGACAATAGTTCAAAGTTCAATTTCTCTTGTTTCCCGACTATCTCGGAAGTTAAAAATAAAGCTGGAAGTAGGTTTTGTATAAAGAACAGTATTTGTTGCATAAAAAAAACTGAGAGAAAAAGATCTATTTTAAATACGAAGTTATATCGAAATTATGGAGAAAAGTCTACAATTTTTAAAACGTACTTTAAAATACAAAATCTAGAATGTACTTTTTTGTTTATGAATTAAATGTATGTCGTTCTTGTTTCAAACCCTTTAATTGTATTTTATTAGGAATTGCGAATTTTTGTGTAGTCAAATTTTTGGAGATGGATTTCCTCGTAAACGCAAGTAAAGTCACGAGTGGTTGCATAATTAAACAAAAATTATATCGCCGTGAGCGCTTTTACGTATTCCAATATGTACATGAAAAAGGACAATATTGCACTTATTTCTACATTTAAATTTTCATTGAGTTATCCGAAGTCATGTTCCCGAGGCGTCTCCCGGAGGTATTGCGCGCCTCAATTCTTCGCATTGCAATCACATGAACATCCCTCGCTTATGAATTCTACCGGGATAACGTAGGAATCGCGTAGAAAAATGCATATATTCATATCTGCGCATCAAGTGCATTTATATGCATCACTGTTATGTCATTGTAATAAAAAAAAAAATCTATATTCTTCTCCAGCCTACATCTCTCGATAACAACGAGTTATTTAAATAGAACAATGGCTTATATTCTTAGAGAAGCGTTCTCCTTTCTGTAAAGGATACGCTGCATCTCGCTAATGAAAGGATGTACTTTATACGAAAAATATATACTTGGCGAGACGCTATCGAGAAGTTTCTCGATTGTTTTATCTCCATCATCGAGATATCCCATTGAGATCATTTCCCAAATCTAACTGATCAATCTGCTTCTAGTGAAACAAAAAAATAAAATCACGCAAAACAATGACCTACCTCTGCCTCATATTTTTCCTCATAGATCGATATCTATAATCGGTGAAATAATAAATATGACTTGTACTTTTGACAGATCGCAATCTGCAATGCGCAACGCACGGATTATGCGGCATTCTTCAAAAAAACAGTAAAGTCACGTTATCGGCGTGATAAAAAAAAATTCACTGGGACAGTATATATATAAATCGCAGACAGGCTCGCCGACGCAACAAAGGAGCGTATATAGGTGCGAAAGAAAGCAATAAAAAGGCACGGAACGTAAACTGCATGCGGGTGTAGCCAAATATGGGCAAGTGGTTTCTCGCTCTTTGATATCAAGTAAACACCTCCGTCCCTCTTTTTCCCTCGCGGACACCTTCGTATAATCCTTTCTTTCGCCTCTCGTGAACCGGCAAGGGAGGAGAACGCGCGCGTGAAAAAAGCACTGAGATCTGCGGGTGTGTTTTACGAAAATCCCCCGGTCCTTAATCTCGCGGACCATAACGATAAAACAAACCGAGCTGTCTTGTTTTTCACGAGTACCGTACGAAAGTTGCCAAGCCCCGGGCGTACAACAATAAATTAATCAGTTTTATTCCGCGGATTTTTCGGGTTACCTCGGTCGCGCGGTACGTCCCGTGGGCGTGCACTTGAGTCACAAATAGCAATTTTTGTGTGTTCCTCAATTTCTGATAATTTATTTCAGTAGACAAATAGGGATAAACAATAGATACAGTTGTTGGCCACTCTACAATGATTGGCCACGTCTTAAAAAATTAAAGATTATAAAGAAGTACTATTAAAATGTTTTTAATTATAAATACAAAAATATTTAGAATAATTCTAAATATTTTTGTATTTATAATTAAAAACATTTTAATAGTATTTCTTCATAATCTTTAATTTTTTAGTAAAGTAGCAAATATATTTTGATGTTATACAAATTAAAAATTTGAATTATGAGTGAAATTGTGATTCTTTCGCGTGATTTCGCGTGAATTCGGACGAGACGTTAATCGTCTCCTTCGTTCTTCGCATCATTATTAATATTATCATTACGAATAAGCGCACTAAATGGTAATAGATTATCCGTATCACCTGGTTGTACAATTGGTAAGCTTAAAAATTCTGAAAGCCTGAAATTTTTTTTTTCAAATTAAATAATTATGTATTTTTAATACATATTAGGTAATTATATAATATTTTACTTACGTCATCGAGATACGTGCATTTACTCGCTTTTTCCGTAAATTTGTAAATAGGTTTTCCAATTCATGTACGATTTGCTGCAGATCATCGACGAGTTTTCGTTCACAGTCGTCTTCCTCTTTTATTGACGCTTTTATTCTGCAAAAAAAAAAAATTTTAATATTATTAAAAACATTCTGTGTTTAATAACACAGAAATAACTTCAAGATTAAAGGTAAACTTACGAGTTAAGTTCTTTTAATAAGTCTTCTCTTCTTTTTTTCGACAATTCTATACGCTGGAATATATCGTTTGCACGGTTTAGAAAACCTGCTGGATCAAATTCAAGTACGATTTGCTTCAGACCATCGACGAGTTTTTGTTCACAGTCGTCTTTCTCTTTTATTAACGCTTTTATTCTGCAAAAAAAAAAAAAATTTAATATTATTAAAAATATTCTGTGTTTAATAACACAGAAATAACTTCAAGATTAAAGGTAAACTTACGAGTTAAGTTCTTTTAATAAGTCTTCTCTTCTTTTTTTCGACAATTCTATACGCTGGAATATATCGTTTGCACGGTTTAGAAGAACTGCTGGATCCATGATATCTGCAACAAAATAATAATATATATAGTTATACATCTTTAAAAAACTTTTTCCGGAGAAGCTTTCCAATTAGTTTATTTGCAGTACGGACTGCTCAAATATCAGATTTCGATATGAGGTTTTAACAGATGTTGACGATATAAATTGAATAAAATCCAGATCAAGCTTAATTTTAGTTGTAATTGAACCTCCAAGTATTAAAATTTTACACTGTATTCATCGCTATATGTGTATTACGAGTGTATGAAGTTAACCCCCCTTTTTTTGAAATTCATATTTTTTAAAATTGTTCTAGGTTGTTCTGAATTTGTACTACATTGTTCAAAAACGATATTCCTTAATTCCAAACAGTTTTTTAATAAAATAAAAAAAACGATTTTTTTTGCTGGCCCCCTTTTTTCAAAAATCGAAATTTTTTTATTCAGCAAAAAAAATAGTTATTTTATTTTATTAAAAAACTGTTTGGAATTAAGGAATATCGCTTTGGAACAATGTAGTACAAATTCAGGACAACCTAGAACAACTTTCAAAAATATGAATTTCAAAAAAAGGGGGGTAACTTCATACACTCGTAATACACATATAGCGATGAATACAGTGTAAAATTTTAATACTTGGAGGTTCAATTACAACTAAAGTTAAGCTCGACCTGGATTTTATTCAATATATATCGTCAACATCTGTTAAAACCTCATATCAAAATCTGATAATTAAGCAGTCCGTACTGCAAATAAACTAATTGGAAAGTTTCTCCAGGAAAAGTTTTTCAAAGATGTATAACTCATAAACTTGCCTCTTACGGTTTTGGAATGTTATTAAGCAGAAATTACAGGTTAAATTACGAAGATCTAACTGTTAACATTAAAAGATATTAAATATATTAGACTAATAAAAAATTGTTATTTATCTTCTGACTATATATTTTTTTTTGACAATTTGTAATATATGTATGTACTGAATGATTTTATAAGAAAGTTTATATATAAGTATTGTTAGGAACATCAAGTATACATAGAATAACGAAATAATATATGACCGTTGTTAACGTCTAATGAAGCAATACTTATGCTAATTGATGGATCGATTAATAAAAGAATTTTCATCTTATTAGTGAGTACTAAGCCTCTGTACGAGTTTTTGTCATAATCTGCATGTTTTATGTTATTGAATCGCTCTTCCACACAATTATGAATCGACATGTTGGTCATCAATTCCACAGATTCGAAAATATTATTTCTAAACGTGAAGAAAATACAAATAATAACTTAAAGAATGTATAAAATTGCTAATTTATTATATCATACAATAAGGATGCTGAAAAATATTGTAACTAAAACAAAATTATATAACATTTTAAGAATTACTTGCACAATAAACTTTTTCAAAAAAATTTCTGAGTCAAAAAGTATTTATTAAGGTACTAATAATATCAAATGTTACATGAAACATTAAATAAAAATATTAAAATATTGCATAACAATGCCAGCAAGGCCGTGTTCGCGAGGCAAGCGCAAGTGCGCGAGCGAATAAAACGCGAGGATCGGAAGAAAAAACGAAGGAGTCAAGTGTCAATCTCGAGTGCCGAATTTGAGTTTTCAATAAATTTAATTACTAAAATTATTTACATTATGTATAGTAGAAGCAGGTCACGAGGACTCGGTCGCGGGATCGAGAGTACCGAGAACGTTCGATCATTGCAAAAGGATCTCCGCGGAACTCCCGACACGTTAAGCGCGGATCTATATCTCTATCGCATGCTGCGAGAACGGAAATTCGCTAAGTTAAAATCTATATCAAAAGACTATACTGTTACGCCGTTAGACTGCGAACGAGTGACATGGGCGCGAAGACTCGGGTTTTAATCTCTCGGGTTTTCGAGAAGATTGAGATTCCCGAGTCTTCGAATCCCCCGTTACAATAAATTTTGAATAATTGGCTGACAACAACAGGCAACGGCCGGTCAGGTGTTTGAGTCGCGTGTCCTTGTTAACACGTGATGAGCCGATGAAACGCGCGTCAGCGGTCGGTCCGCTGTTATTGTCTATTGACTATTCCTCTGTCTCAAGCGTTGCGAAGAAAAATGCTTGTGATAGAGGAGAAAAGGAGGGCAAAAAAAAAAAGTGAGCCAAGAATATACGAATTCGGCAAAAAGCCGAATTCTTGGCTATGGGCCGGCGAGAATATAATTATTTCGCGTAATTTCCAACAGGCCAATCTTTCTGAGAATAAAGAGACTGTTATCTGGAACGTTCCAAGCAAGTAATAACTTTTTTAGTTTTTATAAATCCAGATGCTTGCCGTTAGCGTTTATTGGATTTATAAAAACTAAAAAAGTTATTACTTGCCCGGAACGTTTCAGATAACCGCGGAGATCCTTTTTCAATGATCGTGCGTTCTCGGTACTCGCGATCCCGCGACCGAGTCCTCGCGACCTGCTTCTATCACCTTTATTAATGAATTTTGAACTTTAATATTTATTTTTTATTAATGCATGTGAGCATATAGTCGCGCGCGACTTCGCGGTGAAAGATAGAAATAGTGCGGAAGTGAAGAAGTAGAAAAGTCTTGTAAAAACTTACAGTCTCTTCTTGATACAGTCGTACACTATCGTACTGTCCCGGTGACGGTGGCTGAATTTCGGTAGAAGTCTATTCCGCGACTGCGAAATGCGGTCCTAGGCACGTGCTTTTATCAAACCGATTTTCTAGGGCTGCGTTCCAAAACTCAACCTTGGTAAGTAAAATCTACCCTCTAGAGGGCCCCTAGTAAAATCTATAGTTACGTCACACTATAGTATTTTAGTTATCGATGTTGAATTTTGGAACGCAGCTAGAGGATTCTCGATAATGATCGAGTTGCCGATTTTAGGCTTAAGATAAAGGAATTGCTTCTGGCAGGGAATCTTCTAGAATCTAGAAGGTCGAGAGGCGAATAGTTTATTGCTTACAATGAACAATTGAGACAAAGGATTTATCTTTGCAGCCGATGGATTTCGCGTCTCGTGATTCGCGAGCGAGGCAATCCGCGGTGCGGGCGCTGCTGATTGGCACGCGGACGCGCGCGGCTTAGCGCGAGCCCTCCGCGGTAACGCGCTAATTCTGAATGAGACGGGGAAAATTATCAGGAATAAAGTTAACAATTAATAATTTATTAATGGGATATTAATCAGACACATTTTTAACCCGACTTCTAAAACAATGCATGAATCGATTCTCTTTCCGCTTTGCCTTCGCTGAATTTAACCTACAGAGTCCACGTGGTTCGTACGTTCGATTGCGCGCGCGTTACATCGTTTTCTTGAAATCATCGCTGTAAATAGCAAAGGCACATTTCTTATGGAAATTAGATTTCTGTGAAATTGGCTGAAACTTTGGAAATAAATAGTTTATGTGAGCGCTGATTGAAAGTCACAATAGGCAAGATTCACAATAATCGACCGACACATGTATTATAATCTATTGTGAAAACCTCTGATTTGAAAGTTGAAACTAAGGGTCTGAAGGCTCTTCTAGTTTCTAGCCAAAGTGAATCCAAATACTGAATGTAACTAAAAATATTATATTTCGGGCAATACAAGTAGTAAATTAAAACAAGCAAAAAAATTTAGAGAGGCCATCAACACACTGAAGAAAAACCGATATTCTTTGTTACCTAATAAAATGTTCGATACTCAGGAACTTTCTCTTAACACCGAAATGCAAAAAGATTGCATATTAAATCAATCGCTCAATTATTATTAACAATAAAAGAATTTTAATAACAAAAAATAATGTTTTAGGAAGGATCGAGAGTCGGGAGTTACACGCTGAGAGCACTCGCCTAAAACGAGACGTGTGAGCCGTACAAGGAGATCTTGTTAGTCGCTTTTGTATGCTGCCCCACGTTGATAGAATGCATCGTGCGCGGAGCAACCCAAATTCAGAATAATCCGAGACATCCGACATTGTCGATCGAAGTTAAAGAATTAACTTAGGAGTTAGATTAAGTCACAAATATAACTTTGAATTTGAACACATCTATGGCGGTATAAAATACAGAATTATCTAATTTATTATGAGGCTATTTATTGCCAAAAGCTACAGTGTTAAATTTATAGTGTCAAATTATATTCAATTTATTTTTTTTTCAAATAAATTTATTTTTGTATTTATAATTAAAAACATTTTAATAGTATTTCTTCATAATCTTTAATTTTTTTAGATATGGCCAATCATTGTAGAGTGGCCAATAACTGTACCGTTTACCCCTATACATACACTGTTAAATATTAAAAGATGAAATTTAAACCATGAGTTAAATAATATTTTGTTATTTTTAACTACCATGCGTGTTGAAATTTATTATTTTAACACAAAACAATATTATTTTACTCCATTGGCTTAGTTAAATTAATATTGTTTTTGTTAAATTAACGAAATATTGAATAAAAGCAGTTGTGACTTATCAAAAATAGTTAAAAATGACTCACATTGAATATAATTTGACACTATGAATTTAATAGTGTAGCTTTTTTTTGGCAATAAATAGCCTCATAATAAATAAGATAATTCTGTATTTTATACCGCCATAGATTTGTTCAAATTCAAAAAGTTATATTTGTGACTTAATCTAACTCCTAAGTTAATTCTTTAACTTCGATCGACAATGTCGGATGTCTCGGATTATTCTGAATTTGGGTTGCTCCGCGCACGATGCATTCTATCGACGTGGAGCAGCATACAAAAGCGACTAACGAGATCTCCTTGTACGGCCCACACGTCTCGTTTTAGGCGAGTGCTCTCAGCATGTAACTCCAGACTCTCGATCCTTTCTTCGTTAAGTGGGGTGCCTTTATTGCCTTTAAATGGCATCAAAATGGTACTGACGCGACGCGTTATGTAATGTAAGCGAATAACGATATCATCATAACACATAGGTACTGCCGACATTAGTCATCCATAAGCGATAAATTAAAATTAAAAGGTAAAGCGAGAAATAATTGAGAATATAACTTATTGTTAATCATCATCATCATCAATGGCGCCACAGCCCAGATCGGGCCTTGGCCTCCTCTTAGAGGTTTCGTAATCGCTTTAAATTCAGATGTGCGGGTGATTAGCCCGCAGCACCCTGGCATGGTGGATATTGCCATATAATATTTGGAGTATTTGGACCAACGGTTTAACGTCTCTTCCGAAAGACGGAGCCCAGTTTTTCCCATTTGAGAATTTTTCTCGCATGGGGGGCGCAGTTTCTGGAAATAAATTCCAGTGTACTCAAGTGGACTCGAACCCGGTTCTCCGGATTGCGAGTCTGGCGCTCTACCACTAGACCACACTGCCGCCCTTATTGTTAATCATAGTTATACGATTAAAAATGATGTAAAAATATTATTGCTTATTTTTGTGTCGATCATGTATACAATTCAATTTATAGTACACACGGCGTCAGAAATGCCTTTACACCTGAAGATATGCCAGTACTGAAAATATATAGTATAATATACGTAACGTAAAATACAGATTTTCAGTAGGCTGGCATATCTTCAAGTGGGAAGGCATTATTGACGTCGTCTGTGCAAAATTGATTTATTTTTAAGCAGTTTGTCTCTAATTGCAACGTCCTTCTTTTTTGCTATTTTTTTTACTAAAAATCCAGATCAACAAGAATCCGTGAACGCATCTTCCGTCTCAAGGCGATAGGCGTAATCCTGCCTCCGAGTCGAATGTCGAGCAACTTATCGACTTCGTCCTCCTTCGTCGCGATTGTCGCGAACTATACATGTCGGCGACCTCCGCAATGGAAAACGAAGCCATTTACGGCGAGCACGTGAACGTTGTCGTTTGTTTTCGAATCCGCGTATCGTTCGATCCCACGAGAAAGTGGCCGTATGTCAAAATCTTGGCCTGAATATGAACGAGATGGAAGTCTCCAGAAACGTATAAGCAGCGGCGAGTCGCGCGATTTCACCGTGGACATTTGTGATTTTTGTGACTATCACACGTAAACAAAAATTCCATTATACTTGCAATAAAACTTCCATTATACTTATCTCATCGTATTGTACAAAAAAATTATTTGATGATACAAAATCTTCTATTTTCAGATTTTCATATATTCGCAATTTTCTTACAGCTAGCATAATATGAAATAATGATATGTCCTGCTTTATACATTTTATTACATGACTTAAGAGATTGTCATAAAATGCTTATTAATTAAACTTTTGCTGTAAAATACTATTATTACTATTTATGAGTATAATCAACCTTGCATAAAGTAAGTATCCTCAGCACACGAAAATAGAGAAAATTAGCAAAATTATGTAAAATTATAAATTAGAATTAAAGGGACTCTTTCTAGCTACTTACTACAAATGAATGATCACTCAATCGTAAATATGTCTTTGTTTAACGTTAAGTTTGTTTTCGAAACAAACGTCCAAGACCTTTTGAAGGCTTAATGTTTTGGCACGTAATGACATATCTTCTAGTTCTAACTTAATTCTCGACCACTCGATTACGTCAGTAATGAGACAAATGAACGGGGACATACGCCTGCGGAAGCATTTAGGCGTATCAGTTGACGTTCACCTTCTTAGGAAGGTAATCAATAAAATACCAGGCGGGGCAAGGTCTGCTCTGTTCAGGTCTCGGCTTTTCTCATCAGTCACCCAATCACATCATAAATTTATTTATACATGTACTCTTATTAAAACAATTGCCCAACATTTATTTCATACCTACATAATTTTCACAACTATAATATCGTTTTGCTCTCTTTATTTTCTCTCTTTAATTACCTCAATTATAGAATTTTCTCTAAAAATACTCTCGCTACTCTTCTACAGTTTATTTTTAGCTCAATATTTCCATTATTTTTGACGATTGCAGTTAAGAAAATTGGCCACAAGACCTAACGTTAAAAAGATAATCGTCACGAACTACAATTGACCGGTCGCTTCAGTATCTTCCGCAGAAATGGAAACCGCACGCGACTCGTCCCGGCACGTGCACGTATATATAGACCATAATCGATCGTTTTGACGGTGACTCAACGGCCGCACTTCTGACTCAGGGGGTAGCTTCGTACAACAACCCTCTCTTGTCAGAATCGTTTCATCGCAAGGTGCTCTTCGCGCGGCTCCTTGCTCGCGGAAATTCCGCAGAGCCCACGTTAGGGTAGGAACGCAACCACCGCCCCTATCAAGGTCGATAATCATGACTCATGTTTCACCCTGCGCTGTGACATGCGTACAGAAGGTCGCGCGGGCGTTCGTCTCTGTTACCAGGTGCGAATTCGGCATTCGGGATAAATATGCCGGCGCGCAATCGACTAGACCTGACAAAGGCTGAAGGTTAACCGTAGGAGTACTGAGCTTGAGTTAAGGCGATTAACAGCTTGAACCTTGAGCACCTAGATTCGCACGATCGTGATCGAGTTCGATTAAAATTAAGAGCTTGTCTTAAATAACGTATTTAACAATGATCTATCTAAATGAATATATAGGATTCGAATAGGCTGTCATTGATTAATGGACTCAATGGCATTTGTATCGAAAAGAACTGTTAGAATGACTTTATTTCGTTAATTAATCATCTCTTCATAGTTCTATGTCAGATTATTCGAGGCATCTACTAATAAGATAAACGCGATATAATAACGATAACAAAATAAACAAGTTAAAACGTCTACACATGCAATAAGTAAAAACTTGATGCAATGATTAAAATCATAAAAAAGGCATTACAAGGTATATTTATGCAAATAACCGTCATTCTGTATGCATATTTTGCGATCTCAAATTAATGTTTTACGTGAGATAAACAGCACGTTACATAATCACTGTAGCTTTAGCAAATCTGAATTAGATGGAATAGAAATCCTATGTGCTCTTAAACGTTAAATGTTAAAATATATTATTGAGCTCGCCTTGTGATTTTTCTCTATCTTTTTTACAATTCTTTTTTCTTTAGGCTTATAAAGTTTTCATCATTCTATCTGAATTTATCGTAGAGAAGAGATTAAAGGCATTAAAAATGTTAAAATTATTTATAGCCAAGATTTTTAGGTAAAGCTCGATTATATTTATCTTTATTCGAAAATGACTTCTTTAATTAATTTTTATTTTTAAATCTTTAATTTTTTGATTTGAGAATAAAAGTCAGCTCTATAAAACGATGATGTCACACTTTCCGTAATATAACGAGACACTCTTCATCGCATCGCGAGAGTTGCTTCCGGCGCATGAAACCGCGAAGTGGCGTTAAATATTCGCTCGATATCAGATCGATCATCGCTAATTATCACGACACAGCCGCGTAATGACGCCAGCGTTACTTTTCCCTCGCGGCGCGCGAGAACGTGCTCGGATCTGATTTTAAAGGGGACGTGATGTCACCCGACGTTTACGCTTGCGGACTCGCTGCTTAACAGCAAAGCCAACGAAGGACAATAGACATGGGGCATTAAGCCGAGCGTATCGCACGTGGATTGTTCTTCAGTCGGATGTTACGCAATCTCTCACGGCAAGATTGACGAAAGGCTTTTCGACTTACGTCAAGCCTCTGACGCATCGCCGTCAATCGTCTCGCCTTGCCTGAACCGTGCAAACCATAAATGATATAGATTTTACAAAAAACATTAAAAATAATTTCAACTGACATAATCCCTTTATTATTTGTATAAGCACGCAACCTGCTAGGCGTATAGAACATTTCTCAGCTGTTTCTCGTCACACTACATCTATAATCTATAATCTATATAGAGAACGTTCTGTTCCTGGCAATCGTATTCTCCGCGTTCGCTGAAACCGTTAATCAACGATCGATTAGGGCATCGCACTATACGGGAAGCATTTCCGCGAAAGCATCGAGAGGATGGTCGGCGCACTTGCATGTCGGATGCGACCGCAATTCACCGCATTGCGCGCGCGACGTGGAAAAAGACAGATATATATGCAACGATCTCGATGCACGGCCAAGAATCGTGCCGGCAACATATAATAATTACGATAAAAAACCACCGGGTATGTCGTGATCGATGCCGACGAAACCGCGTTATCACGCGAAACCACGTCGCCGCGACGCGTGCGCGGGCCGAGCGCGCGATCGTGCGTGTGCGACCTTTCCTCTTTTTTTTTTTTTTTTCTTATTCGCTCTCCTCTCCGAGATGACGACGACGGTGCGCGAGGTTGATCCATACAAGGTAACGAGCAAGGCAGGACCGGCTACACCCCGTCGTCGTCGTCGCCGATCACACCTTCTCTCGCTCTCGATCGTGCGAGCGACCGCGAGCGACAACGTAATATTAAACGTCGCGCTGCGCTGGATGCAAGGGCGCTTGACCCAGCTGTGATGTAACTATTCCTGTTATACTTATTCCTCGGCTTAATAGGTTGACAACACGAAGGAGCTCGATTTTACACGACATTGTCGCGTTGTCGTTACAATAAGACCCATGTCTTATTGACATTGTTAGATGTTATATGAGGTCTTTAATTTTGCCTGAGAACCTACAGGGTTCACATACCATACGTAATTTGACATTTCGCGCGAATGAACTCTACGGATTTCATTCAGTGACATCGTCTTTAAACTGAGTATCGTCTCCGAGATGATGAAAACAATATTGACGTTTCTTTTCGATAAAGTTATATTTTATAGTTACATTTATAGCCGGCGACCCCCCCCCCCCCCCCCCTCCCGGGCAACGTAATGCTTATCTAATAATGCAATAAACTTAAATCAATTATCATAATGTGTCATGGGGATCAGGAGGAGGGAGTGAGGTGTCCATATTTCATGGTAGCCTATTTTCCGCAGGGGCCAAGAAAGTAATTATGCAAAATTTGATCCAGATCGGTCAAAGAGTTTAGGAATTAATAGGGAACATACAGACAGACATTCTAGTTTATATCTCGATAGATATTTATAGAAGTCATATTTTAATTAATTCACAAACTTCATAATAGTGTTGCATATAAATCTAATATAACTTTGTATATTAAATTATTAATTAAATGTTACATAACGGTAACTCACGCACAATTAATCGTGCTTGACTCTCAAAGCCCACTTTTTCCTTGTTACTTGTTAATTTTAATATCGAGAGTCTTTTGATTATCCATTTATTTAATATAATATATGTACTAGATATATATTATACATATATTACAATTATATAATAATATATAATATCTATATTATTATATAATCTATATTATATATATAATATAGATTATGTATATAATTATAGATTACAATATATATATCGTGGAAAAATGTATTACGTTTTGTGGAGACAGTTTATGCGCGAGGTACTACTATGTATACCTATGTATAAGTAGAATAACGATAAAAATTATAAATTATATTATGCGAACGGAAGCCTGGGATGGACAGCGTGATAGTTACACAGAATACGCTGCTTGTTCATTAATTAAGCCTGCCAAGTTGCCGCGGGCGTGCACCTACATATCCGTGAGTCACTTATCGACTTTCTCCGACGGGAACGACGGGGCAGGGTAATCCGAATGGATCTAACAATAAGACGACTACTGGGCAAGGGTGGAGTGAGCCACACTAAAGTTAATCACTTATACTACATCGTCCTACTTTACAGGTGTTCTATCCATCCGGAGGGTTGAAGGAGCATTCGATCTTATTTCCCAAATGGCTCTACCTACATTAAGGCCACGCGATGGTTTGCCAATCTTATTAATGTTCCATCTCTTGTAGACTTACGTGCCCAATAAAATTTTGCTACAAAAAGTTTTAAAAAGAATAATTTGAAAAAGTCAAAATTTTTATACAATACTTCTCTTTTGCTTCTGCGCCTCTACCGTATACGTTTATTTTTTAACCGCAGCATGTATGTTCTAGCAGGCTGATTAGAAAGAACGTGTATACGGTTGACTCATCGTTTTTAATAAATGAACCATTACTGTCCATCTAAATGCACGTAAACCTTATGTGTAGGAGTTAAATCGGCGCACCTAATTTTTTTACGGCATCCAAGGTTGTCACGTAAATTCATATATGTTAAATATGTATATAAAATGTAATAAATTAAAACAAAAAAGCCTGTATATATATACATTAAAACTCAAAATAATTAAAACTTGAATAGTCTGAATAGTCTGTTGTGAGTCGATGAATGTTTCGTCTTCGATATCGTACTTCCATATTCGTATTTATCGAGTAAAAAAAATGGGTCACGGAGTCTAGAATTGTTCAGAGACAATAGGTCTGTTCTGGCGCTATTATTCGCGAACGGATACATATGTATTCGCGCTATTTACGGCGCATACTTTACTGATATTACGGATGTAAATGCTCGTCCCATGGTATAAACCTCTCAACAGGATTCATACTCAACGCATTTTCGAGGAGGCGTTAGATATGGCGCGCCGACGCATCTTACGTGGAAGCGAGACGGAAGGCCCCGGCCGCCGTTAAGGCAAAACGTAATGTCACACGAACGCGTAATCGTGGACGAATACGGTACTGCTTCGCAAAGAACCAGCATCTCGCGAAGACTCGTCGAGAAACGTTTTAACTGTAAACTTCTTGTACCATCGACACGGCCAAAAAAGAAAATAGAAGTACGGATATAACGCTATTTTAAAAACGGAAGTATCTCAAAAATGTGATAACAATTAATTATACATTAGTTAATTATAATAAAATTACATAATTAATATATCGCGCATTTGCTACAACAACGACATAACTCAAAAATTGTCACTTTTGAGTTGTTTGCTAAAGAATGGTGAGAATTCAATACACTGATGACTGAATGAATAACTAATATATAAGTAAGATACTTTTGTGCCTCTATAATCAGTTATTACACCGAAATTGCATTTAAAAATGTTATTATAAAATTTTAATGATTTAAAACTTTAAAATTTATTTTCTGGAAAACTTTGCTTTTTGAGTTATGTCATTGTTGCAGCAAATGAGCGATATAAATATATAATATAGTCAAATAATTAAATTATATATTTATCATACATTTTTTGCGTTCGTGGAACATCCAAATAAAATTATTTCAAAAAATTGAAAATGTGCTATCAATTAGAGAATTCTTCTTATGTATAATATAATTAACTTTTAGTTTAATTTTTTAATCGTGTACATAATGAGAATATAGAGATATTCAAGTTACAATTAAATAGCACAAATCTGTCAGAAACAGATTCTCGCAAAGTGTCTGCTACTTTGTCGGCAGAATGCCAGCAGAAGTATGAGAAAATCCGTTAACAGGACATGAAGGTATAATAGACTGCAGAAGCCGAGCATAATCTGCCATTTTCTATAATCGTTTAATTGAATTATATATTTCATTCTCATATACTTAAATTATAATATATATATATATATATATAGTACATAGGCAAAATTCGAGCTTAATGCGGTTACGCCAAATGACAATCTGCCGCAATATTCTGCTCGAGCACACTGCTAGCGTTTTGCTCACTGGGTTGATCCTGGGATCGAATTAATCGAATTAGTCTCTATATAATCGCTCTAACGAGTGTTGCTTGTCTCGCGGAAAGATTGGCGTTTGCGGCAATTAGGCGGTGCGGAGGCCTGCGGAGAATGTTCGCGTCACAATTCGCATCTGCAATCGCGCGTCTCGCCACCGCCAGCGTGCCACGCCTGCGAATCGATAAGATGCGGCAGGCGCTCGTATCTCGCTCGAGATACACATTGCACGCCCGGAAATCGTCTGACGGAGCAACGGAAATATACACGTATATGCACCGAGCGAGGCATTTCTCTCTCGCGGGCCGGAACGAAATCATCTCGTGCCGACGCGTCGACGACGCTCGCATTGACGTAACCGATCGAATATACCCTTCATCTTTATATCGAAAGGCCTCTCCGCGGCCCTCCGCAGACCTATATCTAGCTTCGCCAACATCCACCAGATTCCCACCCAGGACCGGTGCCCTTTCGGGTCATCTCGAGTGACTCGCCAGGGGCGTCGGGATTTGAAATTAACGGTCAAGACGAATTAATTATTGAGTTAACGTTGCGGAGCTGTTCGCAAATCAGATCATTGTTACAGTTTTGAGAATTTCATAAACCGGAGTATCTATCGTAGATCACGTAATCATATTTGATATATTTAAAAACAGGTCGAATTGCCGTAAATGTTTTAAGTAAAGTGGCAAATATATTTTGATGTTACACAAATTACAAATTTGAATTATGAATAAAATTGTGATTTTTTCGCGTGATTTTTATTATGTTAATTCACACATCTTTCTGTCGCTGTTAAATCGTTTTGCTCTGTCAAAATCGATTTTTAATCTATAATTTGTTAAAACTTCTTTTCATTTAACTAACAGAATAAAACAATCGTTTAGAATATGTATTATGGCGAAAAGTCGATTTGATGGTATTATTGTGGAAATTGCATACAGCAAGTAATTTGAGATTTCGCAGTGTTCGAATATTATAAGAATTCGTTGAGGTGTATGGATAAAAAAGCGAACGCGATAAACGAAGGGCTCTATTGTGTGTAGCCGCAAAGAACTTTATGCGAGCAGATCGCCGGAGCAGACTCTTCATTATTCTATTGTTAAGAATAAAATGGAAAAACTTTGTATTATTCGCATGAAACGACTTGTTCCATACATTAACAATCAAACGTCTTTTACCGAATAATAAGAGAAAAAAAAAATAAAAGTACGATCCGACCGATCCGACGGAAGTAGCAAAATATGTTCGCCAATCGATCAATAAATAACATTATAAGCATATCCTACGCAACGCGTATCATCGATCGAGAAATCGCGTAGGATTTAGAATATTCTCGAGGCTCCAGCCACACAGTTTAATATAAGTACTTATATATACTGCACTCCAGCCTGGTAGCAATAATGCTGCGCTATAGCGGATCCTCTTGAAATTCAGAGAATCGAAGCTGCGCGTTTTTCGGGGGCGCGGTGCGCGGGCTGCGGAGGGCGCGGCGACCGCGGAGTAGATCGCCCGCGCGCGCGCATAGTACGATACGAGTCAACACGGCGGCGACGCGAAGTTGGCAACGCTGCCGACGCGTCGCCGGCGGCGCGGCGGCCGCAGGGCGCAGGCAGCCGCGAATCGCGACGGCGCGGCGGAGGCGGGCTCCGCCAATCGCGTGCGTCCTACACCCTTCCGTCCCCCACCGCCGCCTCTCGTAGAGGCTTGAAAATCTGTAACGGCAATCGTAACCGTCGCATACTCGTCTCTGGGCTCTCGCGACGCGTTAGTCTGTACACTCGAGTCAGTTCGATAAGTAAATCGCCGTCAGTCGTCGCGCCGTATCAAGGCATCCAAAGGGTTACTCTTTCGAGAGAGATCACAGTCAACAGAACTCCGCGCGAGCAAACATGAGGGAAATCGTCCACATCCAGGCCGGCCAGTGCGGTAACCAAATTGGAGCGAAGGTAGGCAGATTCAGGCTAATCCCCCCGCGAGAATCTAGAATCTACCGCGCGCGAAACGCGAGACCGGAGGCCGTGTCGGCGTCCGCGTGTCCTTTGTTCGCCGTGAACTTATCGTCGGTCCAAAAGCTACCTGCCGGGAATCCCTAACGCGAGATAATCAACGTTCTTTCGTTCTTTGCGCCCGCTCGCTCGAAATTCGGCGAGATCATTTCCGTCGGCGACAAGTGACGCGATAGTCGCCGAGGGCGTTCTCGACCTCGCTTGGCCGGGGTCGGCGCGGTCGGGGAGCCCGCGCCATTTTTCTCGTCGCTCGATACCCGCGTCCGAGAAGAGGACCGTCTCCGGTGGGAACGAGGACGCGCGTCGGCATTTTCCCCGTCGCTCGGCGGGCACGCTGCGCGCTGGTACGCGAGGAAAACGGGGCGGCCTCGCCCGCGCGTCGGTCGAAGACCCGTCATGGCGACAGGAGCTCGCCGGCCGGCCGGTACAGCCTAACGGTTTTTTTCCTCCCTCCCTCCCCTGCCCCCTCTGTCGGTCCTTTTCTCTCTCTCGCTGTACGACCGCGTTCCTGCGCGAACGCGGCGTCGTCGTCATCGTCGTTGCCGCGAGTCGGCCATCTTCTCGCGCTGTCTCCCGTGTATATTTCGCAATTTCCGCGTACGGCCGTCGGGCCGCGGGGGCACGGAGCACGGAGCACGGAACACGCGAACGGGGCGAATCGTTCCGCCGAAATTTATCATGATTTATCTGTCACTCATCTGACCGAGAACGCTGGGTGTGGCATATCTCTCGGCAGCGAAAGAGCGAGAGAGATGAGAGAGAGAGAGAGAAAGAGAGAGAGAGAGAGATTGTTCACGCGACGGCATCGACCGGCTGCGCGCGCATCTCTTTCTCACTCTTTTTCGTTCCACTGACATTCTCCGCTTTTCCGTCTCGTAATAATCCCGGCCGTCGGCCTGCAAATGTTGCCTCTGCTCCACGACGTTTACTCGTAAAACATGCGGGCGATCTGTTTCCAATAAGAAATGAGATGCATTTCACGCTCTAGAGTCTAGACGCTCCACAATCGATCGCGGGTTCGATTTTACCGCGAATAAAACCGGCCGGTCGTATCTTGTTTCTTGTAACGTCCATCTTTCCTCGTTCCCCCTCTCTCTTCGTCTCCTTCCCCCCCGTTCAGGCTGGCGTGTATTAAGGGGGAGCACACACCGAACGAACGAATGCCGATCTCGGTTGTAGTAATGGGTCCAGATTCTTGAATTTATTCGCAAGGTAAACGTGTGCGCGCAAGTTCCGTTTGTGCGAGAAATCTACAAGTTGATCGGCTAATATTCATTTCTACCAATGTAGATTAACTTTACTTCTCGATTTAACTTACCTTTTATCTTTTTCTAATTCTTAGAACTAGAAAGAGATGAAAAGTAAGTTTAAACCGAGATTAAAGTTCATCTACATTGGTAGAAATGGATATAAAAGTCACAAGTCACGCGATAGCCAATTAACTTGCAATCTTTCTGTAAGAGCAGAATTTTGCGTACGTGTTTCTCTTGCGAGTGAACTCATTCAAGAATCGAGTCCCCGAATGCAATTATTACTTGCTCTCGTCTCGTGCGATCCTCGTCAGAAATGCGATCGATCTTCGCGAAGTTTTCAGGTCTTTCGTCCAATCGTAAAGCCCGTATCGGACTACGGATTGGGATTGAGATTGGATTGAAATTTGACCAATCCAGAGGCAAAGTTCCACTACTTGAGATCAATTTTCTCTATTCTGACTGGTCAAATTTCAATCCAATCTCAATCCAAATCCCGTAGTCTGATACGGGCTTAAGAATTGTGCGACTCGGGCAACGCGTTTTCGCGTCCGGTCGGTGTGCACGCTCCTTAAAGCAGATGGAATTTCTTCGCCGCGTCCGTCGGCCGCCCGACGCGGCGTCACGATATCGCGTTTAACGGCCACGCCACAGCGTCCGTCGGTCGCATGGCGTGGTGTATTTTAAAATTTTTATGCGACGCCGTTAACGGACAACCGGACGGACGCGTGGCGGGTGGCCACACTGGCCACTGCGTTATCGCGAGTCGACACGCTCGGACGCTCGGAGTCCTCGCCGCTAATCGTGCGAATCGGCGTCTCTCCGTCTTCTACGTGCACGCGCTCCATTCCCTTTTTACTGTCGCACTTCTCACCGACTGCCGACTTATCGATTTCTCTGTCTCCAATATTGTATATATTTTTTTTATAAATCAAGTTATATATATATATATATATATATACATATATATATTCGAATAACATCGCGTTTACAGAAACACGAGATTCGGCTTCTGGTAGCGTGGGTTTATTCCTTTTTGCCTGAATAAAGAATAGAAACAGCACATCGATTTCTTTTTATTTGTTTTAAATATATACATATAAATCAAGTTATTCGAATAACATTGCGTTTAAAGAGACACGAGGTTTGACTTCTGGTACCGTGCGGGTTTATTTCTTTTTGCCTGAATAAAAAATAACGAAAAACGTTTAACAAAATGCTACCAACAGAAATAAGTTTGGCTTGAAGAAAAATATTCAAATTTTTATAAATAAACTTTTAACGTAAAGATCGTGCAAGCCCACGCAATCGTGCTCTTGATATGCAGGTCGGTCTTTTATAACAATTGTTAATCTTATCTGAATAACCGACAATAAAGATTGCAGAGCGGGTAAAGATCGAGGAGAAGGTGATCGACGTTCGTCGTCACGCTTCCGTAATTTTTAAGGCTGCTGCACCAAGTCAATGCCCGTTTCTCGAGCTGTCTATCTCAATCGATCCGAGGTCACGGTAGCGTAACATCAAAGGCTATTTTTTTTTTCCCCCCCTCCCCCCCCCCCCCCCCTTACAACAGGCTAATAGTAATGAGAACGTATATCGATTAGGTGGAACTAAAGAACGTGAGTAATTGCTATCGTGATTGCCTCGCCTCCTCCGATGCACTTTGTTAATTTTCAACTTATCCAAAATCTGTGATAAAATTTACTGATAACCGAGTTATCACTAATTGTAAGGATACGTAAACCGATAAGAAATATGTACAATAAAGTCTAGAAAAATTACTTTTTAAATATAAACATTATTTAGAGAATTCAAGTTTTGGTAGAGAAAGTTCGAAAAATTCTTAAATTAGGTACATAATAAAAAAAAAATACGATATAATAAAAAAAGAAAATGGGTAACTTATATTTAAAGTCACGTGTCTGCGTCATGGAAAAATTAACAAGCAGTAATGTGCGTACTCTGTGTATATTAATTTATATTTTAAAAGTTTTGTACCTTTCAATTCTGGAAATTCTTTCAAGAATAAAGAGTGATTTGTTGTCACGTAATACGCTGGGGTGCCGTTGATAAAATATTCAATTCAACATCTTATTAGTCTAAATTTAGTAATATAAATGAGAAAGAAATTTTGTTTGTGGAAAATTATATTGTTCGATATTCTCTATAAAATGTACTATATAGAGAAGATAAGATAATTATTTATTAAAAGATGTAAGGGGTGTTCCAAGAAAAGAAGCTCGTACCTGCCGAAAAGTATTAGAGAAAATTGAGGCAAAATTACGGTAAAAATTTATCGTACTTGCAGGGTCTGCTTTCTACACTACGCGAGTTTGTTGTGTAACCATTATATACGAATGTGCCCGTTTAACGAACGCCTTCGAGTCCAAGGACACCGAGTCTCCGCGTTAGCACGGCAACGCGGCTCCCAAATAAAGGAAGCCGGCGATATCCTCTCTCGCCATTTTCCTTCGCATCACCTCGGCCCGTTTCGAACCGTGTTGCCGACAAGCCCCGGCCCTCTCTTTCTCTCTGGATATAGCCAGGTGTATCGATCGTGTCGAGTCGCAAGGCTGGGTTAATTCGCCTACTGTCGCGACTCGATGACGATTACTATTTTATGACGATTTCAGTTTTTTTTTCTCTCACACATTTCAGTCTTGAAATAGATTTTGCAGCGGGATAAATATAATTGGAGTCATTAATAATATCGTATCGACAACTGATATTATGTGTAAACGACAATCGACTTATTATATGGTATCTTTACGTTAATAGACATGCAGTGTAACTTAATGTTGCTATCTTGAAATATGTAACAGAACAGTAATATCTTTTATTACGAGTATTTTTTAAGAGGCAGCCTTTCTTTTTTTTTTTCTCACACATTTCAGTCTTGAAATAGATTTTGCAGCGCGATAAATATAATTGAAGTCGTTAATAATATACTATCGCCAACTGACATTATCTGTAAACGACAATCGACCTATTAATATATGGTATCTTACGTTAATAGACATGCAGTAATACTTAAGTATAAGTTGTACTGTATAACTTAAGTTCTTGAAATATGTAACAGCAATATCTCTTTTATTACGAGTATTTTTTAAGAGACAGATCTGGTTCACTATCAAGTTGAATTTATGAGCAAGATCCTTGTAATCAATGGGGCCAATTAGTTTACGTCCTCATTTACGGGACTCTTAATCTTTATATTACCTTAATTACAAGAAAATACGTTTTAAATCTGCATTCAAACGAGATACATAATTAACAGTTATAGTTATTATTTCTACATGCGAGCATAAGCATTCGTATAGATAGGTACATGAAATAAGATTCTTGATAGAATTCGTTGTTTCCGTTTACTTCGAAGTTCGAGTCGAAGTCTACTATTCCGTATAGCTGTAATATATACCTACTCCAATATTCACTTCGTGCCGTTACAACCAACTGCTCTCATAGAATTATGCATTTCGTAACGGGAAATAGCCCTAGCATTTCTCATTTATTATTATCTACATTATCTTATCACGTTTTAAGGCATTTTGAGGTAATATATTCAAACGATATTCAGACTCATTAAGAATCTTTTTCTCTCTTAAAGAAGAAATATAACATTTTTCCTAAACTTCCTGGATAAAGAACAGTAGGACAATATAATTGGTATTTTCTAAAAAAAAAAAACTATTTTATATTTAGCTTTTTTTAATTTTGACCGTCTACACAGGAAACAGGAATATTCTTGATTTGAAAATATCTTTTAGTTTCAACGTGGAAATCTTGAAATAAGATTATACTGCGTTAAACGAAGACAACTTGCTTGAATGAATCATTTATATATTGTAGTTTAACCGAGAAAAAAATATTGAAATAAAAAGTTGAAATTCTGATAAAAGATGATTATAGTGATCTGCTTATATACAATCTATATCTTCTTATAAGATTTTCAACTTTTTATTTCAACCATCTTTTCTTGGTTGAACTACATAAATGTGATTTATTCAAGCAAGTTTTCTTCGTTTAACGCAATATAATCTTATTTTAAGATTTCCATGTTGAAATTTAAGATATTTTCAAGTCAAGGATATTCTGTTTTTCTGTGTAGTTAAGTGTAGATGTAGATACATACACATCGCATATACATATGTATATGTGTATATCGCATTCCTTAATAGTCTCTAGGATATAGACAACCCTTGGCGAATTAACCCTCCTCTCAGCATCTCTCTTTCATCTGCCATAAGCGGCAATCCATTAAAGTCAGTGGGACCCTCGGGACCGCGCTCGTGGGCCAATTGCATCGCGTATCCGCTCAGTGGTTACGCAACGCGTTAAGTGCATCATCGCGCACGCGGCATGTATGCATTTAGAATAACGGTACGACCTTTCGCGCTGCTTCCGGTCTAGCTACGACGGCCTGCGTCAGGTCTGTCGCCAGCTGCTGGCGACGCCGAGGACCTAAGTGCAGGGATCTAATAAGTGCGAGGTTCGGCTGAAGAAAAATTAGGGAAAAATTAAAAATAAATGTACAAACAAATCGCTATCGCTACAGTGCATTACCGGGCGATCATCATTCGTGTTAAATCGCAATGTCGTTTTACAATCATCTCTATATATAGCGGTGACATTGGTGACTCATATCTGACTGTAACATATACATTGCGATTGCGGCCAGGCTGGACGAGGAGGAGGAGTAGGGTGGGGACAGATAGGGTTGGGTGATCTTAGCTTTCGAACGACGATGATCATATATGGTCACTGCTTAATACACCCATCGTCTCCATGTGGGACGTACGTACCCGAACGGTAGGCGGACTTGGCGTTTTTACGGTGACTTTCACGCAGGTTGTATATGGACTTCGAGATTGTTCAATGACAGATTAAAATAAATAATAAAAGAACGGACAATCTGGCTCGACGAAAGTCGCGACGCGGCGATAAAGCTATCTCTGCAGCGCTCTTATTTACCTTCGACTTTATCTCTTTAATTGAGAACTTATTGAAGAAATGTAAAATAAAAACTCTAAATCGAGATATCTTTTTTTAAACGCGATAATGATTAGTGAGATATTCTTTTAAATCTCATTGTATAATGAATAGATAGTTACAAAGTGCACTGTTAGCTAGAGCTGCATGCGAGTGGCCGAATAAAATCGCGTTTTCCGTTTTGCGAATTTATAATTAGAGACAGACAAATTGGAAACGGACTTCCGTAATGGAGCGTCTTGGTCTTGATTGTGAAATGTCAGGAGACGAGTAATTTGCCAAGTGACGTGTAATTTGGTACTTTGCCACGATCTGACATAAAGTCGCACGATATCCCGGACCTACGATAAGACAATTGAGCTATCAAGACCTTATAATTACGTTAGTCTAGCCATTCTATTTGCGCGCCTTTGTACTCGGGGAAGGGGGGGGGGGATATACACACACGTATCTCTCGCACGTCGATTTCCAGAAATATACCGCGGGGTCTTTGAACCGCGTTCCCGAGATGGAGTGGAGATGCACCGTGGACTCGACGATTTTGCAATTAACTTCCCCTTTTGTTTGCAAATAAGGAGTTTCATCAGACACGCCAAGTCATATTCTGAATTGCTAATTGGGAGGGCGGGGGTCCCCAAACTGTCTTCTTTGCATTTAAAAATTAATCAGAAATTAATTTGTTTCATTAATATTAATATATGCGTACACTGAAATATCGTTTCTCTCAGCAAATCTTTTGCGATCTACCATTCACGGATTACTTGAGATTGTCCGGGTGGCATAAGTATATTTAATTTGAAAATTACGCTATCTTCATTGCAACGTTAAATTGAAAGACATTTACAATCGATTGACATTTCAGTCCGAAGTGCCGATTATGATTATCACGGTGAAACGGGCGCTTCCGGGAGATTACGTGGCGACGTGGTCCATTGCTGGAGGCATCGTACTCGTTGCATCGCGACGCGCTTCGACGAGCCGATCGACCGGCCGCTGCGAGACAGGAGCGTAACCGCGCTTATGCGGATTAATTAGTCTCGATTATCGCTCGGGCGATTCGGTTACACCATCGAGAGGCAGGGGCTGGCTTTGAAAAATACGAAGGGGGGGAGGGGAGAGAGAAACGTAATTCGATGCGCGGGCCTTGAGATATTACGATTAATTACACGCGAGTTATTCGCCGTGCGCCGAGGTCGTTGAACAGCAGCTGCCGTTCGCGCTTGATACAATGGAAGGCTGGAAAACGGATGCGAGGATAATTGCGGGGAGAAAGCCGGTGCGCGAAACTTCCTTCCTACGCGCGGATGATGCGTGATTCAGAACGCGTATCTAATTTTTATGGCAGCGCTGACTCGTTACGGCACTTGATAGATGCGTCGCACCCTTATTTCCTCAATAAGAAGCAGTTATCTTGCGATAAACTACTTATATTAATTAGCCCGCAATGATATATTTAAGATATAAAGTTTCTCTTTCTATTCTAACGAGAAAGTATTCTAACGAGGTAACTTTTGTGTATTGCAGTTTTGGGAAATCATAAGCGACGAGCATGGCATTGACCCGACCGGCACCTACCACGGTGACTCCGATCTTCAGCTGGAGAGAATCAACGTCTACTACAATGAGGCGTCCGGCGGCAAATACGTGCCGCGTGCCATCCTTGTCGATCTGGAACCCGGCACCATGGACTCCGTGCGCTCGGGACCGTTCGGTCAGATCTTCAGACCGGACAACTTCGTGTTCGGACAGAGCGGCGCTGGCAATAACTGGGCCAAGGGCCACTACACCGAGGGCGCCGAGCTGGTGGATTCTGTCCTCGATGTCGTGAGAAAAGAGGCTGAGAGCTGCGACTGCCTGCAGGGATTCCAGCTCACGCACTCCTTAGGCGGTGGTACCGGCTCCGGTATGGGTACCCTTCTCATCTCGAAGATTCGCGAGGAATACCCAGACAGAATCATGAACACGTACTCCGTCGTGCCGTCGCCCAAGGTGTCCGATACAGTCGTCGAACCGTATAACGCCACTCTCTCCGTACATCAGCTCGTCGAGAACACCGATGAGACCTACTGTATCGATAACGAGGCCCTTTACGATATCTGCTTCCGCACCCTGAAACTGTCAACGCCGACGTACGGCGATCTAAATCATCTTGTCTCCCTCACGATGTCCGGTGTCACGACCTGTCTGAGGTTCCCCGGCCAGTTGAATGCCGATCTTAGGAAACTCGCCGTAAACATGGTGCCCTTCCCCCGTCTCCACTTCTTTATGCCTGGCTTCGCGCCTCTCACATCTCGCGGCAGCCAACAATACAGAGCGCTCTCCGTACCGGAGCTCACCCAACAGATGTTCGACGCCAAGAACATGATGGCAGCGTGCGATCCTAGACACGGCAGGTACCTCACAGTCGCTGCCATCTTCCGCGGTAGAATGTCGATGAAGGAGGTCGACGAGCAGATGCTCAACATTCAGAACAAGAACAGCTCGTACTTCGTCGAGTGGATACCGAACAACGTGAAGACCGCCGTGTGCGACATCCCGCCACGTGGTCTTAAGATGTCCGCCACGTTCATTGGCAACTCCACCGCCATCCAGGAACTGTTCAAGCGCATCTCCGAACAGTTCACTGCCATGTTCAGGAGAAAGGCTTTCCTTCACTGGTACACCGGCGAGGGCATGGACGAGATGGAATTCACCGAGGCCGAGTCGAACATGAATGACCTGGTGTCCGAGTACCAGCAGTACCAGGAGGCTACCGCGGACGAGGACGCAGAATTCGACGAGGAGCAGGAAGCCGAGGTCGACGAGAACTAAGAAATAAAAAATATATCCCGCGACGGAAGCGATACTCTCTCGCCCTCTCTCCCTATTCTCTCTTTCTCGACGAGCGATAACGCAACACACCCTTCACCCATGCTTCTTAACTCGTTATCTCTCTCTTTTGTATCTTTTTTTACGGACTTCTGTTTCGAACTTCCGCGGAGCGCGCGCGCGCTTTTCGTTGCTCCCCGTCAATATCGCACCCAGTGCGATAATTCGAAAAATAATTTCTTATTTTTTTGAATGTGTCTTTCTACAAGATTACTTTAGATTACTAATTCTCGCGCGCCCCTATCATCATCCACTGTACAACCGCCGAGAGCGGCCGCTACATATTTGAATAAATTATTATCATATGAATCTGTCTCACTCGCACTACTCCCTGATTATTACACAAACCTCTAGACTCTAGTGCTATTGAGTTTTGTATTTTCGGAGACTTCGTATATATTTATATTCGTCTGTTGTCATACGCAGTTTTATACCATGATAAAATAGATGTGAATAAAAATCCATGAAATATACGATGAGAGTATTGATTAGACATTTCAGTTCTATATAATATGTTGAAGCTAGAATTTGATTATTTACGAAGTAATTAATATCAAAATCGCGAAAAAATAAGTCTTGAATAAATGTACCAGCGCTGCAATTAGTATAATAATTTACTGTAATTTGGATCGCCTCAGGATCGGTACATAAATAAGATACAACAGTTAAACTTGACATTTATTAAATTGTTCTTTCAAATGTGTATATTTTCCATAACTAAAAATGGCTCGAAGTGACATTTCCTTTCATTTTTTAATATCTAAATTACTAGTATTAGAGGTATACAGTAAAATCGCTCTTAGAGTGACTTCTACAAATTTTTCTGATACATTGGCGATATCTTTATTATCTTATTGACATGAATAGAATTATTGACTTTTTGTTCGATTTCGGATTAGAAACGACGAATTATATAATTCATTTTATATATTCCAATTGTACAGTTAGAGAAGTGTTAAAAGTAATTTTACTAATTGAATTAATCGATGATTATGTTAGTGGTAATTTTTTTGTCGAAAAGTCTTCCTTATTTTAAACGGAAAGAAATATAAATGAAAAACGATCTTTAGCTTTCGCTATCCTGCTGCATTTAAATCACAGGTAAGTATACGAGTTTCGTTCTTGTTCTTGTTTTTAAATTAATTGTAAGTTACATCTTCCAATCTTTTTCTCCAATGTTTATTGCATTTATTGCTCGCAAAAATATGTGCATGTAAATAATGTATGTGTTGAAAAAAATGCCTAAAATGGTCTAAATCTAAATGATTGTAAATCGATCATCTTACAGGAAAGTCTTCTTTGGTTTTTTTTTATTATAAAAATACAAAGCACAGAAGTAAGCCTATTTGGCGAAAGTTTTTTTTATTTGATTTTTTAATCCAAAATATACAAGAGAGATAGCGTTGCGTACGAGCTCATACCAGAGAGAATCAAGAAAAAATAAAAAAGAGAATCAAGGTCTTTTATTATTCAATAAAATAATAAAAAAAGAAAATCAAAGATGAGAATCAAAACTTGTTACTTAAAGTTACCTTAATCTTACATACATACTTCGTTTATTATTACATTTGCAATGTTAAAAACTGTATACTTTAAGAGCTATAGCTTAACTAAAATCGCAGTAGCTTCTCCATTTCGGTCCACACACACACGAACAGTCTTGTAATAGTATTGAATCCCCTGAGATTTGCACCAGGTCTCTGCTGGATGATTATTGAGAATTCTTTGGCATGGTGTTTTAGTTCGGCTAATTTTTTGCGTATACGCTGACAGTTTACGCAAACTTCCAGGAAACTGTGCACCTCCACGTCTGCTCCTCGTTAATTTCTGAAAATAATCGTGCAAATCATGGATAACAATATAGTAATTGAATAATAAACCATAAATATAATCTGGAAGTAGCGGAACAGGAGAAATTCAATTCTTTCTCCCCGATTTTTGTTTTTAAGACACAGTAGCAAAAAACGGTCAAATAAAAAAATTTAAGTAAATAACTCTTGACATTTAACTTAACGATCTTTGTGATAACTAATATTGTGAGAGGGGATAATATCAATAGAGGACCATCTTCAAATAAAAATAAAAAACATTTTTGGTCAACCTTTTAAGTGCTCGAGCTTAAAATGTTGCATTTATAAATAATCACTCTCTATCTCTTTCTCTCTCATTCACTCACTCATCTAGTTACCTGTAACGCTCGCCGGAAACAGCTCCATTGAGAATATAGGCCATTATAGTTGGGTAGGTTGAGAAAGGGACTCGTGAAGGGAGACCGCTTTCGCTAGTCTCTTGAGTAGCAGCGAAATGTTGTTGGAATTGGATAAAGCAGATTCTATACCTTCCCATAGTTCGAGATCTTCCTCCGTAGTAATTTGCTTGAAATATGGAAATTTTGATTGTAGAGGCGAAAAATCGCTGGATCTACAACTAAGCTTCAGTGATTGATCCTTAGAGTTCTTATCCAGTATCCTTTTGGCTGTTAAACAGTTCACATTCTCGAGGGCCATAATTTCGTTGATCTCTCTTTTTTCTAACAACTTTGGACAATCGTTGGAAAAAGTACGGTGGGGGCCATCACAACTGATACATTTAGGCGATTTACTACAGGATGTTTCCTCCGCGTGTTGCTCTTCTCCACAGTTAAGGCATCTTGGCGAGTTGCGACAGAATTTTGTTGCGTGGTTTAAGTAGCCACAACAGTAGCAAATTCTTAATCTAGGTATAAATACTGAAGTTGGTATTTTAAACCATTTCCACAGCCATATCCACTGGGGAATTGAGGTTGAACGGATTAAAATTTTAACGGAATCTGACTCCTCGAATATAACTTCATTGGTGACCGGATGCACGAGTCTTAAATTGAGCCTGTACAAGTCTTTAATTCGTAGATTGGGATTGTTCTTCTTCAATTCCTCCATAAGCTCTTTAAGGGAAGAATATGCTTCGGCAGGTACATCTCTAATAACTATTTGACGATACACGAATGCTCTTGGGATAAAAATAGACCAGTTCGCTTGCTTCACGTACTTGTTGTTCACTGCGTCGTTAGCAGAACTCTTGTTGGTGAAGGTTAACACCCATGTATTAAATCCTGATTTTTCTATTATCGCGTACGAAATACCTGCCTTGTGTAAGAATTTGTCCGCATCAGTTGTCTTGAATGCTTTGCGATTGCCGTCATATGTCCTTGGGGCAAACAAACAAGCCTTAAAGGGGCCGACATCGTGTTTATTATAATAAATGACCTCTCTTGAATTTTCACTGGGCTGTGATCTGACTTTAAGTGAATGGTGAGCCGAACCGTTTTCTTTTCTGGAACGATCTTTGCTGATTACTTTAGTGGACAATGGCTTATCTTTAGATTGAAGAATCTCTTTAATAGGTTTGCAGTTCGATGGTTTCATCTCCGGCTCTGGGCTCTTGTGCAAAGGTAAACTTTTTGGGGTACTGTCCGGACGAATATCCTCATCGACTTCCATCTCAGTGTCTTTTTCAGGTGGAAAATTAGAGGAGATATTCTTCAAGTTGTTATTAGCCATATCCATAGAGGAATTTATTGGCGAAGACTGATGTTGAGCCGGTTGAGTGCTGAGCTAGCTAGGAAAACCTTTCCCGCGCTGCTGCGGGAGAAGGTAACCTCACTTGGCTGCGTCTTTTCACCGATAATAACTGCTTCTGCTATTCAGAAGGACTTTTCTATAACCAAAATACTTTCTATAACTGGAGTACTTTGAGATAAGGTTAGATCAAATTCTTTACCTTTCAGATAAAAGAAGTATTGTTATCCGAGTCTGCACGTGGACACCAAACTTTTCGCAAGAGACAAAGAATATCGCCGATTCAAACTCTTCGGTAGTCATGGAGAGAGAGTGCTTCGTCTTTATTGATTTGTGTTATTATTGTACTCTAGAGACATCTGCATGCATCTTTACCGAGCAACACGATTTTAAAAATAATTTTATAAGACTACATAATTACCAGTGCTGGTAAAAATGGGAAGTACGGACCGCGTCTTACCGACGGATGTTACAGATTAACGTAGTCATTCCTAGGATTGACTACAAACATCCAGTCAAAAGTCGAAACGCAAAACTTATTTCGGGCTTTGACCAAGACGCTTGGTCGTTCCGCAGAATTTACCAGTCAATCCTAGGAATGCCCGCGTTTCGGGCTTTGACCATAACATATACATGTCGTGTATTCTTAATCAACGTGTATACTCGTACATATGTTTTGTAGTATACAAAGTATATACATATACTATACTTCTTATAGTATCATTTTATCATCAAAATATTCGTATTTAATTTGGCTTAATAAGGATTTAATTAGCTTAATATATTTAATTTAAATTTTAATCTAATTGAAACTATATATAAAATTAATAAGTTCTGAATTCTAATTTAAATTTCACTACATTTTTAAATAAGACCTTTATATGTTCTTAATCTTAATTTAAATTTAATTAAATTCAACTTTTATATGTTCTTAATAAGGCTTTTAAGGCGTCCCAGTGAGAAGTTAATGGTTTATTAGACGTTTATAACACACGAATTTATGCCTACATCGGTACATATAGAGGATGTCCAATTGGACACCCTGTATGTATGCATTTTCCATTATTGTATTATGCAGATATACCTACCCTTTATGTAAAATCATATTATGTATCTCTGCTCCTGTACGATCAAAATGAATGAAATTTTTATGTTACACTTCTGTGACATCGAGAATTGCAATCACGGTTTTGTAATTCTTTAAGTTTAATTTTTCTTCAATTTTTAAATAATTTATTTAAACAATATCAAGTATAAAAATGGGACAAAATTGCGATTTTACGCTTTCTTTGGTCGCAATAATAACATGTTATTTAATGAATCATTTCTGAGACTAGCTTTACACTGCTTAATTATGAAAACAAAATTCTATATATATGTATAAGACATCGCGCCAACCTCCTTAAATCACAAATCGGAATGCTTTCTTGATAAAAAAAACTGATGCATTATAGCAATAACTAACGCAGTGACAATAAACTAATTCTTTTACATAATTTTGCATAAATTCTTCATAGTTTTTGCTACAAAACATTCTTTTCTGAATAATTATGAAAGAATCACATAAGTAAATCTTATATATAAAAAAATATATTATGTAAAAACATAAAATTATACTCAGTAAGAAACGACTTCAAAAAAAAAGATAAGTGAACTTCTGATAAAATTAACAAAATGCAAAGAAAAGAAAGAAAGAATTAAGAAAGAATCCTCTTTTTTTATGTTATTGCTAGAACTGCGTCCGAATTTCGGTTTAAGCCAATCAACTTGCAGCTCTTACAGAAAAGTAGCAGTTTCATTGACTTAAACCGAAACTCGGACACAGTTCTAGCATCGTGGACACAAGGCTTTAGACCCCTTAATTACGTTTTTTGGATAAACGTTCCGATTGGTTACCTCCCACTCCACTGTACTTCTCTTCCATTCCGCTTTTTCCTCCACGTGGGATTTCATTTTTATTTAATCTTTCCACGTGCTCTCGTACCATTTCTTCGCTAGCTGTCGAGCTGTAAGGTCTGTGATATATTTTGCTTGTCGACGAAGCATCTTTATATAAATCTTTATATTATAGTTTAAACAAGGAGGATTTTATATATAAATATATAGTAATTAAAACAAGGTACGTATTTATTTTTTAATTAAGGTACACTACAAATATATCATATATTGTATATATAATATATTTGTAGTGTAAAATTAATTGTCACTTTTTTCATTTTTATTTCTTTTATTTTCTCCTTCAATAATAAAACCTACCATGCAGTAGCTATTGTAATAGACTAATTTTTACGTTAAAGATTAATTTACGTGAAACTTTTTATTTTTATGGAATTTTTCACTTTTTCACGAGTTTACACTAGGGAAAAAGATACATATTCGACCCCCTGAATAGTCACATAAATTAATCCTCAACGTGAAAATTAGTCGATTACAATATAGCTAGTGCATGGTAGGTTTTATTATTGAAAGAGAAAATAAAATAAAAATAAAAGAAATAAAAATGAAAGAAATGACAATTAATTTTGCATTACGGAAAGTAATATCGATCACGGGCCATAAAAATATCTCAACATAACCTCATTGACCTTTTTTGATTTTTTGGGATGACGCGTGGCCCGCGCGCGCGTAGGCCACGTGGGCCGGCTTGGCTTCGGTGCCTACGCGAGTGATTAGCAACTGATAGCGTCTTCCATTGGGAAAAACTCGCTGGCACTGGCAGCACTGAGTGCTTGAAGCGTATTTAGTGCGCATATTCTGAGTGCTGCCCATTTCATTAGGAGTGCAAAATGCTTTCAGTGCGCACTGAGTGAGGTAAAAGAGTGGTCCCGAGTTTAGAGGCCGGGGCCACTACAATGCTGGGCCAGTGTTACATTATTTGAATTTGAACTGTTCACTACTGACTACTCTGTGATAAGAAATATGAACTTATTTGTAGCAAGCAAATTTTTAGAATCTTTGTCTACATCAAGTAAAGATAAAATTCTGTTACTTATCGCAAACACGAAAAATATAAAGCCAAAAGTTATGAATTATGTGGATACTATATTTACTTAAAAACCGATGATCAGATAATATTTGATTCTTTAAGAATATATTCTTCATATGTATAATGTGTGATAACACGTGGTGCGTGTATATGTATACATATATGCTACAAAAGCAAGGATTATTATTCTCCATATTTTTTATCCTTTTTCAGGGAGAAAATATGACATCCCATAATCAACCTTTATATTGCGAGAGTTGTAATCGGCATCCGTATGTCGGCAGAGTATCCGTAGGAGAAGAAAATAGTGTTGACTTCATCTATCAATTTGTGAAAAAGAGATTTGTTGTTAGCGACCACCAGAATCTTAGTGTATTTTGCACGGCATCTGACATAATTGGGCCACCCAAATTTCCAAATTATGGACAAATATTTAATTCACCATTTCTTTTTGAAACTGAAAGATTCGACAAGGTATGTGTATATTTCTTAATATTATTTCCCGGTAAAAAATTTTTTATATAAAAATATATAAATACATATATACATATATTTATATAATTATATGTATGTGTATCAAATATTCCTATACATGCAGTTTTTTCTCTTTTATAATCTCCTGTGTTCGTATATATATATTACAGAAAAATGAATAAAGAGAAGAATCTAAAAATGATTAAAGAGATTATTTTTGCATTGCATTTTTTATAAAAAGTGAAGTTTGAGGTAATGAGAGAAAATATGCCCATACAAAATGTAACAGTTTTGTTATACAGGGTTCGCCAAAAGTCTCAGGACCCCTGAATATTTCGAAAAATATGCATTTTTGTGAAAAATGTTTCAAACAAAAGTTGTAGGGCTTTAAGTTACGCATTACATAGTAATATTAGTATGAGCTTGAATAGCACCGTCAAGGTCACATAAAAATCACTTTGAATGTTTTAAATAGAACCCCCTATTTTTCATTACATACTTTTGTAGCTTACCTCGAGAGTTTTCCGAAACACTATAATTAAGTAATTTTCTTTATTAAGTGTTTTCCGAGTTATGAGGCTTGAACGTTACAGTACTTACCGCCGCGCCGGCGCAGCATTAGCATTACTCAAGATCTACTACGCGGAGGTTGGCCGGTCGAATTTTCACCTAAGAATTTACGAAAGCAATCCTAATTTTGAGGTAATCATGCTCCTCATGTTATACTCTCATTTGTATCAACTTTACTGTAACAGGTACTGTAACTTTTAAGCCTCATAACTCGGAAAGTACTTAATAAAAAATAACTTCATTATAGTGTTTTGAAAAGCTCTCGAGGTAAGCTCAAGAATATGTAATAAAATATAGAGGGTTTCATTAAAAAAATTTAAAGTGTTTTTATGTGACCTAGACGATGCTATTCAAGGTCATACTAATGTTGCTATGTACTTAAAGCCCTACAACTTTTGTTTGAAACATTTTTCACGAAAATGCATATTTTCCGAAATATTAAGGGGGCCAGGGACTTTTGGCTGACCCCGTATATAATTATGTATAGGCAAATTTTTCTCATTACCTCAAACTTTACTTTTTATAAAAAATGCAATACAAAGATGATATTTTTAATCATTTTTAAATTCTTCTTTTTTTATATACTTTTATATAAAATTTTTTACCGGGTTTTATTTGTTATTTTCCCGTAGAAAGTACCTAATCGCAATCTAAGCTTACAAAAGTTTATAACATTTAACACTTTTTGTGACTTTTTAATACAGAGGAATCCTGATATCTCAACTTCTCCATACGAAAACAGAAAACCTACGATCAGTTGGTTTGATTTTGCACGATGCGGATGGAATTATGGGACGATTAAAACTAATTATATTGGTATGTAATATTTAAATTGATATAAATAAGATATTGTTAAAGAAGATATGGTTTTTTAGAAAATAGTATAATTATATTTTCTATTTTAAAGATATAGAGTTTCATGAAGCTGTGTATCCAATCAGAGTCTCTATTTACGAAGTATATACTCCTGGAAGCGTAATTCAAATTTCGGTTCAAGATTCTAAAAATCAGTGGCATAAGTTGTGGGATGAATCGTCTCACAATCAGATCCATCCAGTACCTTCGACATCAAGATTATTTTCTCCACCCTTATCGCCGTGTGATTTTAAAACCAAAATGCTTAGACTAGTATTTAAGAGCATCAGCTCACCCGAATCTTACACAAAGCTAGATGCTGTGATGCTTATCGGAACATCAAATTTGATCTCTTCAAGAAATTCTGACGAGTGTTTAACTAATCTGATAAGGAAAATTAACTGCATGTACTCTTCATCTCCATATCATGGCGATGATAATTTAACAGCAGATTTGAAAAACGCACAACTGGATATAGTTGCAGGCCTATATCTGCAAGAGAATTTTTCCAAATATTGCTTTATTCGTAAAAGGTATTATAATTGTTGACATTAAGTAATATTTAATATGTTTTTATTCTGTTAATAATAAAAATTAATTCGTTTTGATGTTACTGCAGCGATACAGGAACTTCTCGAGAAGTAATCCCTAGTTATATGCAAGCATTTGGACAGAGATGCTTGTTATCAGAGATGCATCGTGGTTTATTAAAAAGTCATTCAAATTGTGCCAAGCGCATAAAACTCTCTTCGGATGAATCCGAAGAGCTATCACAATGCACTTTATCTGCGCTTCCTGTAAAGTATTCATAGAAGTCTATATATATATATTTCTTGTAATAATATTTATTATAATATAATCTCATGTGTTAAAATTTTATATTTTATCTTTGCAGGATGAAATGTTGCTAAAAATATTAAAATACTTGGATGTTATGACGTTATGCCGCATGAATCAAGTGAATAAGCGCTTCAATAATTTAACACGGGATTTTGAACTTTATACACGTTTAAACTTACGATATTTAAACCGGCATTCCAAAGTTCAATTTTCTTACTTTAAACATAGATGTAAATATTTGAAACAGTTAGATCTTACAGATAGCAGGTTATCTGGTATGGATTTTATACCATTTCTTGATAATTGCGGCAGGCGTTTAACGCACTTAAGATTATGTTACTGCTATATCAATAATATTGCATTAATGCAGAAAATTTCAAAGATATGCAAAAATTTGAAAGGTGCATATAAATAAATAAAATATATATTTGTTAAGATTAATAAATTGCATATAATTAATACATATTCTTTTTAGAATTGGATCTAGAAGGGTGTGATTTAATAGATGACAAAGGATTTTCATATCTCAAGGAGCTGAACAGTTTGGAAAATTTAAATCTTAGTGGTACAAGTATACAAACTCAACGTCTGCAAAATATTGCAAAAAAATCAACGAATGCGTGAATTACATTTGGCACCTCGAGACGTTATAATAGACCTAGACGTAGTTGCAGTAGAGCTTGGAAAAGCGTGTCCGGACTTGGAAGCAATAAATTTAAAGCAAACAAGTCAATTTAGATATCAGGGTATTAACGTTCTCGCTAACTGTAAGAATTTACGAAAGGTGTCTATCAACATTGATGATGGGTGAGTGTGTGCTTTTAATTTTTTTTTTTAAATACATATGTTATTGTATTTGGCGCATCGCCTTGTATAAAATTGCATACAGCTTTCTAGTAGTGAATTTCGCTCTTTAGTTCGATTCTATATTAAATTATAGTTGCATGGTTAAACTTGCTTCTATGCTTACAAGGGAAGGGTCACATGTGTTGTCGCGCAAATAAAATTCTGATCTAGTGCATTCAAAATGACGTAACAAAATATGGTTACCACTAAATTTTAAGGTGCTATGGACTATTATAGCAGAAGGTGCAGGTCTTCAAAGATTGGAAGTACAATGGAAGACAAACGAAAGACATGGATTTTTATAAGACAAAGGTTTATTTTACTTATATGTATTATGTAATAGAATTATGTATTACGTAAGGATATGTATTAGAATAATATACAACATTGTATTAATCAGATAAAGGATATGCTATTTAAGCGGGCTAGATAAATAAAATATTACCTACCTATATCCTTTATCTGATTAATACAATGTTGTATATTATTCTAATACATATCCTTACGTAATACATAATTCTATTACATAATACATATATGTAAAATAAACCTTTGTCTTATAAAAATCCATGTCTTTCGTTTGTCTTCCATTGTACTTCCAATCTTTGAAGACCTGCACCTTCTGCTATAATAGTCCATAGCACCTTAAAATTTAGTGGTAACCATATTTTGTTACGTCATTTTGAATGCACTAGATTAGAATTTTATTTGCGTGACAACACATGTGGCCCTTCCCTTGTTAGATTTAGGGCTCAGACATAATGCGAGGAATAAGGAACAAGAAATAAATATCAATAGTCGCATTATTTTTCAATGCACGTCTATTGAAAAAAGATGCGACTATGAATTCTATTCCTTATTCCTCGCATTGTGTCTGAGCCCTTAGTTTCTATTATTTACGCGAGACATCGGTAAATCGCGATCGATACTGATGATATCACGTGCTACTCACTAATCGGTGCTGCCATCGTTCATCCACCGACGCGGAAGAATTTGTCGAATAGGGAGCAGAATAGCAGATTATTCGCTCACGACACGTGTTGCAGGATCGTTTGATCGCTCCCGCACTCACTGTCTAGTCCTCGTCGAGCACACGTCGAAACTCATCGTCAAGTTGTCCCTGAGAATACATCGAAGAGTCTCGCCGTCTACTACACATATCGCGAACTCTCATCTCGGACGAGTGCACGAATCTTCTCTGCCTGCCTGGCCTTGGCTTGCTTTGCTTCCTGCCTTTGCCTGCTTCCTGCTGGTCTTTTCTTTTCTTGCCTCTTCTTGCTGCCTGCCTTTGCTGCTTGCTACCTGGTTGCGCAGACCTAGAAAGAATCACCAGGACTTGCATCGAAAAGACGAGGCACGTGCTTTTCTCGCATTGAGGGAGACCGCGATACCTTCCCTCTGGTCTTTCGATCTAATTAGATACTAATCTTTCGCCTCCGGAGAATTTGATACACCTCCGATTGAAAAAATTAACACGTAATTTCTTATTGCGATTAAAGTATATTATATAATAATTATATGATTTTCAGAATCGAAGAATTTGAGGATCGTTTGAGTAGATTGCTTTCGTCCTGTCAATGCCTGGAAGTAGTTTATTTGGGCATTTATCATCTCACAGATCGCATCTTGGAATTACTAACGCAGTGCAAAAATTTGAAACAGTTATATCTTAGATACATTTATGACCGTCATACAACTGAATATTCTGTTATTATGGAACATTGTCCTAAATTGCAAGAATTATATCTTACATGCTGCCCAATTAGCAATTGCTTGGTTAACGAATGGAAGGAAAGATATCCGCATGTGTCAGTCTATACATTCGAATCGTACTTCGATGTATAATTTAAATCGTTTTTGTTTACCATTTTAAAATATATGTACATATATATACATACATTGTTTCGCATTTTCCTCATGACCCTAACGAATCTAGCATGTTTATTTCGAGCCAAGGCGAACATTGAAAGCGATCGGGGGATTTCGTTCAGTTCCCGGAATCCCAAGTGTCGCTTCCGACGATTATCGGTCGTGACTTCATCATACCGATGAGGAACTCGCACTCTCAATCTTACCGTCGCCTCGAGTACACAATACGAGACATCGCACGCGAATCAAAGGTGCATTATAATAAGCGAGAGTCAAACTTAGCCGAATTTCGAAGAAGTTCTGTAACGGCCCTACCTGCCTCCCAGACACCCGTCCAACCCATTACTATCAACCTGAGGCCTGTATTGCCTCGTCACCTGTAGAGTTCCCAGACGTACACGCGGAGAATACTCAACAATTTTTGGTTCTTCGAGCCGGATCTGGCGAGATACCTCTACGGAAATTCGGAGTAACGGAGTTTCGTCGGACTGAGAGAAGTACGTTGAATCCAACATTTTCCAATGGTTTGCTCTCTCATCTGGATTGGGGCAATAGCTGGGCGCTACGGCAAACAAGGACCGTTGAGTCGATAAGGAGTGGAGATTCACATCGGCGATCAATCGGCGATACCAGAATCGAGGAAGAGGATTGCTGAGTCGATAAACAATGGACACCCGCATCGGCGATCAATCGGCGATCTCGGAGACAGAGACCGCGGACTGCTGAGTCGTCGAGGAGTGGAGCTGTCTCCAAGTCGGCGATCCCGGAACGAGAGAGGAGGCGATGGACTGTCAACCGTGAGCGGCGGAAGCATCCGTTGGGCGGTCGAGCGACGCTCAAGGTAGGAATTCACGTTTTTTTGTTGCCAATCAAAGGTTTATTGGTTATTGAACATAAAGTATGTCCCAGAATACGGCTCCGAGCAGGGCTCAGAATGCGGCTCAGATCTTAACGCTCAGAAAAAAGCGCGCATTGGTAAAAGCGTTACGTCGTGTACACGTATCAAAAGCTACGCAGAGTCAATATCAAAATTAACGCCCGAGACGGTCGCGAATTTGGAGGCAGGAAAGGAAAAATTATCCGGTTACTGGTCGGAGTACAATGAATTGCAATCCGAGTTAGAGTCTCTTTCCGCGAAAGAGGAAAATTATCGCATTTCGTTTGAGGAAGTGTTTTACGAGTTAACCGCTAAAATACGCTGCATGATTTCGAGTTATGAGCGCGCGTTTTCCACTAGTCAGGCCACGACATCAACACCGACTGCGTCGCCGGTCGAAATAACCAATTCCGCATGTAACGTGCGACTATTCAAGTTAGATTTACCTAAATTTAACGGGAGGTACGAAGAATGGTTTCCGTTTTACAAGATTTTCAATTCAACCATAAATAGCAATCATACGTTAACTAGTCTGCAATAATTCCAATATCTAGGAGCATCTGTAACAGGCGAGGCGGCTAATGTGATTCAGTCGTTAGAATTATCCGATCAAAACTATCAAGTGGCCTGGAATTTATTGAAGCAGCGATACGATAATAAACGTGCTATAGTGCACACGCATTTGCGTGCCTTATTTGAACTGCTGAGTATCGCGAAAGAAAATGTCGTTGAGCTGCGTTGGGTGGCGGACAATGTTACGAAGCATGTACCGCTAAATGGTTGCAGAGACATATAGGTCAGTATGACGGGTTGCCCATTCATGCAGGCGCGTATGGTCGTTCACAGTTGCGTAGACTGGCGTAGACTTCAGCGCATTGACAATACAGGTTATGAAATAAATTTTATTAAGAAATTGTGAAAGACCATGCGCGCCTGCACAAATGAGCAACCCGTCATACTGACCTGTATGTCTCTGCAACACTCTGTACAGGCATTAAGTACATTGCGATGTTTCACCGAGCATTGGGACGAATTGTTAATATATTTAATTTCGTCATAATTCGATTCGATCACCGCCAGAGAATAGCACGCGTCGCTGACAATAAATACAAATTAGAAAACTTGTCAGTGATTCACTTATTAAATAAAATATATTTTTTTTTTTAATATTTAACAATTTTCAAAATTTATTTTTTATACAGTTATAGAATAGAAAAACATAAGAGATATAAACATATTTGTAAATATTTTTTATTTATAATTATTTGTCTTTCGTGTTACGCTTATTTTTAAGATAAAACTTCTTCAACGTAATATATTCGGTTGACTTGGTTGGTGTAGAGAAAATTTCATCATCTTGCTCCGAGGATGATTGAATCACAGATCCTTGCAAGTTTCTCAGGCGCGAAATATAACTAAATTTTTGTAATCTCTCGTATATCGATAATGGAATCGCGCTTTGTGCTAAGGCGTAAGCTTTTTTCAGCGATTGGTTTATTTCGTAGAATTTTCTTTGCTTTAACAATAAAACATAAATAAATAAAAACTCAAAGAAAAGAGAAAAATAACTAATTACTATTATAATTAATTGATAAAAAGAAAATAATAATAATTTTAAATATTTAAAATATTTTTTAGACAAATAAATATATATTTGTGACAAGATATTATACCTTTCTCACAAGAGTGCTCTTTCTATTTCTTATAAAAACTTTAATATTTTTTAGATTAAGCCAGGCATGTTCAAGGCTATCTTTAAGGAAGGTCACATGGTATTTTACCTGCGGAAGTATTAGTTGTTTGATTTATATACTTTACAAAAGAATAGAAAGAAAAAAAAACAATTAAGAGAACAAAATTTAAATTGATAGTTAGTTGCTTGCATTTTCTGGAACTTACAGGAATTATTGATAGTTCTTCTAATTCGTAAAATCGTGTAACCTCAGGGCAATCGTCTACAATTGCGGGCCACCAGTGTGGATAACTATCCACACGACCCCAAACAAGACTTCCGGCATTATATCTATTTTCTATTAAATCTGCCTCTATTTCCTTCGTAATCGGCTGTTCCGGTATTAAACAGGAAGCGATAGTTTTATCTATAAACGTATTTATATTGTCTATTGTTATTTAATATTGTTATACATATTTCATTATATAATAATTATATGTAATGCCACTATAAATAAAATTACTCGAGTAATAACATGTAGCTTATACAATTAATATGTGTCGATTATGTAGACGTAAAATACAGTAATAAACACGTACTTGAATTCTTTTTACAATACCAAAGCTTTGGTACATCCACAGGGTCGTGGAAATCATCACAGTATCGCCATTTCTTGCATTTTTTCTTACAGCACTGAATCCATACACCCACGTCTCTTCGTGGTTGTAACCATAATAATTTCTCCACTTTACTCAATGTAGCCTTACATGGCGTCAATGCGATAGGAGGATTTTTGAAACCTAAAAGAAAGATATAGATTCTTCACACGTTGACAAATCTTATTAGTTTTTTTTTTAAATTATTTTATTGAGCGATATTAAAACACATAAAGTAAAGCGTTTGAAAGAGTTAGTGTACTTAAATATCGAAGCATAAAAAATCTCAAAGTTTGAAAAGATTTGTATGCGCGCGTATGTATTATATGTTTATTGTTACTATAAATTTGAAGTGTAAAATTTAGTAAATGTTACACATTGACCAGTAAATGCATATATTGACTAGTAAAGTGTACATATATTTACTGATTTCACGCTTTTACCGCAAAATATATGTATACCTACACTGAGAAAAAAAATTGTTTCATTCAACTAAACATTTACTACGTGAAACAAGATATTGTTTCCAACAACTATTTCCAATTGTTACTATTGTAAACAAATTAGGGATTTGGGAACAATATTTTTTTTCATTGTAGTAAATGTTTAGTTGAACGTATCGGACTAAATATTTAGTTGGATGAAACAATTATTTTTTCTCAATGTATATGTATATATATATAAAATTATGTCTATGTTATTCATATATAAATATCATAATTAATAACAATTATATTATAGCTTGTGACAAAAAAATGTAATATATACCACTTTACACGTTTTACAGTTTTTATACATTTTTATCATTTTAACAAAATCACCAACTGGTACTAACAATTAATTAATGATTGACACTGATCCTATACACAACAATTATTGCGATTTAATAATTAAAGAACATTTAATTAATATTATCTATTACTTTTGTATAACTGATTTAATAATCACATTTATGCATAGTGCTTAATCAATCATGAATATATACTGATTTAATTATTATTATGATATTATATACTGACAATGAGAGACTTTTTAATATTCAGTGAAGTTATTAATTCATAAATGATTTAATTATCAAAACTGATCTAATCATCATCATTATCACCACTATCGCCACCACCACCGTACCACCATCTGCATCATCATTATCAGTCGTCGTCGTCGTTACTATCGTTGTCGTCGTTGTTATCATCATTATCATTATCATCATTATTAGTATTACTATTATTATTACTGTGTTAGTCTGATAACTTTAATAATCGATTTCTTCCGGCAGCTTATATACGAAAGTGTACAAATTCACCTTCCGGACTGTAGTTTGATTTTGATTGCGAAGAATTATTGTTATTTTTCGCTGATTTTGACGATTGCGAAGAATTATTGTTATTTTTTGCTGATTTTGACGATTGCGAAAAATCATTGTTATTTTTCGCACGTTTCTTTGCGACAGAACGATTATTTCTTGCTCTTTTCTCGTACCGTCCCTGTCCATATCGCCTATTCTCCTTATTGCCTAACTCAATTCGCATATTTTGCAACATAGCACTCAAGCTATCGCTGTCCAATCTTCCTTCCGATTCGTCCTGATGTTGCTTCGAGAATTCTGCTTTCTGTTTGGACATTTTTATCGAAAAATCTGCGCTTTTTTGAGAACAGTTTTTGTCCCCTGTTCCATCGGATGACTCGTCAACAGCCTTCTCTGTACCAGGTGGGGTGTGCTGTGTCTCACTGGTGCATTCCCAACTTGCATTCTTCTCTTTACGTCCACGATGTGGCTCGGGTCGCATCGTGCAGTTCACAGAGGGTTTCGCGTCTTCCTGGCGATCTGCATTGCCCGGCCTGTTCGTTGTAGCGTTTCTATTTATACAGACCTTTCCCCTAGGTCGTTTCCTACCCTTACTGAGTACCGGCGATCTCTGGGAGGCCGTGATTGCCGACGTCCCCAGAACGGGAGACGAGTGGGACGACTGGGACGGATCGCATCCGCCGTCCTTCTTATCTTTGTCCGTAAAACAAAGCTTTTTAGGTTCTAAACCCTTTATGGAAAAAAGTTTCCTTGGTTTGATGGGAGCGTTTGGAGGTACAGGCGTAACTCTTGTTGCTGTCGGCGACGTCACGAACAATGGGGATGTATAAGAATAAGGAAGCGAGAAGCTGGCCCACGCTCCGTTCTGAAAATACAAATAAACTTGCAACATATTAAACGTTTCTGATCCAATATCTAATTGTTGATTTAATTCAATAAGTTGAATTTCTTCAATTTTTATATAAGGATTATTAAGAGATATCTAGATTTTTCAAAATTGTGTGAAATATCCATTCGTACACGCTCGATGTGTGTACAATATTTAGCGCAATTTAACGTAATTGGTTCGACATAAATTGCAATATTATATCAGAAACTATCTCGAAGAGAAAGAAAGACAGAGAGAGAAAGAGAGAGAGAGAGAGAGAGAGAGAGAGATGCGAAAATTTTGAGGAAAGACCTATACTCTCGTAATCGGAACGAGTAAACGTAATTAAATTACTAAATTACTAAATTAAGGATAGATGAATTTAATAAAATTAGGTGATATTCTGATTTACCCCTGATGGAGTCGTTCGTCCAACTTCCGCAACGATATCACGTTGCTCGCGATCCCGCTCTTCGAATAACCGTATCGTGTAATCTACGCGATTGCGATTGTCGCGACTCTTGGCCATTCTTCACAAAATTTCGAAATCTTACACGCGGTCCGTTATTTTTCAGCGTTCCATAAAGATATTGGAGATAAAAGTGCGATCGAGATCATTTAACACGCAAGTGCAACAGACGCGTAGAATCCCAGCTCTGCTATGCAAACGGGGTCTACACGAGCGTGAACACGGCTGCTCTTATTTCATTCGAATTAACATTGCTGCAAATTCGCGCGCTCGTTTAAAACGCCTATCTATTTTATTAACGATAGAACGACACGCTTCAGTAGATTGTGCATGCTCGCAGCTCGCAGCCCTCGCAGGTGCTTCTTCGCTTCAGCTGCGGATTTACACAGTTTGTCTCTTCGGATCGGCTCTATATTCGCGACATAGATTAATACATTATTATATATGTCTATATGTATGTACATATATATTTTAATTAATTATTAAAAATATATTATATAACGTAATATAACGATGCAACAAGGTAAATGGCAATCTCTTTTATTATTGTTTCTCTTTAATCTTATAATATAGCTCGCGGCGTTATGTAATATATGTTATGGTATGTATATAATTATCAATTGTCAATAATCTCATGTACCTATTTTGCCTCGAAAAGATCAAATATTTCTTCTAAAAATTTAAAATTATTAAAATAATTAGAAAATTTACGAAATATAAGTGAGAAAATATGAATTTCTTGAAATTACTTTCACGGGGTAGAGGAAATTTCCGTCTCCCGCGATTCGTTAATACGACCCTGTCACTAGGTCTGTCTAAGGATATTACACATTTTTCAACATGGTAATATGGAGGGACATTGTATCCGATTGACAAATTTTCATTAATTCGTTATTATAGAAATTAAAATTAAGGTCTGTACCTATACATGAGAGATTACAAAAATTCGAGAAATCGCGTTATTTGGAAAAACCGCGCGTAAAAAGATTCGCGTGAAAGAAAAATGCGGGGGAAAACGCGTAAAAAGAGAATTGGGTGTAATTATAATTGACGTAAGTCGTGCGACGTATACGGGAAAATTATTGCAGATTCGATTTTGGCCGTTCGCCTTTGATAAGACGCAGACGTTGACCTTAATATAGGCGACATGACTCATCGCATGTCTCGCTGTATGTCGACCGTCTCGTCTTACGAATTCGATCCATCGTCAGGCGCCGCACGCAATAACAAAAAATACGCGTCGTACGTGCTTAGCTCATTAAGAAATGAGAGATAAGCATCGTTTCTCCTGCCTGCTGCGCCAAATACCGACTCTCGACTAGTCCCTCCTTGAAACATAATTCAATTTCATATAGAAATTTTCTTTCTAAAGCCATTCCATGTACTTTCCTTTCTAAAGTACTTCTAAATAAAAGTGTTCCGAGAAAATGCAGGTTTAATCTCCGACGCCTAGACTTCGAAGTACCCCCATAAAAATATCGGAAACTAATGCATGCGGAATAATCTCGCGGTTTTATTTAATCACCCGTACCCCGACAGAAGGTCGATATAGCAAGTTAGCAAGTTTCATTGCCCCGTTTGACGAAAGCCGTCGCGTCGTTTCTACCCGAATATCGCGCGAGTGTCCGCGCACGTCGCGGTCGTATACGTGTCGACGACGCGGATGTTAACGGGAGCTGAGGACAGACGTTACAATAATAGACGGAGACGACGACTATCTCGATTATCATCGCCTTTTCGACGAGGAAAGCGCCGCTTTAAGAGTGACTCACGAGATAAAGACCCCCAGCGTCTGACTCCGTCCGTGTACTTTTGGAATCTTTCAATCTTTTTAAGAGCGACATCCTGCTCCAAGAATTCGTGGTATGCGACCGCGTAGATGCGCTCCGCGCCGCGTTAAAGCCAATTGTCCGTTGTAACTTGAGACGACTTAGCCATTACGACTTAAGCACGAACGTCTGATGTTAGTGGAAATATGTCAAATATTTCAATTTAAATAGTTTCCATCAATCTACTTGTAGAAAGTGGCGCGAATTTTTGCGAATTTTTGCTACGACAGGAGTAAAAATATATGTTTTTAATTATTAAATAACTGAAGAATTAATATGTATTAACTGTGATATTTAATTAGTCGTACATAACTTACGTGTAATTATCTGAAGACCCGGCAAAGCGATTAAACTGTAAAATTGATATAATTACGCGTGCTATTCTATATTTAATCTTATATTTCATTTATATTACATCCTGACATTTGCATGCATTAGCGGTAATTATAGACATTACCGGACACGCATGTGTGTTGCCCCAGAATTCATGTGACCGAAACGCTTCCGTTAAACGTGATACCTTCGCCTGCATTCAACCAGGAGGAAGTACTTTCCAAAAAAAAAAAAAAAAAGAGAGAGAGAGAGAGAGAGAGAAGTCCTATCTCCTGTTACAGTTCCGGTGAATGAGCTTCAAGGTAATTCGATATAAAGAATAATCGTACACGCGGTCGCGACGCATCAAACAACATTTCGCACGCAAGCCGCAATTAGCCCGCAGCTTCCGGGAATTAATTTGCAACTGTGATTATTATACGCGTTATTTCTCGAAGGCCCAATTTCGCAGTTCGGAAACGCTGAAGAAAAAAGACGCTACCGATAAGAAAAAAAAAGACCATTCGCTTTGATGATCAGAAGCCTCGCGCATTTAGCGAGAGGAGACAAAACCGACTGAAAGCGGTACTCGAGGAATATGTGCAGATTTGTGTACGTACACTACGCACGGAAGGGGTTCGTATGTGCCCCTTTTCGAGGGATGTAACCCCGGAGCAAGAACGAACCCCCTTTTTCCTTCCCGTTACTCTCGCGCCGCTTATCACCCGGCGCTCGTCCTGTCCGTTCCTTCACCCTCTTTCTCTCCCTCCCTCTCCGCCCTTCTTCCACCGTCGCGACGACGTATTCCTCCCCGCTCCTCTCCCGCGAGGCTTAATCCCGACGTCGCGTCGTCGAGTGGCAGCTTCGCCTCGGGAGAGTGGAGCTCAGGACGCCGCCGACACGAGTGCGTTTCCCTCGTCACGAATACCGCTCGTCGTTCATTCTCAGGCTCGACCCGCGACGGCTGGCTGCACTCCTCGGCTCAGTTGCATTCGGCCGCACATCACGCACTCCGTTCCGACACGCCTAGCGCGCACGCACGGATCCTCCGCGCATCCACGGCAGGACAGAGAGAAGGCAGGTCCCGGCAGGTCCAGGAGGAGAGATCAGCTGTTCCCTCTCACCCCGTACCGCTTTTCCGCGCTGAAAGGAAAACAGGATGAGGGAGATCGTGCATCTGCAGGCTGGACAATGCGGCAACCAGATCGGCGCGAAGGTAGGTCGACACGACAGCTCTAAAGAGATGTCTTTTTCTATACGTTCTATACATCTTCAAGCATACGAAAAGGTCTTCCATAAAATATATATACCGGGATACCTTGTATTTTGATGGGACATTTGGAGTTAATTTTTCCTTAGCGACAATTTAAAAGATCACCATTTGTCGAGACAGCGATACTTTTATTTTATTTGTTTTATCTTATTTTATTTTGTTTTATTTATTTAATAGTCCCCGTGTCTTTTAAATATCAAATTCTTGTACACATCATAAAGGTGGAATGTGTTTTAATGACGAATTCTGCAACAGATTTTAAATTAATCGTATTTTAATATTTTTATTCAATTTTGATAAAAGGAAACGTTTAGAGATAAGTAATAAGAGATTGTCAAAATAAAACATTGAGGAATTAATATCGATAATATTGAATACTGTAATATTGAAAATTTTTAATAAATATTTAATAATTGATGAAATAGTTCTAAATCCATGGGCGAGTTTTTAATTCAGCGCAAGAAGGTGCAAACAGTTAATAAGTAGCTTCAATATCGAAACTCTGAAGCATGAATGGAAGTGATTTATTCGGGCACATATTCAACAGGGTGTGTGGAGCACCGCAGAAGCGTCGATGGGACAAGAATAAATTATCTGTTAAAAGATACGCGGTGTCCGGAAATTAACTGTAAATCCGTTTTACTTCGTACCGTAACGACAGATGACTGTCAATTAAAGTGCGAACAAGTCAAGTATTATGACTCATCGTCTTCGGGGTATTGATCGGAGTTCGCTCGAAGCACTCTCGTGGTTTCCGGAAAAGCGCTCTTCAGACTCTCTTGTCACTTTTTTATATTTAAATCTGCGAAACTATCCGTCAAATTTTAGTCGCTTCAATCCTTAAGGGATATTATATATTATCCTAAAATATTTTTTGTATTACACTTTATTAAACACGTTATATTATTTTAATAATAAAAAATATGATAATTATAGATAATAATCTGATATTATTAGCAAAAGTGAAAATATCACATTCTGAGTTATTTCTATAAATTCTTCTTATCCTTCATCTTTCTAGACAGAATCAATAAACTCAGTGGAGCAATAACCGGCGAGAACATGAATGTTACATCGCTCCATAAAAAAAGCAATCTTACTTAATGGTAGCGTTCGACCATTGGCTGTAATCGAATTGAAGATAAGGCGGCGTGTAACGAATGAAATTTAAAGAACCGCACTCGTCTCGACATTGAAGACCCCCTTCGACCGAAGTGCGCGTAGTGATCCAAGTTTTAATCTCGTCGGCACACGATGCCAGGGAACGACGATCGCGAATACTTGAAGAACACTTAGGATTCTGCAGTAACCGCGTTCACTGTTCATTGGCGTGAAAATGAGTGGACGTGGAAGTGCACGTCTCGAAATTCATTTTTGGAATAAAATTAATTATATGAAAAATTAAATAAATCATTATGCGTAAAATAAAGAGCTATTTATAATACGACCACAAAATAGCTTCTGACGAAGCTTAAATCAGATAATTATCGCGAAACCGTAGCCTGATGCGTAGCTGAAATTGAGTTGCCGTTAATTAATTAAATAATGCTGGTTGATTCTGAATAAGGTATATTATTGGACACATTATGCGAAGCTTGAATTATCGCGAAGTATTTCAGATTAATCTCATTGATCGTGTTCGTAGGCGTGACAATCTGGAGACGTTCACGATACATTTAATTACATTTATCATTACGCAGACATAATATCAAGGAATTTCATCTTCCGTAAATCAGGCAGCTTATAATCTTAATAACTTACTGTATATTTATAATATTTTTCTGTGCTCTTGTCATTTTGAGATATTCCACACCCATACATTTTCGCGTTATTGTAATGTTGCAAATAGTTTAAATTATATTAAAAAACACGAAGTACATAAAATAAAAAATACTCTGGCATGTACTTTTAATTTCATTCAACAAACTTTCTGCTTTATCGAGGTTTATCTTCGACAAATAATGTCTTATCAAATTTCTGTGTAACTTTGCTATGAATTAAGAGATGTTCTTGATATTTCACGCGGTATTGCTCATCGGGCAATGACTGGCAATGACGCACACCAGATTGTGAATCAGAATACGGAGTACCCAATGGGTCAGAAAATTTTTTTATCAATAGTATAGTATGTAAAAGCCAAGTTTTTGTTCCAGAATATGAATGAGAAATAATATAATCGGATAGTAATATTACACTGAATTGATACGGAAAGCATGTTTATCCGCTAATTAATTTAAAAAGCTTATTAATAAACGCTTTTACATACATAGCTCTCAATTTCTATGTATATGTAGTTAGATTTAGATTAGATATTCTGTCATTAGAAATTTAAAAAAAAATGTTTGACAAAGAAAATGCAAGACGCGAGGAAGGTCTTTCGTTCAAGCAAATTGATCTGTCAATCCTATTGATTCGATTCTCGCAATCACCGGATGCATTATTTGATTATTTCTGTCGATCCAGAAAGTGAAGTGCTCGTACGATTATCTTTTCTTTGAAAAAGAATCGTCCTTCTCTTCGTGGATCTATCGTCGGTTTTCACGGCATCGTTTTCCGCTCGAAAGATTTTAACGATCGCAGCAAGCAAAAGCGAAGTTCCTGTAAGATTACGGACACAGTCGCGATTTACACGATTGTACGACGATGTTTCTCAAGCAATCGAAACACCATGCACCGATTGGAAATCCGAGATAGTCTCGCTATAGGAAACGATCAGTTAACCGGTCAAGCGATATAATAATTATACAATTTCACGTTTTACGCGATTCTAAACATCAACATTTTTCTTTTAATTAAGAGTCTATTAAATCTAATTGTTCTTCATATCTGATGTGTGACAATATATTCCCTAGTAAAATTGGTATATAAATATACCTATTATAGTATATAAAATATACTAATTTGTAAAACAAATTCTCGATCTCGACGAATTCTGTTACGAATCGAACGTGGCCGTGCGAGGAATGACAACCATCAGTTCCTGTTCATGCCCGTGTGATAATGAGCGTCGCGTACGTGATGCACGTAAATGCAGCGAGGATGCATTTAGAATAATCAGGGAAGCCCATTTCGCCGAGGCGGCGGCCATGGCGACCGGCACACCGGCGGCTTGCTATTAATAGGAGGAGAAAATAGTAAAGACAAGACAAATGGAGAGAAGAAATGTTTAACGGGAGGGTCGACATGAGCCAGGGGGCACAGGCCGCGTTTAATTCCGTACGTCTCTATTTTTGGATGTCGCGCGTGTTATCCTTGTCCCCGCGGTCGGAGTTCGGGGTGCATGTTCGGCTTCGGAGGGAAGTCGCCCCTTCGACATGTCGAGTGGCTCGCAGGAAAAGTGTAGTAAAATAAACCTACAATAAGCTATATATTTACAAAACACTAAGAAGACGCCCGCTATTTTTGTATTGACTTATCACTTTCCGGTTAGCCGTTAGATTATACTAGATATGTTCACAGAAATAAGTAGACTGTTTAAACAGTTGGCTTCCAAATTTTTAATGTTAACAAATCACGTTGCAGTTCTGGGAAGTTATTTCTGAAGAGCACGGCATCGACCAGTCGGGCATTTATCACGGTGACAGCGATCTGCAGCTCGAACGAATCTCCGTATACTATAATGAAGCGTCTGGTAAGGGCATGTTGTAAATATTACGGTTTGCGCGTTCTTCTTCTCTTCGTTCTTTACATACAGTGGAGTATAATTTATTTGAAATTTAGTCCACTACACTGTTAAATATTAAAGAATGAAATTTAAACCCCCCCCAAATACCTTGAGTTAAATAACGTTCTGTTATTTTTTACTACCATGTGTGTCAAAATTTATTATTTTAACACAAAATAGTATTATTTTAACTTCATTGGTTTAGTTAAATTAACGAAATATTGAATAGGAGCAGTGGTGACCTATAAGAATAAAAGATAAAATAAATATAAGTATAATTTGACACTACAAATTTAACAGCCTAATTGGAATTTGTTACGTATATACGTGCTAGAATGACTAGAAAAATATTTTTTCATATTTGCAATAAACATTCTAAAATAATTAATTTAAAATAAATTGATGAATATAATAATATATTAATAATAGATTACTTATATATCTGACTTCTTATTAATGGAAAGAAACGCACAAGGATGAACATAGTCTAAAATAGGAATATTAAAAAACGACAAGAAAGTAGACATTTGTAATAATACCTAACTAGATAATTTAATTAAGACTAATTAAAGAGAGATAAATCGAGTCTCTTTAATGGAGATTGCTTCGGCGGATTCTCGAGTCAAAAATAGCAACAACGAGAAAGATAGAAAATCGCGTGTCCTGCACCGACGGAACGTTGGAGAAGAGGAGCGTTGAGACACGTATTTTACGCTGAAAATAGCCGTCTCTCCGTGGTCGAACTTAAGGTTGTAAGTTGCGACTGCAACACGATTTCTCAGGACTTCTCGTTCGCGTCGCGAAAACGAGATTATTTCCGAGAATGAAACGTGCGGCACGTGCTCCATGGTAGAAACAGTTTAATTAACAAACGAGTGAAATGTACGCACCACCCGTCGTCATGAGTGATTTGTTGTTAGAAATAGATTCGAATATGCAAGGCAAAAACTTATATGTTTAAGTTCTTACATTTGTAAGAATTTCTCTCTTTTTTTTTTATTTAATTTATATTTCAATATTTAATTAATATAGTAATAATTTAGTAGGTATTTAATTTATATTTTTACCGCTATTATATGTTATTCAATCAAATATTCCACTACGCATAGAAAATTAATGCGAAATATCTTATCAGCAATTGATTAAAAGTATACATATATATGTATATTTTATTGTCATTAATTATGATTATTCATATTTATTTACGATAAAATTAAAATTATTTTACATAATTGTAGCGCTAATTAAAGTCGCGTAACGTAAATCCTTATATTATTCTATGGTATAGCTATTCATTTGCAAACCATGCAGGTTCCATTCATGTACGCATTTCCGCCAATTATTATGATCGGCACGACTTTTAGGTAGAATAACAATATCGGTTGATCTAATATGGACGTCTTGACGCATTAGATTGTTGCGATTATTGAGTACATTCGTCATCACGTTTTATTCATCGTTACTTCAATAAGAATATATTTAGCAATGAAAGAAAAAGAATAAGAGATTTTATTGCTTTTTCTATTTAGTAAAATATTTTACAAGTCGTTTTTTTTTAAATATTTTTAAACATTTCTTGTACTTCTAAAATATCTGAATAAGCAAATCAAGACAATCAAGAGACACAGTAGTGTCTCGCGCCAAGTACGCGCGGAGCGAGACCGCCCCGTGACTCTTTTACGCGACGCGACGAGTTGCGAGTACCCGAGATGTATATTACATGACTCTCATTTCGTTTTTCCCATTACAGTCGCGACGTCCACGAACGGTGGGAAATATGTACCGCGCGCGATCCTCTTGGACTTGGAGCCGGGAACGATGGACGCCGTTCGTTCCGGCGCTTACGGAAAGCTTTTTAGACCGGACAACTTCGTGTTCGGACAATCCGGCGCGGGTAACAACTGGGCGAAGGGCCACTACACCGAGGGTGCCGAATTGGTCGACTCTGTCCTCGACGTGGTGCGAAAGGAGTGTGAGAACTGCGACTGCCTACAGGGTTTCCAGCTCACCCACTCGCTGGGCGGTGGAACCGGATCCGGGATGGGCACCCTGCTGATCTCAAAAATTCGCGAGGAGTATCCCGACCGGATTATGAACACTTACTCGGTGATGCCGTCGCCCAAAGTGTCCGATACCGTCGTGGAACCCTACAACGCGACCTTGTCGGTGCATCAATTGGTGGAGAACACCGACGAGACCTATTGTATCGATAACGAGGCCCTTTACGACATCTGCTTCCGCACTTTGAAGGTTTCCAACCCGAGTTACGGCGACCTCAATCATCTGGTCTCGCTCACTATGTCCGGAGTAACCACTTGTCTTAGGTGTGCATAAAAATCCGTGACAGTAATAAGCGAATTTGTAAAAGAAGTATATAAAATTCCTCTAATTATCAATACATGATGCAGATGAAGAAATAGCAATACGTAACGTAGATGGTGTTTTTTTCTTGTTTTAAATAACAGTATATTAACTAATAAATCTTTGATTAGCCAATAATGAAACTTCTTTCTTCAAACATGGGTTCATGAATAACGCATGTTGACTTCTTCAGGTTTCCCGGCCAGCTGAACGCCGATCTGCGAAAGCTCGCGGTGAACATGGTGCCCTTCCCACGTTTGCACTTCTTCATGCCGGGCTTCGCGCCTCTAACATCCAGGTCCATGCAGCAATATTCCGCGCTCTCCGTGCCAGAACTCACGCAACAGATGTTCGACGCTAAGAACATGATGGCGGCCTGCGATCCACGCCACGGCCGATACCTCACCGTGGCGGCCGTATTTCGCGGCAGAATGTCGATGAAGGAGGTGGACGAGCAGATGCTAAGCGTGCAGAACAAGAACAGCTCGTACTTCGTCGAGTGGATACCGAACAACGTGAAGACCGCCGTGTGCGACATTCCGCCACGCGGTCTCAAGATGTCCGCCACGTTCATCGGCAACACCACCGCTATACAGGAACTGTTCAAGAGGATCTCCGAGCAGTTCACGGCGATGTTCAGGAGAAAGGCCTTCCTCCACTGGTACACCGGCGAGGGTATGGACGAGATGGAGTTCACCGAGGCCGAATCCAACATGAACGACCTGGTATCCGAGTACCAGCAGTACCAGGAAGCCACAGCGGAGGAGGACTTCGAGGCGGAGGAGTGCGCTGATGACTTCGAGACCTGCGAGCAGGAAAACTGAAGACAGCGCGACGTTCTCTTCTACTATAGGTTTATCTTCAGCCTCTCTGTCTCTGTCCCATCATCGTAGGAGCTCGCATGACCGATCGTGTAAAGCTCGCGAAAAGTTGTCTTTTGATACTTTTATATATAATATACGATGTGCTTTGTAATCGCTGAGACGAACGTAATATAGGCGATCAAGATTACTTTTTTACGAATTGTGTGATACCGAAATATTTATGAAGATCAATATTCGAAGGCAAATGTTATCGCGGCGAATATTAAATTAATGCGAAGAATAATAATATTTAGAATGTAAAATAGCTTCTTCTATTGATCTTGTATTATGTCTATGACACGCCTATGTGTGTATGTTATATTCAGCTTTACTAGTGATAATCATAAGAATTTTGATATGTCATTTGGAGGAATGTGGAATGGACTGGAGTGTAATAAAAATCGTTGAAAAATCAAGTCTTTGTCGCATTTATAACCACGTCGAAATAATGAAACGTCAAGCTGCAATGGAAAAATAGTCTTTTCAAATTTTCTTTTTCGTAATTCTTGTCAATATTATAATACTAAACTTTTGTTAATCCTAATTGTATTATATATTTAGATTTTTTATATTGCGATACACAATCTTACATACAGCAATTTTATTCTTTTCGAATTTATCGATAAAGGCTGCGGTCCACTTGACGCTCCAAATGCTTCGAAGCGCATTCTTCTTCTCCTTTCTTTCAATGAAGAAAGAAAGAGAAGAAGAACGCTTCAAAGCATTTATAGCGTCAAGTGGACCGCAACCGCAAAGTAGTATAAACGGTCTAATTTCTAATATACTCAAAATCATGTCTACAGATTTGTACACATATCAATGGAGGCAACTTCTTTCAAAGAAATTTTTCTGAAAAGCAAGTTCTTCGTTAAGCGTCGGATTTGTGCGGTGTTATTTTGCATATAGTTTATTTAAAATCCAATTTTAGTAAAGTACTTTTTATTATTCCGCATTTTCAATATTTCTAAAAGAAATTATTATATTCTTGTTAAAATTAAAAAAGACTCTCCTCACGCGCTGTATATTTCTTTACCGTCATATTTGTGATTTTTATATTATTTAAAGAATACAGGATAAAATGTAATCTTATATTTTTTATGTATTACGTATTATAGATACCTCAGGCGACATTTCACCTCTGAAGATAGTAGCGGCGGTGAGAGAAATTGTCGCGCAATAACACGCGTTCTCCTTTATTGTACGCAATAATAAAGTGTTTGCCCTCGGGGCACCGATGAGATAATGCGTGATCGCCAATTTTTGCCGAGGCCTTGGCTTCATCAATGTCAGTTGACCAGAAGGACGATAACGAGTTCGATAACGAGACTCGCGTCTAAACGCCAGCGTTTACTCGTCTTATTTAAGGCGCATTTATATCGAGCTACGAACAATGTCATTAACTGATAGAGATGATATTATCAGCGTAACGAAGAGCATTAATTGAGTCGTGTGCATTATGTGAGTTTCATAAACACTAAAATATAGCGTGCTTAGAAGAATCCACTGCAAATATTAAATCGAAAGACCAATTCGGAGTTTTGCCAATACGCCAATATTGTCTTTTATGAACTTCGATCCACCAAAGTAAGCATACAAATGATTAAAACATCTAAAAATTCGTGTATACGAACAACACATATATAAAACGGTATAAAACACTCATAAGAAAGGTAAAAATAACAGATACACAAAAAAAATTGTACAAAAGAATCGTCAAAAAAATTTTGCAAGTGCGCGCGATCCTCCGTGTTAGATCCCACTCTCTTCTACTTCTCCATTTCCTCTTCATCCACTTCCTCGTAGTCTTCCGCCATCGCGTCTTGATACTGCTGATATTCCGACACCAGATCATTCATGTTCGATTCCGCCTCGTTGAACTCCAACTCGTCCATGCCCTCGCCGGTGTACCAATGGAGGAAGGCCTTCCTCCTGAACATCGCCGTGAACTGTTCGGAGATCCTCTTGAACAGCTCCTGAATGGCTGTGGAGTTGCCGATGAAAGTGGCGGACATCTTGAGGCCGCGCGGCGGAATGTCGCACACGGCGGTCTTCACGTTGTTCGGTATCCACTCGACGAAGTACGAGCTGTTCTTGTTCTGAATGTTGAGCATCTGTTCGTCGACCTCCTTCATCGACATCCTGCCGCGGAAGATGGCAGCGACTGTGAGGTACCTGCCGTGCCTAGGATCGCACGCTGCCATCATGTTCTTGGCGTCGAACATCTGTTGGGTGAGCTCCGGTACGGAGAGCGCTCTGTATTGTTGGCTGCCGCGAGATGTGAGTGGCGCGAAGCCCGGCATGAAGAAGTGAAGACGGGGAAACGGCACCATGTTCACCGCGAGTTTTCTCAAATCGGCGTTTAATTGACCTGGAAATCTATAGCCATTTAAGATAAATTATGAATTTATATTATAATATATTTATATTATAATCTTTTTATTTTATCAGTATTTTTATTATTATATTTATAGTACGTTTCAATTTAATAGCCATCATTTATGTATTATAGACCTTAGACAAGTTGTTACGCCGGACATGGTAGCCGACACGAGATGATTCAAATCGCCGTACGTAGGAGTAGTCAGCTTCAAAGTACGGAAGCAAATATCGTAGAGTGCTTCGTTGTCGATGCAATAAGCTTGATCACTGTTCTCCACCAGTTGATGAACCGACAGGGTCGCATTATAGGGTTCCACGACCGTGTCGGAGACCTTGGGAGATGGTACCACGGAGAAGGTGCTCATGATCCTGTCCGGGTATTCTTCTCGTATCTTCGTGATGAGCAGGGTACCCATTCCGGAGCCGGTACCACCGCCCAAGGAATGCGTGAGCTGGAATCCCTGCAGGCAGTCGCAGCTCTCGGCCTCCTTCCTCACTACATCGAGCACCGAGTCGACGAGCTCGGCACCCTCGGTATAGTGACCCTTGGCCCAATTGTTGCCGGCCCCCGACTGGCCGAACACAAAGTTGTCCGGTCGGAATAGCTGTCCGAAGGGCCCCGAGCGCACGGAGTCCATGGTGCCGGGTTCCAGATCGACGAGGATGGCACGCGGCACGTATTTGCCGCCGGACGCTTCATTGTAGTAGACGTTGATCCGTTCCAGCTGAAGTTTCGAGTCGAATTCCGAGTCACCTTTATAGGTGCCCGTAGGATCAATGCCGTGTTCATCTGAAATCACCTCCCAAAACTGCGAATGGTTAAGAATAATTATTAATAAGAATTAAATTCTGAGAAAATATGTATTGGCATAATAGAAAAAGGCAGAAATATGAATTATTAATCAAGAAAAAAGTGATCATGATAAGAGCGGTGCATAATTAATTAAGTGCCATTTCTAGTCAAATGTTCCCAAAAATTTTATATAAACTAATAATTAAATTTTATATAAGTTTCTTAAAGATATTTATTTAAAACATGACGTTAATTATACTTAAATGTGATAGATATTACAACAAATTAACAAATTAATTGAGATTGACATTTTATCGTATTATTTTTTTTTTAGGGATACTAACCTTGGCGCCAATTTGATTGCCGCATTGACCGGCTTGGATATGAACAATTTCACGCATTTTGTATTAGTTATCGTGGAATTTTAAAATAAAATAATTGCACGGAGTTCAATGGTGATTATTCTAATAGCCGCGGAAGAGGTCGGTCCTTAAAATACAAGGATGAGAAATGAGGAGATCGCGGACTTGCTTAAGATGTCATTAAAACAGAAACAGGCGACTGCCAAGTTCTCCTTGGCGACTGTCTGGCCACCTGTATAATTTTCTACTTATTATTCCGTCTTTTCTACTTATTATTCATGGTATTAATTTTAACAATACCTGCAATCGACGAAGTCAATATCCTTGCTCTCGATATGGAACGTGAAATATATTGATCATGCAAGGTTTCTCAGACGATCCGTCTCAATAGATATATTAAGATATTTTATTTAAACTAATTGAAATCACAACAAGATCTTCTTAATAAGAACAAAATGTAAAATCGATGTCTAACCGAACAAATAAAAAAGTATAGCGGCGCGTTACACTCTGGAGTTCTCGTAGATCCCGGACGTCAATTCTCGCACGGCGTATCAATCACACAATTACACGCACACACACCGACGAGTTGGTAGCACACACTTCAGCAGCATAGAAAAAAAAAGACGGGGATTGAATCGTGCTAGTCGACAAACTCAGGCAGGTTTTACAAAGGAAGTACATTATAATAAATGGAAAAATAAATACAATGATTGTCTATACTGGTAATTATGATACAACACGTTGTAAAGGAGTTAATTAATAAGACTGTCTGTTATCCCGTCCCGTGTCTCATTGCGACTTCCGGCACACGGTCACTTCCACCACCGCGCTAGCCGTCCTCGGTCCGACGACCTCGACATTCGTCAGCTCCTCCGCTTTTGGTGCGCTTAAGTTCTTCGCCTCTTCTTCCTTCGAGGGCAGCACGGCAGCTGGCTTCTCGCCCTCCGACGTAGTCGCGCCTTCCTGCGACGCGACTTTCGAGGTAGACGAGCGACTACCCGGTCCGCCGTTCACTAAGTACCTCAACGGCATGGACTCGGACTTGTTTGAACCTTTCCTGAAATCAATATCATCAAGTATCGATACCAAGTTTGTTAATGTAAACATGAAGACGATGATTATTAACATAAAATAATAATAAAAAATAAAATCCGTCAAGAACGATTTGAAAATAAAATCAAGCAATCTGCTATAAAGCATAAATTCGATTACATAAAAAAAATTGTTTTTTGAAAGTTCTCTTTCTTGAAAATAAAATTCTGTTTTTCATTCAGCAATGTGCCAAACCTTTCGTCAGTGAGATTACTAACTTTGGTATCGTCGGACAGGACCACAGCTTGAAATCAGCCCCGAAGAGCTCACCCTCCTCGACCGTCTGCGGCAGATGGATATTGAGCGTCTCCGGCAGGAATACGGAAGTGAGAGCACCGGCGAGGCTCAGCGATCCCATCACGATCAGGGGTAAGACTCTCGAGTAGACCGCCAAATTAATGATGTAAGGGAAGGTGAGGAGGCCGATACCGGCGACGAAGGAGGCTATGCCCATCGCCTGAGACCTCAGTACGGTCGGCAGCAGCTCGCCGACGAAGACGTAGAAGACGGCGAAGGACGCAGCGATGCCGAATTTGCCGATCATCGCCAGGCTCACAGTCACCCAGACCGCGTCTGCTGCGACAAAGGCCGATCATACATGTGTACGTGAAATTTAAGTCCTGATTTTGTCGCTCATGTTATTTTACTCTTCCTTAAATTTCTCTTATCTTTTTTTTTTTTTTTAATAAAAATTTGAAATTTCTGTGAGTATCGTGTTTCTGAAGAGTTTCTGAAGAGAGAAGCTAATGCGTGCAGCGTGACGGTAACTATATAATTTATAAGCAGGTCGAACATTTATTCATAAACGTCGTGACGTCGGCAACAGTAATTGCCTCTCACACGTTGGACGTGTGACAATATCATGACGAATTCAATAAGGTAATGACGTTGAGGCCGCCATGACGCAAAGGCGTGCGATTCGGCTTAATACTTTTATTCAATTTTATCCCGCGGAGATAATCGAATAACGTGGAGATGAGCAACGTTGTAAATGATCGTCATCATACATTTTCTCTCGTCGGTGTTAGGGATATCATATCCGGCGTTCTATATATCCGCGTGCAATATATGACAAAATATGCCAAAATAAATAATTAAATTTAAATATCTAAAATAATTCGAAAATTCAGCGATGTAAAAATATTTCTGTTCACTAAAAATATTTGAATCAGACGTAAATCGACAAAATAGTACCTTCGGGCACGAACATACAGGACACGCAAGCGAGCCCACCAAGCATCATAGTCACGCACAGTACCCATCGCCTGCCCAATCTGTCCATTGCGTACCACGTAATAAAGTACGACGGAATCTCAACAATTCCTCCTACAATGAAGATAAGAAAAATCTGTTACTGCAGGTTTATAATAATTTTTTCAAATGCGTCATCAGAAACGTTAAGACACTGATCACATATGTGAGATCGTGATTCTCTTATGTTAACGAGCAAGTTGGCCAGTACGGGGATTCTCTAACTTTTTAACGACAATTTAGAGAATATTCTTTTCAACGCTGAGTCTTAATTGGTTGGAACCAGCTGAATGTCGCGTTAGCGATCCAAAAATTGTCGTTAAAAAGTTAGAGAATCCCCGTACTGGAGAGAGAAGAATTCTTTACCAATGAAGAAAGCTAGGTAATCGGAGACACCCAGATTAGTCGTGTTGTAGGATAGCCCGTTGTACACCACCGCGTTCGCCACCCAATCGAAAGCGAGAATGAAGAACTTCTTCCTGATGTTTGGATTTGTGATCAGGTCCATAGGCGTCGCGGATGGCGGCGGCGACCTGCTCTCGCCCTCCATATCATTGGAATTCCTACCGTTACACGATATCCCTTGCCTCTTTAATATTTCTATCTGCAAATAACATCACTAATGATTTCATATAGAGCCCTTGTATTATAATAACAAATAATAACAATTCAAAATAATAACAAAGATGATATATATATCTTATTCAAATTTTATAAATATACTTTAATAAATTATTTCATAAATTAACTTAAATTATAGTTTAATATAGTTTAATAACCCGGCGTTGCGCCCAGGATTATCACAAAGTGTCAAAGGGATAAAATCAGAGGGAAGGGATGGGGTGTTCAGGTCTCTGTAGCCTATATTTTCCGCAAGGGCCTAAAGAGTAACTATGCAAAATTGGTCCAGATCGATCAAAGGGTTTAGGAGTTAATAGGAAACATACAGACAGACATTCTATTTTATAATAGACTAACAATAAGCAGGAGGAATTGGCGATTAAATAGTGAAGTTACCTCCATCTTTCTGAGAAAGTTCGAAGGCACTGTTTTACCGTTGACTTTTGCCATTTGCTGGACGATCGCTTCCGCCTCGTCTATTCTATTCTTACTGAGAAGCCACCGCGGTGATTCGGGAATGATCCAGTAGTAACTGAAGAGAAGAATGAAAGGCACCGATGTGGCTAACGATAGGGTATACCAGTGTCTTAACAAGTAACCCTAATAAGAACAAAGGAAAAGAACAAAAGCACATAAAAAGCATATAATGACAATTCAATTAAAATAGTTACTGTGTTTTTAATCTCGAGGTTTTCTTGCCAAAACTTGAAATTTCAACAAAATTTACGGCTCCCGTGCGTATCTGATTGTGAGTGCGCGCGTACTTATTGTTAGCTTCGGGGACCATCTGAATGCAGAATGTTTCTATTGTATTAGCATGCAACGACCGACCACTCATATTTGCATACGCTCGCACCGTATGATACACGCTGATGGATCGCTTGCAAAATGATCCGCGTTGCACCCTCGCGTTGAATCCATTGCGAGATCCGCGAGTTGCTAGCAGCAACTCACGGGATAATGCGAGCTTTGAGGTATTCGCGACGGCGAGATTTTGCTTGAAACGACTAGCGTATACGTCACTTTGCCCCTTTAGTATTTTATAAAGAAAGGGTACTTACCAGCAGCGCCAGAAGAGACATCGCCATGGCGAAAAACATGGAGATCACCATCCCAGCAAATGTTCGGTATCTCGGTCCCATCAACTCGAGAGCTGCAACGAAATTTACACCGTGCAGAAGTATTTTGCATTTCACACGTTACGTCGATATCGATGTTTCTATCGCGTTTTTGCAGTAACAATGACTGAAAAAGACGGTTCTCTGATCTTTCGAACTTTTCTCCTGCATTTAAATTTTTCTTGAAACTTTTTTGTATTATACTTTTTAATAAGGATGCTTATTAGCATCAAAAAGTTAAATCGATTATCGATTTAAACATGTAGATTTACTGTTCTAACAAAAAGAGCTGTGTTTAAAGACTGATTAAAATTAAATAGCTTGTGATTTATGTGTGCCCAACATACCGAGTATGAAAGGTATCTGATAAATGGCAGGAAAAAAGAGACCATTCACGGTCCTCAGCGCCGTGTAGATCACGTAATTCGGACTGAAGCTCGTGGCGATGGAGAATATCACTTCGAGAAACAGGATGGCGAAAAAGGACGTCCTTCTGCCCCATTTGTCCGCGATCCAACCGAACACGACGTTGCCGAAGAGGCTGCCCACGTAGAAAAACGTCGTCGACGTGGAAGGCCACCAGCTGTTGTCACATACCAGGTCTAGCTATGTGGATGTAGAACGCCATTAAACTACTTCCCCAGCGTGAAATTGTATATCGCGGCGGAAGTAATCCGATGATTAAAAGTAATAAACTAATTTACTAGATAAACTGAAATAAAAAATAATAAAATATTCAAATCATCAACGCGTAATTTATTCATTTCTGTTATTTCTACAGAAAATGTCCAAGTTTTCAATACAATAAAAATCGAAATTTAATTAATTACGTTAAACAATAAAATGGAAACTTTTTGTGGAGAATATACGTGTTTAGTTGATTAATTAGTTTTAAGAAGAATTGGAAGCGTGTATGCTTTAATTAATTAGACTGTTTTAAAGTTCCTGTTTCTGTTTGCTTATTTAATCGAGAGATGCAACTTATAGACAAACCAAATTGTCGATAGATAGATGTCAAGAACGAAAGCTGAAATAAGATTACTATCACGATAAAAAATTTTCACGCAACCGATGAGATTACAAATAATAACTACGTGGTGACTTCAAAGGGCGAATGGTACCAAAGAAATAATTGGTCCGAAAAAGTGATTAATCGCTATCGTTTTTTCCTACATGATCATAAGTGTGTGTACGTCTGTAACGCGCATGACATATGCAATTGCGGCCGTCGCGATTCTGATGAATGTGACTCCGAGATCTTACGAGAGAACTTGACACGTTTGCATCATGGTACAAGAATATAAGATGCTGTAATCCCAGAATGCGTGAACCCTCGTTCAAATTAATGAAAATTCTTAAACTCACACAGATACGAATATGAGAATACAACGTGAACCGTACGGCTGCTTAATTGTTTTAACGATAAACAAAGCTTCAGATATACAAATGCGATATGTTAGAAAATATTTAGTCATCATCATCATCATCGGCGCTACAACCCGGTATGGGTCTCGGCCTGCCTAGAAAATATTTAGTAGACTTTGGAATATAGTTTCACCAAAATACTTAATGTCAAAACTTTAAAGGGCTCCGATTAAATTTTCGCTGAAAAAAAAATCTATTAGAAACTCATCGCAGAATTGGTCTTTCTTTATATATATGTATTTAAAATAAAATTTAATTATGTTATTATTTATTATTGTAAATTAAATTTCGAAGAATTACATGCAAACAGACATTTGGCGTGATCAGATAATTTTAAGCAATTTTTATTTAATTTGGAGCAATGATGTTTAATCCTTAAGTACGCAGCTTTGCATAATATAACATGCGAAACTACTTTTCACAATGTTCCATGTACTCTCTCTCTCTCTCTCTTATAAAGTTTGAACTGAAAACGCGCAGCTTTGCATATCTGTAAAAGTGTAAAGAACCTTTTCTGGCCCTTCTGGCTCTTCTTTCCTTTTTGGATGGGAAAGTTCTTCTGAGCCCTCAAGGGGGGAGGTGTTCAAATTAGTAAGAATTTTTTAAATATTTTTTTAAGATTCCTTAAGCAGTCATTATTTATTTAAGAAATACTTAGAACGCTACGAAAAATTGCGTATTTAAGGAGATTAATATATTAAAGTCAAATATTTCACATAATCCAATAAATATTTGCCAAGACTGCCAAGAGAAGCTCGACAAGTTTATCGCAAAAATGCGCTGAGATTTAACGTCATAAAGCATCCTGTGCATACGTAGAATGCATACGGAGTTTACGGAGCTGTGGGCCGACATTAGTGACGAACCGAAGTGCGTGCTCGCACACGTGTGAACACACGCGTCACTCGGCCGATCGTCATTTGTTCGTCGATCCAGCATCGGCGACACACGCACGCGGGGAACGCGCGCGAGGAGGAATGGAATCGGTGGAGGGAAGCCGCTTTGAGGGAGAAGGAGGGGATGCCGCTGGACCACGCTGGACCAGCGCAGCGGCGCGGTGGAAGGGGCGTCTCATCTCGTTGCGTTTACGCAGGAGGCTACCGACGTAAACGCGCTCGTGTTTATCGCGAGTGGGGGGGCACGTGCGTGTGCATATGTGTGCGGAGCTTTTTAGCATGGAAATCGCACACAGGCTCGTAGGCGACGGGCGCGCGTATGCGTGCGCGTATATCCGTACGCGCGCGTCCGAAGAACGCCAAGGTGTATTGGTGAGCTTCCCACAGCGAGAGGTGTCCATCACCCTCGTTTGACAGGAGGAACACGATCCCCCCTTCGCGCCCTTTAAAGCCCCCGTCTCACCTTGTCTCTTTCGTTCTTCTCTGCCACGATCTCGCGCGGCGAACCCGACACGAACACCTCGATGATCGTATGTTTGTTGATGCAAGTGGTATGACGATAATTGCGGATACATTTTGTGCAATTAGATTTTAATAATACTCCAATTAGAGAATTATGCATGTATATTTTTGGCAATTATTTTCCCTACCAAGTAACGAAATATAGGTACCTATAATTTTTAATAGATTCGTGCGATATCGCGAAATCGCGAAAGTATAAAGAAAAATCTTGAATCATTTTTTTAATACGTTTTTCTCTTATTAGTAACGAGGATGCTATTGCATCGGGACTTTCGAGAGGTGCATCGTTGAAGACGTTAACTTTTCATACTTGGAACTGTGTGAGAATTTCCATTAATTTGAAGATGCAATTAATGTAATGTATCAGTAAAAGCAACGTCCGAAAGTGCTGTTGCGAATTAATAAGCGTATCCAAACAAACAAAATCGCAATCGAGTGGCTATTAGCCTCGACAAATAAAGTCCACCGGTGCGGGTGTTAATAGTTTTGACATGAAGTCTGATTTAAGCAAATTGCCACTCACGGACTTTCGAGGTCTGCGCGAAACGCGCAAAAGGTAAATTGCGCGGAAAGACAGGAGAGTGTGCCCGCTGATGATGATGTTATCGAGTTATTGTCAAGGGCAGTGCACGCGCCCATAAGGACACTAATAAGTAATAACACGCATGCATGTATTTCATCACCCTGACACACTTCGAAATCAATATTGATATGACCGCAGTGCCGTTCATTACCGCGATTGTTTGTGCTGCGCTCGTTGCGCAGGTTTAACATTAAAATTGAATTATACATCGCGTTTTGAATTACGGTGACAATATTTGTAGAGCGATGCATCGAAGTAAGTTTCAAAGTGTTGGACCATGAGAAATAAATGCAAAGAAACGATACTAAAACTGTTGCATCAGTTGCAGGAATTGGTGGTTTATCGATGGTGATAAATAATCCACTAATATATAATCCAATTTCTAAGCTAACATCGAAATTTGACACGATTCAAAAGTTTCTACTCTCGCCATGCGATACTTATCTAGGACTGTAGCAGTTTCATCTATGCGTTTGGGTACGCGTATTTACACGCTCCGGATTTACGCAGACACATGACGCAAAGAGCCATCGAGGCAAATCCTGTCCTTCCGTTTTCCGTTCTTAATCGCTATCACTTTCTACCGTAGCCATACACTATGCAGCCACATACGCTGACGCTTCAGTCACCCCTTTTATCGTTTATACATCGCTTGTTTCGTTACGAAAAAGTCACGCTGCCCTTGTCGATACATATATTTTTCATCTATTACGTCTTACGAAGTGGCTAATCAAGCAAGTTTGCACAGGTATTTCTAATTGCGATCGCTATCGTTTAAGTTATTCTTTAAGTTATTCCTATTGATTTAAGATAGATGCTTTACTTGTTCCTGGCAATTAATGTGGAAGGAAAACTCGGAGTTTTAGTTTGAATATCAATCTAAAGTCAGCGATTTTCAAGCACTCTCGCGTGTCCATACATATTCATGTATTCATTATGCTGCTCATTGATCCGCGTGATATAGAACGATGGCATTCTAAGGAGCCTGCGGTGGAACAAGGAACAAGCAAGAAATAATTCTTCATGAAATATATTTATTCAAATTGCCGTCTGTTATAACGACAAATCAACTAATGCTACTTTATAAGAAAATGCAGTCGAATTTAGTTATGAAATAATTTGGTTATTGATTTTATACACTAGCAATAAAGATTATTAGGCTAAAGTCCAATGGGATGGCACCCAAAAGAGGATGGAGCTCGTAAATTTCTATGAGTTATATAAAAATAAAAAAAGGGTACAAATTAGGAATTTGCACATTGCTTCACTAACATTTTATTTCGCTCATAAAGCTTCCTCTATGAGGAAGCCAAATTAATATAAACAATTAATATATATTAAGACCGTTGAGATATACAATCAATAGACAAAGGAAAGAGCCATTTACGGTCTAAGCTTGGATCTTAGATAGCTTAATAATATTTCTATATTATACGCGTATTTTCCAAATTAATAAACATTCCAAATTAATAAATAGGACTAATAATTATGCATCAAATAAAATACAAGCTTCCTCATAAGAGAAAGCTTTATGAGCGAAATAAAATGTTGATGAAGCAACGTGCGAATTTCTAATTTACATACTTAAAAATTGTGAGAAAGCAATGTGCAAATTCCTAATTTGCGCACTTACAAATGGTGAGGAAGCAATGTGCAAATTCCTATTTCTGAATCTCTTCTGAGATGGTTGTGTCAAGTAATACTAATAATTTAATTGTAATTATACGAGTGTCATGGCGTTCGATACAGAAAGCGAACTACAGATGTAAATTGTATACCTAAAGTACGAAATATGGATATAAATTATCTTTGCCTGCGAGATAAATTAGATCCGGGCAGGAAGTAGCGGATACACGCGGTGTATTCGTCTTCGGCGAGGCTTGTCACATGTCGACACGGAAAAGACAATGACCCGTTCCACGGTCTCGCGCGGCGTGATGTCATTAGAGCGAAGCTCCTAAATCGAGCACAATAAATCATCGGATCGGAAGTAAAGTGTACAAGCACGCCTGCCCACACGTTTTGCCACTAGCCAACGTCTCTCCCTCGATACATATATAGATTCGCGAAAAGAAGAAAAACACTTCTCTAATGTCCATTTCCACCAATGCGGATTGACTTTAATCTCGGTTTAACTTATCCTTCATCCTTTTCTAGTTCTAAAAGTTAGAAAAAATAGAAAGTAAATTAAGCCGAGATTAAAGTTAATCTACATTGGTAGAAATGGACATAAATCGACCAAACCAGTTCCAAAAGAATAACTTCGTTGTTTCATAACGAAGCGATGTGTCACGTACCTATTAATTAAGCAAGCGCGTGTTACGTAATCAGAAAATTTCAATCCAAATGATACTTTAGAAATAGAATGTATACCTAAATCGTTATTGCAATCGTTGCCTATCGGTATGTCATGTTATCTCAACTATCTTTTCGAAAATGGAAATTGCGTTACAGGAACGTCTCGCGGAGATACGAGTCGTTAGACGATCGCTAAAAAAAATTTACGTAAGAACGCGAAAGACGCGGTAATGATCGACTTGCGAAGATGCGAGGAGAGGAGAAAAAGGAACAGAAAATTAAGAAAAAGAGAAACGGAAGCTGGTCACGTTGAATCCGGCAGCAACTAAGTACGTAGGAACATATACCCTCTGCATGAAGAGAGCCTGGCAGTTTGTGCGAGGCGTTTGATGTGACATATCGCTTGATATCACATGACCGGATGCGGGGGTAGGTAAATTGGTCGGCAATTGCTGACGCCACCAGAGCTGCAACCTATCGGCCAGTCACTCGGTCGCTCATCAACCTTGTTCACCTGTTGACGATTCTCGTAGCTGGGAATTCTCGCGTGTCGGACCTCGGACGAAATCTCAGAAAACGGTCGCGTCAACGCAAAACGCGCTACATCACCTCTCGCAATTTCGGGAAACGCGTGACGAATCGTTCCATCATGCCGGCGATGTTGATGGATCGACCTATTATCGCTCTGTCCAAGATTAGATATATATATTTTTAACGCTGCTCTTGCAGTGCAATTAATTTATACGGCAATTTGTTATGCAATAATATTCCGACAAAAAAAAAACCAGAGGCGACGGGAGGCTACATTAATTCCACTAATAATTTAATTCGCTAACTCGATAATGGTGTAGCGAAAACGTGACGCGCATACAAATCAACGAGATTTATTTCCCACGTTTATCGCATTAAATTAAATCCCGTTGCAAAAGGGAGCTAAATTCGACTGTTGCTGTATTTCACGTCAGTTAAATAAATTTTGCGGATGATTATTTGAAAGGACGGAAATGCACAATGGCTGTAATTCATGTTACCGTTGGATCGCACCGAATAAAAAACGACCGGGCGCGCGCAAACATCGGGAAGAGAGAGCGGATAAAATGAACAAATATACAATAAATGTAAACGTGATACCGCGTGAAACGATGATAGGCTTAATGCCACGCGCTTATCAGACATTTTGAGAAACGCGCGAGGAGTATGTGGTAATTCTGATTTATCAGTTGCAATGTCATAAACGAATGTTCCGAGAGACTAACACTCATGATATGCAAAATAAATATTTCGCTAAATCCATAATTTCGGCACGTAAACGTACCTACTTTTTTGCAAGACATCACACTGTTAAATATTAAAAAAAAAATGAAATTTAAACCCATACCTTGAGTTAAATAACATTTTGTTATTTTTAACTACCATGTGTGTCGAAACTTATTATTTTAACAAAACGGGATTATTTTAACTCCATTGGTTTAGTTAAATTAACGACATATTAAGTAGGAGCAACGGCGACTTATATTAGGAATGATAAAAAATGACTCAGATTGAGCACCTACGATTTGACATTATGAATTTAACAGTGCGCTTTTCGCGTTTTAACAACAACGTCCTGTTTGCGCTGCGAGAGTCTTCAACTCGCAGACTATTGCAATCTGCGAGATTATTTTATGGTTTTGTGATTTATCGCATATATCAATCGTCTCATACAATGCCCGTTATAAGATTGCAATCTTCTAGCGCAGCAAAGTCGGTGGAATCGAATAGAAGAATAAATGCGAAGAAGAAAAAACACGCCTAAGATCCTCGACCCCGTGCATCGCGATTCCCATTACATTACGCCAGCAGTTCACCGCGTTGTCTAATTGTGGCAATTTAATAATGTCTTAATGAACACTTACGACTGCTGCCACGTGATCGCGAGGTTTACCCGCCGGCCCAGTTGTTTTCTTCAGTATTCAAATACGGCGGAAAATTGCCACTTCTTTCGGAAACGCGATACGCGGTGTTGACTTATGTTAGCTGCGGACTTAACATGAACACTTGTAGCCTTCTCGAGTAGCTTTGCAGCAAATCTAATGTGTAAAATCGCAAACACAGAGCACTGACAGCAATAAAATATAAATAAAAGATAAGAAATAAATTACATTCCATTTATATTTAGTGCCTTTATATATAAAACAATTTTTGGATTCGGCTAAAGATTAAGAAATGCATGCTTTATTATCACGGAAGCCATTTAATATTCCACCAAGAATTTAATCTCTATAATGTGAATGTTTACGAAAATACAGTGACGAAAATTGCAAGCGAAATAATGGGTCCTCGTCATAGGCAGAGGGTGTGACGAATCATCTAGGATAGATAGAATTGAAAATGTTAATTTCACGCCTTCCGGAGCTCATATATATTATTAAGAAAATTTGTCTTGTATACTTAATCTTTTTCAATAACTAAGTGAGAAGATCAATTACTTTCTTCTAATTTCTTTTATTTCTTTTCTCTTTAGTCAAAGAATTAATTTTTAATGATATTCTCTTTCTCTCTCTCTTTTAGTTCGCTGCGAGGAAGTATAATTTATTTCGTTCTATATGTTTTCATTGCAGATGTAAAACATGCCGATTGCAATTTGAATACTTCACGACGGCGATAGAAATCGTACCGGGAGGTGTGACCGGGAGATACGGGAACTTTGTGTCTCAACATTTGGCCATTTCGTTCCACGATGTCGCGCTTAATCGGAACTAATCGCGCGTAATCCGCGCAACACGTACGATTTAATTCGTTCGCGCCAATCATACTCGTCATCGCCGGCAAATACTTCACGGAAAGCGAGACCGTGCGAGAACATTATGAAGACACGTAACTTCTCATTCCGCGAACGGGACCGCAGAAAACTCGCCGCGTTGCATCGCTGGTGCACAAACGCCGGGACACACTACGAAGCCAGAGGCCAAGGCGACGTGGGTGAAATCCGATGCTATGCGAGGAAGAAATTTGTCGGCGACGATTAACGCTCGTGGGAGTATTAAGCAAATCGTCAAAGTATATTTCGCGCTACGACTAGAGAATAGGGAAACTAAATGTGCATTTATATTCAGACAATTCTCTTGTCTTTTCGGCATTTTTATGAGAATTGATCCACAACTGGTACCTAGACCGTCTAGTCCGTGGATGACGTTATTTCACACACATTTAATAAAAAACATTATAAAAGACATTAATTAAACCGAACTAAATTGATTATAAAGTATTCTTCATGATTGATTGTATCCGTTAAATATTTTATCATATTTTTGAAATCTTTACGGATAAGAATATGAATCTTTCTCCTATTAATGCTTCAGCACCGTACTTTACTTTAAAGTCCACTCGCGTATGAAAATGTTTTTTTTTTATTCGCGAATTTACCAAAAAAAATGATTCTGCATTGGAAATAGATAATGAGAGGTCTGTATCAATGATTAATGAATTTAATCTGTCGAAACAGACTTATTTATTATAAATTTAACTTTGTTGACTTATTATTTATTAGATATATGTAAATGATTGCGGGTGGAATAATTTCATTTTTGCGAACGCTCTAAAGTCGATATTCTATAACATCCTGAATGACAATATAGTTTTGTTTTGTTCAGATTTTTTTACAACACCTAGAAGAACATAAGTAGATATATTAAGCGGTTACACGACCCATAAAGTCGAAATTACACCAACTGCAATAATTTAAATTTTTTTCACGGCGCGTTGTATTATATAACGACGGGTAACAACAAAGACATCGTTAAGCAATTAAATATGCAGGATACCGGAAAACGTTGAATATATTCTGTTGACTATAGTTGTCTTTAGATAATTGAGATACTTTACCTATTTAAAAGTGATTATTTTGAGTTGGATGCATCTCCAAATTAAAAACTACTATGATTATTGTTTGTGGTAAAAATAATTGCTTGTCTTTCGATGCATGAAGACAGTTAGAAATTGAACTTGGATTCCTCTACAATTCATCAAAGCCATCTAAACAATCCGTAAGAACTGCTATTGCCCACTCACAATCAGTGCAAAACGTGAGTGCCTCAAGTGCCTGATTACGACGGAAACAGTCGTCTCGGCACGCCGGCGAATCGGTGCACGCGGTCTTTTTTCGGTGAAAGAGAAAAAGTCGAGTTTACCTCGGTCACGAGGGTGCTGTCGTAGTCCCTGGTATCGTAGTTCCATCCGTACCGGCACCCGACGATCGGCCAGTCGGGGCTACTGACCGGTGGCAATCGGGTCGACGGCGAATCAAACGACGGAGACGTGGTCAACGACGGGCTGTCGGTGGTGTTGGACAGATTGGCGTTTTGGAGCCACGAATCGATTATCTCCGTGTAATTCACGTCGTACATGCGACACTTTTCATAAACCCTCCTGCCATCGGGCTTGACCGTGTACGGCAACGAGAGCGCCTTCCTCTCCTCCAACGACATCAGATCCGTCAGGTTGTCCAGCTCCGGTATCCTGCACCAGTGCTCTGGCGAGGCACTCACGAACACCTATCTCGAAATCGCGAGTCTTAATTAAGATTAATTATTCGGACCTGTACATTGTTATTGCATCTGCCTTTTACCGCTTGCAACGTTGCTAATTTAAATATTATATAAATTTGAATGTCGAATATCCGCGTTTTTTAATTCATTTATTTGCTTTCGCATATACTTTATCAAGCTAGAATTTAAATCATCGCAAAAATTCTCACGTGTATAACAACAGCAAACTCACTACTAATTTTTATCTACATATATGCGAGAAAATTGTATAGATAATTTAATGTTGCATTAATATTAATCAGATCAATGTATTCCAATTATTCAATAAAAATATTAAAAATTTATTTTATTTATTGTATTTTGCGGTTCACGGTGTTCTTTTAAAAGATAAAAATATGTTCTTAATTTATGTTACATAAATTAAGAACAAAACTTATTCCGCGTCATGACTTTTTAGAGGGCCGGTTGTTCCAACCTTCGGTAAATCAACTAATAGTCAAATCATATGTGTGTCTTTGTTTTTCTTTTAAATTAGACAAAGATAGACATATGATTTAACTGTTGATTAGTTTACCAACAGGTTGGCACAACCGGCCCTTAGTGCCTCAATGCATTAATCCCCATCTCGATAATGATCTCCAAACAGGGCACACCTCCGGGGTGACATCAGACAACGTGCTTACTTGTGAGAACGCCAGGAAGGCGGCCGGCAGGGTGGCGGGTATGCACAGCAAGTAGTACATGATGTTCTGGTATCGGCCCTTCTCTCCCACGTGTACCAGCACCTCGTCGAAGTCGATCGAGCTCATCTTTCCGGCGATGCCGCGACTCTGCCGTGTCTCAACAGTTTGACCACGACGGTGTGGAAGACCACCACGGCGGCGGCGGAGACGACGACGACGACGACGACGATCGTGCACGATGCGACGGTGGCGTGGTACACCTTCGAATTACACGGCATGACCGCCGTCGCTCATCCTCGAAGGCAGCCACGCCGAATTACAAACGCACGTTTCTCGCCCCCTTCGTCCGAGAAGACCGCGCACCGAGGAAGTTTCCTCCTCCTTGGCGCTGTCTCTACCCTCCCCTCGTCTCTTCCACCCCCGCCTCCTCCACCTCCTCCTTCTCCTCCTTTTTCTCCTCGTCCTCCTCGTCCGCCCCCTCGTCCTCCGGCCGTTCCGCTGCCTCACTCCGACGTACCCCCGAGCGTGCACCCGAATCGGGCTGTTTCAAGAGCGGCGGGCTTTCCACGATTCGGACGCGTGCTACAGGTGCTACTGGGCTCAAGGTCGCTCACGGTACCACCAGGATCACTGCTGTCAAACCTAACGAGTCGCGATTGATCGGGTCCGAGATGCCGATCTGCATCCGGCTGCAATTATGAGCGCGTTGCACCTCATGTCTCATGTCGCACGAATCTCCCGCGATCAACACCGACGAAGCTCCCCTTCGAAGAGCTCACCGAAAGCGCGCCAAGTAGATCGCGACGCGAACATCGATCAGTTTGGTCCTCAATCGCGAGGACTCGTGGACGAGAAGAAGGAAGGGGAGACAGGAAGGAAAACGATAGCTGTAGCTCGCTCGATCGCCAAGTGGGTCTGACCTCAGTCGATCCTCTTCCACTTGGCGCGCTGCCTCGAGAGGATCGAGTTAGTCTCTCCGCTTCGAATCTCAACAACCCTCCCGGCGAAAATCGCCTTGCGACTGTTCACCACGTCTTCGCTCGCGGTAACAAGGGGATTATCTCGACGATCACCTCGAGCGGTCTCAAGTGTGTCATCGAAAGCGCACACTCGCGGTTTTAAGTCCTATAATCGATCACGCAAACTTCTTTCATTGAGGGATCCGATTCACCTGATCGCGCGCGCTCATCGCGGTGATCATTCATTCCTGGACTGTTTACGGAAGTGTCTGATTGACTCGCCGTGTCTCTCTTTCTCTCCCTCTCTCCTTCTCTCTGTTAACGTGTGCATGCGTTTATTAAACGAACGCGCGCGTTCTAATGCACTACTCGCCGACGCAGCTCTCCTCGCGCCGCAATTGAAGTTTGAACACTCCTCGAACACCGCTCTCGCGACTCACTCGCGACAGCGCAGCGGCTCCTCGTTTCGCGGCTCGAGGGACCGTCCCTTCATCCTCGTTCACGCACCGCGTCCGCCCACCACGTCACGATCGCGATCACGAGCGCGATAGATCCCCGCGTGGATCCGGTCGCGCTGCGATGCGGGCTGCAGCGTTAACGTCCGTCGTCCTCGCGATAGAGCGGCTCATACGCCGCGGCGGGCATCGCGGCCACGACGATCAGCCATTGCCGGAGAAGACCTCCTCTCTTCTGATCCTACCGAACATCATCTTCGTCGGAGTCTCTCCACCTCCTCTCTCGGCCGCGATTGAGAGCCGCCCGCCGTCGTCGCGAGTCTCCGAACGCTCGTCCGCCTCGCCACTTCTCCGTCCTCTCTCTCTCTCTCTGGTCTCTGTTCTTTCTCGCTCCCTCTTTCTGCAAACGAAATTTCCTTCGTAGCAAAACGCTATTTGTCCGTCGCGCGTCGTAAGTACTCCGCTGCTCGTTAGCTTCCGCGTGCGACGCGCGCGATCACGAGCAATCTCGAACATATAGCGCCGGCGGATCTGACATAAGGATCGGACCCGCGTCTTCCCAAGAAAACACGTTATATTCTACAAAAGTGATATCGCGCAATAAATATCATAAATATCAAACGATTACTTTTCTTTTTAGAGAAAATAATGAAATCTTTTATTGATAAAGAGCCCTATACAGGGGTTTCTCGAAGATATATTTCATGTGATTCAACTTTTCTCTGTCGATTTGATATATAACAATACGAATTTTGTATAATACAATTCGTTATCCATGATATTCATGTTTGTTAATACTCACTTCTCCTATTCTTCATAATCGTTCTCTTCTTTTTACTTATCAACTATTCTTACTTTTGTGAGCCCTGCTTATTCGAACGTCTTAAATCCGCATAGCACGACTTTACCCTTGTACTTAATCATTGAAGAGTTATAAATCCGTGTACCTAATGTCTTCCTCGAAGTTTCAATTTTCCATTTATTATACATATGCATAAACGCGTACATTTTTTTTCACGTATTAATACATGCGAGATAAATTAGTTTTGAGATTAATTTGTATTAATTATTCAATAAACACAAATATCCAAAAAACGCAAATATTCAGCAGACATTAGGTTACGTGTAAATATACAATTATCTCGAACTTTTATCTATTTAACAAGTTAAGAATTTTAATCGACTTTAACTGGCAATATTTCATCATCATTCCGATATGAACATTGAAAAACTGCGAGACGACTTGATTTGTCAGATTCACACAGCACCTTTCAGATCAAATCAAGACGATAAATCCGACCATAAATTTTGGTCCGTTGATGTAATTTCTGACGCTTATATATAAAGATCATATTTAAATAGTTTTAATTTTTATTGCGAAAAATTTTATCTATTAATTTTTTTGTCTAAAATAATTTCGCGCAATAGAATTCCTTTGACTGTAAAGATAAATAAATTATAATAAATGTTTAAATAATCACATATGTATGTGATTGCGCTGTCTAAATCTCAGTCTTTCGGTTTATATATTCGATCATATCAAATGATAATTAACGTCTAAAAAATTCGCCCTTTTATTGTTTGACCTATATTAATCGACCGAATCGTGTAGATCCATAATTAGATCATCGTTGTCACGGTCACGTGCGCGTCAGTAAAGTAGGTATGCAAAATCTACAAAGGCGGGCACGTGCTGGAAAAACTGCGGATAAATGACAAATTGTCGCGGACAGCAATGGTGCAGTCAGATGCGGATTCACGCCTTTCAACAAAAGTGTATGTATTTCCTGTTACGTTTGTAACTTGTTATGCTATTTTCAGCGTTGGAACATGCGAATGTAAATCTCGCTTGCTTGGCGCAAAAAGAATCGCGCGATTCCATAGTATTTACCCCCTTCAACCTACCCCTTTTCCCCAAATCTTCCTCCAAAAACGGCGCATTTCACTTTTTCTACAAAGTGTACTTTCGAAAAAAAATACAAATTGAATTAAATCCTAGTTGAAACTGATTATTGAAGTGAGTTTAAAAGCTGCGTGAAATGACGGACGAGACATCTATATAAATAAGATATAAGATATATCTATTAACCGTTTCCATTACCATTAATTAAAATTAATTGAGATTTGATTGAATCTCCTTTAGTTAACTCGAATTAAAATGCTTACGAGAATGGCTTAGCATGAATTACTCTAATATGCATGCAGATGCAATATCCCTCTGGAAGGTGAAATGTCAAACGTACTGAGCACACGCGACGATAACCAGAATAAGGGAACGCTTATTGCAACCAGTTCCGTCTATCAGTCTGCAAAAATGCGTTCCTATCGAGCAGCGATGAGAATAATAACATGCGATGTTTCAAATCTGACGTCATCTGATGTAGGCTACGATAAGTACAGGTGTATAAACACATTTCGCTGTTCGTTTTCAGTACGTTTGTAAATTACGATCATCCGGCGCGATTGCAGGCGCGAATTACGTCGCCATATAAGTAATTTTCTATTTTTCGTAGAGACAAAAATCTCTGACATGCGCTCGACATTGTTTATGAATCGTTTGTATACTTAACATGATATGCCCAGCTATAAACCGCTAATAAAGTAAAGAAGCTGTCTATATATGTCACGATTTAACACTGTGTGTTGCATCTCGTAAAAGAAGAAGAAAAAGAAAAAGAAGTTGCATCTCGTAACCTATAGCAGCATCTATTACTTTTCAATATACTAATTGTAAAATGGTAATATACACATTCTGTGATATACATATTTCTTATCGTGCAAGATATAAAATCGCTATACCTCTAAGGGCCAGTTTTTCAATAGTCGCTTAACTTTAATCTTAGCTTATCTCACTCTTCGTATCTTATATAATTATCTCTTTTAAAAAAAGATGAAGAGTGAGTTTAGCTAAACTTCAGTTTAAACGACTATTGAAAAACTGGCCCTAAATGTCTTAATAATGCTCGGTATATTTACAAATTAATATAATTATGTAATATATTGCATAATTTTCTGCGTGAACGTCCGCGCGCGGGTTTTTTTGCTTTCTTTTGTCTAAGGACTCTTTGACTAATTAGAGAGAGAGACGGTAGATATTTAAAGCGGAGTCTACAATGAGAATTTAAGGCGTAAAATTTAAGTTTTAAGCATTAAGCCGTAAGAAATTGACAAATCACAGTCGAATGTGAGAAGAACATTTGACTGTGATTGGTCAATTTCTTACGGCTTATGCCATGGCTTAAAGCTTAAATTTTACGCCTTAAATTCTCATTGTAGACTCCGCTTTAAGGCAGCGAAACGTAGCAAAATGAATGAAATGATCGCACATGCAAGTTATGGCCAGATAAGACCGTGACATGCCCACGTGCTTGCCGATAAATTAATATCGTCACGAAATCGTCGATAATCGAGCTTGTAGCGTATGCCTATCTTCTTCTCAAAGAAGTCTTTTCTCGTCGAACGAATGATAAGGACTCGCGCGGGCTTAGAATGTTGCCAAGATTTTATTACTGTCTGGAACGACTCGACCTATCAGGATTTTGTTAAGATGTGGCGTGATCATGTGCAAGCAAATTGTGGAAGTTTTGACGATACGAAATGTTGACATTTACTATTTTGTTTGGCAGCATCAACAGTTTTGTCATCAAACTGATAATGCATTTTTTCTCGCGCAAAACGATGCTTCTGTATTTGGAAAATTTTTGTATTTGGAATGTTTTTGTGTGGCTTACACTGTTTTGATAATGATATGCACTAAAGACAGTAGATCAACTTATATGCATTGTCGTATCGCGAATGAATGTTACAACCTAACGTGAGCGTTAATGCGATGTTAATCTTTGGAATTACAATGGCAAATGGATTCTGCTCTGCTTGCTTTCACCAATAAATCAAATTTCTATATTTCACTTCTAACCAAAACGCGATCTTTTAGAATTTTAATGAAACCCGAAACAAGTAAAATTAATTTATAATTTTTCCTGTTTAGCAATTCAGTAATAATACACACTAACGTTTTCTTGTTCAAAATTTTGACTTTAATTCTTGAATTTTAATTGACAAAATAATTTACGGTCAGAATAATAATCAGCGATAATAATTTCATAATTTAACCGACTAAATAATTGTTACAAAATAAAACGCCTGTTTTTGAAACGAAGGAGAGAATAAATGATAAAATGAATAAATATAAGAATGCTTATTTATTATGCTATCATGGCTTATCGAAATCCTAATTTGCGACCGGCTTCCTTCAACCTGCAATTGCAAGATCAGAGCCACGACGCTTTTTTCCTATTTAGCCTGTCAGCCTGCTACTGACGTCAGGTAACCCTAGACCCCGGGGCACATGCGGCTCGCGAGCGGCACAGTCGTGCCTCTCTCATTGTTCGTTACAATTACCAGTGACGTCACGGGTGCAAACAATGTCATTCCGCTTCGCACGCCTTCGCATTCTGCCCATCCCTCTCTTTCTTCACTGGGCGCAATCTCCCGCTCCGTCCTCCCCGCTATTTCTATCATCTGCGCGTTCGCGATGCACGCGAATCTGCGCGCCTACGCGACTCTTCTTACAATTAGATTCGTGCCGTTCCCGATATAGGACATTTGCAATTTTATACAGTTTTTCTCACAATTTTATGCAAGCCGCTCATGTTCCTTGTTTTCCTCTTCGATCTCTTTCTCTATGGTAAAAATTATATCCTTTTTCACAGCGCATAATTTTCGAAACCGCGCAGATTTAATCCTAAATTGCGATTTTTCTAAATTTAATCTCAAAAGAAATATCTTGAGAAAATAATTGTCACGTGTTCCAATTAGATTTAAAAATAGCTTGTTTTCACAAAGACGTTATTATTAAATTTTTAATATTGTTACTCGTTGTAACATCCGATAAAATCAATAATCAATAACGATAGTTATTAAAGATTAAACTTTTATCTAAAGATAGATCAAAAGACATTGTTTACTTCGTGGAACTTTCACTAAATGCTTTCCTCGATAAGAACTGCTGAACTTTCGCACCGATCTAATGCATATATAATGCATCTTGCGTTATGTTTTAGTCATAAGATGTATAAAGAAATATGATTAACTGTGCTATCCTATTCGTAAAACTTTACGTTTTATCACGACAATGAATATGAAAAGGCAAACTACAATTACTTTGAATTTAAGCATTTAACAATATTGTAATGTGAGACAGATCTGGCAAATCTACTCTTATGTTTTTCCGAATATTATAATAAATTGGTGAATTTTCATGGATATTATCACTGCGCCGCGAGAAATCCAAGTAAATAAATAAATGTCAACGACATTGCTACGAAGTCTCGACAATAATTAAGCATCGACTTTTAAAATCAATTTTAAAGAACGCCGGGCCCATATATACTTTTGCACCTGGCAAAATTAAGGATGTAGTCATCTCTATTCCAACGATAGTATAATAGCTGCGCCTGATAAGAGAAATAATGGCGGATGACGTACCTCACTATGACGTGGATTCTCTGACGCGGTCAACTCTAATCGGACATGGCGCAAAATGCAGGTACAAATCAACTAATGTCACAAAAATGCGGAGAGAAGTCAATTAATTAGACATGTCGCAAAATGCAGATGTTTGCATCACTGAAAAACTCGGAAGAAATTTTCTCTAACATTTCTTGACGAAGATAGCGTAGACTGTTTTTTCATAAAACACATAACAATTTCGCGTACGATTTATTCGATAAAAACATAACTGGATTTGGCTATCAATCTTTACGCCAATAATTACAATTCATGCATGAAATATCCCCACACAATATTTCATTTTATACCATTTGTTTCGATTTTCAAAAGATGATTTAATAAGTCAACAATGTAACTACATTTTGTAACTACATTATTGATCAACGATTCATTATTTTATTAGACCCTATAAATTCTAAAGTAATTAATTTTGATTCAGCGTGACAATTTCATTCTTTATCTTCATCATAGTTAGAACTATAGAGACATTTAATTAAGCTGCATTATAAAATAAGCATTTATGATTTTAAATCTTTGTTAAATTAGATTTCGCGAAGAGACACCTGCAAACTTCCCGGTGCTACGGTCTTATTCAACGAACGATCCCCCGTTCGATCTTACCGATGCCGAGATCTCACGTCCAGCGGATTTCTACCGCGATGAGGAATCGAAGAGAGCTCGATGAGGCGCGCGCGTCCGGCCGCCGCTTCCTCTGCGCGCTAGGCTGATTGAAATGCGACAGCGCGTAGACGGGGGCTGATGACGAGGACGATGACGATGCTCTCTCACTTGGGTGGACCACCTCGGTGGACCAGCCGGGACTCCACCGCCTTCGCCTTCCTTCGCGAACCCGCACGTACACAAGAGCGCCCAAGGCGTCACTGTATAAGCCCCCGATCAGCGCTCGCTCGCTCGCTCGCAAGCACGCAAGCACGCACGTATATGTATGTACGCACGGTTCACGCAGCGCGTAGAGACACAAACTTACGCACGCACGCACACGTACGCCTCACTTAACGCGGCACTCGGAAGTTCGGTGGAAGCCACGAACACTCTTCAGCGAATCAATCGAATCACTGCACCGCCCGGCATCCGGTCACCTCCGTTCTGCCCACGACGACGTTGTACGCGCGTATTACACGCGCGTTTCGCGCTGCGAAATAACGAAATAACGAAAGACAACCGCACGTCTTGGACCGCAATCGCGAGTCGTATATGCATCCCTCGCGCGCACCGCCGATCGTACGACGAGGGAGAGACGCTCCGAGAGGAGACGTACCCCGAAATACGGAGCAGATCGAGAGACTCCCCCCCCCCCGGATGCTTCCTTGGGCTTCGTTGGGCTGGCACCCCTTGCGATTCTTTTACCCCTCTATCACTGATTTTTTTATATCTTCTTTCTTTTTGTTACCCGTTTTGTTTTCTTATTGTTTTCTCTTCCTAACGTCTCTTCTTCGGCTCCAGTTCCCTTCGAACCAGTTCCCTCTTTCTCTTTTTCTCTTCCTCTCTCTATCTCGCTCACCCTTCCCCCTCGACTAGTCCCCCCCTTTTTTTTTTATCACGCTCTGTCGGTCTCCCTGGTAAGGAGCGCACAGCTATACCTAGCTATAGTGGCAGAAGGAGCAAGTAGCCTCCATCGCGAACTGGAACTGAGGCTATACCATGTAGATGCAAGGGGGTCCGGTCTCCGTGCGTTATACCCGTCCTCGTATCTATCATTTCGAGGCTCCCCCCTCGTGGTCCCCCCCCCACCCCCCCCCCACACCCCCTCACCGCCGTCACGCGAATCCCGATCGTTCGATCTCCCTCGATCGATCGTACGAGCCTCTCGAGCCCTCTCGCTCTCGCTAGCTCTCGCTCTCTCGCGCGCGAACCGATCGTCCTCCCTTCCCGATCTCTCTTCCACTACCCGACAACGATCGCTCACCGAGACCGCTTCTTCCCCCTGGCTCCCGCGGCCGTCCTAACCCGAGAGGTGGCCCTCTCGGTAACGTGACACACAGGCGGCTATCTCGACTATTAATATATAAAATGGGGTTCCTCGACACTCGCCGCCCGGTAATTGTAAGCCCGCGCGGCCAGCGCACAGCGCGGTGCTCTCTCGCCGATTTAGATTTCCACACCGGCCTAAACCCTTTCTCGCGGTCTCTCTCTCTCTCTGCATTTCTGTCTCTATCTCTTTATTTCTCTATCTTACTGATTTCCTGGTTGTCTATCCCGCAAAAGCGACGGAGTCCGCTTGAAGCTATGGTTTCGCGAAGAAATCCGGCAGTAACGCACTGTTCTCAATTTTTGTAAAACGAGAAAGAAGTTAAGTTGAGGAAAGACTACTAAAAGTCTCAATGGGACAGTTTATTACTTGAGTAAGTCAATAATATTGTAAGATGATTCGTAAATAAATTTTATATGAGATACCTTCTTCGGAATATAAGTAAACTACTTCTTTTCTCTTACTTTGGTATCGTTTACTTATGCGATAGAAAGGTTTTATTGATTCCTACAGATACGCGTTCTGTCCGAAAACGTTTATCAATGATAATAGTACGAGAGCGCGCGAGGGTTCAATCACGGTCGAACGGGATCGGAAGGAACACCTTGTCGTTTCATTTGAATAAGAGCACTCGGTATCGGGGTAAGATAGTCGTCCAAGTATCACATCCGCATGCTCAAATCAGGGCTATAGCGGATGCTATTGTAGGCAGGTCCGCGGAGCACAGGATATTATCACACTAAATATCGCATTTGTACGTTTAAGCTCGCTATCGAAGTGGGAAGGCTTAGAGAACGGAATATAAAACTAAAACTACTATCGTACGATAGGAGATATTTTAATGTGAATAAATTCGATATAGCATGCATATCTTTTGATTAACTTGTATTATCTGATTTAAAGATCAAATTAGTTTTCCTTTTAATATCGCAATTCTTTAGAAGATTGCAGGATTTGTGGTATTAAATGATAACTAAAATATTAAACACATGACTTTGATATTGTTCTTTTTTTAATTGATTAAATTGATATTCTCTTTATTTTTCATTTGTGTTAAGTCCTCGTTTTTGATATATCAATTTTTGTGCTATTATAGAAGATAAGAAGTATAAGAACTATTATAGCTTATACAAAAATAAGCTATAGAAAGCATTTTCAATCTTTTTATATAGATACAAAATAATTCATGTATCAACCAATATAAAAATTAAATTAGTTACATCTATCAATCTAATATCAATTAAGTTACTATCGATCTCACAAATAACCTTTATTACAATCACTTTTATTGATAAAATTGTTTAAAATTCTTTTCAAAATCTATTTTAAAAACTGTGGGTCTTATTTTTTACAATTTCTTCATGTAATAAAGTACCATTGAAAAGTGCGCATAATTTTACGATTTTAGGAGTTATAAAAAAAATTTAAGCAGAAAGAACATTCTTTTTATGTTTAACTTTCAAAAATTATAAAATTTAAATCAACGATAAAAGAATCGAACTGATCACAGTCGAACAGTTTTCCAGTCGAGAGAAGCTCCCTCGACTCGCTTGCCGCTAATGCCGCTTCCTGCTTTCCCTTTTTTTCGCGTGTCTTGTTCGAACGGGGCGCAACAGCCTCAAGATGCAGACTGGTTGCTCCGGCAACGAGGTGAAGTGTCATGGCGGCGTTCAGCGCGCACATGACTCCGGCTGGCTGCGATGTAAATACGCGATTGTGCAATTCCGCGCGCGCCAGCTAGGTATATAAATAATCGAATTTATAATTTATTCGCGATGTCGGATTGCAACAGGCCGTGCTGCGGTCGCTCTCGCGGGGACGCGTTACTGCGCCCCGTCAAGCCGAGGCACGTAAGATCTTTGAATTTTGGCCAATCGATCCTCGAGCTCGACACTGTCGAGCAGTGCTCGTTACAGAATCGCGTTCTCGTGATCGACGAGAACGTCGCTCGCATACCATGCACCGAGAAGGGGGATTACGTGCGCAAGTGGCTCGAGACTCACGAGAACGTCGGACGCGATCCGTCCCAGTCGTCCCACTCGTCCCCCGTTCTGGGGAAGTCGACGACCACGGCCTTCCAGAGATCGCCGATACTCAGTAGCGGTAGGAAACGACCTAGGGGAAAGGTCTGTGTAAATAGAAACGCTACTTCGAACAGGCCCGGCAATGCAGATCGCCAGGAAGACGTGGAACCCTCTGCGAACTGTACGATGCGACCCGTGCCACGTCGTGGATGTAAAGAGAGGAATGCAAGGTGGGAATGCACCAGCGAGACACAGCACACCCCACCTGGTACAGATAAGGCTGCCGAAGAGTCATCTCCTGTCCTTGGCACTACGTCGCATCGCGTTTTCAAGAAGAGGAAAAGAAAATTGCGGTACGAACCAGAGGATAGTGTTTCTCCGAGATGTTCAAAGTCACATGACTATAAAATCACGGGTATAAATATAAAATCAATGACGGAACCTGATGGTAATTGTAATAATCTGAGGAGGATGCCTGCAGATCAGAATAAGTTGGAGGAGAATTTGGTCTTCTCGACCGAAGTAAGGGAAAGTCCAGAGAAATATCAGGGACATATAGAGACACCTTCGTCACCGATACAAGAGAGATTGAGTTTCGCTGACAGCTCAAGTAACGATACTGATAGAGGTAATTCCAAAATAGAAACAGGTACGAGCAATAATAATGAAGATGAGGAATGTGATGGACTTACGAGCACATCTAGCAATACTAGCAATTGCAACAATTTAGAAACAGGTACGAGCAATAATAACGAAGATGAGGAATGCGATGGACTTACGAGCACATCTAGCAATACCAGCAATGGCAACAATTTAAGCAATTTCATAGAGGAAACCGATACACAGGAAACCACAAAAACATCCCAGTTCTCAATGGCAGAGAAAAATTTGATTTCTTCAGGACAACCGTTTACACCCTTGCAATTAATTTCCGATGACTTGAATGAAACTTATTGTTCAGAGGCAGAAATGATGCAGGCTCAAAGTACACATCTGTCCGCGATGATCTCCGAGGTGCCGTCTTTAAGTAAAACCACGCAGAAGACGGGTAGCAAGTCGACCCAACAAACTGATGCCGTTATTAGCACGATAACAACCCCGTCGAAGAAGTCTCCAGATAAGAGTATGTACGCACGTCTCTTGGACTCCGGGAAGAAACGCCGCAAGCCTAAAAAGTAGGTATCAATAATGTAGTCTTAACCCGACGTGATGCAACAGATATTTGATTTCTAATTTAATTTATCTACTTACGCTTTTTATATATTTAAAATAATATATGTTGTACAGTTTTCAAGTATTCACAGAAGGAAAACCGATCATTCACTGTACCTTATAATAAACATGATTTCTGACATTGCATTTTTGTTCCAGAGGAAGCATGGTTGCGAGACTGCAGTCTTTGATCAACGCTCGGGTATCCGGCATCCGTATATGGCGTCATCGAATGAACAAGGAACATGACGCTACGTCAGCACGGTACATCAGTGTACTTGTACGCGATTCTACAAAGCAGTTCGGCAACCAGTTTCTGGAAGGTGTCTTGATCGAGGATCGCTACAATCTCCTGCAAAGCGACACAGAGGTCGAGCAGGCAGAAGAGGATAATACTCAAGCCCAACCGAAGGAAGTCTTGTACAAGAATATAACAATAATGTTAGTCTGTGATATAATTGGTACATTGAAAATGATATCGGAAGTTGTGATAGACGTTTATCCACCTTGGAATATCTTGGATAAGGATAATCTTACCTTAGAAGTGATTTATATAAGTATAAGTGATAATCGCGAAATACCTGATATTGAGAACGCGGGAAAACCGCGTGAGCGTAAAAAACGAATTCTCAAAGAGTTTAACTGTCCCTGTATAGAAGAACAGAGAGAATTGCCGATCTGCGCGAGAAAGCCTAGCAGTGATAAACCTGACGTGATGCAACAGATATTTGATTTCTAGTTTAATTTATCTACTTATGCTTTTTTTATATATTTAAAATAATATATGCTGTAGAGTTTTCAAGTATTCACAGATTACACCTTAAAAAAAGTATTTTCTACGTTACGTTTCCTCAGGTGCTGTTGGCTACAATTTTAAGCAGAGACATATAATTGTGATAATTTTGTTGTAGAATCATTGCAGTGATACGATGTAAAAGTATAAATATTTGTGCAATTTGTATAGGTATACAGCCAACCATTTTTTAAACAAATGTGTACATATCGTGCGATATTTTTTTTAATAATGTGTTAGATAAGAAATTGTTTAATAATTGTAATAATATCGCTGTTATATTTAATAAATTAAATATATATTTTTTAATTAACCTAGCGGTTATTTGTTTTAAGATATCCGTATTAGCCATAAAAGATATAACAGTATATTCGCAAAATGGAATTACGTTTAATTAAAAATAAATTGTAAAATATATATTAAATTATTTTCAAAACTGTAAATTAATTTACAATAGATAAAGTCAATCTCTGCCATCTCACACAGTCTTCTGCTATTGTGCGCTCGCAGCAGGTGGCTCTGTATTCCACGATTCGTCAGTGTTCTGCTGTCAGCTGTTGTGTTGTGCAGCACAGATTACTAATAAGCAGCAATCAGCAGCAATAAAGCTGTCAATCGCTTTGATCTTATTGTTTTGGACGTCTCAATACAATCCATAATAATCGTTATTGCAGATAGACGTGAAATTAACGATATCCGCGGCATAAAGGTACGTAATAGAAACTACATTCTTCAAAACTGTTTCACGTTATCGCATCAAATTGCTCGACGTTAGATATCTCATCGATCTGCTGTAATCTACATTAAAGAAGTTCGAAATCAACCCATAAATCTCGCAAATTAACGTGACACTTTGGCAAAGTGGCTGAAATCTCTTTGAACAATAGGCGCGGTCGCTCTATCTCTCATTGCGTGTACCTAACCTCAAAAGAACTTTTTAGTATCATTGAAATATCGGTTTTTCTTTACAGTTATAGAACAATGTCGATCACTCAGGATCGTCCGGAATTATACGAAGAAGTCAAGCTGTATAAGAACGCCCGGGAGAGGGAGAAGCACGACAATCAGGCGGATCTGTATGCCGTGGTAAACACATTGCAACATTTGGAAAAGGCTTACATCAGGGACTGCGTTACGCCAAAGGAATACACGGCAGCGTGTAGCAAACTGTTAGTGCAATATAGAGCTGCGTTTAAACAGGTGAGTGCATAAATCATTTTATTTTTATATTTATCGAGTATATTTAATGAAGAATAATATATAAACTCGAGTATATTTAACGGAGAATATATAAACTCTATTTTCTTGTTATAGGTACAAAGCGATCAATTTCCAACAATTGACTCCTTCACCAGAGCATTCCGCTTAGATTGTCCCGCTGCCCTCGAGAGAATCAAGGAGGACAGGCCAATCACAATAAAAGACGACAAAGGCAATACTTCAAAATGCATTGCCGACATTGTTTCGCTGTTTATCACACTCATGGATAAGTTACGACTGGAAATCAAAGCCATGGATCAACTGCACCCGGATCTAAGAGATCTCATGGACACCATGAATCGCCTCAGTATACTACCCAGTGACTTTGATGGTAAAGAGAAAGTTTCAGAGTGGTTGCAGACCCTTGATAATATGTCCGCTTCTGATGAATTATCGGACACTCAAGTCAGACAATTAATATTCGATTTAGAGACATCCTACAATGCTTTTAATAAAGTACTTCATAACTCTTAATTCTTTTCAATTTCTGCCGAATCGAGAAACTAATATTACCTATAATACGAGCCTTGATGTATATATCAGTTATAATGCTGCTTAAACAAAATTATTATTAATATATAGATATAAAATTATTATTTGTATATATTGTTACTGCTAATTAATTTTACCGCAAGATATCTGTTAAATAACGCTTTAAAGCTTTTTTTTCTATTATAGATAGTATTAGTTTATTCAATTGCGACACTTGTAGTATTTACAATTATACTTTTCCTTGGTAAGCAACAATTTGTCACATCACGTCACTTTGCATTGTTCCTTGAATCACGTGTAAGACTCGCAGCATTTAAGATCCTAGTATACATTTTATTGGTGAATGAAACTATATTGGATATACGTATATGTATATATGTGAATATATGTATATCTATATATTCATATATGAAGAGTTCGAAGGAAAAAACGATCAAAGTTCATTTTTTGTCGAAATTGATCTGATCATGCTATCTTGTGGCATTTTCAAAGAACTCATATCTGTTTTGTACTCCTATCTGTTCTGATTACAATTAATTAGAAATAAGGCCGAGAGAATTGTACCGTGCTGGAGAAAAACGATTATAGTCCACGCGCTTGGGCAAGAACCGTCAGAGTCCAACATAAACACTAAATAAACACTGAGGCTGCATCTCTTCGCTGCCAGTACCTACTGAAAATCTATAATGTATGTAACGTAAACTATCTGATGTCTTGAAACTTAAAATTATGTTTTTCTCGAAATTACCGAATGGACATCGATCGTTTTTCCCCTGTACCATTCATAGTTATATGTATATACATATATCAGTATGTATATGTATATACAATATACATACAAATACATATATAGGCGCGCAGAACAAACTATTTTATATGCGATTCCTTGTAAACACCGACAGGTGAATTACTGATGCTTGTATATTATTGATCAAGCCAATAAAGATGCGCGTACAGTTTTAATAGCTGGAAGTGTCTAATACTTGCAAGCGTACAAACACGGTCTATCAAAGGCGACTGTCTATTAAATTCGCTCAATTTAATCGGGGAATGTTAATTGTCCTTTGTGTCGAGAGATTCGCGAAACTTTCCAACGGCCGCGCGACAACAGGCGCGCTTTATCACCGCGCGCCAAGGCGCGCTCGGCTCTCTAAGCGGCGCGTTTAACGCCGCAACAATGACGCCGCGTTCAAAGCCGATTCGATATATTTCGCCTGTTCTGTTTGCGGGCGGGATGGTAACGCGCGGGTTAATTCGCGCCGCGTCCCTTTGATGTGCCAAGAGCAGACTTTTCCCGAGTCGAGTATTTACGCGTACACACCCGGTATGCAAATGAAGAGGGTGGTCCTTCGGCGCTCGCTGCCACGTTCGGGTTCGGGGTATAATAACGCGGCTCAACTATTGACTAAACTAAACTAAACTAAATTAAACTGAGCTAAACTAACAGCCAGGTTGTATCTGCCAGCCGTGCCAGTTCGTCGCATTCGATGTCCGTGTGCATGGTGAGCAGTGAGCACCTCCCCCGCCGTCGTCGCCCACGTATACTCGCGCGCTTGCAAGGGGGAAATTTACATGCAATAGGAATGCTATTATTCACAAGTCAAGAGCCAGGGAGTTTCGACAGCCGAAGACGCGCGTCTTAAAATTAGTTTCGTCGTTGTGCGGTCGTCCGGTAGTATACGAGAAGAGCAAGACTGGCATATTTTATTAAAATTATTTTTGTCGGCAAGGCTTGCAAACCAGGGCTGGTGATTTACTTCGAAGACTTCGATATTCGAACTTCGAAGCTTTGACATTAAAATCTTCAAAGATCGAAGTTTCGAAGATCAAAATTATAGATACAATTAATTAATACTTAATATATATAATAGTAATAGTACCGCGATAGATATACATTTATAAAATTATATGATAAAATCCGAATAAAATTTCTAATGTTGCAATTATATCGCTTATGTCGCAAATATAGTTTTCGAAGCTGCGCGCGCGATTCGAAGACACCTTGAACTTTGCGGGTTCGAAGTTAACTTCGGAGTTGTCAAAGCTCTAGTACAAATGTCGCCTGACATGCAAAACAAATGATTAGAGAAAGGAAAAACACCATATTATTTCACAATTAAATTCAAAAAGCAAAAATTCAATGAAATCTTTTTTATTTTAGAGCTTACTCGCGAAAATTACGAGGACGAAGCTTGGGATTATATACACGCGCGTATACTTTATCTAAACTGACTCGTGAACCCAGTCAAAAGGCTCCGGCAGACCTTCGTTCGGAATAAATCGAGCCGGTATCTCTAAATATGTCACTTTAGATCCACTCTAAATCCGTTTTCGGCCCAGGCTCGATTGCGTCTTATCAGTGCCAGGAACTGTAAGATCTCGGGGTCATCTTCCGGGAAGGTACGTCATCCTGAAGACGATGAGATTTTCATGCAACTTTCAAATAAGGATGATCCTCTCAAGGCAATCCTGGAGTTATTTTAGCGAGCTCGTACATTGCCAAGCCACTCTTACGCGGGGATATAGCCTTCGTATACATCTCGACGATGAAACATATATATGTATATAAGATATATATATATATACACACGCATATATGCCGAAATACACGCACGAGCGCACACTCGCGCGCCGGCTTATCCGTCAATCTGTTCGTTTACCTGACGGTGTTATTTCAATATAAATCACTCTGGTCCCGCTAGAGCGAATATGCTTGCCTTTGACAGGGTGATTTTACCCTCTTTCACTTTTGCCTTCGTATAAAAATTCAGATTTCGCGGAGCGATTCGGCAGCCGTGGAAAATCAAAGACTTTGATGTATGTACGGTCTCCTTCGGCGTTGTTGCAACGCGCGTCTAGATCCGCGCATGCATGCCATGGCCGCGAGAATGGATTTATCACCGTCGTTGTCCATTATTGCGGCCGTGCCGGAAAAAAAAAAGCGCGAGAGTACCTATGACGCAGCCGTTCGTATTGCCGCGGGTTTGCCGGCGAAAGAAATCGATCGTTTGCATTTATATTAAAATGCAATTTTTTACGCAATTTTGGTGGCAACGAAGTAACCGTTATACGTAGAGTTCTCACACGAAGTTAACCATTCATTCGTTATCGTGAAATGCAGTTACATCTCGTATCCCGGAACGCTGAAAGTACAAGAAGACCGAGTCACGCGATGCTAATTCCCAGTAAAACAGATTTAACCCTAATTGGTCACACTTCCGAAAAATCCCGTAATGGTCACACTGGGTCCAATAGACCCCAGCGTGTTTGCACGTGTATAAAAAATTTTAGGTAACCTTTAAAAAAAAAAAAAAAAAATATCCTGTTGTACTTTAAGTCTTTCTTAAAAAGACTGTATAGGTTTGATTTGCAAAAAATTAATTTAACATATGTAAAAAAATAGCTCATTTCTATTGGTTTACTGGGTCGTCTTCGAAGTCAAAAAAACGCTTGGGTCTATTGGACCCAGTGTGACCAATTAGGGTTAAAGTCATTGTATATATGCAGCTGTAACAAATCGGTGCGAATATAACACGCAGTAACGGTGACGGCAGAAAAACTTTTTCTCGCACGTTCTTTCTGGTCTCTTTGAATTATGGAAAGTAAGATGTCATAACAATAAGCAACTCTCCGAGTTGATTTAAATCTTTCTGAAACTGAACTTTTTTGGTTCACCCGCGTTTTCAGCTGTTGAACTTATCCCCGCGAGCAGCGTGAATATGATTCTGAGGTGCGGAATAAATATGACACGATCTCGCGTGTAACGACACGAAAGTAAGCTCGAGACAAGTAAATCTTCAGGGGATCGAGCAAGAATACACTTTCATGCTTTTCAAATGACGGGATTGGGCGGGGGGGCACGGGATTATCTGCCAGGCGTCAGCATTATCTGTAGAAAGCAGCACGTCTGCTCTCTGTTGAACGACAATGATCTTGACAAAAGAACGTACCGAGGAAAGCTTTTAGCTTATATGCACTCGCTATGACTCGAAAGGATCGTAATGTCGCTTGAGCTACACGTTTTATGGGTTTAAGCGATACAAATAACAATGAATAATATTTGTTCAGACATTATTTCAAAGAATTGCCCTTCCGTTGTTTCATATGATATTACGCATTCCCTTTCTTTAAATTTTATAACGATATCCATTTCTATTTTGCTGGTGAGATTTTAATATAAAAAAATGTCCGTGTAATCTTTAAAATAGAGAACAAAAGTGGAACTGGATAAAGAATATGATATCATGCTGTTCGCGCTTTGAAGCTTGGTTCCCGAAAAAAAAAAAACCCCTTTATCTTCAATCGTAGCGTTTCAAGCTCTTGATGCTTTTACTAAGGAAAGGTCGGCGCCATATTTTTGCTTAGAAAATCCGCAAGGGGTAAAAAGTGACTTTGTGGATCTCTTTCTCTTTCTCTCCCTTACTTTCTCTTTCTCATTTTCTTTGGTGGGATATATACATATGCATTAATATATATGGCACCGGCTGAACGTAGATACGCACACGCAGCGTACTCGCGTGTCTCCCTCGGCTTCGTGTCGCTTGAGAGGCATATCACACATTGAGAGGACGTGAGTCGCTTTGAAAAATCGTGCCCGATATGCCATGCCGGCGGAACGAAGAAAAAGGGACGGCACGTGATGGCTGTTGGAAGGAAGGTAATGCCCGGGGTTTTCTCGCGCGCGCACCACCGCCACCGCCGCCGATCGTCCCCCGATGGCTGATGGCGATGGTGCGCACCTGGGCTCTCGAATATGCGGCTGGCAACGCCTGCATGTGCACACCGAGCCCGTGTATTTCCCCCGAAAATTTTACGCGGCCCCAGATAAGCGAAGATCGACGACGTAAGTGAAATTCTCGCTCTTTTCCGGGTACCTCGGCCGGAATTTCAAAATCTTCGACTCCGTCCAGCGACATCAAAGGGAGTCGCCTCGAAAAGGGGGGAAGACGGGGGTCTCGCGATCCCCCGAACCCTTTACGGATTTTGCACGAGACGAACGCGACGCTGGTATATCGATCATCTTTTTCTTTTTCTTCCACCGTGCACCTGCATGGAACGTAGATACACGATTGGCTCTCGTTCCTCGAAAATCTTACATCGTTCGAATATGCAGCGGATCGGAACGACGTAAATGAAATTCTCTCGCCTTTAGTCTGTGACTAAATCTCGGAATTTAGGAGGAATGAAGGAAAGAGAGGTCTGAACTTTGACTTCAAAGAAAATTGTCGAAGCGCAAATAAATGTATGTATATAACATATATGTATATATACAGGGTGTCCCACCACCACCGCATTAACTCTTTTAAGGACGTATTCTTGAGCTAATTTAGAGACAAAAATTCTAATACGAAAATGTCCAGACTGCTACAGTGTTCAAACGGGAAAGGTTTAAAGTTTACTAGTGTGCTTGTCAAAATTTAACGCACTCAGGGACGTTGCGTGTCAAAACAGCTCTTCCACACTTTACTCAACTCGATATAGAAATATTTGAAATTATTATTCACGTTATTTCTTTGTACACTGTTCGCAAGACCGACAAATATCGTGATGACAATTTGGCAGCCTCGACATTTTCGTATTAGAATTTTTGTCTCTAAATTAGCTTAAGAATACGTCCTTAAGAGTTAATGCGGTAGTGGTAGAACACACTGTATAATAAATGAATGTATACATATATATATGTATACACATAGGGGAAACTGGGGACAGTTAATCCCCCATTTTGTTTTAAAGGGCTATTCTTGTCATTTTATGGTGTATCTCAAATCTAATACCATGAAATAGTTAGGAATTTAGTTGGCCTTACTCCATCATAAAGCCGTTTTTATTAATCAGTTAATACAGAAGTTATTAAACTAAAACTGAAAAGTGGGAAATTGTACCATGTGTCCCCTATTGAGGGTGACTTGTTCCGGCATGTAGGGTGACATGATCTATAGGGGTTTACGTCTCCTAACCTTTGATTTTTTACAATAAAACATTTAATTTTTGTAAGTAATTATCAGTTTTTATTCTAATTAGTGGTCAAACCACATTTGGCAGCATCTTCTTATTAATTTTCATAATTAAAGCTTCTTATTAATTTGCATATGCGTATAAACAAAAATACTTCTTAAATCTTCTGAACGTAACAAAGTGATCTTTTGTTCTTATTCATAAATAACAAGTTTGATACTTCTTAAATCTTTTGAACATAACAAAACTATATCGTGCCAAGTCTCCCCACTGATATTAAATTATAATTTTATGTCAATACTTAAATACGACACACGTATTTCTATGACTTACTGTAAAATAAACTATCTATTAGACATGCAAACAAATGCGTATTTGTAAAATATCACTATTCATTACCTAATTCAAGAAAACCAATAGGAAAGAACTCATTAAAAAGAAGTACGAAATCAGCAAATTACAAAACCGCCCGCCATATGGAAACTTCACTCACGTGGCAAATATCATTACTACGTGAAGTTAAGTCATGTCATAGACAACCAGTGTTGTTAGTTGAATCAAATACTGAGTTCATAGAAGTACCGTAAAATCGATGTACCATGTCTCCCATATAAGGGATCAACTGTCCACAGTTTCCCCTACACATGTTCACAATATACATAGATATCGAGTTTTTACCAGTATCTAGGATAATTTTGCGTAATGATTCGATAATAAAGAAATAAATAGTATTTCGGACCGAGTGCAATATCCAAGCTGCCACAGATAATGATCAAAATTACAAAGCAAAAAAGTGCGTATGCGCAAGGTGTGCAGCTTTCGCGCCACCGCAGCATCGGGCAACGCGACGCTTTAATGAGCCCTCGAGGGACACATTCGCGTGCTGCAGATGCACTCTTGGAACGCCACACCCAACATGAAGAGCCAAGTGTACTAATACCGAGGAAAAATTGTGTACAGAGTACACTATAATCGCGCTGTGTCCGCGCGTGTTGGCCCCTTATATTGTACACGCGTGTCTAATGAACCGTGGCAATTACCAAAATTACAACCGCCTTTCGCTCGCAGGCACGCTAGAGGCGAAACGAAAAACGATATTTACCTTTCCTGGAAGATGTATTCGAGACATTATTAGCTCCGCACGGAAAACCTGGACATGATATACGCATCTACATGTACAGTGATACAAAAGAAATATAGGTATGTACTATTAAAAGAATGAATACTTCAGCGGAATTAAAAATCTATTAAAAATATAGATATACGTGATCATGTTCTCTAATTTTAATGACAAAATGAGCATGATAAGTGAACTGTATAAAAAAGACTTTAATTGTAAACCAAGAAATATCGAGTACATTTTAATGAATGTCCATTCATTAAAATAAATAAACTATTGCTCCAGCTAATATAATTTTGCATTGGACCCGATTACTCAATGTTGTGAGCGAGCGAATTTAATAATAACATAATTAATAAACGCATAAGCGCAAAAAATAGATCAAAACACGATTTACTTGCGTGGTCAGTATTCACAATCCGACCGTTGAAACCTAGTTCGAATACAGAAAACGCTGATCAAGAAATGACGAATTTCTCGGATAATCTGCCAGGGCATCAAGCTCGTCGAAATAAAAGAGAAAGACAAACACGGCGAGCAGTCTCGCGATCAAACGCCAATAATACGCACGCTGTCAGTCGTGCGCGATAAATAATTAAAGAGGTACGAGTCAAATTAAAGTTCATTCATGGTTTTCTAATAAAATTTTTAGTATAAAGTCTGAATTGGTAGTTTTCTTGTTCGACTCCTTACGGAACGACGAAACCCTGTGTGTCGGCACAGAACAGCACAATCAATAGCACACGCGTGATAATAAAAAAGTGTAATTATAATACTTAATGTAATATATAAGAAGTAATATATAAGTAATATATAAGAAGTGAAAAAATTCAGATCTAAAAAACAGAAAAACAAGGTAAAAGTCGGTATGCGAAGGACTAGATCCATTTAGATAAGAAAATGAAAGAAGGAGAAAGGTTTTTAGAAAGTTTCAAAAAATTGTTTTCACACAATTTCAATACTATATTATCAAAAAAACATGTTTTAAGATTTACTCCTATCTAAATGAATTCTGTCCTCCGCATATACTCTGGTCATATGTTTATCTTTTCTAGGAATTCTACATATCATCTTTTAACGAATCGGACCTATCACTACTTTTGTTATTAGAATGAGTATTTTAACTGATCGACTTTCTGCGGTATATATATACTTCCACACAGTTTCTTCAATCCACAGTTGTGCTCTGACGAGAAGTCGATCTGCATTTATAATATTGTTTGCTTGTGATCGCGCGCGCGCAATCCCAAACATGAAGGTACTTCTGTTTGCGCTTGGAGTGATTTTGGTCCTGGGAATTATTATTCCAAGTGAAGTCATCGCTGCAGCTAAACCGCAATTTGGGTTTTGGCGTTTCAATTCCAGTATGCCTGGCCCGCTTACGATGATTAGCAACTTGATGGACAGAGCGATAAATGCGTCAAAACATCAGCAAGGTTAAGAGAGGTAAGATATTTGCTAAAATATCCGGTATCTATAATTAAAACGGTATATGTGAGTTAACTAAAGTAAATTATTAGGTATACCTAAATTCTTCTTCATTAGAATGAGAGAATGACTTTTATCGGATGAGAAGAAGCATTATATTGATAAAGAGTTGGTCGCAATTTTTATCAAAATCTGCGAGTGTTAGTATACAGGGTGTAACATAAATGTAAATTGGCTACTGCTTCAGGAGTGTATTCTACTCATGAAAATGAGCAAAAAGTTATATAAACGTATGTTTAAAAATACATCATTTTCACGTTACAATCATCATGTTTTAGTTGAAACTTAAGACAATTACAATACAAAGCGTATTATTTTATTTCCAATAATACAAAACAGTAGAAAATAAAAAGTGAAATAAAATAAATCTTAAAGCAAATGCTTAAGGGGACTAGGCAGTTCCCGCGACCGTCCCCAGGCAAAATAGATACGGTAGATACACTACGCCAGTCTTCTTACAGCTACTATTAGCGATTTTCTCACCCTTTCACAAACCGGCGTGTTGTGTATTTCATTGAACCTGTTTTCAATGCGCTGACGAAGATCACTAATGGTTGTCAACCGGAAGTAGACAATTTGTTTTAGATGTCCCAAAAAACGCGAGGACACCGGAGAACCATTGGTGAACCGTCCTTTGTATCCTTTTAAACACAACTCTAACGTACGTGAAAACGATGAATTTTTGGACATACGTTTATATATATTAACTTCTTTGCTTATTTTGACGAGTAGAATGCACCCCTGAAGTAGTGGCCCACATTTATGTGTTACATCCTGTATATAGAAATATTTATCCCTTCAAATTTCAACGAAACTTAATTATTTCAACATTAAATAAAATAAATTATCGTTCTATATTAATATTCTGTGAATGTTTATTATATATAATATAATTTCTCAAGTTTTCTCTTAATTTTTGGATAAATTTTATCTTATAATTTTATCTTACAAACTTTATTTTATCTTCTTTGATTTCAGTCTTTTGAGATCTGTAAGAATGACATAACAACTATACGACGACGCATTCATTGTACGTCTAATCCAGTCTAATCGTAATGAATATTTGAATGCTTTCTTCTATGTAATCTATGTTGTCTTCTATGTAAATGTCTTGTCCGTAACAAGATTGAGAAATATAATACTTATGTAAATCAAACAAAATAAATGTGATACAAAAGAAATATTTAATATTAACCCTGCGCGGACACCGTGTTTTTGAAGCACTCAAGTCTAAAGGGTTTTTGAAAGCGTTCCTGTGTTACAAAAAATCTATAAAAATTCATGTACTATCTTTAAGGTTTCAAAAAGTGATTTCTATACTTACATAGGCCGGAACTGTTGCAATTTTTAAGTGTTGAATTGAAATGAAAAAACCGACTGTGTGCCTTAAAAGACCCACGGTGTCCGTGCAGGGTTAATGGAATGAATTCTTAGCAGAACTAAAAAGAAATCCAACAAAAATACAGATATGTGTAATTATGTTTTCCATTTTTAGTGACAATATGAGTACGACAAATAAAAGCCGTATAAGAAAGACTTTAAGTAAGCCAAGAAATACAGCTAACCCTAATAGAAATATATGTCTTCGGAGAAATCTCCATCTCCATTTATTAAAATAAATAAAATATTGCTGCAGTTATATATAATGTAATTTTGCATTGGACCCGATTACTCAATGTTGTGAGCAAGCGAATTTAATAATAGCATAATTAATAAACGCATAAGCGCAGAAAATAGATAAAAACACGATCCACTTGCACGGTCAGTATTCATAATCCGACCGATGCAACCTAGTTCCGACACAGGAAACGCTGACCAAGAAATGGCAAATTTCTCGGATAATCTGACCCCAGTGACAGGGCGTCAAGTTTGGAAATAAAAGAGAGGGACGAACACGGCGGACAGTCTCACGATCGAACATGTACGAATAATTCGCTGTCAATCTGCGCGATAAATAATTAAAGAGGTACATGTCAACTTAAAGTTTATTCAAGGTTTTCTAATAAAATTTTTAGTATAAAGTCTGAATTGGTAATTTTCTTGTTCGACTTACAGAACGACAAAACCCTGTGTCGGCACGGCACAACACAATCAATAGCACACAACGCGTTCTAATAAAAAAGTGTAATTATAACACTTAATGTAATAAGTAATATATAAGAAGTGAAAAAATCCAGATCTTCTAAACAAAAAAATAGAAACAAGGTAAAAGTACTAAAAGTCGGTATGCGAAGGGCCGGATCCATTTAGATAAGAAAATGAGAAAAGGAGAAAGGCTTTTAGAAAGTTTCAAGAACATTGTTCAATTTCAGTACCATATTTATCAAAAAGAAACATGTTTCAAGATTTTTTTCAAGTAAACTTCTATCTAAATGGATTTCATCCTCCACATATACTCTTGCCCAATGTTTATCTTTTCTAGAATTCGTCTTTCGAGGAATCGGACCACGAGTTTTGGTATTAGGATGCGTCGTGCTATTAGTTGTCCCTATCCTGATAATTTTAACTGCAGGTGATCGACTTTCTGTGGTATATATACTCCACATCGTTTCTTCAATCCACAGTTGTAGCTCCGACGAGAATTCGATCTGCATCTATAATATCGTTTGCTTGCGATCATTACGTCAACAATTACAAACATGAAGGTACTTCTGTTTGCGCTTGGAGTGATTTTGATCTTGGGAATTATTGTCCCTAGTGAAGTTTTCGCTAGAAGTGCAGCTAATCCGCAACGTCTTGATCCGATATTACCTTGGGCTAGTTATAATGAGTTCAAAAACAAAACAACAAATAAACCGAGAAATTCAACACAGCAAAACAATTTTGGGAATTTTTATTAATGTGCTGTCAGCTCTTGTTACCACTAATGCAACACAGCAGAGTCTGCAAGGTTAAGAAAGGTAAGATGTTTGCTAAAATATTTGAATTAATATAATATATGAGTTAACTAAACAAAATTATAATAAATTTTTCTTTATTAGAACGAATTTTTTCAGATGAGATTAAATGACTTTTATCAGATGAGAAAAAGCATTGGTCGATCTTTAGTTGCAATTTTTATCAAAATTTGCATTAATAACATCTGCGAATGTTAGTAGGACCTGTATTGTTACATAGAAATATTTATCCCTCCAAATGCACTCCAATGCATTTCAACGTAAAATAAAATAAATTATCGTTATTTATAAATATATATTTTGAATGTTTATTATATTATGTACAGTATGATTTCTTGCGTTTTCTCCTAAATTTTATCTTGCAAATTTTATTTTCTCTTCTTTCATTTCAGTCTTTTTTAAGATCTATTGATCTATATAAGGACGACATAACTACGAAGAGGCCATTCATCGTACATATACGAGGAGAAATCCCAGCAAACCAAAATGTTATCTTACAATCAGTCTAATTATAATGAATATTTGAATGCTTTCCTCTGTGTAATCCATGTTGTCTTGTGTGTCAATGTATTGTCCGCTACAAAATTGAGAAATACTTACATGTAAATTAGGAATAAAATTGAGAAATACTTACATGTAAATCTAACGAAATAAATGATATTAAAGAAATATTTACTTTTAAAGGGAATCCAATGATTACAGCAGAATTAAAAATCTATAAATGAAAATGCAGATATGATCATGTTCTTTAATTCTAATGACAATATGAGCACCGCTAGGAATATCTTTAGAGAAATCTCTATTTATTAAAATAAACTTATATTTTTCCTCCGCGCGGTCACGTTTATTCGGTGTGATGAACAAGAAGCGCGTCAGGCTAGCGTCTCTACAGATATAGGGAGTTTTTATTCTTTTTATTTTTTTTAGTAATCGTGGAATAACAAATTCCCAATTCGATGCTGCTTGTTTGACTAATTCTCCCTGTAGTCTCTAGAGACGCTAACTTGACACGCTTCCTGTTCATCACACCGAATAAACGTAACCGCGCGGAGGAAAAAGTGCCATTTCGTAAAGTCTATCCCAAATGACGAAATTACACGCGGGGTCGAATGCTCGCTCGCCCGTCGGGGTTTCCGCGCAATCTCACTTCCTGGGGAATGAATACAGTTCTAACACGGGGCCACCAGGGAGCTATTCGTGTGCCGCGGGGTCCATCGCCGATCGTCGCACAAACACGCTGCCGTTGGCTTTTAATGTTCAACTGGGAGATTATTCGTCCCCGGAGGCTGGGGCAAAAATCGAGATCGAAACTACGTTTCCGTTCGGCGCGACGGTCACCGAGCATCGGCGGGCGTGATGCCGAATATTACACATGAGAGACCAAAAGCTCCAAATCAATTGTTATAATAATGAGGAGAGTGCGGCGTAATACGCCACGTCGCTCATCTACAACCTTACCGCGAAACGCGTGGCAATTAGTGTTTCGCAATGCCGGCGGCGAACTGCGATGCAACTTGCTGCAGCCAATGTAATTTTGGACTTTGTATAATCAAACGAATAATACTGAACGTGGATTAAGAGGCTTTGTTCAATATTTCTCCAAATATGAGCATGATAAAGCTTGACGAAATTTTCCTTATTATTAAATATTTAATAAATTTTTTAATAAAGTATAATATTAATTGAAGCACAGTTGATTTCTTAATCAACGATATACGAACATCAATCGATTTTGCTGCATGCCTTTATTCTTTTTACTCGGTCTCTGTGCCCGAGACGAATTTTTGGTGAAACTCGACTCAAATTTCGTAAATTGTATAGGAAAATTGCGTTGACGTTACGCATAAACTATCGAGCGCTGTGACATACAGTTGCGCAGAATGTTGCCGAACAATGCGCCGCGGCAAAGGCCGCAATACCGTCCTAGCTCCGCCTGCGCTGCTCCTTCATGCGGCAATCGAATTTCTGGATGCGCCCGTGAACTTCGCCCTCGGGAATGCGGCGCGCTCTGCTCGGCCAGAGAAATCCAATTGTTCGCTGTTGATTCCTTTGTAATCGGCTGAGTATGTACAGGTATCTGCTGCCGCCGCCGCCGCCGGGCATCAGGTAACGTTTTAAAGCGAAAAATTTCATTCTGGTCGCGCCGCGCGCGATGCGCTCCGCGGGCACGATAGGAGAAATGTAAGCGAGACGGCGCGGCGGGCGGCTGTGAAACAAAGGGTCGGGATTTAATAATGCGTTCTTTGCGCAGAGATACGATGCCATGCCGTGTCGAACGATGATGCACGCGCGAGACGTACGCGAGGGAGATCGATAGCGAAACGCTGACCCGTACGTTCCCCTCGCGGTTCAATAAAAGTTTGCGGCCTGCTCCGGGCTATATTGTCGTACTTCTGATATCGGGGGGGGGGGGGGGGGGGGGAATACAAAGCTGGGCGCGCGAATTAATCTAATAGCACGCGAGGAGAAACAGGTGAGCACAAGGGTGAAGAACAGAGGAGGATGCAAGGAAGTGCATCGTGCTCGCGTTTGTCCCGCGGCGGATGTCTCTACGGGCTAATTAACTTGTACATGTTACGTTCACCGAAAGACAAAAGGTTGAGTAGTAATTTGTTAAGTCGAAATAGGGATACGCGATAATGTCCTACGTATATCTACGTATTTAAAATAAATTAAAATAAACATTAAATTGTAATAAACTTTTACCGCTGAAATATCATTAATTCTTTAAGAATCGCGATATAGGATTTTATTAATTTCTATACGTACCCGAAGAAAAAGAATACAGTATGGTATACAAAGAAAAGAAAATAGAAAAGACAAAATTTATACTGCTACATTTCTTAGGGAAGACAAAGTTACCGCCAAATTTCTTATATAAATTCGTTCGTGCAGTTTTACGATTATCAATCTTTGTTTAATGAAAAATGAAATTTTCTATCAACAGAATATACGAATACAGGTCATACAAGCCGGTAACGGCATCGCTGCAATTTATTTCGCGCGTGATATCGGCGGGGAAAGTTATGAGCATCATCTCTCGTAAAAAGTTACGAAATACGATTTGCGTGAAATTATTCAAAATAGCCAGCGTGACGACACTGACGACAGAACTTTCCGCTTGAAAAATGTTTCCGTATATTTCGTATCGCTGCTTAAAAAAGCTAGCCTCTCGAAGTTTTCGCGCCGCCAGACTGCAATGCCGTTGCAATCCTTCGTGTTGTAATAACGAGATACGTTAAAGATGCATCGAGCATTGCAGCTTATCGTAACGGCACACTGGAAAGTAACTTCGCCGACACGTTGCCGAGAATACAAAAATATACGATGTCGAAATTGCTCGTTCTCTGATGTACGAAACGATAACGCTCGCAATCAGAATGGCTCCATACGTCTGCGAAAGCCGCGAGACATCTATCTCGTGTTCGCTATCGATAAGCCATAAATTTGTTCGCGCTTATACCGAAATATTCTCGGAGAAATTTCCTCCTTCGGATAAAATTCAGAAAAACGATGTCGGCTGGAAAATAATCATTTTTCGAACCGCGGGTTCTGCATATTTTTTTATATCTTTGCGTGATACATTGTATAAGTGTGTTGACTTAATTTGCGAGGTCTAAAGAAAAAGGATTAATGCGTGTCATTTAAAATCTTACAACTTTTGTATAGAACACTTTTTTCGAAAATGCGTAGTTTTCGTAAAATTACGGGTTGTTTCAATACTTTTTGTACACCCTGTATATAATTTTCTAGTAATTTTGTCTTAAGTGTACACATGTTTATTAATTTAATTATTGCAAAAATGATGGCTATTGCTATGACTAATATATATAATTTTCTAGTAATTTTGTCTTAAGTGTACACTTGTTTATTAATTTAATTATTGCGAAAATGATGGCTATTGCAATGACTAATATATATAGGTACATATATATACAATAATTTTCTAGTAATTTTATTTTAAGTGTGCACTTGAGGCAACAATTATTTAATTATTGCGAAAATGATGGCTATTGTGATGTGACTAATATATATATAATTTTCTAGTAAATTTATCTTAAGTGTACACTTAAGACAACAATTGTTTAATTATTGCGAAAATGATGGCTATTGAGATGACTAATATATATAATTTTCTAGTAATTTAGATATCAAACACTTTACATTTGGATATTGTACATTACGTTTACGTAAAATAATGACGCAATTAGTGTAACAGCAATGGTATATATACCGCTTACAGAAATAACAAACGGTAGTAAATATTCTATTTTCGTTGCGTTTTTCAGCTAGCAGTCTTCTTAGCACATATCATAAGGTAAACATACACATTGTTTATAAAAACGTTTAATACATATTAATATGCAACATATTAACGTATTACAATCTCTATTTCTTGTAATTATCAGTTTGTAGAAGAAGTTACAGGAGAAACAAGGAAAGAAATCTCTTAAAATGGCTTCCTTGAAATACGTCGTAAGTTCTATTCATTAATTGTTGTTTAAGAAGGTACATACACTTAGAATGACGAAAACAAGAGTCACTTTCTGATTCTTTTTTGAGGAAAATATAAGGTTTTTTAAAATAAAGTTTTATTATTAAAAGATATATTTTAAAATAATTTTAAATTTTTATGTGGCAAAACTCTCTTTAAAATAGCGGTGCAACAGCAGATCATATCAAAAAGCACCACATCGACTTAAAAAATGATACCAGCCAAAATAGCCTCTATAAAAAACGTATCTATAATAAAAAATAAAAGTTTTTCTTGTAGTACATTCACATATTTTCTCAGACGGTTGGAAAAATTTTTATTCTAAACAAAATGATAGATAGGTGTTCAAACCTGATGTATCAACTTTACTCACGCATCATTAATTTTACAATTACAGACAGAATAAAATAAAATAAAATAGTATAAAATAAAAAGTTCCTATAATGCCAAGAGCATTCTAATAAATAGAATAAACATGTAAAACTTTAAGGACGTCCCCAAAAAATCGATTTTCTCTAAATTTTCTTGAAACTTTGCATATATATGTTAATATAGGTGTGCTTTATGCGATGGTATAAAATTCAGTACCCCTTGCGGTATTAAAAATCGAGATACTGAGCTTTAAAGTTTACATTTGCACTTTTAACACGGGATTTCTATTCTGAGCTATTGTAAAAGAGACATTATAATGAATTGTGAAAAAAGTTTTCTCTAAATGATTTTGAAAAATTAGTATAGTATATTAGATGCTCCATAAAAATAGAAATAATATGCGATAAATGTCAATACCACTTGCGGTACTCGTTTTCGAAAAATACTTGTGTAACGTACGCGATTTGATTAATTTTTCGCTCGGTTCAAAGTGACAAGCATGAATACAAACACTTTAAAATGTTATAAATTATTTTTAATATTGCAAATAATTGTAAATTATCATTTTATTTTATTTATTTTATTTTATTTGAATTTATTTATTTTTTTTTTCTTTTGCGCTTTTGCACATGGAAAGTGGAGGAAAACAGCTAAATGGTTCTCATCTTATTTCTCTTAACAAGAGGGACAAATATATGTAGGATTAATGATTCGTTCAAGTTGAGCACCACTGGAAGCCGGAGAACGTCTTTAAATACGCGCCCACGCGCAATAGCTTTCAAGATATACGTATCTGGTGCTGACTTTACTTTATCACAGTTACAAAAAAAAAATGCATTTAAAATTTTAAGTAATGTTTAAAATCACTGAACAACAATGTGTTTGCACAGATTGATCCGCTTTTAGTCCGTACAGTCAACCTTCAGCACTAAAAAATATAAACATCAAAGAATTAAAAAATATAAAGATTCAAAAATATCGATTTTCTTTCTAGATGTATGTACCCTTTTAACTGGTATAATTTTTGCAATTTAATAATGTCGAACATATTCCGAAAAAGCTATGATCTTTGTCAACTTTTTCAGGTCGTATTTTCCTTACTAATGATGATGCTGGCGCAGGGTTATGCTGAAGCACCTAAACAGGTACCAGCGCGTGCCGAAGGCGCTAGAGGTGGTACGTATTCGCGCGTTTCCATGCTAGGATATCTAATAAATATCATATTTTTACAATAAAAAAATTCACTCATTGTTAATACCGATTCATTTCGTAGGCGATATGGGAGGTGAATCCTCGCTAAGTGAAAGAAGTGATTCTATGGGAGGTGGGTCACCTGATGGATCCAGAATTTCTGCACGGTCTTTGGAACCTCTGCTTGGGCTTGGGATATAACATCTAGTGACGGTTCAATGAGATAGGGAGTAGTATTTGGACTAAACTAGCACCGAGAAATAATTACTGGAAAGGCTGTTCTAACTTGGACTCTCTCTGGAACTAATTGTAAGACGACGTTACTTCTTGCGTCTGTCACATATTCTTCTCTCTCGCACTTCAATTCTATAAACTGCACTAATCTTTAACTATAAAATATTATATTTTCTGTGCACTTATAAATACATAATGTGTTTGGGTGTATAACTTTATTTGGTGGTGGGTTAATTATAAAAATAAATTAATAAAATATTGATCAACATAATATATTGTCTTAAATTTTATTTTATTTTACACGCATAACAAAACTATTATTAAATTGCAATTACATAAATGAGATATATGTTATTGAAGAATGTGTAAGAATGCATTCACATATGCGATACAAACTATACATAAACCATAGATCGTAAGTTGTACAAATAACGTACAGATTATCATATCGTAGTAAAAGCAAAAATAAATCTAGATCTGTATCGAATATATGTATAAGTTTCTGAAGATTATTGTTATATCTACATTTTGTCCTTTACATTTAGATTACAAGACTATTATTACCTATTCTTTTCATTTTTGATTGAATCATTTCATTATTCAAACTCGATCATTATTTTGTTACAAATTAAATTAATTTTCATAATGTTGCATTAATAATTCTGTATATTATTAGTAATGTTCCGTGTTAATTTCGGGTAGTTCGAGGTCTTTTCCTTAAATATTACCTTAATTATCATAGGTCGGATGCAAGAGTTGCAACGTACCTCAGTAACTGCTGTAAAATCGGCGATTTCGTCATTAGGTACGCCTTCAGTATTGTATCGACTTTATCTTTAAATTGGCTTACATTATTGCCATGTTTCCGGGCATCCGGGTAAAGGCGACCGCCTACTGCAGTTGCAGACATAATCGCGGTGATCGCGTAAAACAGTTGCCAAACGATAAGTGACTGGTTAAAAAGCAGTTATATACAGGTAATTAGCTATGATGATGACAAATACAGGCGCAACGCAGCGCGTTTTATTTGATGAATCATGCAAATGTGTGTCCAATTATTCGTTTGTAATAATGATGGGCATCGCGCTTTATCGCTCTCGGAAAGAGCAATGATTCAAGGTTACATGTATAATAAAACTTTAGTGTCAAGTATGTATTAATATTACCTATATAATTACAATGTAATAAATGAGTCTCGGATTTAGACAAGATTCACACATCTAATTTGCACAGTGCACGTCGGTTTTAGCTTCCCTTTCTATCTTACTGCTCGAAGACGACTGACTTTTCCACGATCGTTATAATTTAACATAATAAATAAAGGACACGCACACAATAGATATCGCTGACTCGACAATTATACATATATTATGTCGATCTATCTAACTGTAATGCTTCATTTACAACGTTTAAAATGTTCATTTCAGTATTTTCATATATCACAATGTTTTTTATTCTTTTTAATCTTATACGGAGAAATTTCAAGAAAGTATCTATATCGTCTTCATTAGTCGATTTCTTTTGTTCTAACATTGCAGATGTTCCCTGTAATGTTGAAGCTGCTGATGACTCTTTATCACTAATTTTCCTTTTTTTGTGTCCCTTTTTATTTTCATTTTGTATTACTGTATTTTCAAAACTGATCGATGGCGTGGAATTTTGAACATCTTCATCAAAAATCATAGTAGAAACATAGTTAGGTGTTATTTCTTCTTCAGGCAAATAATCATCCTATGAGAATCAAATGTATAATTATATAGCACGATTAAAGTTCCAGATGTGTAAGTTTGATATATTTAAAAATAACTTTTAAAAAATATACTCTCAAAAGAAAGTAAGAAATATTTTGTAATACCGAAATATTTTGAGAGTGAGAAATACTTTGTAGTTCTTTCTCTTCTGTCAGTGATTCGTCGAGGTATTCGTACTGCTCATAATCATTTTGTTGTTTATCCAAATCAATATTAACACTGTCGTAAATCGATGTTTTTGGAATCCAGTGTTCCAAAATAAATGTCATTAAATCATAATACCAAATGCTTGGACGATATATCTAAAAGATATTTATATAAAATGTTTTATTATAGTAATTTATGTAAACAAGTATGTATAAATATTTAAGGGGCATCTGAGAGAGAAAGAGAGAGAGAAAGAGAGAGAGAGAATTAAATATAGAAGTATTATATGTATAATAAGAATTATTGTAGTACCTCTTTAGCACCACTTTTCTTTGAAGCTTCATGTTTGCGATGTTCAACAAGAAAATTTGAGCGGAGAGCCTTATATTTATTTTTAATTTCTGCGACTGTAACGTTCGGTTTCAAACATTTTAGTTCTGTACGAATCATTTCCCATGCATCGGCACGAGCACGTTTATTTTTATAATTTGTAGATTTTACTACGTATAGGCAAGGATGTTTCTTATATTCAGTTAATAAACAAATAACTTGCTCCTTGGACAAAGACATTGTCTAACGTATGTTTTTTTCTACTTTTTCTTCTCTAGATTATACTGATATCGGGTACGAGAGTCTGTAGATTAAATAGTAAGTTTATGTCATTTTTATGTCACTAATGCAGTGCGCATATTTGTCGCGTCTTTTCTATCTACTTATAAAAATAGAGCATTAATTATAGATAGTTATAATTCTGATTGTTTACTTTGCAATGAAAAATAATAAATGGCTTTATGGAAAAACTGTAAAATTTAATTCAAGCTCAATACAAATTTAAAAATAAAGGCTAGCACGTAAAATTTAAAGTCAGATAACACGATAAAAATATAATAATTTTATTTTTGAAACAACTTTTTTTAAAATACTTAAAAGTATTGTTAATGTTTTATTATAAATTATTAATAATTTAATAATAAAAAACTGGACTTTTATATTCTGTTTATTATAAGTACGATTGTATGAGATGAATTCAAAATATACATATATAACCCTAGAAAGATCTTAAAATAATTTGATACTCAGAATTTATAATGATTATACAGGTAAATATGAAGTTAACTGTGATTTAATGCTTACTAGTTACGAAGTACAATCCCAGAAGTCTATCTACAGAATTGCGACCTTCCGTTTCGAGAGATCACTAAGAACTGACGACGATGTTGTATTATAATAAATACGTAGTGTCACAAGTTCTAAAGTCGTTAAAATCGTGTTATTATCCGATAAATTCAAATATCATTATATTATTACAGAGATTTATGTGTGTGTTTTTTACTTTTATAATTATATTTCTCAGCAAACTAGTATATAACCTATACAATCTCGCAATCAAGTATTTTATATTTATTTACTTCTTTTTTACACCAGATCATATTAGCCCTGCTTATAACACGATTCGTGAACATTCTTAATAAAATAAGTACTCTGTTTTAACCAAATTTATTTTTTACTTTTCTTATTGGGTGGAATTAATGAAAACTTGGAAATAGTCTTTTATGTGTTTATCTGAAATATAAAACCGTTTAAAAGTTAGTTGTAAAATAATTATTTCCAAAAATATGTTAATTACTTTTAACGTCACTTTAATTTAAATATTTGTGTTACAGTTAGTGTTACAGAATCATTAATTCCGCTGTTTTCACTCGGTGAGTGGTGAGTAATGAGCAAACAATTTTTAATTTATTGAAAGGACGCGGATCTGTGCGATAATTACGTTAAACATATAGTAGACGTACTATGATACACGTAAATGTTAAATTACAATAATAAATGCATTTGCGAATATTTCTGTAAGATTTCTGTTGTCATTTGCATGGTTAACATTACATTAAATCAATGCGAAGTCAGAAAGCACAATATTGTATATATATAAGAAGTGAAAGAAAATATCCAGAATTCCTAAAAAAATAGAAACAAAGTAAAAGTCGATATGAGAAGAACTGGATCCATTTAGATAAGAAAATGAAAAAAGGAGAAAGGTTTTTAGAAAGTTTCAAGAAAATTGTTCAATTTCAATACTATATTATCAAAGAAATAAGATTTACTCTTATCTAAATGAATTCCGTCCTACGCATATATTCTTGTCCCATATTTATCTTTTCTAAGAATTCTACATTTCGTCTTTCGACGAATCGGACCAATCACTACTTTTGGTATTAGGATGAGTCGTGCTATTGGTTGTCTCTATCCTGATAATTTTAACTGGTAATCGACTTTCTGTGGTATATATACTCCACATCGTTTCTTCAATCCACAGTTGTAGCTCTGACGAGAGAATTCGATCTGCATTTATAATATCGCTTGCTTGCGATCATTACGTCAACAATTACAAACATGAAGGTACTTCTGTTCGTGCTTGGAGTGATTTTGATCCTGGGAATTATTGTCCCAAGTGAAGTTATCGCTAAAAGTGCAGCTGATCCGCAAATACATATGTCGTGGGTTAAGGAAATAGCACAGAGAATAGCAAATGCAACAAAACAGCAAGGTTAAGAAAGGTAAAATGTTTGCTAAAATATCTGAACAAATAATGATATATGATTTAAGTAAACAAAATTATTATAAATTATTCTTTATTAGAATGACTTTTATCGGAAGAAAAATATAGTATGGTCAATCTTTAGTTTAGTCACAATTTTTATCAAAATTTATATTAATAACATTTGCGAGTGTTAGTATATTATTACACAGAAATATTTATCTCTTCAAATGCACTTCCGATCTCGATTCGACATTAAATAAAATAAATTATCGTTCTTTATAAATATTTTAAATGGTTAGTGTATTATGTATATGTTTTCTCGCGTTTTTTCTTCAATTTTTTGATAAATTTTATCTTACAAATTTTATATTCTCTTTTTTGATTTCAGTCTTTTGAAATCTATAAGAATGACATAACTACGACGACGACATTCATTGTACGAGGAGAAATCCCAGTAAACCAAAATGTTATCTCAACAATCGTAAGATAATGAATATTCGAATGCTTTCTTCTGTGTAATCTATGTTTTCTTCTATGTAAATGTCTTGTCTGTAGACATTGAGAAATACTTTATGTAAATCAAATAAAATAAATAGCATCGAAAAAGACAGACGTGTGTTAATTGATTACAATTGGCAACATGCACATTACGCAATATATATACGTACAAACGTATTACACGCAGACTCTAAGTTGCTATCTGGAATTTCGCAATTTATGAAAATAATGATAATTTAAATATTTAACTTTTCTATTAAATGGAAGTAACAACTTGATTTAAAAAATAAAATATTTCTATTAAAATTTTTGAGCAGAAGTTATTTAAATTCTTTTTTTTACGTTTTAAAATTAATGTTGAATATACCTATATGTATACACGGAGTATTCCCTGGACATCCTACTATACCAATTGATAGCAGACTCTCGATTCATCATTTGTTACTTATTATATAAATATTCCGCACTTAATGAATTGAATTTTGTTTTGCATAATAAAAATCACCTCAAGTTTGAAAAGCAACATATAATATTATATCATTATATCATCGGAAATCTGATCTATATAGAATATCGTGTAATATGTCACAAACATTAAAGAAAATTGTCCAATTTTTTCATCAAGTTCCACATCTCATTATTCCATTTATAGCCTCGCAATCTGACGGATAATTTGATTACAAAGTAAAATTTAAAAATATGTGATCCGGCTGGAACATGCAGCTCTAAAGGACTTTGAATGGCGGGATCGATCAATTGATTAATCTTGACGCTTGACACCTTGTACTTGGCCTGTTTTATTTATTATTAAAGCTTAGACACGACGGCGAAGGTACACTGGCGGTGCTCAGCTTTCCAGCATCACCGTACGTTTTGGAATTGGTAACATTTGTCGGTGATTAGAAGAATTACGAGTTAAGTTAAAGTTCATTCAAAATTTCCTAATCAAATTTTTAGTATGTAAAGTCCGAATTGGTTTTTTTATTCGACTCCTTACAGAACGACGATCCATCCATGTGTCGATACGGCACGACGCGTTTTTAATATCAAAAGTGTGGGCAATTATAATAATGTAATAAGTAATGTTTAATAAGTGAAAAAAGAAATTTATATATAGAATTCCTATAGAGAAAATAAAAACAAACGGTATGCGAAGGATAAGATAAGGATTAGACAGGAAAATGAAAGAAAGAGAAAGATTTTTAGAAAATTTCAAGAATATTGTTTAATTACAATATTATATTATCAGAAAAACATGTTTCAAAATTTATCCTATCTAAATGGATTTCGTCCTCCACATATACTCTTGCCCTAAGTTTATCTTTTCTAGATATCGTCTTTCGAAGAATCGGGCCAATCACGAGTTTTGGTAATAGGATGCGTCGTACTATTGGTTGTCACTATTCTGATAATATTACTTGGAGATCTAGTTTCTGTGGTACATATATATACTCCACACAGTTTCTTCAAACCACAGTTGTAGCTCTGACAAGAAGTCGATCTGCATCTATAATAATATCGTTTGCTTGCTATTATTATATCAACAATCACAAACATGAAGATACTTCTGTTTGCGCTTGGAGTGATTTTGGTCCTGGGAATTATTGTCCCTAGTGAAGTCTTCGCTAGAAGTGCAGCTAATGCTAATCCGATCATCGCTTACCCGCTAGTAGTTTGGGGTATATATATGCAGTTCAGGAATAGAATGAATCAAGCGAGAAATGCAACACAGGAGAGTCCGCAAAGTTAAGAAAGGTAAGATGTTTGCTAAAATATTTGAACTAAAACAATATATGAGTTAACTAAACAAAATTATAATAAATTTTTCTTTATTAAAATAACTTTTATCAGATAAGAAAAAGCATTGGTCGCTCTTTAGTTTGCAATTTTTATCAAAATTTGTATTAATAACATCTGCGAATGCTAGTAGGTATTATTACATAGAAATATTTATACCTCCAAATGCACTCCAATTTGTTTCAACGTAAAATAAAATAAATTATCGTTCTTTATGAATATTTTGAATGTTTAGTATATTATGTATAATATGTTTTCTCGCGTTTTCTCTTCAATTTTTTGATAAATTTTATCTTACAAATGTTATTTTATCTTTTTTTTTATTTCAGTCTTTTTTGAGATCTACAAAAGGACGACATTCATTGTACGAGGAGAAATCCCAGTGAACCAAAATGTTATCTCAACAATCGTGAGATAATGAATATTCGAATGCTTTCCTGGCCTTTTTGAAAAGGGCCAGATGTTGGCCGAAACGTTGCGAGTTATTTAATAAAGGAGAAGTTTGCGGCCAGTTAGGTCGCTCAATTTTTATTATTTTCCAAATTTTCCAATTTTTTCATCAAGTTACACATCTTGTTATTCCGTTTATATCTTCGCGATCTGACGGGCAGTTTGATTACAAAGTAAAATTTAAAAATGTGATCCGGCTGGTACATGCAGCTCTAAAGGACTTTGAATGGCGGGATCGACAAATTGATTAATCTTGACGCTTGACGCCTTGTACTTGGACTGTTTTATTATTAAAGCTTATAAGACACGACGGCGAAGGTACACTGGCGGTGCTCAGCTTTCCAGCAGCACCGTACGTCTTGGAATTGGTAACATTTGTCGGTGATTGGAAGAATTTACGAGGTTCTCTCCCGTCTGGAACCCCCGCGCTCTTCCGCCTGCCTATACCTCACCGGCTCTTCCTCTCGCCGTAGCTACCGATAAATCACTTTCCCGACTCCGCGAGATTTAATATAACGTCAATATTCCCGGTAGCGAATAAAAAAGCGGGAAGGGATATTCACGGCGAGTCCTCGCTACGCATCATGGCCCTCGCATGGCATTCGTGCGTGACGCGGGATAAAACCGTTTTAAAATTGCAAATATGTCGCATGTCGGGATGTTGAGAATTTCAGCTTCTCCCCGAAATACGCGATCGCGACTTGAGAATTATAACAAATTCCTCCATGGACTTATATTTATATTACTTTATATCCTTTAAATTTATCGTACCGGCTGCGAATGGAATGACTACGCTACGTGAGTTAAACGGCACAAAATACGATAAATCTTTTTACGAATATTTTACCGATAAAAATATTAATAAAATATAATTTTGTAATAACTACTATAATATGTGCACAATAATAACTATAAGTATTCTTTTAAGGAGGCTATTTACTTCCTGAAAGCTATGAAGTCTTCTTTTTGATTCTACCAACTTATAGAATAATATCCGCTTTTCAAGCTATTGATTCCGTATTGATTGCAGATAAATTTGTCTAACAGCTGTACCTTAGAGATGTAATTTAATTCACGTTTACGATTCGGTCTTCGAGTACGTGAGATTTCTTACATATAATTTCAATCAATATTCCCGGCAGGAAACGCAAAGAAGAAAAAAGAATATCTATGAAAGTCAAGACTCGAGACTGTTCGGCACGTGTCGTGGATGCTACGCTTTTCTACGTGACATGCGATGAATAACAGATGTATCATTTATTTTGCAATGTAATACTTGACTGTGTCGAAGAAACTGCGACGCTAATAAAAACAAATAAAAAAGAAAAATGCGAATAGTCTCTAGAAAGTAAATATATAAGAAACAACGTTAAATAATTCAAACGTGTGTGATAACTTCTTATAATAAAACTCATATTTCCAGTTTGTTTAATTCTGTCCTACCGTTTTAATATATTTTACGTAATAATAATTAATTATATTGATCAATAATAATGATTCTGAGTATTATCATTATTTTTCGTGGCTAAAGGAAAATCCGTTATTGATTCATATTGTGATTATAGTTTTGATTTGCCATTGCTATTTCAATCTGCATAGAAGGCTCCAAAATAATCGGCCCGCGCGCTTTCACGGGTTTTAATGCAACTTCGATACGGGAAGGTGATTTTCCGGAGAGAAGAAGGAATCTAGATGCGTAGCGTCGCACACCACTCATCTGGCGGATTCTGCAATTTCGTACGTGCTAGCACCGCGACGAATTCTGATTGTGATGTTCGCAGCTTGAAACCATTCCTCCCTTGCGTCGCGATCTAAACTTCTTCGATTCTGAGGAAGCGGTTGAACGAAGCAGAATATGAAAGTCCCTCCTTCATCAATCCAAAATACATTAAAAGAATATTCCTAGAATTGTTCTCGGTTCTCGCTATCTGTCATGTACCTTCGCCGTTACGAAAGATAGTCGCTCGTACTGATAAAAGTGCAAAAATATAAAATTTCGGAAAAACTTCCAAAAGAAAAGTTTTCCAGATAACATTTTTTGAAGTATTTTTTTTTTAAGTCGGGGTTTTCTTTTCCACGAAGTTAAACCTCGTGGATTTCACGAATGCCCGGAATTTTCGAGTAACTCCGAAATCGCGGCGGCGACGGCGGCCAACAAAATGGATTAACGCGATGAAGGGAATTTTCCCATCGTACTACTCCGTTGGAATTTTTAGCACGTTCGGCGTTACAGGATGAAATCGGCCGAAAATTCGTGCATGAGGTACCCAGGGGGGGTTTCTCTCCGAAACATGCTCTTCGCGCGACGTACCTCACTATACCACCCTTCTTCTATCCCCCGCAAATAAACGGCGCGACGAGAGGGATAGAGGGATGAAGAGAGGACGACGCTTTAACGCCCGCATATACGGGCGCGCGCGTGAAGTCGGACGAGACGGGGGTGCGGAAATTAATTCCCGCGCGGTTGGAAAATTGCCATGCCTGTGTGCCGCGGCATTGTGAGACGCCCGCGCGACCAATCGCCGGGGGAAGATCCGCCCGACGTAGGAAAACCGATTGCGGCGATAATTGCTCGTTCGTAATGATTTCCTCCTCGTCGCCGCGCAGCGCCGTGGCGGCCGGCGCGCGAACGGCGCTAATTTATGACGCGTATTTAACATCTTAATCACCGCGTCTGGTGTGCTACTTTGCCTACGAGAGATCCGCTCGTTATCAGCTCCCGGTGTACGGCGCGCTCGCGGAAGCGTTTCCGACTACCAATTTTCGTGCTTGCAAATGCATCGCAGTTATTCACGCTCGCGCGTTTTCGCGCACTAGATACACACTGAACGGAGATTGTCGAAGGAAACTTCCGCAATTGGTGCACTGTTGGAAAATTTTTGTATTTTTGTGAAAAAAAAACTGCTGATTAAAATTAAAGTGTTAAGTAATCAACACATTTCATGTGTAGATTTAACATATGTCTGCTATGTTAATTGAACTTAACAAGTATAAAATGTAAAATTATTAAAATAATTTGAAAAATATGTTAAAGTAACACAATATGAACGTATTTAGTAAATGTGTTAAAATTTACAGAAATAGAATGTTGATTTTACTCTGTAATAGAAGTGGAAGTACTCCTCGTGAGAAAATATTTATAGTAAGAATCAATTATTACGTCCGCATTAGCTGCTTCCTATTTTTTTTATTGTAAAAATTACGGCATTGCAATATTCCTCTTTTATCAGATTTTTTATTTCTTGTCGATTTTCATTCCTCTCCGCTGTTGCAGATATAGATACCTACATATTTTTTTATATAGGTCATATCTATTCTCATAATACATGTCATTTTTAGAGGATTAAAAAAGCGCGGGACCAACCCGATCACGTTTGTCAATCACGCATATGACGCTCCGCGCCCGGCCACGCTTTGTCGCGTCGCGTTGCGTCGCGTCGCGTCGCATCGCATCGCTCGCGAATGATATCCGGTATATCAAAGCACGCGGCGTTGTAACCGCTTATGCGTGTCCAATACATATCGAGCTCATTGTACATACATGGACGAACAATTTTTCGTTCTACCGCGCGGCAGACGGCCGACAGACGGCGGCGAGCCACCATTCCGTATAGTATCCCCATCGAGGGAGGAAAAAGAGAACGGGGTAGAGGAGGAGGATCGAGCGGCTGCGCCGCGATTTCTCTCCCTCGCCCCCTGCTGCCTCATCCTCTGCCCCCTCCCCGGCCCCCCCCCCCCCCCCACCACCGTACCCTCTTTTCCCGTCAAATGATTTCCGCATTGTGCCGGCTGTAAGGACGGACAGACCGGCGGAATTTTAACGAGTTTTGTGCAACTTGATATAACGGGGGTTGGCGGAGGGTGGGTCGAGGTGGGCGCCGTGCCGTCGCTCCGGTTCTTCTTTCCGTAAAATGCTTCTTATACGTTTCTTGCACGAAGGGAGCGTACGAAAGCGTATACGAAGTTAAGGCGCACAGCCCCCTCTCTCTCTCTCGCAAAACCGTCTCTTGGCTACACCCGTTTGGCGCGTATCGGGACGGAATCGAGGGTGTAAAGATACCTTACGTTTTTCTCCCGCAGGGCACCACTAAGCTACCTCCCCCTTCCGTCCTTCGTTACTGCTGCTCGACATGAAGGTTTCCTGGTGGAAGATATCAACGAAGCCGCGACGTTTATCTCTGCGACTCGATACCCGGCACTTTCAGAGATATATAATAAGGGCATGAACGTGCCCCTCTCTTCGATCGTGCAAGCCATTAGATTTTATCTGATACAGCGTCTTAGGTCAAAAAAGATAAATGGGAGCGACACGTTCGATTAAGCGGACGATTCGAGGGACGATTACGAAAGAAAAAAGTTTTAAAACGCCGCTTGTTGGCGTGGATGGATGGTTTTATGCAATTTAGAGTCGTAGAATACGAATCTACCTTACTTATTACGTAAGAAATCTTTATCTGATTTTAAATACAAGAATATAAATCGCTCATTTGCTACAACGACGACATAACTCGAAAATTGTCACTTTTGAGTTGTTTGCGAAAGAATGGTGAGAATTCAATACATTGAATGAATAACTAATATATAAGATACTTTTGTTCCTCTACAATCAGTTATTACACCAAAATTGCATTTAAAAATGTTGGATATTACAAAATTTTAATGATTCAAAACATTCAAATTTATTTTCTGGAAAACTTTGCGTTTTGAGTTATGTCATTGTTGCAGCAAATGAGCAAAATGTTTATTGATGTAAAATTCATAATTTAGTCAGCAACGATTTTTTTTTTTTTTTGGTAGTTATTGGAAAATATACATTTCTACTAAAAGCCAGAATTTTCGGCGATTGGTTATCATTAATATTACGATTATTAATTATTGGATACTATGTGATTGTTTTCAAAGCAATAAATTTAATTTTCTTGCGTCATTAATTTTTATAGAAATAATACATCTACTTTAATTTCAGAAACAAAGAATATTATCGTCGTCGATGTTTCGCAATTGCAACTGCTGTTTCGCTCCAGTAAATTTTCGACGGACTATAATCGGTTTTGCGTGCAGCGGAATGCGAATCTCCATTCGCTGCAGATATTGTATTAGGTGACGCATAAGTCGCATGCACACGCGTCATTGCACTTATACCGTTCCGAGGCTTATCACTACGACTACGACATTATTGGCGAACGAAAGCATCGGGAAGGGTGTGCCATATTCCATAGCCCCGCGGAATTTCCAATAACTATGACTGCGTTCGATCAACGTTCTTATACGCGATAAGCCAGAGGAAATGATCGTTAGAGGAAATAATGTTCCGATAAAGTGTGTCGAATGTGCTACGAGGTTCTACTTATATGGCATATATATATATGACCGATGAATCCTGACAATCACTTCTCTTCAGATTGTTTTTTACTAAATATATATCTTAATAAATATCACGTAAAAAGCCGTTTGGATTGCAAAAAAATTGTATAGAGAAACTTTTAATTAAAAATAAAATCTGATAAACCGGCCAGCTTTTTTTCTGGTCAGAAACTCACAGAACAATTAACTCAGGAGTCCTAAATATCGAGAATAAACTTTTTGACACCTGACATTCAGTTTCCGTGATTGTTTCCCCGCACCCTTTTTTTGCAATATGCGACCTCATTGTTTGACGAGAGTCAGCCTTTATTGCGACTGTATTGTGCATCCCCCGACCCAACCCCCGTCTCTCTCGCGTTATTTTTCTACGTGCCAGGTCGTACGAAATTTCCGACGGCCATTGTATCCAAATATCGATGGCCCGCAAAGTGGAAACTCCCCCCCGCTCAATGCCACGCAAATCGTCGACATTTGTGAGCGTGACAGGCAACCACTTCTTCAAGTTATCCCATTTCATATCCGCGCTCTCGCGATTCTTGACTCCTCGAAAATATCCGCTGATACGTATATATGTGTTCGCTGTGAAAATGATAACCGTGATTTATACAACGTGTTTACACAGCAAATCGATCTGAAAGATTAATATTATTCAGTATTAATATCGTTATATCAATATCATTTATCTATAATTATTATTGCATTCTACCGCTATTTGCGAAAATTATCGCTATTGGTTACGTTTGTTTTTGAACGTAAATATATGCTTTGCGTAATTAGATGCCTTTTACACGCGTAAGAGGAACAAAGCACTATTTAATGAATTGCAATGAATTAATTATTTTCAGAAATTTGGTTTCTTATTTTTTTAGCAGAAAGAGAGAGAGAGAGAAGGAGAAGAAATGTTTTTTTCACGTAAAAAGACTACGCGATTATTCGTCGTTAACGAAAAATGCGTTACAACAAACTTTTACTAATAATTCTTCCCATTATCCCTGTGTCTCCAATACTTCATCTCGTTTATCTTAATGATTCCCCGAAGCGAGAAGTGTAACCGCGATAATATTAAATTCCATTCCGCGGTGCTCGCTTTCCTCGGCGAGCGGAAAATGTTTGCCGAAGGATTTTAATCGTTTTTGATAATTGTTTTCCGATTCAGGAATCCAAGCGGAAGAGAATTACCTACATCCGCCACGTTCGATTGTTGCCGTAATTCCGGGAGCGACTATGGTGTTCGTTTCGTTGTACCGCGGCACGGTGCTCATTATATCAGCATTGTGGACGCCGTTATTCCATATTCTCCGCATTAAGTCGTATAGAATTTCCAATGGCAATAGAATTGGGATGTGCCGCGAGCCAGGCTCGCGAATAATTCCTGCTTCATAGCCGACGCGTACCGCGTATACGCCTCGGGCAACGGACCACAGCGGATTTGTATCTCGAGCAAAAGTTAAAATGCTTTGCTCACGTATCGTATTTGATCCAAAATGTCTATAAGCAGATCCTTGCTTTCAACTCGTATCCACGTTCAATTAATCGAATTTCGTGACGAGTCAATGCCCTTGTTCATAATAAGTATAATAATATAGAATAGACGATACGGTAATTTCAATTAAACAACTGTCAATTATACTTCGCGCGCTAATTACGTCAATGTTGCTCTTTGTATGCAGTTTCTGCAGTCTGCCAATTTGTAAAATCAAATTCACAAAATGGAAATAGTACAGTGAAAAATTATATTTTCCACGAGATATGTATATTAATAGAAGCATCGCGCGCGCGATGTAAATTCGATTGGCGCAAAAATTTATCGATACTTTATTCCTTGATAGAGTCGTAAAACGCAGTGCGACGATGATCAATTTCAATAACGCTGATTTTCGATAATCAATTATAATACAAATTTCCAGGCCGCGCGCGTCGCGACGTTTTAGTTTTATATTATTATACCGACTGATATTTTTCCACCGATTTTCCGTAAATTGACACACACGAGAAGCGTGTAATCGTGCAAATTGGACAGATCAGGTTAATAACTCGGCCTGCGGGTAATGGAAATTTTACTTATGGGTTTCGCGAAATTTTATCTTATTTTGCTTATTCAACGAGTTTCGTCGTCGAAACTCTTACACGCTCGATATGAAAGTTAAATTTCGGCCCGAAACTCTTTCGGTCTCACGCTTCTTTAGGTATCACGCTCGCTCGTCGGAAATTAGCCGGAGCGCGCGAGTCTGCAGCGTGATTTTACCGTGGAATCGCTTCCGTGTCGTTGAGTTTATACACGTACCCTTAATTACAGTCCCCCGCGAATAAAACGTCGCGTACATTTGCATTCGTTGTGAACCTTTGTAAAAATGTGGTTGGCCTTTATGTGAACACGGTGTTATTAAAGGTATATAATATTAAAATATATAGATATAAATACAATTTCTCTCTCTTTCTCTCTCTTTCTCTCTCTCTCTCTAACTAAAATTGTACGACTATCTGCTCAGTAATAACGTCTGACGTCTTTTGTTATACTTTTGTAGAACTTATATATGTATGTATATACATACATTTTTCAATTATTTTTCTATCTTTTATACAATATTTGTTATAATTTGTATGTGATGGCAATTATTTTTTGTATAAGTTTTCACGCTTGAGGGGACATTGTCCCAGAGCGTATAATAAATAGCGATTTCTCTCTCTCTCTCTCTCTTATTTCTATTTATATTATTATTGTAGTGTATGTACTTTTCTTTTTGTAATGATGTCTTTACGCTTTAGAAGACGTAGTCCCAGAGCGTCTCTCTAATAAATGACGATTTGATTCGATTCTCTCTCTCTCTCTTATGTTATAAAATTTAATTTTTGATTACAATCACCGTAAAAATAAACGACGAAGACGAGCGCTCAATATTCTTCTCGAGCTTCTCCGAACATTTTCAAAGTTTTACGAACGGAACAACCCGTATCGCGCATGCAACTTCGGAAATGGATTGTAAGAGCAGCGTGTTGTCGATATGCATCCGCTCGGTAAGAGTCTGAGAGCAACGTAAACCTGCACTTTGTCGAACGCGAACGTGGACGGGATCCCCGCTCGATCCAGGGGAAAATGATAAGAAACTCGAGCGATATCGGGCGCGAGAAGAGTCTCTCGCCCGTTGTTTCAGGCGGGAGAGGCAGCGTGGCGTGTCTCGATTGTCTATCGAAGTTTTCAAATATCCTAGAGGAGCCGCTGGGACGTCGCCGGTGAATTTATGTACCTGGCACCTGGGAGAAGCTGCGCCACTTTTCCCGTCTCGTGTGCATATAACGTCCTCGTATACAGGAACGGTGGTAACGTCGTGCCCGCGCGCGCTTCGTCAAAGAAGAGCTAGATATCGAGGCGAGAAGCTCTCGATCCGTTCGGAAAAATGAGGTTTAGAAGCCGAAACGGCGTCGAGAAACGTAATTCTACGCGCCGAGGGACTCGTTCGAGGACGCCCGTATTTTTTTTTTATCGCAGGTTTGGACGACATCCAGCGACTAGGGCCCGTTTGCTACCGAATTTATCGAGGACCTTCTGGGTCGCGTAAAACTCGATTCTTCCGCAACTTTTCTTCCTCAAATTTTCGTAAAAAACATTCCTTCGATTACTTATACATGAAAGTAAAGCTTTATCATTCGACAGAGAAGAAGGTGTAAGAATATAAAATAGGATAAAAATTTTAGAGCTCGAGTTGTGACTTCTTAACTTCTTGGCGAAGAGATCACTACACCCTATCTTGTATGTTTAGCCGAGAGGTTTTCCCAAAAGTGAAACTGCGCCAAAAAAAAGTATTATAAGGTAAATTGAAGAGAGTTGTGTAAGCAATTCCGAGAGCATCGATGCTTTTTTTAATCGGAAATTAAATCCGTCGCCGTCGCGTCGTCGAGAAAAGCTCCGGTGGCAATTTTTCTCGCCGCGGCACCCGTGATCTCGCGGCTTATTCGACTTTATCCGCCAACGGTGGCAATTCAGTGCAGCGTTTAATCCGCTTCTTGTTGCAAATCGCCAATCGCATGGACACGATAAGTTGTTGCTAATACCTTGCAGCGCGGCGAAGAACCGAGCAAGATTAACTCGCTCCCGGGTATTATATTCGTCCTCGCGCAGGTATAAAGCCGTGAAACGCAGAGCGCGCAATAAAAAAACAAATATTTGCACTAATTTGCGCGTAGTAGACACCGTCATTGAGTTACGGGATGAAATGCGAGCGAACTTTACTGCGGGTACATATTATACGACAAGAAAACGTGATGGGTATTTTTACCTTGTTAAGGCGCATAAGAGAGAATATTCCGTCGCAAGTTTTTCTTCAGTCAAGAAACCGTGAGACGGGAAAATTAGTAAAATGGCGGATAAGATTGAGTTTCATCCACTACATTCATATTCATAAAAATAGTAATGCTATAATACAGAGAGATATTAATGTAATTAAAATATAAGTATTGCAATAACAATTTTTCATATACTTATTCTCACAAGTAATAGCCCGAACGTGAAATTAAACATTAAACGGCAGAAAAATAAATTACTCTTTTGTGACATTAATATTTATGTTTGAAAAAAACGATAAAAGGACGAATGTTAGAAAGTTTTCATTTTAAATTAATCCCACTTTGCTTCGCTCCAATTTATTTAAGTAGCTCTTCTGATCGATATAGAAAATCGTTCTTTTTATCCCTAAATGCCATATTTTTGCCGCTCTACTTTAATCCGATTCATCCAATCCCATTCGCCCTGGATACTTTGATACTGCCGTTCATGATTCCCGTTTATCGCGCGCTATCGCTCGTCTGCACGACGGTCGTCGATGTATAGCGCGCGCGAGTTATCGATCCGCGGAGCGACCGGGTTGAGAAGCCGTCAGACAGCTCGGAGATCCGTGTTCCACGCGGGCCATAACACAATTACGTTAATTGGCCGATGCTTACATTAGTATTAAGTGGAAGTCTGACGAGAGAAGCCGGAGCCGTAGCTCGTAGCTGTTTCGGAGCTCCTTCGATAGCTTATACGTTCACACCAAAGCTCGTTGCCTCGGTATACATATATGCTTATATGCCTTGTGGCGAAATCCGCCAACAGGAAATCAAGGAAGCGGAGTGAAGCGAGAAACGGGGAGACGCGCGTTCATCAGTTTTTGGAATAAGCGCGTTTGATGAGAGACTGTAAAGACGCGCTATACATCAGAGAGAAAAGAGTGAAAACATATGATGAGAGGAAAAAGGATACAAAAGTAAGAAGTGCCGACATATTAAATTAATTAAAATCGAAGTAGAGGGAAGAATGGTAGAAATGCGGCAACAATACTCTGAAACCAAAAAATGCGGGTAAACAAGATGAAGAGAATAGGATGAACGGAAACCGGAGAAAGAGTGCGGAAGTGGCGCAAAAAGGCTAGCAAGAAATAACGGATGAAGGAAATGTGTTGCGGACTTTCGGCTCACAAAAAGGGATGAGGCAGCAGGAGGATCAAGAAAGATTGCAGATAAAGGGATGCAGATAAAAGCAGGGGTGGGAAAACGTGTGGGATAGGAAGATATCGCGCAGGAAGGAAATGCAAATAAAGGAAAAGCCTCACGATGGTGCTTGAGGAACCGCGAAGCAAGGATATATATATATATCCTTGCTTCGCATATATATATATATATATACATATATATAAAGAGAGGAGAAGGGGGAAGGAGGGCAAAAATTGAGACAGAAAGAGGACGTATCGAGAGAAGGTGAGAAAGAGAGCATGCGGCAGGACGAGAGGGCACGGTTGAAGGGTGGTCTACGAGAATGGTTTCGAGGCGAAGTTTGGCGGTTTGGCATCCCTACAGCGCAAACTACCACTACACGGCTCTTGTAGGTTTGCACGACGAGGTTGCCCTCTCCCGAATCGCCGGCACTGATTTCACAGCGCCATTCGTAGGATAAGCGGAAGACAGTCTCCAGCCGTCGTGCTCTGATCCTCCGCGACCCCAAGCGCAAACTTTCGAATCCCGCGAAATTTCCCGGGATATTCCCGAAGGAAAACGCGAGGTGCGTTGAGAAAATCTCCCTAGCGTTTAGAAAAGAGAAACAACGCCACGGAGTTCTCCAAACATATGCATTTTTTTAAGCTTCCGAGATTATCAATATAATTTTAGCACAGTTTCGCGTTTATTTCGTCCATCATCAACAAGCTGATCGATTTTTATTCTATAATTTCTGCTCTCCTATTTTTTGCTTCGTTCAGACACGTGGGCAGAAATATATCGGTGCTCTATTTTCGCAATTTGCAAAAAAGAAATAAGCACAGGTTAATTATGAGATAGAAATTAGTATGAAAGTTGATTACAATACGACAAAATATAACTGTTATAAATACCTATATCTTCTCATGCAAAAGAGAGAAAAAAGAAATAAATATCTACAAAAGCTTTGACGAGCATCATTGTTAAATATTAAAAAATAAAATTTAAACCAATATCCTGAGTTAAATAACAATTTGTTATTTTCAATTATCATGTGTGTCGAAATATATTGTTTTATACAAAACAATATTATTTTATCTCCATTGGTTTAGTTAAATTAATATTTTTTTAGTTGAATTAACGACATATTGAGTAGGAGCACGGGTGACCTATAGGAATGGTTAAAAATAACTCAAATTGAGAATAATTTGACACTATGAATTTAACAGTGATTAATAAGATTGCAAAGGTCAACAACACATATCGATTTCACTGTAAATCCAAGTGTGTTATTTTTACACGCATAAACGTCAAAAATGACTCATTTGACTGAAACTCTTCTTACACCTTTCTTGCTATTTTAAATTACGTCATTTAACACAGTTAATCGTATTAAATTAAAAGTAAATGATTTAAAACGGCAAGAAATGTGTAAGAAGAGTTTCAGCTAAAATAACACAGACTTGAATTTGGAGCGTTATTAAAAAAGAATTAATAATAAATTCAAACTCAATCATGTTCCAACACTCTCAACCATATTGCAATTAACTCAAATCTAATAACTAGCAGAATGCAACTTGATCGTGTCGGTACGCAGCAACGGGATCGTGACGTGCTCGAAAAAAAGAGGAAACGAAAAGAACGAGATCGTGCGATCTTTCGCGTTTCCGTCGCGTCCGCGCGAAATTTGCGCCAATCGCGTCGCCGCGTTTAATCGAACACGCGGAGAATTCAGTCGCCCGAATATTCGAATATTCGCGCACGTGGGTCCGATAATCCCAGCCAGGATCGGCGACAGAATGCCGCGGCCGCCGCGCCGTTAATTCAACACGGCTCTGAAAAGGAACGGCGCGGAAGCGAACGAATCCGATTCGACAATTGTAATCATCGGCAGTGATTAGAGACACGTATTGTCGACGCTTTGACAGCATCGATATCGCTTCAGGCATCAGTTGTGGATGCTTCTGCTATCGATACTAATCTGCTGATAGGTGGTGTCGATACCTTTTCCACGATATTGAACGACGACACGAGCGCGACATTTGTCACGAAATGAAATTCGAGCCGCTTCATACAGAGTCGTGAAATTTGTGTCCGGTTTCTTTTAATTAATGTAAATATTGATTATAGTATATTTTTCCAATTAAAAGCCATCACAGAATTCCGGCGTGGTTATAGATAAGCGCGGAAAATCTATGCGCACGCACGTTCAACAAACAATCGGATTTTCAATGATAAGTAACAGTTAAACTTGCTTTGGGAAAATATAGAGAGCAGAATTAGTGTCCGAAAGTGTCACTGTTTTATTGAATATTCGCGGCGTCATTGGACCGATGATCCGCTGAGCAATTTGCCGCGAAATCAAACATCGAGAGTGCCATTTCTCGCGCGTGTCAACGCTCGGGAACCGACGAATCGGATTTCATTGACGCATCCCCGCAATCCCCTAATTTCCCCCGGCTAATTCTCTCATTTATTCGAAATCCGATATGTTATCTCTGTAATGGCGACAGCGAGCTTACCGCTACATGTCGAACCCGATCGACAGCGTAATTTCGGGCATGTCGCAACTTTTTATTGCGCTACATTGCAGTTGATAAATGATGTACCTCGAGAATGATATCTCATGAAGTGTGTATTACCATCATAATTTCGGATATTCCCCGCTGTGAAACGACAGCAGCCGCGTGGAAATCGCGAGGATTATAAAATGTATAACGCACTCTTTTATCTCGTTTCGCTCGCGTAATATTTGCGCAGACGGCAAACGCGGATGACTGAATCAAATTCCAACGGTGGAAAATGATTTTCGCGATATTGCGAAAACATTCATCTCGCTTAGAATTTTTTTCCGTGATTGAAGAGAAATCAATTTGCGATGGGTGTCCTTCGCGAGGTTTGATTCGCGCTCGTTGCTACCGGCCACGTTCGTCAATTACGCTTCTGATTTCGTAAACCAAAAAAAAAAAAAAATAGTGATCTTTTATTGTCGCTGCACATTGAACTGCGTTGTTTTTTTTCGCGTTAACTATTTTTCACAACAGCAGTCATAAAGGAATTACCCTGTCGCTTGTCTGTAATATTTTATCCGCACCGCTGCACATTTCAGATACGTTTTTTTTTTATTCCTACTTATTTAGTTTACTATGTTTAAGTAATTATTATACAACTATGGCTTGATATCTTATAGTAATTAATCACAGGAGAAAGAGGAACATATTAAAAGGAGAAACGTCATATCAGGAGGCCGGCGTATCGTAATAAAACTACTTGGCCGGTTTCTAAAGTCACTAGGAAGACGAGCTTTACTTCCTGCCGACGTGTGGTTTTGCGGTGAAAGATGAAACGCCGCGGCGAGTCTACTGTTGCACCACTTTCCTGGCTTCTATGCTGCATCAAAGGAGTAAATAACGGGAGGCCTACTGTCTCGTCACGCTCGTGTCACGCTTAGAATGACGCGATTTCATCACCCGCCTCTTTCTCGTGTTGTTTTTTACTTTCAGCGAGCTATATTATTTCTTCAATCTGGTATTTTTAAAGATAATTTAAATAGACTGTAGCAAAATCCTGCAAAATCATACTTGCATTCGCCTGTTTCTCGTACAACCTCTCTATACCTTTTTATAAACATTTCATTGTACTTTTACAATTTGATAAACAAGAACTCGAATATGTGGATAAAATCATAAAATTTGTTAATAAAAAATCGTGACAATTAAATTTTCGTATCCGCAAACTCTCCCCTGAATTATAATATAACGCATGCAAAATTTATTGATAATGAAGACAGGTTGTTGCGTTAATCGCATCCTGCGTTACCTACATTAATATTTATGTGACACGGTACGAGTGCTCACAAGGCATCGCGAGGAGTCATCAGTCCAGACTGGCTCTTACTTAATGCTCGCATACGCCTCGAGGGTTTTTATTAAAGAGAGAAGGAGAGAGCAGCCTGTGTATATCTATCATCGCTCGCGTGCGAGCACACGTGTACGCGGCTTCGCGGCTTCGCGGGTTCAAGCAACTGCAACGGCGTGAAAAATTCGCGACGGTTGGAGCAGAAAACCGGTGGCAAGGTGACAGCGTGAATTTTTCTGTCGGCCGTGAAAGACACACATTCATCAGTCTGATGGCCTCTACTTAATGCCCGCATACTGCAGTAGCTAGGATATCAACCGCGACTTTATCTGCGTTTCAGAGAAAAACCGCGCACATTTTATTTCACGTATCTGTAGCGGAGGAGCAGAGGAAAGCGCGTTTTGTAAATATTGATACATATATAAGTTTCGTACATTACGGAATGGATTGAGCCCAATTAGTGTATCCCAAAAAGGCGTAGTAATAATTTGTCAAAAATAAACAGTACGTGACCATCGTCCACGTACATACTTTAAGGAGCGCGTAGGAATGCGATAGTACTCAATAAGAAACCCTAAACTTTTTATGACTTTTACCTTAAGAACGCGATAACTTTCGAAAACTGATTTTTCGATATCACATATTTACTTCAGCAATAATATAAGAAAACTTTCAGATGAATCATTTAGAAACTTTTCAAAGGACCGATAAGACCCTTTTTTAGGCTTTATGCAAGGCAAGTCTCGGACTGCAAGTTCAGTTCACTGCAGTTCCTCGACACGTTAAGATCTCGTCGTACTCGTTAAGCGTAGTGATGTGTAAATTTAAGTATCATAGTAAAAGGTAATTGAATAAATTTTTTTTTTAATTATAAGAAGTTTCGCGACTCTTACAAAATATAGGAAATAACAGAAACTCATTGTAATTCTGTATGCTATGTATTTTTTAAAGCATAAGATCTGTGCAAGTCAAAAACTTTTATATTTTACATGTAAAAATTGGCGAGAAAGATACTTAACAATTAAACTTGTTAAACAATGCTTCATCTTTCATGATTAAATGCATCTGTCCAATTTTGAAATTGATTTATGTGATAATGTGATACATGCCAGCAATGTAAGGAAGGAATTAGAATCGGCCGACCGCGGCTATAAACGTCGCATTCTTTATGTGAACCCAAGCTTAATTAAGTGTAAATGCGAAGCATGAGCGGACCAATTCTCATCAGCCTGATGGGCGTTGTCTGGCGACACACGAAGCCCAATAGAACGCGTAGTTACATATACGAATTACACAAGCGTGGAAAGAGAATCGCCTGACAATGTGTGTTTCCGTGTACAAAGTAAATTGTCGGAGTTAATAAAAAAAAAAAAATAGTTAGAACAAGAAAGTAATACCTATACAAAAATCGTGTACAATATACGATTTGTTTTATAATTTGTCATATGTGTTGTATAAATGCATCTCTTTATATAAATATAAACTATATGGTAAAACGGAGTAACATTATAGTTATCTATTAATATTTATAATGTGAGAGCAATATATTTTCAAAAATTTATAAGACATTAAAATTTAAATCAATTTATAATTTAGAGGGCTTAGAGCCAAGACTGGGCGTCAGTGTCGATATATTCACATGTATTTGAAAAAAGGTTACAAACTTTTCGGTCTGTATTCAGACCACCTTATGTTTATTAAAATTTAAGGCAAAGTAGCCACTGAAACTGCGTACATTTACGTGTTTAATCACGAATTGTAAGTACGAAAGTAAAACAAATACAGAAAAAATTCATGATATAATCTCTTTAGAAAAAAGGTCACGTCTTAAAAAAAACCAAGACGCCCAATTGAGCGATAGAGCAATTGCTCTAGCATGGCACGATGAACAACGTTTTTGCCGGAAGATACGGTGCGAATAAATCGCGATTTGAAACTATCCTCCGATCATTCTTCTCGTAACGCCGAAATTCACGGTCCAATAATATTGGATTTTGTACGGGCACACAGGCTTGTTTAATAGATCCCCCGGATGAATGAATCTCGTAATAAAAAGATGAACAAAAACAGTCGATAAAAATTGTCGATAATTCTATTGATTTGTCACAGGTTTTCTGAAATACCATACTATATTTTATGACCACAAAATGTCTTCCCGAAAGGTATTGTATACAGAACGACATACAATAACATCCTCTATTTAGCGAAACTTATATGAAAAACGACGTCAATACGTCGTTATAACTTGTCCAATATATTTGGCTTAAATTTGGAATTAAGTTTTACGATTGCTAACATTTTTGTTATTCAACGCGCGCGCGCGCACACACACACACAACGTCATAGACATTTTTATTATTCAGCAACAGTTACAGAGTCATTAGCACGTTCGTAACTTTCGTTTAATTTTTATGGAAACTAATGTCACCTCCTCCAGTAACACTGTTACAATTTATTCAATATCTATTGTTGAAATGCGGCGTTACATTCCGTGACTGCCGATATTTTCATCATCCGGCGACAGGTATTGTGCAATATCAAGAGTAACTCCTGCCGAAACTTCGATCAATATCTGCGCTGCACGGAGAATAATATCCTTGATAACGGGGGTCCTGCGATCTGTCGTCTCTACTTGTTAATATTACAGTCTACGGCTGCCAATATTTTCATCACCCGGGGAACAGGTATTGTATGGCGTTATACGGGCCGTTTCCGCGTCGAATGAAACTTCAGTTCGGTAACTATCGCCGCGCGCGGAAAATAATATCCTTGATAACGAACACTTGTCAATATTGCATTCTACGGCTGCGAATACACTCTCTCTCTCTCTCTCTCATCATGCCGCGGAAACAGGTATTGCGCGCGGGAATCACGGGTAATTTCGGTTTTCGAAAGTTTCATTAGCGAAAATTGTACGGGCGCGATAACATCGTCGATATACTTGTCGAGTACTTGCTAAAATGTCGCTTTACACGCTATGATTGCAAATATTTTGATCACCCTAGGACAGGTATTGTATACAGAATCGCGGAGATAATTTCGGCCGTTATACAGCCCGTTGTGCGATCAATATGCTAAACTGTACGACGCGCGGTATTACATATTGTCCCGTGTGTTGGTACGCGCGATCCACATATGTGCATACCACGGCGCGGCGCGGCGCGCCGAGGTCCGCGGCAAACAATGATGAAGCTCCAGCAGCCCGAAGCGATATTTCCAATTTCAAATTCGAATATATAAAGATCCGACGATGATAGGTGTCTGGATAAAATGGAATAAAACAGAATGGGATATTTAGAATAAAAATTCGGAATGTTTTTGCGGTATTGAACGCTATAGTGATCCATCATTACGCGCGAGCTTCAAATCTCCGACAGTTTGATTCACGAATTGAAAGTCGCACAATAAAATATCCATATCCGTTAAAGAGGAATTATGTCGGGATAAAACAAATCTATTGTTAAACCGGCCAATTATTTTATCATGCAGTTATTTTATTTAATTTTAGTGTTTCGTGATACGTTTTAATAAATCCCTTATAGGATCAGATTGCGCTTCAGACCGGGGATATCTCTCGTGCGATATTGTTCTTTTATCTATGCCCGAGAATGTTCCTTTATGCGGAATTCCGGCACGAGCTCCAGCAGCCAAAACACGCAAGAAATGCCGGTTCGTTAGTACGTAACGATCACGTAAGTTTTACGCGTGTGAGTGAACGATCCGGATCATATTCCGGTTCGCGGAAGCGGGGAGGGAAGCGAGGTGAGAGAAGGGACGGCGCGGGTGGCGTGCATATAGGTACACGATCCTGTATGCATTCGTCGGGGTCGGGCACGTCCCGGCGGGAACTTGATCGCAAGTGATAATGCTCCTTAGTGATCAGCCCTGGGTGCTCGAGATTCCTAACGCGTCTCCTAAATGGTCCCTTATCGGCACCTACCCTACTGGAGAAGTGCCGCACGACGCCCGCCTCGACATAATATCTCGACATAATATCCGCGATATCCGTCATGATCGGTGCAGTCATCGCCGAAACGACTGCCGCAATAATCGCGCAACCGCTTATGTCGCGATCGCGTGATTATCATCATACCAAAAAAAAAAAAAGAAAAAGAAGGAATCGTGTCGACGCATTTCGCGCGCTTTATCCGATTTCCGCGCCTTAAAAATCAACCGGTCGATACCGGAATAACATAGTCCGAACGTGACGCTGAATTTCGCGCGATTCTTTCGCGACCGCGATCGATAATGATATGACGATGATAAAAACATATATATGTCCCACGGACGTGCGCGAATATCTCGCTGTTTGTTAATTCACCACTAATATCGTATTCACCATATTATGAATTTGCATAAGCGCCACATTGCATTGTTTAGAAAAACAATGTGATAATTAATTACGAGATAATGTAATAACGAATTGACCTGTCGGAAACCGAAACTATATAATCACTGCCGCGTATAATAATCGCAAATTTTCCCGAGGTCGTAAACTCGCCACTGCACAACGTGAGTGGAGAGTCCTGAATTTTACGAGGCACGGTCACCTAATATACTAGTAGCACTATTTAGACAGAATTCTGTGATAACCCGCGCCCCCGCGTGATTTGATCGATCGTAAATATCCGGCCGGTCTGTCCGCCGGCAAATTTGCCCGTTATGGTCGCTCCCCCGTTAATTGGCATGCACGTCGAATCGCGCGGTGCACGGTGGAGCGCGCGCCGACGTTTCCGTTGCGAAATTCATTTCGAGGCAAACGGTAATGCCGCATTCCGAAAGATGCGCGGAATCGGAGCTGCGGTCGGGCGATATTTCTCCCTCTTTTCCGTGAAAAATTTCAAAGCGAAGCCAACTTTATACAAGGGCGTAATGCGAAATTCTTTCGCGATTTATGCACGTTTTTAAGCGTATCGTTCATTTGTCTTGCCTTTCTTTTGAGGAATTTCACTCGAACGTTTAATTACATTTTATTAAATTTAATACGTCCAAATTAAAAAATTTTATACATTGAAATTTTTTATCCAATTCATTTTGACTTAATTTATTTAGGTTTTATTTTATTTTAATTAATTTTTATATTTCTCATAGAAAAACGTTATGTGTTACGTATTTAATAATTACGAGTGGTGATAATAAGGTATCATTTGAAATCAAAATAATCTTTTTAATCTAATTTATTTTGACTTTATTTATAGGTTTTACTTTATTTTCATTAATTTTTATTTCTCATAGAAACATTATGAGTTATGTAAAATTAAAAAATTTATGTTACTTTATTTTCATTAATTTTCATTTCTCATAGAAACGTTATGAGTTATGTATCTAATAATTATGGGTGATAATAAGGTATCATTTGAAATCAAAATAATCTCTTCAATCTAATTAATTTTGACTTTATTTAGATTTTATTTTATTTTAAATTAATTTTTGTTATGTGTTATGTATCTAATAATTACGGGTGGTGATACTTAATAAGGTATCATTTGAAATCAAAATAATCTCTGACGGAATTAAAGAGAGCGAGAGCTTACCGCTGCGAAAGGAGATAATACGCGCTGGGGGCGACGTTGAGCTCTCATCCAATATAAAGCGGGTATCCGCGGGAGAAGACCCATTTCCATAAACTGCCCTCTCTCTTCCCGGCCATGACAATAAATCAGATTACGCGAACATTTCGCACGCCGTACACCACGCGAAATCCGCGCCGCGATTCGCGAGAAAGCAAATGATTGTCGGTGGTATAAAAAAAAAAAAGGAGGCCGCGAGAAGTGGGAGGAAGATCGTAAGAGCCATTTCGGTGGCACAAGCTGTCGTTAAACGACGTAAACAATTTCCACCGCGTATTAACGCGCAGACGATCGTTCCCACGTAATTCGAATATATTACAACAGGAATAATAACCATTATCATACACATATATATATAATGTATACAGTGCGACATTCAACAGTATGTAGCAAATAGAGGTGCAATACTCGATAAATTTACATGAGATATGTGCAAATCATGATATACATTTTTATCTCTTCAATTTAAATAAATAATTATTAAAATCTTTTTGATATATTAATTTAATGTTTCAGTACTGGACAGTATTATCTATGATTACTTTCCTATTCTTAGTAATATTAATCGAAGATATCGTAGAAAGAGATAAGTCTATAGTCAGACATTTCTGTTCGCGATGTAAAAATTTTAACTGTCAGCGTCAGCGTCAGCGCCGACAGATTTCGAAAAGTCGTGGACGCGAGCTTTCCCGACGGGCGGAAGGGGGGGGGGGGCAGTTGAGAGATAGTAATACTAACTGAATCAGCCTGTATACGGTATATAGGAAGTATTCGAGCGCGCCCAGTTTTATAAACTGTTCCGCCGTCCGCGACGATAAATCAGATTACGGGGGACGTTTTGCACGCCGTATACGAGGCCGTAAAACGACGATGCATCCGCGGGAGCTGTGACAGCAAATGATCGTATCGCGGAATAACGAAAAACGAGAAAAGGGTATGGGAATAGCTGAAAATCGAGAGAGTCGCGGCGCGGCACGCAATTAATCAGGCTCGTTTCCAGCAGTTATTATCGCCATTATTGTGCAAATTATGCAGAATACTTTCCATAATTTCCGTGTTATTTACAATCGGTTACACGGCCGAATCAACTGTGCGAGAGCGCGAGCTCGCCGCGTTCCGCGCGCATATTCATATTCATATTTTACTCACCGTATTATATTACTATCGAGTATCGCGATACTTTTCGGGGCAATCTAGCGGCAAAAGCTCCGAATGTAATATACTGTCAATCGCTTTGCAAGTGAATCACGCGTGTATTTAATCGAGTTAATTTAAGAATTAATTTCACTCACTTTTCACGCTTCGAGAACAAAGAAAGAATTCGTCGCATACAGTTATACAATCATTGACTACCGTTCATCGATCCGGCTTTCGCGTAATTGCGCGCATTCCCCGATGGAACACCCCAGCGTAGGGGAAGTCAGAAGTGACGACGGGATGTATTATCTAACCGGAGTATTTGCGCGCGAGTACAGTTTCATAAACTGCATGGCCGGTCGCGGTCATAAATCAGACAGCCCGAATGTAGCGAAATATGCTGTGCTGGTGGTAGACTCTCTCGCGAAACGCACGGATATATCGCGAGAATAGATGATGATAACTACTAGAAAGAAAGAAGTAAAAGATACGGAGCAGCTGGAAGTAACAATACGGCGCAATACACTGATGCCAGATAATAGCGTAATATATAAATTGTAAAACAATAATATCAACTTCTTAAATATTTTTAAAAATTAATATAATTTTAAAATAATTAAAAATTTCAAATATTTAAAAAAATTTTATACTGCAACTAAATAAAAGTCCTACATACTTGACAAAGCATCGTTATAATGATTAATTAGGTGCGGCGTGACAGAGCATGAGAATAAATTTCGACTAATTCCATCATTGGATAATTAAACGTAATGATTAATAATAATTAGCGATTATATGCAACAACCGCATAAATTAAATATGCTTACTCCGTTTCAAATTCATATGACACAACTCGCCTATTTGAATTAACGAGTAATTGTTCCGTTGGGATTTTGACATATTCGTGAGCACACGCGCGAAAATCTATTCGTCCGCGAATCGAGTTTAAGGCAACTGTCGAAGTCTGTTTCCCGTGTAAATGACGTTTCGCGAGTTGCGTGATGCAATTTATGAAATGGCTAAGCTACAAAGCTACACGTTGCGAAATATCGCCGCGAATTGTGCCACGAAACAAAATCAAAGGCATTTACGCGCGTCAAACGTCTCATATTCGGGCAACAATAAATCAGATTATTGGGAAACCTGGCACACGCCACGTCGGGCCCATTTAGCTCGCGATGTAAACGCGATTTTCCGTCAAATATTTATGAAAGGCGCTCTAAACAGGGCGCGTTAAGTTATTGCGTGTCTTATTTCGCGGAGCGGCTAATGAATATAAACTTGCATAAGCAAGATCAGGTAGACCATAAATCTTCGTTACGATATGTAAATCTGCCAAACACAAGGTATATACGAAAAATATGTTTTATGCGAAGCTAAAGTTTGTTCCTAAGAAAATCATTATATCCTTCTTTTTTTTTAATTGTATATACCAGGCATTAGATTAGAGGGATTGCGCGCTTTCTTTTTTTATTCTCGCGGTTTTATGGAGGGAGCTCACGAACAAAGAGGACAAAATGCAATAAATTTCCGAGGGCGTATAATCGCGTATCACGCAGATAAAACGTTTTACGATAATAAAAGCTTGATTAAACTGGCGAACTGCTTGCAACGGGCGCGATAATAACAATGATAATTATGTAGCATTAATGCGATCTGCAAGTGATAAATGCAAGTTTCAACGCGGTGATAGAGGAACGTTATGTCAGGCAGGTATTCGCGAGAATGCAATTTCGCGACTGTCCGACCGGTCACCGTGATAAATTAGATCGCTCGCCGCGCACGGGGTACGTGTATAGCTTTGGCGAAAAACGTGATGCAACTGCCAAGGAAGTAATGCATAAAAGCCGCGTAATTAGAACTAATTTTGTACCAGTACTGATTACAGTACGTCGAGCAAAGGTAAACACTATTGAGCTCTATGTAACCATACGCGGCACATGATAACGTCCAAACAGACGTTGGAATACGAATATTAACTCTGCGTGCCGTTGCAACAATAGTTCCGTAATCATAGTAGCTAACTGCATTTAGGTGAACTTCGTGTGTACAGCAACTTGCAGAAGGCGAACATTTCCATAGGTCGAGTCTCATTTGGACCGACCAGTTGCGTTCGCGACGATAATTCAAATTTCGCGAAGGCTGACGGTGACATACCTATTTATAGTTTAACTGCATAATTTTTCGATGAACAAAGTAGTTCCACGGCTTGTACAATAATTGCGTGATTTTCATAATTCTATTGTTAACTTAGACAATAGAGGGAGATTCCCTCTATTAATATTTAGTGATTATTATTATATTTGGTGATTTAAATAAATTTGCATACACGCGCAGCCACAATACAATATTATAACAGTATTTTGGTACTCAGAGAATTGTAATTAGAATCCAAAATTTTCATAAAAAAAGATGTTAAAGTCGCGATAGTTTTCTGATAAACTATCAAATGTTTATAGCCAAATGCCAATATATTTTATGTATTATTTGCATAGATATTTAAAATGTATTATGGGCAAGATATTTATATAAAGTATAGAGCAAAAGAATTATTAATGAAGAACTTCACAAGGAAATTAAAAATTGTAAGCTCTCTACAGAAACGAGATATCTTATCGATAGTTGTGCCACGAGATATTTAGATAATACTTTATAAAATAAATTTACGTCGCAAATCTCCATACATTTTTAAAGTTAATTTTAATGCATGAGATAACGCACATTAAATATATAACATTTGATTGAAAAATAAAACCTGTATGTTTATTTGATATAAAAAGTATTTGTATAAATTAATTTAATATAACTTTACGCGTATCAAACCTTGCGTCCCGAGAGAAATATGATTAAGAATACTTGCAATACTTTTGAAGCAAATATCAGACACGTGACAGATAAAGCTTCGATATAAGCCAGCGAAAAAATATGAAAAAATAAATCATGGTCTAAAACTCACACTGTATAAATGCAACAAATCGATCGGTGATACTCGCAATATCCGATTGCGATGTGAGTAATCTCTGTAATGCATTTGCAGTGCAACAGAATTTTTCCATAATTATTATTGCTTTATGTATTAAGCATTCTTTATAATCGCGTTTCTACACGATTTCAATATTAAATATTGAACAAATCGTAATAATTTTAATCGCGGAGTTTAAGGCTTATTTTGATTTCTAAGCTGCAATAAATCTTACAGATTTTAATTAACGTTATTATCGCGTTCAGCTGAAGAAAAGTAGCCTAATGATGTTAGTTAAAGTCCATTCGAATCTTCCGATTCGGAAGTCCATCGGATGGGCCACCCATAAATTTTCAATATAGAAAAGAATTATCCTCAAGGTGGAGAGCGAACTAAATATGCTCTGTTTTTGTTAGGCCTCATGAGATCAAGTTGCGAAGAAAAGTTAAGCAATCCATTGAACGTTAAGGGTCCCATTGTAGGAAGAAACGAATCCCGAGTTTTTCATAATTGCTGATCTAGTGGCGGTTATTTCAACAGAGAATTAACAATAATCACCGTTTTTCAAATTATTGCATAATACAAACATTATATAATTCTCCCGTATTATTTTATTTAATGCATGATCAATATATTCACGTGAAAAAATATTCTGACATTATAAATAATTAGGAATTTCTCTTATTAAAAAATAAATAAGAATATGGATAGAATAATTTTTAGCGAAAAGTGACTACAAAAGGTACTATATTAAAAAATTAATAATTAATCGTAAAGTCTTAAACTGATCGGATCCATGATGCCTGGAAATTATTTCAGAAATTATTGAAGAATGTCTCTGTAGTTTGTTATTAATTTTGATAATCTGCCTTTTTCCTTTCCATCTTTCTTTATCATATCCCCTTTTTTTACTTCTTTCTTTTTTTTATATTTTTTTATTTCCTTTTTATTTTTCTTTAATTTTTTAATCTTTTTATTTTATAAATTATTGTGTCCATGTTCACTCCACTATGTTTCAGTAAGGTAGAATCAATAGTAATAATAGTATTAAGAGGAGAACATTTAAGAGAATAAAATTTTTTAATAACTAACACATTTTGCGGCTCGAAAAATTATATGATTCTTATTGTCAACTCATGCCGAAACCACTGTTTCCGGGAACACGGATATAATTCAATAAGACATGGAATGAATTCCGCATCAAGGCTCCTAATTTTCAACAAAATGCTGAATTAATAAGAAATTACCCTCCCCGGTGAAAATCATTATAACTTCTCGCCGGTACGAATGTATTCCTTAACATTCATTTGACGCGAGAGATATCAAAAAAGCTTTTCAAGGCAGCGATCTCACCCAAGGAAGAGGAGAATTTTTAATTGCTTCCGATAATTACTTATCGCTGAATGTAATTTGGAAATCTTTTTGGCAAATATTTAAAACAAACTCGTGGAATATATTCAATATCAAACAAATATATACAAATTGAGAACGAGGTAAAATATCTCATTTTGCGGACTTCGATTTTGCAATAACCGTCGATAATTTCAAAAAGACAGTAGAAAATTATGACAATCTTTGCTTAATAATTTTACTATCTTTTTCGTTTAAAAAGGTAGTAGAAAATTGTAACCACCCACCCGAAATGACAGTTGCTCTACTTATCCAGAATATGATAGTACATCTACCTATACCTAAATAATGATAGTATATCTATCTATGGATAATGATATAATAGTCTATAGATATATGTCCATCAAAATTATATAATATACCTATCTACTCGTATCTTTACCTGATTATAATATAGATACGTTGTTTAGTCGGATATACGCGTACGCGATTTATAAAAAGTCCTAAGATGTTGGTTACTTGGTTAATCCAGCAGGATTCATAATGATGATCTGTTGATCATCCGAATATAAAGAACTCTTAAGCAAATCAGGATATTAATTTGGAAATAATAGGTATTTAAGTCGGTGGCATTATACCGTTTTTGATTGCGTACAATATTAATTTCACTGTATGTAGATTCTTCGGGCCAGATCGAACTTACCTTTCGTTGATACTGGCCACACATATGTTCTGACTGTTTTTCAGTTCAGTCAGAACATGATGATATGAAAAAGAAAAGATCGATATGAAAGAGAGAAACTTCTCCTATTGCCAGCTATCATTGCCGGCTTATCATTGCCAGTAGAAGACGCGTACGCTCTATTGTTACTCGTGCGCGTCGATCATATCGCGATGCTTCATAACAAGTAATTAATCAAATGAGAATGCTAGTACAAATAAACATTAATTGCTCTAATTTCCCGAAAATGTTACGTGTATGAATTATACTAAAATACAGAGAGAATATTAAAAAATTATTTTGCGTTTCGTTGGAACACGAGAGATTTTCATTCAAATCAATGTTATACTTAAGTTTAAAAGAAATAACAAATTCAAACATCAAAATGTAATTCGCGAATGTCAAAAATTGAACTTTTCGATATAAACGCATTAAATATTCATCTCAAACTCATTTAACCTATCCATTTTAAGGCAATGGATCTATGAAATGTAATATTGATTTGTGCTTATTATATTATTATGTATGTGCTTATTGTTATGTATTCAGATTCATTTGATGTATATGTAAAGAAAGTGTCATAGATCCATGACCTCAATAGAAAAATTTTCTTGTCACTCACCGACCGATGCGGGCGGAGTTACCATGATGATACTGTAACATACAAACATAAGATTTAAATTAAAGAAGCGCTCAAAATAATCAGCATTTTTAAACAAAATTCTTACTCGCCTCTAATTCGTCTTTCAATGAGATAGTAATACAATTATTTATCTATTTTCCGAAAAGAATCTTTAAAAAAGTAAACTTTTATAAAATTTTAGATAATTTTTCTTTCTTTAATTATTTCTAACTCCTCGAGATAAGGCAATCCGAATAAATAGAAAAGAATTGTTATGCAGATAAGAGATGATACTCACCCAAAGCTCCGCCGGGGCCCGATGTCTCTCCCAGGCCTCCTCCTCCTCTCAGGATGTCAGGTCTCCTCTTCCTTCTCCTCCTCCTACCGCACAGGACACTCGCGAAACACTCGCGGATAATAAACTACAATCGCGCGCGGGCTAATTATCAGTCTTTAATAAAGTCTTTCGCGCGATACTGCACGGCACTCCCGTTTAAAAAGCCCATGAGAAGAATATTCCGTCAAGTAGGCCGTGATATTCTTCAAATGGACTTTGAAAAAGTCCCTTAGCCCGATTACTTAAACGGCACTCCCGAAGCAAACCCGACGAACCGGCTGCGGTTCGTTTATTTAATTAAATCGGCGACGAGGGTACGTTAGCTTCCCCGTCTTTGGATTTTTATCCGAGCAGAACAAGAGTTTTGCTTGGGTAACATCCTCGGGGTACTAGGCCTTCCCACCACGCCCAAGGTCGTACCCATGGGAAGGAAGTAGGTATTTTACTCTGTATCGGAGAAAATAAAATCAAATTATTGATATTATATAAATGTAGATAGGCTACAAAAAAAAATAGGAAAAAATTGATGCATTATAAGAATAAACATAATTAATAATTTTTTGTTTTCTTTTTTATTTAATAGGCTCCTCCTCCTCTCGGATTCCCTCGTCGCAACACACAATTCATTCACGAAAGTCGATTATAATCGCACGGCATTTTATACGATACTCTCGACGTCAGCTGTTCGCGAGACTCTATTGTACTTCAAACGATCAATTGAAATCAAATGTGAGAAAATAATCCAAGTTCGGCACTCCCGTCCCGCGTCGCGTCGCGTCGTTTAGATTCCCGCGGCGCGAGCGAATACATCGCGCGAGGTACGTGCTTAACAAATATTGATCACTTCGATACCCGCGCGAATCACTCAACGTAATATTATTTATTTATAATGAAAATTGAAATTAGAATATTATTATTAGTATCTAATAGCATTTTGTAATAAGAAGTATGGTTGCTCAAATCAATATGATAAGAATTAGTTCTTTATGGAGGATATTCGTCTATGGGAATCTGTGGTCCATGCCAAAGTTGAAGAAAATTGTCTGCATGATTGTCGAGTAATTATAATTAATTGTTAAAGTTATACCTATTGACGCCCATTTATTAGAGCCGACTCAAATGTGACGTTAGCTGACTCAAATGCACGCTCTCCGTAGCGCGCTCGATAGATTTACGTGAAACAGCTGCAATATAATGTTTTACTTTTTATACAATTTCATTTTTAATATGCTTTCGAGAGTTACATTACAGGTGTCGTAACATTTTTGCTATATGTCGCCCGTGTATAAGAGTATAACTTCAATAATTAATTACTCGACAATCATGCAGACAATTGTCTTCAACTTTGGACAACATGGACGACAGATTCCCATAGACGAATATCCTCCATAAATTTGAACTAATTCTTATCATATTAATTTGAGCAACCACCCTCCTTAACTACTAAAGGGTTAGCTCTTTGGAAAGAAAACGGAATCGATCACATTGAGTCCGACATTTCTGGTCTCGTGTATAGAAATCACGTCTAAAATTGATACTCATACTCCCTATATATAGTCACAGTTTGAGTGAAACACAGGAGTGCTATACCAGAAGCGGATATCAACAAGGCAGGGTAGACGTAACGAGGGAAAAAGAAAGAAGATATCCATTGCCGATGTCTAGACTCTAGATAATCCAGGAAATGAGATCCAACTCTTCTAAACCGCTGGCTAAGCTCTGATCAAGTCAAATTAAACGCGATTTTTTTTTTCATACACCTTGATTCCGATTCTTAGAATGATAGAGAAATTAGAGAAGACCAGAGAAATGAGCGACCCAGCGACGAATTCAAGTCAATCGATCGAGCTTTTACCCTTTAGGGTCGAACCGTTTGCCGGAGACAGAACGTGTTCTCAATTAGCCGACTTGGTAGCAACAATGGTTGCTTAAACCGCGCGACATGGACCATTGCGAGTGACGCGACATTACGCGGCCGACATCACCTCGTGCACTTGGCGTGAAAACGTTGCAATGACCGGGCAACATCTCAATAAGAGCCTGTACTGTCAAAACGCCGAAAGTGCGACTCCCTCTAAGATTCAATCAAATGTGAGTTAAGAAAAGTCTTTTAATCCAATAACTTTAACACTCCCGTCGAAGCAAACGCGTGACGTGACGAAACGGCTGCAGTTTGCTTATTCAATTATGAATCGGCAATGATGAGTATTATGAGCTTCTCCATCTTTTGAAGATCTTATACTTATGGAAGAAGCTGTCGTTAATGAAAAGCAATGTAATTATTGTAAGCTGTGCATTAAGTAATAAACATATAATAAATAATTATGAGCTGAATTCCGAAGTGTTCGTAATGAGGAAATAATTACGTTCAGCGTCTCATGTTACTCTTGTCGCGATCACGTTTCAAAGGGTAAGAGTGGCAAGCGTCGCTACTTGCTAACTCGAGTGTTTGTTCGTGACTAGCAGAGCGACGATGACTTTATATGCATTTGTAAATATGTCACAAAAATAAATAAGAACTATTTAATGTTTTATCGAAGAAATTTACGCCAAATATTCCGTTTCTTGAGTTTCAAGTTAATTTCAATGGGTAGACTATTATCGTACATTAAATCTAACACCTACTTAAAAAATGAAGTCTACCTTTTGTGTATATGTAATATGTAATTATGACTTTATGCCGAATTTTTGCAAAAAGGATCGTGACTTTTGAGAGATATGACTTTAATAAATTATAAAAATCTTTCTTGCGAGAGCAGATGTGTGCAAAGAGATATGCAAAGCCGCGTGTTTTCAGTTCGAACTTTATAAGGGAGAGTACACAGAGCATCGGAAAGTGCTTTTGCATATATGCAAAGCTGCGCATTTAAGGGTTAAAGAAAACAGAATTTAATAGTCACAAGAAATATGACGCGACTCATTTTCTTCTCTAATTTATTAAAATCAAGCATCTTTACTTTACTTGTAAAATCAGGCGTAAAATCTAAAAAGATAATTATTGAAAATATTATTCCACGCTTTCAGTTCGAAAATGATAAGTATTGATATTAAGTCGGTAAGCAAAATGGTATTTAAATCATTGGAAACTTTAAGTAAAACATAAGAAATATTTAAATTTAGATATCGTTAATTATTATTCATATAAATATAATGAGACTACAATTAACTATTTTTTTTGCTTCAATATCCGGATAAATCAATAATGTAAATCTATGTTAATAAAATTGTCGTCTGGATATTTTTACGATATGTTAATCGAGAAAGTTGATCACTAAGGCTGATAATCGTTAATTATTCGTGGAGAATAATTGCGTTTGGCGTCTTTTAGTACTTGTCGCGATCGCGTATCAAGGAGTAATACGACAAAACACGGAGCGATTTGTGTCACTACCTGCTGGTTCGAGATTCGTAGTGCGAATGACAGCACAGCGGCCTCGGGTCAATAGAGCATATTGTACGCCGCAAAAACACACACAATTGCTAAGACCAAATAATACATTGCCGCCCCGAAATTTCATTGTGTACCTATACAATACATTCACGCCGAATATATTCTTATTCTTCCAGTTAATTTCAACAAATGGGCTATAAATATTCTGTACACTGTTAAATATTAAAGTATAAAATTAAAACTAATACCTTAAGTTAAATAACATTTTGTTATTTTTAACTACCATGTGTGTGTTGAAATTTATTATTGTAACGCAAAACAGCATTATTTTAACTCCACTGGTTCAGTCAAATTAACATTGTTTTAGTTAAATTATCTACTATTTTAGTTAAATTAGTTAAATTAACGACATATTTTGAGTAGGAGCAGTGACGATCTATATAGAAATGGTTAAAAATAACTCAAATTGAGTATAATTTGACCCTACGAATTTAACAGTGCACGCTCTAAAAATCTAATTTTTATTTCAAGACATCTATCTACATTAAATATTTATATTTCTTATTTCAATGTTGCTGTATGTAATAGTGTATTTTTTTAAATAAATAATGAAAGCAATTAAAAGAATAATGTCTTAAACATATACCGAATAAAGACTGACTCGTGTGATGTATATTAAAGTTTCAAATAGTAGAAAAATAAATTATCCTTCTGATGTGTGAAAAAAGCTATAAGAAAGATAAATTATTATACGTCAAAGATAAACATCGCGACTGCGATAGTCTGGGAGCAACTTCAGATATAAATATTCATATGCACGTTTCAAAAATAAAATTCAAAAATACAATAACGTTACAAAAAAGGAAATTAGATTAGTTATAGGTACATAGATAACTCCACAATTGTTCACTGTCGTGCATTCATAAGTCCATTCGTACGAATAAGCATTATAAGCAAGAAACAAAATTTATTATAAAAACTGGCATAGAGATAAAAATTCACGGTGACATTGTGCCGCTTTTAATAAATCATATAATATAATATTATATAATATAATTTAATTTATAATTAAAAGTAACGTGGTACATTATCATAGCTGTAATTTTTTAAAAATAAATTTTATTTTGTGTTAAATTTTATCTCTTTCCAATATTTTTAAAATAAATTATGATAAAGTATACTATTATATTCCTATCTGCCTGTGTCCCTGGCGCACCAAACTATAATGACCGCGATCAACTACGACATGCGATTTAAGCTATTAAGCCTACCGGGTGGAAGCTAATCCAGAAACCTGAGAAAATTTGCAAGCGCTTGAAATTTTAACGGGGATTTTAATCCGCAAGTGATTGGGACTTAATTCGATGAAATATTTTCGTTTCTGATTATATATTATCAAACGTTATGTAAAAATGTATTTTATAGCCTTTCTTCAGCTAAATAGAATAAATATACTTAAAAATATTATATACGCATTTTATCTTATAAATCTTGTATCCATAGTCGATATTGGCAACCTACTTAATTATATCTTCTCTTTTGGTCAGATCTATAAATAGGTATACCTTTTCCGTTGCTCTTTGTTCACTCACATCTATTGTGGTCGCATTTCAATCAGAAATCGATAGGAAGGAGAAAAATATTCGATTGTTAGCTAATCGTCATTGTCGCCATGACAATATTTATACTCTCGATTGTTAGACGTCGATCGCGTCACGAAAGATACTCGATAATCAGAAATTATTGAATGAGAATATTGATTATACATATCGCATTAATTGTATAAAAAAATATTAAACAATTTTTCCTTGATAATAAATGTAGGTATTCGATCGAGAGAATTATACTTGAGCTTAGAAAACATTTTTATCTCAAATACATTTAGATCAAAAGAGAGATTACAACTCGCGAATTGTCAAATCAATAAGGGTCGAAATTTAAAATATAAACATAGAACGTTAAAAAATCAATAAATAAAATTGTTAGACGTGAACCAAAAGAATCTAAGGTTCAATATTTTAACATTGTTACTCAATTATATGTCGCAAATGTCAAACAGAACTATGAAGTATAAATAAAACTATCGATTACGAAACATTCAAAAGTTAATTAATAAAAAATGTTGAATGTAAAAATTGCGGACAAAAAAGTAAGATCCATCTTTACTCGTATGCAACTCAAATTTTATCTCGAAATCAAATGAGATATTCAGAATGAATGACGTGAGGTCCGAAAGGATTAAATATGTATAGTGAGTATCGCTATTAATATGAATTTTTCATGTTCTCCCGCATGACATTCACCTTTATAAATTTTCATATCTAAATTATATCTTATTGTAATAATCTGAAAAAATTATTTTTAATATAAGACACAGTAAAAATGCATATTTCTTCGGAAAATATTTTAATATAACGGACGTGGTAAAGGTAAACTACAAAATAATCTATGTATATAAAATATTATTTTGTTCCGCGCTGAAGCATTTATCGGATCTCACGTCATTTTACTTTACTTCGATAAAAAAACAAAAGACTAACAATAAATAAGCTATAAAAAAATCAAATAAAATTGGTGTGATATAAAATTAAGTATAATTAATAATTTTTGTTTATTAATTAAAGTTAATTATTCGAGAAGCAATTGTGTTTCAAGGGATAAACGATACACAGTATGATTAATTATTCGCAATGTTTAAATGCTCATTCTGCCACAATTTCTGATATTACTCGGTGAAAAATAACACGAATCTAAAATAAATTACACTTTCCGTGCAATCAATATTGTAGTTAGTATAAATTTCATGCGCGATATACGTTTTTATCAGTTTTCAATCAATATAAATTTTATATTTTATTTTATGTTGCCAATATAAACTACCAAGTTATTTTTAATATGTAACATATTAAGTATACATATTTCAATACGCATTTTAATATAAATGTATAAATTGATTAACTTTGAAGTAATTTATATAAAAATTCTTCTGTTTGATAATGAAATATTTAATCACTCTCATGTCATTTTGCATTTTAAACGATATAACATTTAATTATCAATAAATATGATTGAACGGGCTATGAAAGATTAGAACAAAATTAATAATGCGTATAAAAATATGTACAACTAATAATAACGTGCAATAAATATGTAAAATATTATTTACCTATTTAAAATTATTTTGCAGTTGCTCCACCATTGCCCGATGTCTTCTCCTCCTCCCGATTTTTTTCGTTGCACACACACAATATGCATTCGCGAAAACACGGTTAATTGCCGTATCGCAGTACTTGGCACTGTATTCCTGACGATGATCGCATGCCGTTTTGCGGCGGCGGAATAACGCAAAGAAAAGTACGATTTCTACGACCCACAATTACATTTCGCTTCCACGTTTCGCGAATTATCGGAAGGAGCGAATATCAAACAAACAAAAAAAAAAGGAGAGACAGAAAAGAAGAGAGGAGTGAATGGAAAGAGAGATTGATTGTAACGAATGACTCTGATGCATTTACTAATCGTACTCAATATGCCTACTTTGAAAAATACATGGCGCCTCAATACGCTTATGAGTCGTCAATCGCGGCAATTGATTACTCGCGCGTGCCGCTAATTATGTAATTGTACGTAGAGAATGCCCTCGTCTGGGCACGTATTTTAAAACTTTTCGGAATTAATTCCGATCGGAATTATTCCGTCTTTTTAAGAAAACATAATAGAAATAACTAAACAATTCCGATCGGAATCCATTTCGTAAAGTTTCCATAATACGTGCCCTGCACCCTGGTATCTCGTACTTGTTGCGATCGCATTTCGAGGGGTAATGCGAAACGCGCGGAGCGGTCCGCGCCGTTACCCGCTCGTTCGGATGTCGCCGTACGAATGATGGCGCGGCGACCTTGCGTAAACACCGCGCCCCGCGCCGCCGTGAGCGGCATAAACAAACGCCAAGGCCGATACGTTTTCCCCCGGCCCCGTAACAACTATAACGCGTGACGAAAATGAATACCGAATATTCCGCTCTCTGTAGCAAGCAATATGAATCGTAATTTCAATATACCGTATCATTCCGATACTTCTTCAATTGAAGGATAACGTGATTGTCGCTTTCTCACTGGAACATCGGCGAATATAAAGTATCAAAGTCAATATACCGATCGTTGTCGCCACGAAATATTTCAAGCTTCCCAAATTAAACTTGGATATTCTGTTTCTTGCATTCCAATTAGTTATTTAATTTGAATTGATAAACTCTATTATCGCAAATTAAATCCAACATTTATTTAAAGAGCAGGATTCGCGTTATTTGCCCGAAAGAGCATTTATGTAAACTGATCTATTATTATTACTTTATATCAAATTTTTACGTCCCCGGAGGAATAAAATTACGTGGTTTGAATAAATCAAGGAAATGTAATTTAATTTCCGCAAAAAAATGTGGCGACCTTTTCATTTATTAAAGTCACTCAATTGTACTCTCCTCGTGACGTAAAAATTTAAAAGGGAAAAATAATAATGAATTATATATACAGGTTTAATTTTATAATTGCAAGGCAAGCACAAATTTTAGATTCTTAGATTTAACATTATATTGGCTAATTGATTTTAAGTGGAGCAATTAATTAACTATTCCAATTTTCATTAAAACAATGGATTAAATTAATTGCGTGTAAAGTTTGCTATTAATGATATCAACTTATCTGAAAGAGTTGATTGTTGTAATATACATAGCATAAAAAAATCAAGAACAAAGTCGATTGAACTGAGTAATAAAAATCTATATAATTGAATTGAAAATTGATAATGGATCAAATTTATAAATGCATAAGTGCATTTCCAAACATGAATGCATCTACTTTAATCGCTTATAATTTAAAAATTGTCCTCGACATTTCTATATTAAAATTTTCAATTTTAATTAATTTCCAAAATAAATTATAGAGAGAAATGTTGTATACGATTATCGTGATACGTCTTGCATATACATTCTCTGCGTTGTATAAATACTAAACGGGTATTAAATTTAGTCGAATCGATAACTCTTGAATCGTGTTTCCGTATGATTACCAGTGTGCGGCGTAACCGGGGGTGTCTTAAAATATCGCGTTTGCCGAGCCTTTTTACATACAATTGGCGCATTTATTACCGGTCATCATAAATAATAACGGCATCTGATGGCGGCGTGTTAGCGTGAGAGAGAAAAAGAGAAAGTTGCCTCTTACCATTACGTTTATTACCGCAATTATCGTTATCTGCTCATTATTGCAGGAAGCGACCGAAGGGGTGGATTATAAAACAGCGATCGCGCACATGCACGTAGTTCCATAAAGTACCGGCCGTCATGGCGATAAATCAGAATTTATACCGGGCACGAATACCTCTCACATGCATCTCCTGATGTTGAATGTTAAAACGCGAACGAGGCGTTACTTCTCCTGGTTTTCGGCGGAAAAATACACTATTATGCGCAAAGGAGAAATTAGCTCTTCAGTTATTTAAATTTATTTTATTATTTATGTATTTCTTATTCAAGTAACCGATATGTTAATTTCAATAATTACAATAATTAATTGTATAAATTTGTGTTATCTATCGCGTGGCCATTATGGAAATTAAACTATTAGAAATTAAAATTGTAACTTTATTATGCGGTTCGCGCATTACTTATTAATTTGTGTAATTTGTAAGCTCTAATCCGGTATTCGGTGATGAAGTCAGACAATATGCACTGCTGTATATCTATCAATCCTTTAATTGTGACAAATAGGAGCTAACAAGCTTTGTAGTTGGTACGTGCCGGGTATGCGAAATAATGACAATCGCTATAGAACAGACGTGATGAGAGCCACGGTTATTGTTCATCGTTTAATTAGTCTATGACATACTGAAGGGATGACCATATTCTCCACAGTCTTTGACTTTGGCAATAATTGTAACGCATTTTTACCTTCTTCAGTTAATGAAGACTTTGGAAAGATTTTAACGATTTACATGGGTATTCACTAATCTCGTGCATCTCGCGAAGTTTGTCACTGTTTGCGGCGCAAGTTTATATCATCAAGATTGTGAGAACAGTCGCACGTGGTCAGGGGCTAATTCCAACTTAATACCCTAGAAACGACGCGGTATTGACAACGAATTAAATGGAATTAGTGAGTAAATTATATATCGATTGCCCGCAATCCTTTACAAAATGATATGCACGAATCAACAAACGTAACATGTTTTAAGATCAGTGTGATAGATTTAATTGTATAATTCTTTTAAATATTCACATGAAGCGATACAACAAAATATTTTTACGGGATACATAAATCCGACGTATAAGATATCAATTTTTTAATTTTGATTACATAATGTAATTTTAGTCAGTATCAATTTATTCGAGTTATCTTTTATTTTGCAGATAATGTTTATAGGTATATTTGGTCTTATAAAATTCTAACGCAATAATTAAAAAACATAATATGTATAAACTGTGTAGTACATCTAAACATAGCATACCTATAATAATCTATCATCACATAAATCATCTAATAACATCAACATAAAAAATCATCATAAAAAACATTACATAAACTAATCTTTTAATTTAATTTAAGTATTTATAAAGATAAGTATACAGTATAAGATATTAATTTTATGTATATGCATTAAAGAAGAAAATGTCTCAGCTATTCTGACGCCAACTGTACGTACATGGTTTGTAACAGAACGAGGAGAACGGAATAACGCGGGCTGGAACGCGACAAACGGAGAGCGGAGTCTGGTACAAGAAGGGAGTAGACTCCAATTACGACGTTTAGGGGTGGCAGGAACGAAGGGGCATCCGTGAAGCCAACCCCAGGGCCCCGAGGCTGTTCCCGATTTTCAGATAGAAAGGGAGAGACAGTCGGCAGGCAGCAGCAGCCGCCGCGCCGCGCCGCGCCGCGCCGGCCGCCTTGCTCTCGATCTCGCAGCCGAGTCGAGCTCGTTAGATTTTCCCTGTTCCCTTATATCCACGTTATCCGCGTATCAGCACGATCCGGCTCCTTTTTTCGCGACCGGCACTGTCTGCCGTTTTGCATCCCGCTAATATAATGTGAACCTCGCTACGCTGTCGTGTCTTCGGGAAGACACGTACCTTCATTTTTATCTGCCTTCGAGTCATGTCGGTACCCGATATACACACACGCTGCTCGATCTTATTTGTTTTTGTATTCGGATTTAATAAAGGAAGACTGAGAAAAATGAAAAATCGTGATTTCAATTACCAGGAATTGTAAAGTTGCTGCATTGTAATAATGAATTATTAAGTAAATTGTAATTATATTACGTGTGTGCACGTACATATATATATATATGTATATGTTTGTAAAAATTAGCAGAATTTTCTAAAAGAATAGATTATTTTTGTAAGAACTCTTGAATATTATTGGCAACTTGTAAAAATAATAAATCCTTCTATCATCCTGAAACAAAACCCGATTGATTTCCATGCAATTTCCAACATGCGCGAGTTTCATATGTGCTTATATATTTTCAGTTTCCAGTTGTTTGGAAACGGGTAAAGAGAAGAATCGGAGGACGGAGAACGGTAGATTTTCCATCGGTTTGGCAAAAATCGATAGACCTGGCAATAGCAGATATTATTTCATCCACTATCCGGTGTTTTGCATGTAAAACGAAAAGCGCGGAGGCGCGCCGTTCATATACGATCGTTCCATTTTTGCCATTATTTTGCATATGGACCGCGTCATCGATATTTGTCGCTCTTCTCAATATCGCGCTGTGTTTACTCGGCTCAGGGACCCGCTCTGTTCCGTACCACTTCTCATCTCGCTCGAGCAAGTTCTCTCGGATAAAGACGAGACGATCGACAGGGCCGGGGATCGCGTTACAAGATCTCGGCGATGTGTTGCCGTCAATTGCGAGATGAGGATGTTGCTCAGCGTTGTCCGAGAACGGGAGAGCTTTCTCGAGTACCATCTCGACGGATCTCGATCCCCGCTAAATTGTGCTACTCGTTTAAATTTGCATTATCCGATCGTCGGCACGGCTCCGTCGTTCTCTGTCGTCCTTCCCGTGCGGATCGATGCGCGTGATTAAGATAAAGAGATTCGCAAGCCTACGGGTACGGTGGTACACAGGGGCGCCTGGCGGAGTAATCAGCTTTCGCGTGAAAGACGGAAAGTCGATCGGCGAAACGCGACAGTTCGACACATTTATCATAATATTCAGATTCGAATCGGAATGAGACCTTAAACTTACTTCTAGTTAAAACTTCCGGAGGATGAAATATTGCCAGTCGATAATCACCCCATCGATACGTGCGTTTCGTTCTGGCTACTTCCGTTCTGCACTTCCGTTTTTCATTATAGAAATTGCTCTTTGCTAATTTCTACTCCAAGTGCTGTGCATAATATATTTTACAATTTACATACGGAAAGAACGGTTTAGGGGAAGTATCTAAAAATCATTAAAATAATTATGTAGGACACTCAAGCACTATGATAATGCTGCAAAAAGTTTTGATATTAACTAGCAGCCTGAGCATTCAACATAATTATTTTGATGATCCAACAAAATTATTTTCAGAACTGTATCTAATTAAATTTTTAGATACTTCAACAAAAAACCGTTTTTTCCGCATATTATTATCTATATAAAAAGATAGCACAAATTATACATGCATATTTCTATACATATATATCGCGACATTAATTTAATATTTGACAGAAAGTAATAGTATATTTCGCCAATAATTGATTAACGAGAAAATATATATTAATTCCGACAACGATTGGCTAGCTAAAGGATGTTAATTAGAATTTAGAATTTATTGCGAAAAATATTGCCCCAGCCAGGGTTTAAACCTGGAACCTCCCGCTATCCGTGCAGGCGTCGTCCCAATTCGACCGCTGAGGCATGTGGCAATATTTATCGCAATAACAAATATACACATATTATTTTGCTCCAACATTAGATAACTGCGCGCCGACTTGGCTTTTGTCAGACTTTTAACACAGCTCCTGTTGGAATAATATTTAATTTAATTTTTATTTTACAACCCATTTTGCTTTAAAATTAATTTGCACACGTCCGTTGCAGCGTGCGTTTTGACATGTCGCCCCATTTATATTAGGTAATACCAAAAAAGCATAATTATTCCTCGTTTATTAGCTCTTTCTAGCTGCTTTTAACATCACTGCCGTGTCACGCGACGTGAAGTAAATCCGTAAATCCGTAAATAATAATCGAATTGCCGCCGCTGTTTTTGATGCATTAACAAATGCAGTCGTAAACTTTCATCGAATTACCGCTGCTTTCATCCGAACCGTTTGTCCCCTCGTCTCGGCATGGACTCCGCGAGAAATAAAGTTATTACGTTACCCCGTGACTCTTATCCCCCCCCCCTGCCTTTTCTCCTTTTTCTACGTCTGCGAGCCGCATTCTCGATCTCGGCGAGCGTCGTTATTATTCGCGTGTCAGCCCGCGGACTTTTTACCTCCCTCTCGCCGAGGCTCAGCGATGTATTCTACTTACCCGAACTTGTGCGTTGTTCCTTGCAGTAGAAAGCATCTTGGCGTCTTATTGCTCCGTTTCGACGCCGCGTATAATACGTTTTTTTTTCTCTGTATACCCTTCAATAAGAACAACGCCGATGCAGCTGAAATTACATTACGCTTGGGGATGAAAAACGACGTGAAACACGAATGGTAGGGAAAGGATACAGCGAGCTGAACTACGAAAAACGCGATTCTCGATAAATCTCCCTTTTGTGTCCTCAGACATATCACATTTTCGTGACAGAATTATGCTTAATAAAGAACCGCTACGAGGAATGATCTATCGAGCGATATTATTTTTAAATAATGCCTACCGTTTTAAAAATCCGTAAAATAATATCGTGTTATTAATTCAGTTAGATGCAAAACATGTAGAACTTATCAATCACTTCATTTTACGGCTATTTGTAATTTTTTCAAAAAATGAAAACATTTGCTGGAATGTTATTTTTCTTTTATTTCCTTATTCCACCGTTTCTTTTTGAATTCTAAATCGTATAGAGATCATGAAATAAATGAGACTGAAATTATTCCGCAGATTCTCATTAATTATGCGCGATCATCAGCTTGTATACGCAAAGAGCAGAAAGGAGGAAAACCAAGTAGCAAGATATTTAATTGCTCTAATATTCAATTTTCCCTCATTAATTTTTATTATATCGCATATTCTTCCTACATAATTTATTTCTACTTGTCATTTACTTTTATCATATGTGAAAATAAATTTATTTTAAGGAGACAAGCCAAAAATTTTTAATTGTATTTCTGTAGCTATACACGGAGATTTGATTCTCAGCGCGGATGATCTATTGAATCGCATATAATCTATCAAAATTTTATCGCGTGTCTTATTAAATCGGTAGTACCTCCCGTTGCATAAATTTGGTTAAGTTAAGACTAAGATCGCTTTGATAACTGCAAGGAGAGCATAAAGTTCGTCGCTGCATGGGGGCCATGTAACTTTTGCACGAATGACTCTCGCAAGTATATATGTATAGCAGCGGCATCGTCAACTATTAATAAAATGTATTTATGCGGGGGGGGGGGGGGGGGGGGGTGAGTAACGGCCGTTCGTGTAATAGAGGATGTACGTTGACGTTGCTGTTTGCTCGTTAATTAGTTAAATGCACATGCCGAACTTTCGCGAGCGATCGCGCATTCAGCGACGACGTGTATCGCGCGTTATGATACGGATGTTAAAATGTTGGTACAGCGAATATACGATGACAGTTCATTAACGCCACCGCAATTAACAAATCGCGGGTGACGGCTTAGAGAAGTACGGAATTTCTCAATTGGCTTTTAACGAATAAAAGAAAAAAAAACGAATAAAAATCTTTGCCTCTGTAATACACGATAATAATAATAATCTCTCTCTTTAATTTCTTTTTTCTATATTATATAAAAATGTAGGTAGAATGCGGTACCTTTATAATTCTTCTGCGTGTCGCCATATTTCGCGCTAACTTGTAGAAATATTTCTGAGAGACGGCACATTTTCTCATAGCGAATCTTTCCTCGTGCCAGAAGGCCATGTAACTTTTTGCCGTTTTCTCCTTGGCGTTATTCGCCATTTTCCTCGACACTTCCCTTCCGTGTCCGCGGTCGAGAATTCTCCGTTTCCATTGCAAGAGAAATGTAACAGCGATTATTTTACGAGACCTCATTAGCGCAACTCTCCGCGCAATCTTCTCGTGAATGAAATTACGGATAATTGTGTCAACTAATGCCACGTTATTAATAGCAAAATTTATTTACTACCTTTATAAATTCCATGCTTTTCCTTCTATAAGATTTGTAACTGTATAGTAAATATTTTAAAAATATAAACTAACTGATACAATCGATTGATGATGATTTAAGACAAAAGTGGGATAATACTTGCTGCTTAAGAGCTTAATAATATGCTGTTAATTAAAATCGTGTTATGCAATACTGCCTTTGTCTGCACGGCGTGCTTCACAAGAGAATCGTATTAGACTTTGTTTTATAATCGGATTATAAAAGGCATCGGGAAGGGTACTATCATTCTTAGGATATGGAAATACCATGGAAAGATTATTGTTTGTGGAAGTATCTTGTGTCACGCAATATTTTTAAATGCTAACAGCATCTTCTTTTCATCAACAATTAACGGCAAATAATAGAGACATTACTTCCTCAGAAAAAGATTAAAAAATGTTTCCATCATAGTTTCTGTTTACTTTTGTAGATTGTTAATAAATTTGTTATATCTCATATAATTAAATGATTTGTTCTATTAGAACTTTATGCGTTGAAAAATAGTTTTCAACATGTACTCGAGTAAAGCCCGGTTACAAATTTGTCGAAGAATTTATCGCGCAATGTTAAAGGGCGGGTTTCTACAACGGTTTCCGTAACAGAAACCGCATATATACATCCGACATACGCGGTAAGACGTAGGACAGCTTATGAAGTGAAATGTACGTTTGGGAACTACAAATTTTCACGAAAACTGCCACCTGTAACTTAGCGGGCTACGCTTAATGAAATGAAAACGTATATTACAAGGATAATGGTCACCTCGTATATGTACCAAGCCCGCGGTGTTATATTTCTAACCGGATATAACCAATGTATATATCACTAATTCCTCGCGTATAATCTTAATCCGGCGGAGAATGAATAATGATTTTTGCGCCGCGTATTACATTATTCATATGCATAATCCGCTTTTGTATTCCGCAATAACAAACTGTATTTTCTCAACAGAAAATACGGCTATGTCAACCCCACGATCGTGTATCCATGGATTATCCACTCTTATTTTTTATTTTTTTTATATGTATGATTATATAAAATAAATGATATTGTTTTTAATTGAAAAAGTGAGAGTATTTTTAAATAATACTCACGGTTTAATAATAAAAAATCAGATTTTATATGTCAACTTTTATCTCTACCACACTTCTATTCAATGTGACACAATTGCTTGCAGAAATTATTATTTTAATTAGGATTCCAAGTATCATCAGCGACGACTAAATACACAATTTTTCTCTTTTTACACACCTTCTCTCTCTTTCTCTCTTTCTCTCTTTCTCTCTCAATAATCAATATCTAAATGCAAACACATGATGAAGGCGTGACGTCTTCAGAAAACAATAGTATACCGTTGAGCGTGCGAACCGGGAAGGGGGTGATTCGAGTCGACACAGTGCAATTGACACGAGAGCCACTTTGGTAATGAACTTACGGGGAAACATGCTGATTAACCGGGGCAGGACAATTCCCTCGCAAACCAGTATAGTAAAGCAGAGTTGCTCTTTGCCCCGCGCGCTAAATGCGTATAATTGCAGTTCGCAGCGGCAGTTCGCCATTCTATCACAAACACCGCGGTGACTGCGCGCGTTTAACGTAAGGAAAGTTTATTTTACCCGGTGGCGGTGGCGGCTCCATGTTTGCCTCTTCTGCATATTTATTATTTACGCGGACACATCGGGTATACTATAATATGCGTATAGCAACCTCGAGTCCCGCGGGGATTCGCGGGAAAAATGTTCCTCGGGGACGAATCGTTTTTCCCATTTTTTTTTTTTACATAATGAGACATTTTAAAAACTCGCGATTCACACTTTAGCGACCCTGGAGATAAAGTTTCCCGACGAAGGAAAACCGCGTACCTTTCATTGTGTCCCGAAAGGACGTTAGGACTCCCGCAAAAAACGTTCCTCGGAGAGATGCCCTCTTTTTGCGTCATTTTAGCGAAGTCTGAAACCCACTTTCCGTGTCTCAATCAAAAATTTCCGTAAGCCGTCCGCGTGGACTTGGAGAACTTTACGGAACTTCACATGCCCGCAGTGTAGTCCCGGGAGATTATTACGGGGATAGTTTTTTCTCAGGGGAACATCTTCCAGAGTAATGTCTTGTCTACGTTTTGCAGCGTTTCAGAACGTCTGTATATTTTCTTCCCTATTTAAATAAGTAGATAATATATTCTTTATGAAACAAAACATGTCTTTATGCATCTCATGCCTATTAAATTGCATCGACAAATCATTTCCCAGATAGCACCGAGTCCAAAATCGGGACATAAGACATCTTAAAGACGTCATTGAGATGTGTTTTGGACATCATATTGTAAGACGTCTCTAAAATATGTCTTATCTAAAGATATCTAGATGTCTCTAAGATGTCCCGATTTTGGATATGTGTGCGGTCTGAATTGTTACGTTCAATCTTGTATTGAAATAAGTATAAATTATATATGTATACACAAATTAATAAATAAATTTCCATGTCGGGATGTAATTAGGTTGTAACCCTAGTAAAATTTTGCTTCAAAATAAATTCCTTTAATTACGTAGATGTGATTTGCGTCGGACATTACGTTTTTACTGAAATTTAATTTCTCAATCAATATCGCTTCATTAATCGCTTCTTCTAAGTTCGTTTCATTCCTTTCATCGCGAGAATAGCTACATCTTATTAAAATCAGCGTGTTTGTTCTATAAACAAGCGACGTTTCCGTTCTTCATTAAATTTTCTTATACTCTCTACGTGTCTCTTTACAAGATAAATATTGTATATGAAATCTTATTAATTAAATAAAAAATTTCTAGATATTTTGTATTGCTACTGTGTGCAGAATTACATGCAAGTGCCTTGCATGCAGCGATGCAGTTATCTTCCGCCAACGCCGATTCAAGCTTTCTATGCTGAAAGCGGAACGAGGGTACTCGTTCGCGATCCTTGTCCTTTTTCTTCGATGTATTACTCTCGGCAAAGTTTGCCGGGGGATTCGTCGGCGGCGACGGCACCAGCACTAAGTTCCTCTTGTTCCTATCGGAAGCTTCCGAGTTTCGAGTACACGGCGTAGTTTAAGCCGTAGCATCGATTTCCCCATTTGTGCTTTGATACGGTCACTGCACGAATTCGACGCCGTCTGGCCATTTGTAACCCAATCCGTGTAACGTATACGCTCGACGCGGCGCGGGAGGCGCGCGTATATCTCGCATTCGATCGCGTAATTACAAACTTCAAAACGTATTGCTTGTCAGATCGAGGAGAATTTATCGCGTATAAAACACGCGGTTACCACGGCGGGAACCGCTGCCGGAAATAATCCGGGCTAATAAATAAGCGCGCATCAAAGGAGGGAACGTATGACTGAACCTACGATGACCAGAATTGCAATTCTGCGCGCAATCATTCGAGAAAAACTCAAAAGAATTTCAAACTCGTCGCGTCGTTCCCTGAAACGCCCATTTTTTCGAGAGAAGGCGTAATTATAATTTTACGTAATTATGTGACGTAATTGTAATTCTACTTATTTTTACAAACCTGACGGGATTAAAGGATTGAAATATTTAGCGACGAGACTGTTATTATCGAGCGTTGAGTTTTAACGAATAACCATGTCATGATTATAATGCGTCGCGTCATATAGCTAATGTTTTTCGCTTTAACAACGTGCGCTCTTTGTGCTCCGGGCGGAGTGTGGGAAGTGGCTCGAAAAGCGTCGGATTTAATCCGCGTACGTGTAAACGATTAAATAAGATTTACCAACGGTGCGGTCGAAAAATCATTCGGGTCGCTGCACGCGCCGTTCCGCGCCGTGTAACGCCGCGCCGGGCCGCGGCGGTATCGGGGCTTTTAATTGAAAACGCGTGTTATACCGTGTTTTCCAGGGATTTCCCGGATTCCGGAATAATAACGCGGCTCATCGGCGCCCCGATAATTATTTCGCACTCGACCCGGTTATCGACTCGAAAATTCGCGCTAATTCCGCTCGCGTTGCCCTCCTCCGCGAACGACGCTCGCTCCATTGGTCGGGGAGCGTCCTCGTTAACCAGGAAATTGCGTTTCGAAACACCGTTCCTCTAATATCCCTGCCCGCCCGGCCCGTCCGCCGCGCCGCACCGGAACGACAATTGTCGGCAACGTCGGCGTGGAAGGAAGGGTTAATCTAATGGCTCGCGATCTCTCTCCGAAACCTCCGAAAGGCGTAATCGTATAATCACGCGGCTCGCAGCAACGTTCCGCTGCTAATCGCGTCTTTTCAGAAATGTTTCTCGTGCAGCTTGGTAAAGAAACAAATTGTTGAATGCTGAAAAAATAATGCTCATTACATAATTTAATTTGTTCTTTATTCATGAACTTATCGTCTTCCTCCAGTTCCTCTGTTAATTTGCATTCTTATACGGAAAATATATGGGAATATTCGCAATATGTTAATCCTGAGGCAACATCTTAATTTGGGACTGCAGAGACTTAATTTAAAACTAACAGTTAATTTAAATATAAAAATGTAAAAGAATGCAATTTTTTTACGCTGGAACGCAGTGTTATATTAAAACATCTTGAGCAAGAGAATTTACAGTTTCAAACTTACGCTCTCTTTTTCTGCAAAGCGACTTTATATCTTCTCGCCAGTTTAGCGATGTCAATGATGTCATAAACTCGACACATTATTTATCGACAAGAAAAATTTTGAAGGAACGCATGTACTTAATGCTACTTTTATAAAATTCCTGAAATATTGAAGTCACAGACAGCCGCGGGAGTTTACGAGTCTACGGTTGATGACGCTAATGAAGCACTTAGACTCCGCGAATTACGTCGGACACGCACAGATATTCCACCGAGGTACTTTGCGACCTCGCGGGAGCTTAAAAGCCACCGTAAGTTCGGCGTCGCTGCGCGCCGCCGAAAAGCTCCCCGTCGTTGCTTATTTAAATTTTCATGGTCCTAACTGCAGTAAAAATACTTCCTTACCAGCGGCTTAACTCTTGAAGATATGTACCCGACACTCCCCTGGATCGATACCGCCCAGGTACATATTTATGAGCGTAATGCTGAATTATTGCGAGATTCCTTGAGAACTCAGTTACGAGCTCTCTAAAGTCTGCGCAGCGGCGCGGCGATGACTAAAATAGTTAAAGCCGCGGCTTAAAAAAGAAGCGGAGAGAAGAAAAACTCTATGCCGCGATAACCACTAATTAATATCTAATGATTTAGAATAAAAATATGACTATTAAAAAATGTCACGCATCATCAATTCTTATATATTAATTATTAATTAAAAATTATTAATTAAAAATTAAAACTGTTTAATTTAGCAATTACATTAACTGACCAAAACCCATGGTCGAAATTAATAATGTCTCGACGATTGATCCGAAAAAGTGCTGTGTGAATCCGACAAACCAAGTTGGCTCACAGTTTTTCAATGTTCATATCGGAAAAACGTTATATATTGCCAGTCACGGTCGATTTAAATTACTTTAATTAATTATTAATTATTAATACATTCCAAATCGGAATAAAGTACGCAGGAATGTTCGAATTTATCTAGATTTTAAATTAGCGTAAATCTTTCGCTTGTCACAGCGATAAAATTATAATAAATTTTGATACATATATATAGCCTATTATACGGTTATGTAATCTATGACAGTATTATCATATGCAAAATAATGAAATATAAGCCGGTATTCATAGTCGAATCTTATATTTAAGACCGTCTTAAGTACAATCTTAAGATGTTATAAATCAATCACAGAGCCGTATTAGCATCTTAAGACATTACGTAAGATGCGGTCTTGAAATAAGAACGGACTATGAATACCGGTCATAGAAATGACTCAAATGACATCGAAATGACTGTGCTTTTCCTAATAGCACTTTTCTAAACAAAGCTTCACTTTTTTTCTATTCGCTTCAAATCGACTGGGTCTTTATCGAAGAAAACCGTCATATTAGGAGGTTCCTTTTGGTACAAGTCTAACGAACCCCTCGGAAGGTTCTCTCCACATCTTTTTCATCTCCTTCTTTTTTTTTTAATAGGCTCGTCGATGGAGGGTACGCACGGCTACGCGATTAGGCGACCCTCCTGTACGCTTCGACGATCACGCACGGACGACGGTCCTGCTTAATCTCGCGGGGATAAATAAGAGATCGTGTGCGCGGGAGAGGAACAGGTCGCGAACAGGGAGTTAAGCGACGTGCCCGGGCCCTTCTCGTCCTCGGATCGAAACGAGCGTCACGTTTCCACGCTCCGCGTCCCGAGAATTCGGGCCATTACCAGCCAGAGATAGCACACGGACCGCCAAAAAGAACGCTGGATTTACTACGTCCCGGCATATGGCCATCCTTTTTTTTTTCCCCCTTCCGGACGGCCTACCGCGAATAAAACTAAACGGAAACGTGCGTTTCCCTTGTTTTTACCATTGTCGTTAACGTTGTGCCGCGAGCACATTGGATTACCTCGCAGAAAGTGTGACAATAGACTAAGTGAGTCTTGTTAACCATTGAAGAATTTGTATGCGCAACAACTTGGAAAGGATAAATTATTTGGAAAATATTTTATTTTCTGCTCTCTCTCTGCAAAAGGGATTACTTTAAAAATGTTATGAAAGATGGTAATATATAATCTTTCTTATCTGATTAATTATTTACTAGCAAAAAATTCAAGGAAAGCTCTCTAGATCGAAATTACATAAGTTCCAAATATCTTCTGAGATTTATTGTTTTAATCATGATTTTAATGGAATTACTATTAAGTTAGTTAGTAATTCTCAATCAAGTGTTCTTTGTGCGGTACGGTAGTCTTGTTTCAACCCGGGATACCTCATTAGTTTCGTGTAATATGAAAGGGTTTTGTAATTAGACGCAAAAGCGGAAAGTTTAACCTGGTACATGTAACTTACACTGTAGTGAGATACGGATAATAAGGCGCTGAAATTTTACTAGCTCTCTTCACACAATCCCCTGAATCCGCGCGGACCATTTTGAGGAGCACGAATTTACACGGCGACGACGTGTAACGGATACTTTTATTTAACGAGATAAGAATATTTTTTCGTCGTTACATAAATCTGCGCTGCTACAACGCATACACATATATGTATGTAGCCGCCAATTCTCTCCGAGACTAACTTTTAAGCTCGCGTAAGCCGCGGTATACTTTTCTCAAAGGAGGAGCGTAAAGAAGCAGAACTTCTATACTTTTGAAATCCCCGTTGCGTTATTGTCAACGAGCGAGTAGAATACATGGACTTACTTACCACTTCCCGGTCCAGAACTCGATATCCTTCTGTAGCGTGACTTGTGTTAAATATCTTCATGGAAGATTACTCAGGATTAAAATTTCGTAGCAATCTTTAGGAGTGCACTCCCTAATCAATTTGAAAACAGAACGTTTTTAGAATAAATTCGATAAAATGCAATTCTTCGCGTAATTTATAAATTTGTAACATTGAACATCTTGGCTGTTCAAAAAATTTAAACTAAAGCTGAAACTTAAAACTAAATTTCTTTGAAAATAAAGTACTCTTAAAATTATATCTAGAGGAACGTTCCGTTAGCCATTATCATCTTTGAAGCTTAATTTATTATATTTAATTTTCAAAGATGTAAAACTTTGTAATATAATATATATATGGCCTAAATTTCTTCGAAGAGCCGCTTCGCTTCAACTTCGTTCGAGAGAGAATTACGTTCTGAAACATTCTTCTTTACCAAATATTCTATACAGATAATTATATTATAACGACGAATTATGCCAATCATGTTCGTAAAACACCAATAGCATATTGAACTCATCTTTTTTTTACCATCTCTTAGGAACAAACAATTCTAATAATAACAAATATAACAATATTCTGGAAGAGTCTCTTTCGCGCGACATTCGATGCTATTTTTTTCTTTCTACTTTAACCCCCAACTTATAGCCACGACCATCTTTCTTCCCAACAGCACTGCCGGCTGTAATTTGTGGGGGACAAGAACTTCCCGGAGAGGCATTGAACAACTTTTATAATGTTTTTTTTCGTGCCGTAAACCGATCTTAACTTTTTCTTATATTATCGCTTTTCTGAAGATTATACGGGTGCGCAAAAAGATAAGCAGGAATTATCTTTCTTGACGCGGTTTCGCGACATTACTGAGCAAACTTCAAACAACTAAAGATATTTTTTAAGACTAATTTAAACAAGAAAGATAAAACATAAAGGCAAAAAAGTAACACATCGCAATTTAGATAACCGCCTGTCTTTGTATACCTTGTATCCTTGTTGGATAATTTTCGTAAAGTCTGAATAGTCTTATTTTGATTTCTCTCTATAGCTATACATATATGCGGCGATTTCCTAAATGTTTCGTCATTATATAAATGCCAGAACATTTCTCGGTACTCTCGTTTACGACTTTACCTAAACAGAAAAGCGCCATCGGGAAAGCGACAAAAAGACTGCTGCTACATCCTGTACGAAACGACAGGCTGGGGAAAAAGAAAAGAGGAAAATCGATTAGCCCTAAGCGCGGTCGCGCGACTTCGTCCTTCCTCCAATCTCCGAATCGAATCAAGCGCCGTGCTTGAACGAACTTACGGCACAGGCGATATAAAATAACGCCCGAAGGGGAAAAATGATCCCGCACCGCAGCCCATAGCCGCGACAGCTAATTGCATTCGTTAAAGGGGCCCGCCCAGACCGCGTTAGTGCTTTCTTCGCGCCGAGAGCGGGGCACTCGCTCTTTCTCTCGGACCGCTCGCCACCCTTTGCTTCCTTTTTTCCTTCATCCCCAAACTACGCACATTGCGCTCTCCGTCGGTCTTTTCCTCGGTTCCTCCGCTGTTCGGCCACTCGTCGCAATTTGCGGGAGCCGGCGCAACGGCGAGAGAACTTCCTGAAGAGGTGTTACGAAAGTTTCGGATCAAATGAATGAAAAACGGCGGAGAAGAAGGGGGGAAAGCGGCAGGAGAACAGTGGTGGATTATTGCACAAGGGCGTCGATTCGCGAGTCTTCTGACTTCTCTTAAAATCTCAAAGCTCGAAGGACGAAGTACGAATAATTTCTATTTCACGAAAATTGAATAAATATAATGTCAAAAATATTAATAATATGTATAATATTATAGGAAAAATGATGTTTAACGTTTATCAGAGGATCTTTTCGGTCCTGTATTTCCTCTAATATTCCGCAGAAAATCTCCAAGTACCTTAATCCACGCGCTGGGGAGGGAAGAACGAATCGAAGGGGAGAGAATCGAGGGGTTACACGAGTATGGCACTGCGTGCGGACGTTTTCGTTGCGTTTTATTGATCCGATACAGTCGTAAATGGTACAATCGGCAAATTCATCGGCGGTACAATCGATATAGTTATATGTATATATACACTTATGTACATGACGCCGAAAGGCGCGCGCGCGCGCGCGCGTGCTCGCAGAAACGACGCCCGGCGGCAGAATAATGCTTCCGGGTTATCGTTACATCGGGGAATATAACGGCGAGTTCGAGCACGAAGTGTCCTATGATTCCTGGACCGTCGAGAGATACAAAGTCGTAAAAAAAGAACCAGAGCGGGATTGGACGCGGATGCGAAAAAGGGAATGGGAAGAAACGACGGAGTACACTGAGAAAAGAAATATTTGGTTTCAAAAAAATATTTATTAGGTTATTTCTAATAGCTTATTTATTTAATATAATACAATATTTATTTAGAACTAGATAAAATATCTTAAAATTAGATATTTTATCTAATTTTAAATAAATATTCTCTAATAGCTTATTTACTTAATATAATACAATATTTATTTAGAATTAGATAAAATATCTTAAAATTAGATATTTTATCTAATTCTAAATAAATATTGTATTACATTAAGTAAATAAGCTATTGGAAATAACCTAATAAATATTTTTTTGGATCCAAATATTTTTTTCTCAGTGTATGAGGGTGGCAAAACGGAGAGATGTGTCGACTGGGGCCTCTATCGAAGGACTAGAAAACGTATACTCGTTATTGTACACTAAAGCCGCGGCAGCATTATTTTATACGCCTTATCTGTCTATACGCTTTAATGGAGCTTAACGCCTACAACGCGATTACACTTATACGTGTGTCGATATGGATAATGGGTGGACGATCTAGCGATCCGTCGATCGCGCGAGCAGGACGAGGATTCCGTCCGGTCAGCGTGTCCCGGCGCGGAGTTTCGATCCTTCGTCCTGTAGGATAATTATCGGCCTTACCGCGCGGCCGATCCTCCGTCTCTCCTCATCGTCGATCGCGCCTCGTCAGCGCTCGATCGGAAGCCCGACGTGCTCGCGATTTCGCACGGTCATTATCTGTTTCAGCATCGAACTGAATTGAATTGCTAACTCCTGTTTCGTTCAATTTCATTCGGTGGATGGAAAAAAAGCGCATCTCATTATTTTCCGAGAGATAAGTTGTCGAACGTCAATTGTACACAAATTTTTTACGCATTTACCGTGAAAGAAGTATCGAAACGACGTAATATATTTTTCTCTCGCAAAAAAATTACTATCAAATTATTGTATTATAAGAAATGTAAGGACTCTCAAGAATTTTCCTATATCTTACCTTCATGGCAAACGAAGTTCCGCTGCATGCGTTCTTGAAGGTGGACGCATGCTGTATGACGGCAGATGCTGAAAGAGTTAATTACACGATCGACAGAAACTGGTACCGCCCGGTGGGACTGATCGTCGATTTTCTTTACTTGCTATCCGGAGCACGCTGCGGGAAAGGCTACTCGAGGTCCTTCCCGATGTCCGTGTGTCCTTCTTCGCGCACCCCGACGATCGACTCTACTTTCTCCGAAGTAGGAAGTTCTCAAGAACCGCGCGCTGCCGCCGTCGAGGATATCGAGAAAGGTTGCCATCGGGCGAGACGCTATTTCTCGCTCATGCATCTCTATCTCTCTGTCGAGTGATGAATTCCGTAAGAGAGACTCCTCTCTTATTACTCGGTTCGACCCGACGCGATCTCTCGAACCAACCGATTGACCGTTTCTACTCGAGCACCGGCCTTCGACAAAGTTTGTCGGCGACGATACTTGGCTCTTTGCTAATGGACGTCTCCTTGCTTCCGAAGGGCCGGTCGTTCCACCTTCGGTTAAGTGTCCAGCAATTTCTCCCACGCCTCTTTCTGGATCATAGCATCGAGCTGTAGCGTGGACGGGAAACTCAAGTTAATTGACCGAAGGTCGGAAGCGCACCGGTCCTCAGAGGCGCGTTAAGTTTTCATCGAGGACATTCTTCGAGAAACAAATTTAGGAGAAGCGTGGTAGGAAAAAATATTTTTCTTTTCTTTTTCGCTTTTAATATAAAGTACGGTATGAATAGAAAATGGACTGATTTTCAGCGGAGGGAGTTTTACCTTAGCTCTCATGGCCCGCTATCTCCCACAACGGGAAATATTATATATTTATGAATTGCGTGACGTGTGCGTGAGTTATGTCAGTCTCGTTAATTATTCGGAATAAAGTGACTTTTCACTCTTCGAGAATGATTTTACGCTGCGCGCTCTGTATTTCAAAAACGTACGCGCTTCGATTGACATCATTGGTGGTTTCGTTTAACTGTTAACACGACTATCGATCGTGCGGACGAGATAGGAAAGTACAAATCCCGATTTCCTAACTAGAGTCTGGATTCTAAGTTTCAGTTTCTCAAACAAGGCGGATTCAAAAGGGTCCACGGTTAGCGCCTCCCTCGGAAACCTTCTCGCCAAAGTTTCTGGACCTGTTGAATCGTTATTCCTCGTGGAACCCGCTTATATTCAGACAAACGGCGCGAGGCGAATTTTGCCCGGATCAACATCCCCAGGGATCATGTATTTCTCAATTATAAACAAAAAAAAAAACACATTCTTATTTGATCTTATATCAAATTTAGAACATAAAATATGTGCTACAATTGCGTGGGAAAAATACTTCGCAAAAATATATATTTCTAAATAAATAGCGAAATATTCAGAATAAATATTGCGTCTTTGAGTCCCTGAAGAGATCAAACCGCTCTCGTTTCGCCGCACAATATTGCGGAAGGACCAAAGTGTCCTCGTCAACATTATGACGTTCTCGGAGCGATTTCGGACGCTTTTGTATGTGTTATTTCATAACGCTTTGTGCCGAAGCAGAATCATAGAGAACGGATTACGATCGATCGCTCTGAACATATTCAAAAAATCTACCAAATCAGTTAACGTCGACCGGGCTCTCCTCGACAATCTTCTCCAGCAGCTGGCCCGACTCAAAGTCTCTGCACCTGTCCGTGGCGCACATTGTCGGGCCTAAAGGCGAGCCGATCTCCTGCGGCAGACCTTTCTTGAGGACGTTGAGGTACCCCTAGCTCTGAACCATATCGCTGACGTACTCCTCGTGAAGTGCGAGGAGATGACGCGGCACGTCGAGTGCGGTGTGAAGGGTCACGGTCACGCCGCGATTCAGACTGATCGCCGGATAGAAGACGCCGTAGAGATCGCGGAAGGCGATGCCGCCCTGCGGCTGATCGTTGACGAAGAAGCGCAGCGTGTGCGTGGTGTCCAGGTCGAGGAGTACGCCGACGGTCGAGCCTTGCTGAACTCCGCCCTCCGTGCGCTGTGCGTGACCGCCGCCGTGCATGAACCACGACCGCTGCCGGTCTATGTACATGCTCCAGCCTTTGTCGTCCTTACCTGCGAGCAAAATCATCCGCAATGCGAGATTGGCGAATCGCCTTCAGAGCGAATAGCCTAACTGGATTTCACTTCAGACCGCATGCCATGTAAACGACGATACGATGGTCAACTTGTTAAATATATGTTAAAAACATCAGAAATTATTTGCGCGTAATGTTAGGGATATTTAAAATCTCATTAATAGTAACAACAGTAATTAATAGTAATAGCGGAGATAATCTTCTAAGTATTCATATTAATATATTTCTTTACTCGTTTAAAATAATTGGGACAAGTTGAACGAATAGTTATCATTAAACGCATCACTTAACGCGGAGAATATTCTAAAACAATTGTAAGAGGAAAAAAAGAGAACACGTGGACACGATTGCAGACTAATCCCATAAATTGCCGTTGTGCTTATTAGGCGGCACGCGATCGATTTCCGGATTTCATCAGTTCTAAGAGCATTGACCCGGTTTCCACGTGTCCAAGGGTTAAAGCACCCTCCTCTTCCAGTATGTTGCACAATCGCGGTCGCGCGCGCTTTGCGATCTCGGCCGAATCTCTTAGCCGTCGTTTTCTCTCATCTGGAGCGATGTATATAGAGACAAGGGCAAAGAGACAGAAAAAGAAAGATAGAAAGCAAGAAGGAGGGAGGAAAAGAGAGAGAAATACGGGGAAAACGGTACATACGTCTCTCGCCTCCGAATTTCCGAACAAACCAGGGATCTCCGGAGTGTACCGGGTGGCGCATGAATATTTCATCGGGGCCAGATAAACCGCACGATATTTTCCGCAGAGAAGGGGGGGAGGCAAGAGGCCTGGAGCCTGGAGTACTTACCCAGCATCTGATCGCGCGACACGTCGGCCCGGGCGATACCGAAGGCCGGATCGGTGTCACTGTGGTATCGATCTATGGTCAGCTCCCAGTAGTGGACGCCCCGTGAGAAGCCGACGCTCGAGAGGACCACGCGGTGCTCGTAGCCCTCGCAGGACGCGCTCATCGCGTCCTCGGATATGGACACCTCCTGCGGTATGCCGGCCGCGCCGGTGGCCCACGAGAACCACGCCACTGCGGGGCCAGAAGAGGACACCGTTTCGTTGTACAGCGCGTCGATTAATATTCCGCGGACTCGAATCCGCAAGCAGCGGCTTAACGAACTACACGCTCAGGCACGAGCGTTGGATTATCGAGTGCCGGGTTATTGGGAATTCGACGTCGCCGCGCCGCGCCACGCCGCGCCGCGCTCGATGTTAATAACGACGTGACAGGATTGTGGAATCTTAATATATAGGAAGGAGAATGGGGGATCTGATTTTCTGTGCGGCTAAATAATTTAAGAATTTGATATGGAAAGTCGACGTGACGCGACTGCGGCAACTGTATATGCAAAAAGAAGGGATGTTTTATCTTTCGGCGGTGTGTTAAATAATTTAAAACTTTTGACATGGAATTTCTTACATCACGCGATTGTTGAAGTTCAATACTGAACCACCGCCCGGGCGAATATTATGTCATGACTCCCGGGAATACGAAAGAGAAGGAATTTTTTCTCCCATCTTTACGTATTAATATTACATTTAGAAAAATTCAAGGAGATATAAATAAGAGATTGAAATTCAGCATAAAAAGTTACGATCCAGGAATATAAGCAATATTTTAGATTAGATCACGAGTAATTCGATCTGTCGAATCTATTAGTCGATATACGATTTCAAGAAATGAAGGTAGAACATTTAATTCTCCGCGACGCTGAATAATTTAAGTATTTCCGTGAAGGTAGAATAATATGGTGATAATGAAACGAAATTTCTGGCGGATCGATTTCCTCTCGGAACTATAACGCAGAGGTAAAAATGTCTCCTCTCGGAAGTCATTTGTAATTGTCGCCCGCATTATTCCGCAAACGCCACACGGATGGGCATTCGATCGCGGCTATTTCTGTGCGTCTACCGTCCATCTCATCGATCACGCGATCGTGCCGCGGAAAAAAAAGAAATAACACGCGGCTGGAAAATCGACGTCGGTTACGATCGTTCGTCTTCCACGCGACACCGACGCCGATTTTCCAGCCGAGACCTCATCCGCGCGCGCGCCTCGCTCGGGAAACCGTGAAGGAAAAAAAAAAAAGGAGAAAAGTTCTCACCCTCGGCGGTCTGAAGGCCGATCAGCTCCGAGTACTCGCCCTCGCCAGCGCTGTTAAAGGCCCGCACCCTGGCGTTGTAGAGCGAGTTGAAGTGCAGCCCGTCTACCGTGCAAATGGTCTCGCGGCCACAGTACACCTCCTGCGAATCAGATTTCAAACGGGACATCCGTGAATTTGCGGGTTGCAATTGTAGCCGGATAACCTATCCTATTGATCAAGGGAGAAAATAATTTGCGCGGAAATAAAGATTACATTAAAAGGGATATTTACTTTTCCGAATACCACAATAACTATAATAGAAATCTTTCAAATAAATATATCTATGTAACATATGCAATATATAATTCACAAAATTAATCCTTAAAAATATAAACAATTAATCAAATGTTTCAACTTCCGTATATATTGAGTAATGAACAAATTGAAATGTCAGTTGGCATGAAAATTCTCGTTCACTGTGACGAGCGAGTATTGACGTTGCTCGTCTCAGTGGTGGATAAACGAAAATTGTGGATAAAGAGCGGAGTTTACCTGTCATGTCGATTTTCCTGAAAGAACCGTCAAGATAGCATCGATTGGTCGACCGACAGATAAGCAAGCACGAAATACGTTATTAGATTTAACACGGGAATAAAAGTCTCGTATATAAAACTGACGAAACAACTTTCCTTCGACAGTTACTTTTCCTTTTTAACATCATTTTTGATACAATTTTTATTATTCATTATGCATGTGTCTTGATAAAATAATGCGATTACAAACTAACTTTATACAAAATGTAAAAAACTATACAAAACTAATAATAACAAAAATAATTGCTAAAATTTGTAAAGTTTCGTACTTTTTGTATGAATCAGGAATTAAATTTTTGCATATCTTACATTTTCTCTAAATAAAATCACACAGAACAAGGGGAATTAATTACAGACTAGCGTGAATCTTCCGGCAAATCCGATCCTTATTCGTCAAAGGAGCCTTTGCGATTCCTGCTGCGAGAGCTCGAAGTGACAGCGCCGGAAACGGAAACCAGAAATCGGGGAAACCCGAGGCATCGTGCCGCGCGAACGAGCTCGATTTAAATATTAAAAGGAGGAGAATGGACCGTGCTATCCCGATGGCCGCCAAGAGAACTGGCGATAGGTCGGACGAGGGGCGGCAGAAAGGACGAAGAGAGCGCGCCGGCAACGAGGACGATTTATATTCGCGGTATCGCTCCGTTCGTTAACGAGCGCCATATCGCAACGCCGCCGGTGCATTATTAACAAAGCATGAAAATTTAGACGCGCGATTTACAAGACCGACCTGAAGTACGTTTGTGCGAACGGAAATTCATACGCGGCGTGGCGATATACCTGTTATTCTCGTTGATTTTACCGTGGATTTAGTATTATATTCTTCCGCGCAAGCCATTTGAAGGGTGAAATCTTCATGACAGACAAGAAGGATTAATACAATCTCGTAATAAAACTACTTTAATGGTGCATCGTAAATATAAAATCTAGCTTGACTAAATCAATCATGAAATTTACATCGAATTGACATTAATATTGCGATAATAAGAAGCAAAGTCTTTCTCTTTACACGTATTTAATTTCTCTAACTTAAATGAGCTTTAATTTATGTTGCGTAGCACACAAATATTTGAAAGAATTATATATAGATTCAATGATATTAAAATAATTCCATGTAAAAGTGTTAAGCTTTATGCATATTATTCTCTCTTTCACTTGGTGCAATTTTATTTCCTCTTACGCTGGCGGAAGACAAAACCCTATGATACTCCACGACCGCCCGCGCCGGTAAATTGCCTCACATTAATATCGTGGATTATGTGGCAAACGACGGTTCGAACTGCCGTCATTTGATAAAAACTTCTAATGAACGGGACGATATCGCTGGGAGCAATTAATAATTGCCATCGCCCAAGAGGATCGCTCATTTCTCACTGTAAGCCTGGAATCTTGGAGTTATAGACTTCAATTAACGCTCTCAATACCGAATCTTCATTTACCAGAGGGAAGAATCCTAGTTCACAAGCCGTTACATAATTCACGTATGACATACTGGCTTAAAAAAAAGCTAGATTTAAACTCTCATAAACTTATTGTACGTACAATTTCCTTATCAGACAATTAGAGATATTATCGCTCATTTAGGGGACGCCGCCAAATGGATTAATGTAACGCATTAAACTGCCTTTATTCGGCGCGCTAATCTCCAAATTTTTCAACCTCGCGCCACGAATTCGCTCCACGGGGCTGCCTTTTAATCCCGGACTTTTATGTCACGGCTCACGCGCGCTACTTAGGCTGAATTATTAGCCGTAATCGCGCGTTTCAGGGTGCCCGCTGCCACCCGCGTTTACGATCAATAAAACGCGAAAGACGGCGTTTCGAGTCCGGCCGAGTAGAGACCGGTACGAGAATAAATGTGACGAACGACCTCCGGAAACGCGCTCCGAATGGACACGTAGCCGGCCCTTCGCGGAGAGGCAGTATTCGCGCGCGAGCGATTCGTTCCGGTACAACGTACCGTAAAAAAAATCTGTACGAAAAAGAATAAACTTTACGGACGATCGGCATCAATATTCATTTCGCGGCGCGCAGGAACAAATTCTCAACAAAGAGGGGGTTTTATGATCCCGACGTTTTTTTCTGATCCCCTTTGCGCTTCGATGTCATGTCGGCCGATAGCCGGTATTATCCTTCAGTAAATTGAAAGGCAGATTTTTATATACGTCTCACCCCCATGCGCAGTTGTATTAAACGCTCGTGTGCGGGAATCAGTCCGCGTACGAGATTCATTTTGATGTCATTGCGTGTAATATACATATATTATTGTATGAGACAAAAATTGTAGCAATGAAATTTGAATAAATAAGCTGAACGACGACGATAAAATTATATTACGCATGGTCATTCTTGTGTGTATATCGTAATCCAGAAATAATAACAAACAAATGTTTAACATAATAATATTAGAAAGTTTAAAAAGAATTTTATTTAAATCTTTCTCGGTTAATAAAATAATAGCTATTAAATCAGGAAGATCAAGAAGGTATTTTCAGTCTCTAGAGGAGATCCTGGTAACCAATTTTGCACATGTGCAAGTAATATGTGCAATCTAACTAAAAATTTAAAAATTAGCCGACAAGAAAGCTACTGTAGAATTTTAACGAATACATTTCACAGACAAACTTACATCTCTTTTCCCTCGGGTTACACCGTCACGTTTAGTTCAACATACACAACGAATCTTTTAGAGTTTCCTGCCACGTTCGTGCAACTCGTTCTTTCTTTTTTTTTTTACTATTTTTACGCTATGAGTAACTTCCTTTTATCTGGAGCGAGAAAACCTCGTCTTAACTTTTCGAGAGAGAAATTGACGGACAGTTTCTCACGTCCAATAAAATTAGTATCACTACACTTTCGATAATATTTTATTAAAACTCTTGTATTAAATTATTTTAATTTTCATATACAACGATCAGTAAATAGGTTTTCCAAGTATTGTAACTTTTCTCCTCTTAAAAACAGAATAAATTCTTATCCGTTTAGAATTTAGATAATCACAAATCTGTTTCTCCATTCTGCTTTCAGAAGAAATCGTGTCCAAAAGAAAAGTTATGAGATACTTGGGAAAAATATTTACCATCGTATGAGAAAATTGACGCGTTGCTTTCAAGATTTCCGTGGGAGAAATAACAGACGTCAAATATTATTTAATGCCAGCGGGTCTCTTTCTCGGTATCATCTCGTCCGCGCCGGATCGGAGAACAATTCCACGGAAGACATCGTGAGAAACGTCGAAGTGTCCCCATTGTTGGGCAAAGTCGTATCGCCGTCGTCGCGGGATGATACGGCCGAAGGAGAGAAACGCGCGGCAAAGGAACACGCGGAACCGGACGTCGCGTCGCGTCGGCAAAGAGACGAGAACGATGGAGGGTCCGACGAGTGAAGTGTCATCGAAGAATTCGCGGGCGATCTCGAGAAAGCCTCAGAGAGATCGGAGCCTATAGCGTATACGACAGCGTGTCTCTCCCGCCGACACATACGAGGGGAGTATACAATTTTCCTCGGGGATATACGGGGATGTTTACTCACCCTGAACTCTCCGCCGCAGCCGTCGTCCAGCTCCAAGAGATATCCCTCGATAGCGGGGCCCCTCTGTCCAGCGCAGCCCATAATTCCGTGGCCAGGTGGCGGCTGCCAGGCAACGGTGACGCTGTTGTTCTCGGCGCTACACTCTTCGGGGATCAGTAAAGGCGCTCCGGGTGCTGGAAATGCGTACGTCGAGACGGTTTAATAGCGCTCCGCGTTATTGCAATCGTCAGAGTTGCGTGGAAACGCGCGGGAGTAAAGTAATGAGTTGGATATAATAATGTCTTTTGAGAGCGCACGAGACTCCCGGTCCCAAGGGAGCTTTTAGAAACAATTCTAACGACGATAATTGCAGTAACCTACGCGATAATTCGAGACATTGATTGTTGTATTGAATATATGAAGATAAACAAAATTATAGATTTTTTGATTAATTTGAAAACTCTTTTCTAATACGGTAATGCGAAGGACAACTTCGATCGTGTGACGGAAAAGTAGACACAGTTACTTTGAAGTTGTCTCGTAAAAATAAAGTTATAAGCAGACTATAAATTAGCTGTTGTACTTGCTTAAGGACGAAAGCTTCCAATACTGAAATTTTCTACTTTCGTAAAACTTTGTACACACTTAAGAAGTTCCCCGGGTAAGTAACTAAACATTTCGTATTTTCGTAACGAAAGGATTGAGGTAAAGGCATTTAACTTCGGAGATTTCGAGCCAACAAAGTTTGCTTGTAAATCATTTTACAAGTGAATAAGCCTATAAATAAGTAGAAAGTTGTCATGCAAATAGATTAAAAATATATGCAATAATTAAAAAAAAAGAAAAATCTCCGATAAAATTATGATGTATACTGCACGTGTGTATACTGCACGTATATGTAATAATCATATTTGTGTATATGTAATTATCTTACGTAAAATCGTGAGTTAAAAATACCGTAAAGAGAGTAAATTATAGATTCACACAATAGACAATTCTATTTGACAGTTCTAATTACCGCCAGCTAACTTCGATATAATATGAATTAAAACCGCGCTGGGTATTTGGCTCCAATCCGATTTGCCTGGAAGTCGGCTTGCCGGTGATGACCTTCGGCAGCAATAATTTCACGATTTAAACAGGCTTCGGACTGTCGAATTTGCCGTGAGTTTCCTAACGACGGACGGAACTTGGTCGTTGCCGCGCGACCGCACGATTCTATTCGACTCCGACTGCCTAAGGTACAAGTTGAAGCCACGGAAATTACAGCGCGCTATCCAGATTTCGGTCCCGCAGAAATGTATTGAGCTGCCGACGCAGAACACCATATCTCAATTTGCCAAATCGATCGGAATACGTATATAACTTCCTCAACGCGAAACGCTAGAATCAAATTGATCTTTCATATTGGAACCTAGCAAAATTAACAGACAATATTAATTTCTCTTGAAGTCGCATTATTGCAATAACAGAGAAATATTCATTTAAAAAAATGTTTTAAATGTCCACAAACGTTTCGTTTCAAATGAGGCACTGCATTAAGATGCTAACGCGCCATGGGTACATATCGCACCCTGAGAAGAATACTGTCACAATTTTCAAAAGAGAGGAAACGCAAAATTAATTCAATGTTAGTTATTTCACAATTTAAAAAACATTGAATTAAATTTGTGTTTTCTCTCTTTTGAAAATTGTGAATTTTTGAGTTGTGACAGTATTCCTCTCGGGGTGCGACATGTTTCTTCCCGCGTGGGAGATAACATTAATTTATTTGCTAAATCTAGAATGCTCTCCGCGCGCGTTGCTTTTGCCGTAAAAGAGGCGATCGTTCGGAGCGATACTGATCACGTTGGACCGGGCGTTCATTACGGACCACGCAAATGTTAGAGATAGTCCGCTTTCAAGAGCGTTAACGCTGTAGGCGATCGTTGATGCTCCTACATGCAATTATCTGGCTTTCAGTGGAAGCTCGCCCCGCGTCGCGACGTCCGGCTCGTCGGTAAACTTGTTGGCATGCTAATAAACCAAAAGCATTTCCTGTCGGTGCGCGCTGCCCGTTGGCGGCATGCGGTTTCGCGCAAACTTATATCTCTCGAAAACGCTCTCGACACGGTGCACGTTGACTTTCTGTCCGTTTCGGTCGTCGATTCAGGACGCGCCGGCAGCATAATCCGATCGGACGGCCGCCGCCGCCGCCGCCGCCGCCGCCGCCGCCGCTGCCGCGACCGAGAAGTAAACACGCGCCAAAAAGGCGAAAGACGGGAAAGGCCAAGGCTTGGCAAACACGTCGCGATGTGCAGTAAAAAGAGACGTGTCCCGAAAGTTACCGCGGCCTTTTTGCCACGTTTGGTAGATACTGTTGAGTCACAAAAGCCGCGATCAAGCTTTTTGACAAAATTGTGTTGTACAGAGCGTCGCGTCTTTACCACATTACTCTTTTGGTCGAGAATTTCTTTCGTCAATTCGAGATCGATTTTTACTTTGCGATATACATATCCTACGATAGAAGTTATAACCGCTCAATTTCTTTATTATAAATCAAATAAAATCTGCTTTCTATAATAAATAAAAAGATAGACAAGTCAGTGATCGATAGTGAATAAAATCGTGATAATATATTACGTGTGTATTATACTAATATCTTCCTCTAATGTAAATAGATAAGCATCTTTTTTGTAACTCTCTACGTAAACAGATAGGCTTTATAGCAACATACGTTGGTGCCTCACCTTTTGCATTGCAATAAAGATTATTATTATAAAAGAGCATGTATTTTTTTGCAGAGCAAAAAGCGGAACTTCAATGGCGTCCCATGCAATTCATACAGATGAAAAATTATTCTCTTCCATAATTTTCTGGAATAAAAGCCGTGGAAGCTGCGATTCCGCACAAAACTAATCATCTTTCCGATTTCGGACGAAATTGACTCGCGAATTCAATGATGTACGAAAATTAATACGTTTTTTCAATACATATGATGTAGGAAAAATCACATTTTTCTGTACAAAAGATTATATCTTTTGTACAGGGAAATATTATTTCACGCATGGGATTAAAAAATGCAATTTTTGGGTGGAACCATGGAGATTTGAACAAACGTACCGCGACACATAAAGAGAAATAAAAAAGTGATCCATAGCGTCAATAAGAGAGATTCAATTTTATTTCAAAATATTGAATATTATGTCATATCGCAAAAAGCCTGTATAATAGTAAAAGGATTAAAATATCAAATTATATTGTAAAATTATTGTTTAAAATTCAGATTTGTGAATACACTTGTAGTTGACGGAAGTTAGTTTCGAGAGATGTAGGTATTCTAAAGTTTATAGAGATTAACTCTATTTTATATATGTATACACACAGACGTAGAATACTAGGAATAATGTTTCGCCTACTTGCAACGTCAAGGAAGACTTAACATGTGTATGCATAATTAACTGGCTTCGTGCTTAATAGCGAATCGTCACGGAGAGTTCAGCGTATCCTTGGAGAGAGCCGTTTCGCTCTGCAGCACGAGAGCTCTAAGGTCCCTGCGGTATTCGCATTATGAAATTAGGCTAATGGCACCAACGTTACATAACTATGTTCAGCGTCAAACCGCCAGAGCTTTAATCCAAATTAAGATCGTCTTGAGAAACATTTATCATTTCATATTTCATTTCCAGTTAAATGGCAAACAAAAAGGCAACATTACTTTCCATTTGAGCACGTCGAACGAGCAGGAAGTTATAAATAACGACGCTCGTTTAAATACCCCGGGGTGATTCGAAAGTTTAATAAAATTAATATACTTTGCTAATAAAAATACAAAAAAATCTGAGATGAGGAAATTACACTTTAACTATAAAGTCACGGTGTAAGAGTTCGAGATTTAATTCTCGGAACGATGTATGTTAAGTAAGATCGCATAATTCGTGTGACGTGCGACATGACGAAAATCGAAGAGAGAAAAGTCGTTTATGTCAAATAGGAAAAGGGCGACGTGGCGTAGAATAAACTCACTCGCTGTTTCACCGCTTATCGCGATCCAAAAACTCGTGTAATCCGACATGGAACCTCGATGAAGCCGTTCGCACGGTAAATTCCATTGCACCACGCTCCGTCGCTCTATGTCGTCGACATTACTATCGATTATCCTGGATTTCGTCGGATTTTACAGCGGCGCTATCAACGGCGAGTTCATAATCTCTCGGTATTGTTATAGCTAGTGTGGACAGTTATTTATTATTTCTTTCGATATCGTCTTCAATGACATGTATATATTTTACTAATACGCCCTAACGGAGCAGTAAAAATTACTTGAAACAATTATTATCAACGTTTAATTAAATTTGGACGAATTAACAAACTCTGAATACCAATACTGAGATCGTAAAGTTTACGATCCGACCCAATAACGACAAGAATCCGGACGAGGCGCGAAGTGTAACGGTTACACCGCGGCGTCAATTAAAGCCGGCTAAAAAAAGTCGCGAGGGAACACGAGCGAAATATCGATCATCCGCCTTTTACGAGGGTGCAGCGCTCGTAAAAGCGGGAATTAATGGGCAGGACAGGTGCACGCGAGTGACTCGAAGATCTCCGCTTCCGAAGGAGCGGCGCGCCTCGACAGAGACGCGTGGAAACAACGTACGCGGATAAAAAAAAAACTGTTACGGCCGCTCTTTTTACAGCTTTACAATGGGGTCCGACGTGAATCGACACACCGGCGAAACTTTATGCCCATATCGGAATGATTTATCGAACGGCGCGAGACGGGCCACCGCTCCGATATTCGATACGTACAGAGTCTCTCTCTCTCTCTCTTTTGCCCTCTCTCTCTATTTTCTCCTCTCTCTTTCTCTCTCGTTCATTCTGTTCTCTTTGTGAGGAAAACGTGGAAAAAGAGTGAGCCGATAAGGGTTATACAGTGAAAGAGAGAGAAGAGAAAGAGAGAGAGAGAGAGAATCATGACGAAGCGAAGAATGCGCCGATAGCCCGTTAAAATGTATCGCGTGCGAAATATATCTCGCTGATAAAACTTAGCGACAGGTGAAAATAAACTTCGCGGAGGATGAACGGTTCTCGACTTGGCGAAAAATGGTCTTCTCGCGAGACTCGACAGTGATCTTGACGAAGTTCGCTGAAGACGATCTTTCACGCTTCACTCCGAGCGTGCAGAAGCATTCTTGAAATAATCACGTTCGCTTCGGCACTTCCGTTTCTGGAAACGCGAGACAACCGTTTGTTGCGCGAGGAGCTTCCTCGCTTCTTTCAAACTCTTGACAATCTTCGATATATACTTTTGATTTGAATTCGATATACGGTACGATAATTCCTTTTCCTTATATTACATTCGCAGATAGACGTATTTATATTTTCCTCATATATTTCTTTCTAGTAATTATGATAAAAGTTGTAATCAGATGAAAGAAAAGAGAAACTGGCAAACTCGACTTATGAAGTTTATTAATCTTTACTCTTTATTTAAACCATTAACTCTCCAGAGTTTTATAAAGTTTATTATATATGTATAACATATTACAGAAGAGATTCTGAATTAATAATTTAAATAAAAAATAAAGATTTCTTTAGTGAGGAAGAAACTAAACTTTAAATAAAAATTAGAAATTATAGTACATATAATTATATATACTACAATTTCTAATTTATTTAATATTAAATATAAAAGAATAGTTTAGTTTCTCTTTTCTTACTAAAAATATTTCTGAATAACATTACGTTTGTTTTATGACACTAAATTAAATGATAATATCTCAGATCTCATTCTTTTCTATCTCCGTATGTAGATAAACTTAATCAAACATCTTTGGAATAAAATATGTGCATTAAGAACTATTTCGGTCGATATATGGTCGCTGAGAGAATCACTGTTATTATTAAAAGAACGGTCGTTGACGATAGAGCGCGATTGCAGCATCGCAGGCGCATAAATTAATGAGCGAATTAATCTGCCAACGTCGAGGAGGTAGAATTCCCGTTTACCCATGTTATCTCGGCGAGACATACGTACGGGACATTAACGTCGCATTGTACGGTCGTCAGCCTCGTCCGCGACAAGCCCGCGTTTAATTTTCCGCCGGACGTCTAGACCGACTCTTCGTTCTCCTTTTTTATCCATAGTCGCGGTATGGAAAGAAATCTATTGGCCAAATAGGGAGAATATTAAGCGTCAATTTGCCAGAAATATCGTGAAAATTGACTTTAAACTTTACAAGAAATAACACTATACCTATCAGTATTCGCTCTCCGCTAAATCCCGAACGCGATAAATAGAGAAATGTAATTTTCATTTTACTATCACATTTACAATATTGACGTAAATATAACGTTTTACTAGGTAATAATGTTTCGCGCTCGTAATACACCGTGCTATAAAGCGAAATTATACGATAAGACGCCGCGAATTTCGCGGTGACAAACTTTTAATTTCAGAAATGGCCCGGTCGCCTTTAAAACCACGGAAGCAGATAATAACGAGATTTAGTGGCGGTGGCGGCCCAAGAAATCCAGCAATTTTTCGTGCCGTAAAACTCGAGATATTGGCGATCGCACGCCGCGCAGTAATGTCGAAATTTAAGAATGCGAAGCACCTGTTCGGGAATATCGACGACTCATCGTCGTTCATCTTCGATTGCTTGTCTCTCTCTTTCATCTCAATATGACGGAATTTTTATGTTCAATTAAGTTCGTTCCGCCGAGATCGAAATGGCGCCGGGCGCGCGCACGTATAACGGCCTCGTAAAATACGAAAATGAATTTCGCATTTTTGCTTTGCCCGCCGTTCACCATCGTTGTAAGCTGTTAAACAGCTGTTACAATTACGATCGCAGATTTTCCAATTTTTGTTCCAATTTTCGTTCCATAGCTTCGTGCAAAATAAATTTGATAATTATAATGATAAGTTACGTTATTCTCATTTCTCATTCTTCGACTTTCCAAAACTATTCATTAACATTTTTTCTTGTAAAAAAATAAAATAAAATATAAAACATGCAATAAATAAAATAGTTTAACATTAGAACTACCAAGGGGGTCAAAATAACCCATTTAACATTTTTAAATAATTTATTACTCATTTTTAAAACATCTTAGATTCTGAAATTTTCCCTGACTTATTGAAGTTACATAGATAATTAATTTTATTAATTTGTTTTCTCTTTCTCTCTTTTCTTTTCTAAGATTTCTTCGGTAGAAATAAATACATATAGATTAATCTCCGGTATTATAGTTCTAGTGTTAAAACATAAAAAAATTTCTTAAGAAATTATGAAAGAAAAGAATAATAGTTATTGATCTAAATATTGCATGTCGTCTTAAAGGAAAGAAGAAACTCGTCACCCAACGAAATGTGCATAATATACTTTTATAATGTATTACATTCGTTAGATTCCAGAAAACGCGCTTGAGTGATTTCGTTGCGAAACTTTACGCGGAATTCTCGTGAACTTGAAAGTTTCCATGGGGCACATTCCTGCTATTTGCAAAGCAGGGTTAAGTAAATGAAATTCCGTGTGACTGCCGATCGCAGATTTTAACGAACCGAGGCGTGCCGCTCTTTGACGAGCAAACTGTGCGTAATGAAGAAACTTTCTGATATCACTGTACGATTTGTATCAAGATTGCACGAAAGTGAAATGTCTCGATAGAGAAGCGAGTTTACACCTTCCTCGACGGTATAAGTCGTTTATCGGGTTTCATTAAATAGATTTGTATTTCATTAGCTCTCTGCTTTCCTAATTTCAATCAGAACGTGCGGTTGCAAATTTGTTAAAATAATGAGCGAGTATAAGCGTGTGTTTCACGCCCGCGGTCCTTAATTAAAACGGCAGGTGCTTTGACCAATTCTGAGTTGATTCTATCGTCAAATTGAGTTGACGAAATCGATAATTTTATTTACCACCCGAGTGAATCAAATTTCGAGCTACGTCTGCCTTAACGTGTAACTCCAGTGCTTCTAGCCGTACGTTATTAAGTTATCCATACATCCGTAAACACGTTAATCAGACGCGATTAACGTTTCCCGACTCGACATCGGCCCGTGTAACACCCAGAATCGTGTAACGGAGAGCCAGTGTATACCCAGCGAGCGGTAAGGAGGAGGATGTCTCCTTGTAACGAGTTAATACCTCCAGATCGTTACAGCAGTTACTGCAAAGCCGGTACCTAATTAATCCGCTTTTGAAACGTTTTAGCGTACGGCAAAGCTATGGCGGCGCGAGCAAGGAGGCATGCTTAAAGGAACCACTCCCGGAGGCTACGTAAAATTATTAAGCGGACCCACCCCCCCCCCTGCTCGACTCCCATCTCCCCCTCGTCATCTCCCGGCCGTCTAGACGACTTTGGCGGGTGAGATTGACGCCTCCTTCATCTCTCTTAATTATTGTTTTTTGTTTTCTCCTCTCGTCTTTCTTTTCCTTTTCCGTATCGCTAATATATGTCTATACGATTGCGTTTACTATATTGGGTTTCCTTTACCTGCTGTAGGAAATCGCTCTTCCCCCTCTGACGCTGCGTCCAACAGTATAGAGTGATTTATAATCGATGAAAATATTGGCATCCACTTACGTACATTGCATGCAAGCCTTAACGTTAAACGAAACTCGCTCGAAAGTTGTCTTTTATTGGATATCCTTATTTTTTGGCTCTCTGTTAATTTTCGCGATCGCGGGATTTAGTATCCCACGTAAAACATTATCGTTCCTTTCACGCGACTATTATAGAGTCTAATATTTCAGAATTGATTAATAAAAAGATATATATCGTAAGATCCAGAGCGTAAAATTGCAGCTAATTTAAATATCTCCATAACAGAACTCTAATTGTCGTCGCTAGGCGTTTCAGGAGTTACCCAATAACGAGAAAGTCGAAGCTTATACTAGCGTGTGTATAAACCTCCGTTTCGCCCATTTGAGAGGTAAACGACTATCAACGAGCAAGACTCGCACAAAGTTGCGCGATCAGAGCGCGGCTCCGTAAAGATAAATCGCCCCACAAAATCCCGGTAGTCGCGCAACGAGGAGCTACGAGTCAATTAAGCACGAAGGCGTCTTTCGAACGAGTTTACGCCGCTTTTACGCCCGTTGCTTTATCGAGCACGTACATACGCAATGCGAGCTATACAATTCGGCGAGCCGTCGCGAACGATTCGGTTCGCGTAACGAACCAAACGGATGGGTTTCCTACGAGGATAAGGAGCCAACGAGATGTTTTTGCGAGTTATCTCAGGCGTTATAGTGGAGGAATATCTGATTTATTCAACCGAGACTGTTGCGGCGGTTCGTCAGAAGACGAGATTAAAGAGACTTCCGCAAAATGTTTGCAAAATTATTAAAAAAATTATTAAATTATTAAAACATGCTACGTAAATGAGAAATATATAAGAAATATGAAAGATTAATTAGAGAAGGTGTTTTCCCTTAAGCAAAATCTTTTTAATCTCGTGATTTTAACAGATAATTTTATTGTCGTTACCGTTCTTCACTTTTACTCATAAAGCTAAATTGTACAGTGTTACGTGTAGACATCTTAAATGAGCATGTATTTCAGAGAATGGAATGTGTCTTATTTATCAAGCTATACGAATACATATATGTTTCTGCAACAAAATTATCTGTTCGTTAGTTCTAATCGCGTTGGCTCCTATTGCTCCTAAGTAACTTTCTCTCTAGTACACGCGATAGATCTACGATACTTTGACTGAGTTCCGTAGCAATTAATTAAGTGATACTTTGGAAGTGCAACGAAATCAATAATATAAAGAGCAAAGTTCTACTGGTTATCCCGGAACATCTTATTTAGCCCAAGTTGTAAAAAGATGAAGTTTCTCATTCGTCCAAGTACGTATAAAATTTATTGAAATTTTATATTCAATTCCTCTTTTCGAAGAATTATGTGTACTTGCGCGTTATTACAAGTTACAAGTCTGATCTATCAAAGCGGAAATGATGGCGTGCAAAAAGCTCATTTACTTCAACGTACGTCGTGGAATAAAAATTCATGCCATTTCTCATTTTCGTCTTAATGCGATGATAGTTACTATCGGGAAACCCAAACCCGTCCGTGAAATATATTCACGATCATCGTCGGATGGTTCAATCTACGCTCGCACACGGACATCACACGACTGCATGTAAACCGCATTCGCCCATCACGGCGGCGGACTCACGTTTGAGTTGGACGAAGGTGAGCTGATCGATGGCGCGGCGCAGCGGCTTGTCGTCCAGGGTGAGATCCAGCAATGGTAGACGTGCGATCTCCTGCACGCCCTCGGCGCCGCCCCAGGAGCCGGCTGCAGTCGCTGCACGGACGGACAGCATGCCGCCGATCTGCAGGAAGGCCGCGCTGTCGGTCTCCTTCAGCGCTTCGATGCAGAACGTGAGCAACCCCGTGGTCGTCTGTAAATGCGTGGCGCATCTCGCCACTTGGTCTCGCAGCGAGCGCACCCTGGCCTCCCTGGTCTGTCGTGCTGCTTCGATCAACCGTGATTTTCTCGCCTGCAGGAGACTCACCAGGTTCGTCACCCGATCCTCGACCTCCTCCTCGAGCGCCACGCATTCCTCCTGCGATGGACAGTGATTGATCCGCTTTTAATTATGGTGTCGAGAAATATCTTACTCGAGATATTACTTTTAATACATAAAGTCTTCTGTGCGCGACAGAATTCTGCGACAAATTCTCTCTATGGAAAATGGAATACACTTGATGCAAAAGAAATTATGATCCATTATTATGTTCAATAATACTTGTCCATTATAAAGCTCGTTTTTACCTCTTTGGAAAAATGATATTTGTAAGAATTCTTTAAAAAATATAATGGCAACTTCGTTCAAAATATATGTTTTTGTAAAGTTAATTTACTTTCACAGAGCTATAAGTGTTTAACTTTTTTAAAAATATCGCACATATAAATTTGTTTATATTTCTGCATACACACATATTACTGCATATACGAATTTAGAAGACAATGCTTGTATACGAGAAATCCAATATCAAATTCATTGATACGCACATCCATGTATAAAGAAAGGAAAAAATAAAAGACTATACTGTATCAAAAGAAATCTCATCTGTCGGTTTTTTGAAGCTTGATTTAGATACTGATTGTAAGTTATCCGGGTACCCTTTGTACACTCGAATTGTCCCTTCGGCCGTCAGAGATGAATCCGCGCCGGTATTCTATCCCGCGGAGAGCTGATGTAATTAACGCCATATCTTTTCGCAATTTCACGGCACCGTATCGCGTTGACGCGCCTGTCGACACGGAATTTAAAACGGGCGCCAAAGGCGCGCATATACTCACATGTACTTTATCCGTCATTCCTTTGAGCCTTTGAATGAACTCCGTCGTCGAGCGGGCCCTCTCCGACAGCTGCTGCAGATTCTGCGACAGCTCCGTCTGTAACAGCAGAAATTCACGACACGTGAGAGAACGTGCGGTACTTCGAGAAGGATTCGGACGTGATACGTGGTCGTTTGCACGACTCGGACTAAAGATATGGAACAAAAAGAACTTCCGTCTTTCTTACGAAAAGAACTTAGATGATGAAAACTATATAATATATAAAAAGCCATATTGTATTATAAATTAAATTGTAAAATATATGTATTGAAATATATTAATATATATATTGTATAATGTTTATCTAAAAATATATATAAAGTATATATCTATTTTCTACATTAATTTATTATATACAATATAGGTATGCGTTTTTATGCGTGTATGACGCAAAATAGAGATTATATTCCAGTAAACTGTACATTGGTAGGTAGATGTACTGGGGACTAATGAAGACGAATTATGTACAGCTCAAACGTTCGATGTTGGATCGATATGTCACACTGGTTCCGATGAATAAACAGTTCCCGTATGTAGAGAGTTTGTATATTGAGCGTACCGTACATAGGCGTAGTCACGCTTTCGTGAACGAGCTCGTATTAAGTACATATCGTTGTTTGTTCAATAACGACATAAAGTGCTCTTCTTTCGTAGTGGAAAGAGGGAACAGCGTTATTTCTTCTCGAGAAAATCTCGGGAACCAAACTCAACATATATTGTAGACAAACATATCTGATTTTAGCATTCCTCTATGTACTGTACGATATAAACAAGATTCAAAATATTATTTTCCGTTTGAAAATATTAATAAAACTACTAAGCTATATCTTTAAAAATATATATATATGAATTTGAAATATTCTTCAATAATTAAATTAACTTCAACAATTTTCTTAAAAACGTACTCAAGCAAAATGTTCGAATTTCGTAAAAATAGCTATTTTGTTTTATTTTCTACATTTTTTATCTGTGTCTTCTATCTTCGTTCGTAAAACAATTCGAAATTATTTCTGCTGTCTCAACAAGGTTGATCTCTTGAATCTCTTCTACATATTTATGTAAAATACTTTGTTCAAGATAACAGTATATTACGAGACGAACATCGGGAAACTTATAATCCGCCACGCATTTACAATTGCGATTTAATTTATCATTTTACAGCGGGTGAGAATGCGATGCCGTCGGCCGGCATCGTCTCGCAATATCGCGAATCGTTCCCACAGTTCTCGTTTATCATTTTCCTCATTTCTCGACTTTCCTCGCCGGACAATACCTTCAGATCGATCGAGCGGGCGGACGGACGGTGCACTTCGTCGAATTCACCGGAGACCAACGCGCGCGTCGTTGGCAGTTTCCATTTAACACGACAATGTGTGCTAGCCGAAATGGGATGCGATCGCGTATGCAGTATGCACACGATACCGCGACAGCGTCGGCATTCATCAGGGAAGACGCGGATTTACTCGTGCAAGTTCGCGATAAAGCCTCGACGGATTATAGGAAAATATCGGGCGACGTGCAGCACGTTCGGCGTCATCTATTTCCTGCATTCGTTGACTAAACGATTAGCGGGAACTACACGCGAGAATCTACGTGTCGCGTATAAATATTTACGTACGTTACATCTGCCGAGACTTTTAGATATAACTACATATATTTAATTTAACAATATAACTTCACATCGCTTTTATTAGTTTAATTGCTTAGATACGCACGTTTGTTTGAGCGATTTTTTATTCGTCGACGGAATAAACTTGAAAATTAATTTCGGATAGGCCATGTGTTCCTGAATCCGTTTACGGGAAAACTCGTTACTTTTCTCACCTGCGGCATCGCGCTCAAAATATCGAATTATAGCGCCGAGCAAAAGTACCATGTCGAGGGATTTCCCGTTCGGCTGTGCCGAAGCGGCGTAGGTATATCCCTTTGTACGTTTCTCTTCCTCTTGAAATCTCTTCCGCGCCGAACGCGACGGTGTCTTTCCCTCGCGCTTTGGCGCGTATCCATTGGGCGCGACCGGCGAAATCTTATTAGCATGAAAAGAGCTCTCGGGGATTTCATCAGGGCGACGAGCTATCCGACCGTCTCTCCCCCCCCCCCCCCCCCCCGCAGCCGCGGGCGAGATGTTCCCTCGATCGATTATCCCGCGAACATCTCCGGAACTTCGCCGCCGGTTGTCAGTTGATCAACAAAACCCCGCAACCCTCCATAGTACAGAATGTATAGATATCGTAAAATTATCACAAAACGCAAAAAGAAAGATGCATTATAGGTGCATTTCAATTAAAATGTGTACAAAAACTTAAATTGTATCGTAGATTTCTGGTATCCACAAAATACATTTGCGACGATAATACCGGAGAGGCTCACAGAATTTAATACGAATTTAACAAGATGGCTAAAAGGACCCGTCGTCTAAATGGCTCGTCTGGAATTTCTATAAATACAAAGACCATATACAAGAGCGTTTTCTTTAATGTTGATGTAGCTGGTTGCTCTTCTCATTGAAAGCGAGCAACGCTAATTCCGAGACTCGCGAGGCATTTCCTGTGTCGTAACTTTCAAGAGAATAATTTGTTTAAACTTCTCGTTCGACGAGAGTCTAATGCGAAATGCGCCCCAGGAATTGTCTCAGTTGTGGCAAGCGCTCGACTTTCTCGACGACGTTAATTGGCCGAGAGTCGATCCGCAAAGACTTCGTTAACATCGGCCAGCGACGTTCGTTATAATAGTCATAAAAGTTGGAAAAAATGCGCCCACACCGGAACCTTAACTTCCTCAGAATGTGCTAACATATATAATACCGAGGTATCCGTAATAAAAAAAAAAAAAAAGCAGCAGCCTGAGTTTATCCAACTCGTGGAGATCACCGGGCGGCGGGGAGACTTTCATCGCGCTGAATGAGAGCTTCGTTAAAATCCTAACGAACAGCACGCGAAAGCTTATTAAATCTGGCCGATGCTTTTCAGCAAACGCTTTTCAGAAAACGTCGTATTTACAGGGCAAACGGTAACGAACGGGAAAAGGTGGAAAGACGTTACCGGAAGGGCTCTCGTGCCGATTAATCCCGACGGGCGAGGCGTGCGAATGGGGCAACCGGCTCGAAAGAACATAAATTGAAGAGAAAAAAAAAAAAGAAGAAAAGATTAAACACAGAGCTCTCGGTGATATATTTCTATCAGGCGAACGGGGACCGATTAATCTTGCAATTATTCCCGCGGCCGCGCCAACCTGTGATCGCCAAACCGACCGACTTTCAATTTACATCGAAACGAGCGTGTCTCGCGAGTGGCATGTATACTGGAGATGACCCAAAAGCAGTCCGCCGCGATAATGGAATCGTGTCCTCCGCAAAGTTTCGAGCACCGCGCGCGCGGCTCGGATTAATTTTCGATTAAGCTCCTCGCCCGCGATCGTAATCAGCGGATCTCCCTGTCTTGGACACGCGAGCCTGTCCTGCTTTCGCGCAATTTTTCTCTGCCTGTCCTTTAAATGTTATTCCATTAACTCCAGAAAGTATCCGCTTATAGCTATTAATAGAAAAATTATTTTACTGCTGAATTTAAAAAATAAGTAAGTATGTTTGACGTTTAGCGAAACAATACTTTACAATGAAAAAAAAATTTATTATTTGCAAGAAAATTGATTTCTATGAATTTAGTTTCCTTAATTCAAAGAAATATTAGGCAGATTTGAGAAATTATTTTAAATTCAGAAAAATGTTTTCTCAAATCTATACCTAATACTTCTTTGAATTAAGGAAACTAAAATTATAGAAATCAATTTTCTTGCAAATAATAATTTTTTTCAGTGTACGTAAAGCCATGACGTCGTCGAAAGATAACCGGAAGATATAACTAAAATAATAATCCTACGTCCAACCTCTTAATTCGCAACAACAAAGCTACGAATTAAGGACTTGTCAGAGCTCATTATTGCTATAATGGCGAGCCAAAATGAATTTTTGCCCGTAAAGTTCGCGGAAGTATCTCCGTTGCCTTGGGCGTTCTCCGCAGAGCTCTTTACACACGTACACGCGGGGCCCACGTGCGCGCCGCACACGCACCGACACAAACGAAAAGTTTGCAACGGCGATTCGTGCTCGAGCGTAATTAAGTTACTCCTTTCGAGTTAACGTCGGCCGCGCCCGGTAATTTCCGCAGTTTTCAGCGCAACTTTCCGCCAAGTTCGAGTCGCGCGCGAGGCGACCGCCGCCCGATAGAGAATGCCGCGAGATTGTTCCCGACATGCGGTCCCTTTAACGCCCCCGACCCTTTGTTATATTAATTACCGCAGTCACCGCGTTGTACACCTATAAAGGGAAGCCGCGAGGGAGAGACCTCGTCAGATTCGCGGCGAGGGCGCGGCGCGATCTCGCTTTAATAATCGATCCTTAATACTTTCACGCGGTTCACGCGTAATTCCATTAAAGTCCGCCAAGGTTCCTCAGCACTTCCGTTACTTTAGCCGAACCGCGGTTGGAAAGAAGCGAGGGGAGAATCCATGAAAATTTAGGTTTACTAAATCTAATTTAACACCATCGGATTGGGGAATTCTCTGTGCATGAAGGGTCAGAAGGGTACAGGGGAAAACGATCAATGTCCATCCGGAGTAATTTCGAGAAAAACGCAATTTTAAGTTTCAAGACACACACATCAGATAGTTTACGTTACGTACATTGTAGATTTTCAGTACTGGCAGTGAATATCGGAACGCAGTTTTAGTGTTTACTTAAGCGGAGTCTACCATGAGAATTTAAGGCGTGAAATTTAAGTTTTAAGCATTAAGCCGTAAGAAATTGACAAATCACAGTCGAATGTGAGAAGAACATTTGACTGTGATTGGTCAATTTCTTACGGCTTATGGCTTAAAACTTAAATTTAACGCCTTAAATTCTTATTGTAGACTCCGCTTTAGGTCCATACTCTGAGCTCTCTTTTATCGATAAAAGCGCTCTTTTATTTCTGAGATGCTATAGTTCATGTTACATATACTATATAGCATCTCAGAAATAAAACAGTGCTTTTATCGATAAAAGAGAATTGAGAATATGGGCTTAAGTGTTTACATTGTACATTGAACTCTGATGGTTCGTCCCCATAAACGTGTGGACTATGATCAAATGATCATTTTCCCCAACACGTTACAATTTTTTCAGCCTTATTTCCAATAAATTGTAACTAGGTATTCTTGATCAAAACAGACAAGAATTATAAAAGTTCTTTGAAAATACTACAAGATACCAAGATCAGATTTTCGACAAAATGTGGACTTTGATCGTTTTTCCCCTCTGTGCTCTTCATATGTTTATTATATTAATATCTAAGCATTTTTTTTTACTTATTCGATATGAGCAAGTTGTTATATATTCTACATCTATAACAATTAATATTCCTCTATGAAATATTAATATTTATATCGCGAGTCGACTACAGATGCAAGGTAAAGAATTTAATACTTATTTCGTTCGCTCGTGACTGTCCTTTTTCATGGTAAAAATTCATCTTTTGAAGTCACGTCGGCAGAACGCTAATAAACAAATATTACGCGATGATATATTCCATTTTCCATGGGCTTAAATTATTCGGCCGTCGTGTAATCCTGCGCGATACGGCCTCCCTGCAGAGAATAACGTTTCGCGCAGAGTACTATGAATTTTCATGACTCTCCTTTGGCCGGGAGTTTAATACTGGGTTTTGCCAAATAGAGTCGGGCGCAAAAAGCAAAAAGTCATCGATCGCCGGATGATCTCTATTCCGCGCGAAAGAGTGATCGCGAAAATCGCGGGGGGGAGGGGGAGGGGCGAGCTTCGCGGAGAGTCAATTTTCGTCGAGATAATGCACGTCTATAGCTGTAGCCCAGAATGCAGCGAATGCACTTGTTAATTAAGGACGCCAATCAAACCGTACGACGGCGCGCGAGCATAATTACAAAAGTCGAGGGTGCTCCGGAGCGACCCTCGGGGCGCTTTCACGCGCGCGCAACGTACCAAAAGCACCCTTGCACTTATTAAGCTCGAGATTCCCGCCATTGTTTCCAAGATCGATCGCGATCTGCCTAAAACAATTGGGATTTCTCTGACCCAGCTGTTGTAATGTAGCATACCACCCACTGTTCGCCATAACGGCGCTACGCGCCGGTTTTAGGTGAGCGCGAGTATTGTGCATTCCATTTACGATGCCGTGCTTATACGTTGAATGAATACTTTTGCAAAAATACCCCCCTTTTTTTTACCTATAATAGCAAAAATCAAATTAAATCGGGAAAATTCACTCTCTTCCCGACAGAGTCGAGATATTGAAGTATTATCCGTCAAAGTATGAAGTTCAAAGTTAGTTAGTGCCGAAACGAAGTTACTATAAAACGGGAGTGCATTGCCCGGCAAGTGCGCGCGATATTAAGTTAAAAAGTGCCGGGCACATTTTATCCCGGATATATAGCGCTAATAGAGCATATGTGCGGCGCCCGGGAATATATTTCGCCATTCCTGACTGCAGCGTCCGTATTCATCACGTGCCCTAAGTCATTCGCCGAAATGGAAGCGGACGCCTGCCTTTATCACACCGTTGTCCCTCATTGTCTACGCCAGGCGTGGCCCGACGTCGCGTCGCGTCGTAGAGAATCGGTTTCGTGTGCCGGAATAATTGGTCACTCGAATGCACCCCCTTCCGTCCGCCTTGATTTCTAGCCCTTTCCTCTTCCCTCCCTCTCCACCGTTTCGCGGTGAGATATTCATTCTCGCGCGCATATACATTTACGCCGTCCAACGTAAGATCGCGCACGAGCCCGTTATCATATAGTCGCAGCCCACGCGATTCGACCCTCGACTCAAGGGGTGGATGGCGCGCGGCAGGAAAGGCGAAGATAGTGCCACCCTTCTTGTACAGGGTCATCTGTCTGAAGTGATTTTCGCTGTTCACTCGAGGGCGAAAATAGCGAAGTACGTTGGAATAGATTATTTTCGAGAGAGTGGGTGTGAAAATAAAGTGGAGCACAAGAGGAAGTACATGCGTGCGCGCGCGCGAACAACTCGACATACTAGATATTTCTAGCGCAAAATGTTAACATTTATGTGACGTCGATATAAAAAGTGTCTAATAAAATAAAATCTAACGCTGTGATATTTCAATAAAATTTTTTCGCTCAAGATTTCTCTCGTTCAATCTATCAACCAGTACCTACCTATATCGATCCAGTTTTTGTATAGTTTACATAACGAGAATCATGTTACATCGATTTTCGAAATAATACACATCGGCTCCTCCCTGAGGGTACCACCCTACACATCCATTTATCGTCACGGAGGCTCGTTTATCCGCGCCCTTACCGGAACGTGCTCGAGCGCAGGCCATAAGGGACGAGCGGGCTCGCGATGGATACCATCCTGCGTAAACACGATAGGCCTATCGCCGCGATGGATGCACCGAATAACGAGCTCGCGCATGAATGCAAACGGTTGGGATGCATACTCGACACGAAACAACACGCACGTCGAATGAGACCTGAGAGAAACCGATGCATCGGATTAGTCACAAGGGTGGCATGTGAAGGTCGCTTTGATGCTTTATTACGCGGTTTTCAAAGGTTCATTATACGTGTATAACCCTCTTAATATCTGATAATTTTGTGATACATTGCTGTATTAAAATTAAGTGTAATTTTATTATATATTACACTGTTAAATAGTAAAAAAAAAGGATGAAATTTAAACCAATACCTTGAGTTAAATAACATTTTGTCATTTTTAACTATCATGTGTGTCAAAATTTATTATTTTAACACAAAACAGTATTGTTTTAACTCCATTGGTTTAGTTAAATTAACCCTCAGTACACCTAATTCAAAATAGCCCCTATCCTTTTTTGCTTGTATTTTGGGTTGTAATGCATCGATTTTAATTATTTTTTTTTTAAATCAATAGTTCGAAGACTGAGAAAAAAGAATATTTGGATAAGAAAGTCGAAAAAATTGTAGCACGAAAGATATTTCGCAACTTTTAAAATCGGCCTGTGTTACGCTAACCCAATAGGTGTACTGAGGGTTTAAATTGTTTTAGTTAAATTAACGACATATTGAACAAGAGCAGTGGCGACCTACAAAAATGGTTAAAAATGACTCAAATTCAGTATAATTTAACACTATAACAGTGTACGATTCTCTCTGTCTTTTTATTTTATATATTTTCCTAACAGGGAACAGAGATTTTTTTTCGTCGTTACGTTCGCGCCGTTTGTATTTTACGATGCCGTTCCGCGATGAAGCGTTGTAAAACAAGAAAATGGGTTGCGGGATTCACGGATAATTTCAAGTTCACCATGAGTCGACTGTTAAAGCGCCATTATGTTCCCTACGAACCGCGCCAAAAACGTTGCTTGCTTTCATCGCACCAGGGCGCGTTGCACCCCCGGTATACAAGGAAAGCACCCTCTGAATTACTGCCTCACGATCACCATCGGGAGACCCCGTCAGAGTCCAGCCCCCTTTCCCCCTGGTCACGGTATCTACGTCTTTTAATCAACTGCAAAGCAAAAACCTCGTCCCTTCTCGCAAACAACGCGTCGAAGCGCATAAATGGTGATGAAGGTGTATATTCTCTGCGCTTTTTTACCCATAACCAAAATACATATTGCAAGTTCACAAAAGCATATAAGAGATATATTCCTCACATCAATTTAAAAGTTAAAAACCGTAATTATTATTGTTGCAAGCTTTTCAATATCATTATTGTTCGGACATTTTGATATAAATTTTAGCGAGACATAGTTATCCTCGCTAAAATAAACTTCGAAAGCAAATGATTTTACGAGACATCGTAACTCTCGCGTACAAGATGTTCGCAAATCTACCTAACGTATTCACGAGCGACACTGCGAGGGAGAAAAAGGAAAAGAGAGAAAGAGTAACAATATGATGATGCAGGATCGGGCGAATAAAAGAGGAGAAATCCACGATAGCGCGACGACGAGACAATTTACGTCCATTAGGAAATGTCGTGTTCTTTTAGCAGGATGAGCGAAAAGCAGGGGGGGAACGCCAGGGGATACGGCTAATACCCCCATGCAATCCACTATCTGCAGTGTCTGGCCGGCCGCAATGTTATATGCGACGAAACCCCTTTTAAATTCACTGTTGCGTTTCCGCGACATTCCCCGACCGATTGTAAACCCGCATTTTGCACTGGCCGTGACCTCGGCAACGGAAACGTATGTCTGCGAACGTGGATTAAACAGGTAAATTATTCTGTTCTAACTACGTGTACGAATCCAATTTTGAATCACAAATACACTGGTAAATATTAAAGGGTGAAATTTTAACCAATACCTTGAGTGAAATAACATTTTATTATTTCTACACTGAAAGAAAAATTTATTATTTGCAAGAAACTTGATTTCTATTTTAGTTTCCTTTATTCAAAGAAGTATTAGGTAGATTTGAGAAAACATTTTTCTGAATTTAAAATATTTTCTCAAATCTACCTGATATTTCTTTGAATGAAGAAATTAAATTCATAGAAATCAATTTTCTTGCAAATAATAATTTTTTTTTTCAGTGTAACTACCATGTATATCGAAATTTATATTTTTAACACAAAGCAGTATTATTTTAACTCCATTGGTTTTGTTAAATTGACATATTTTTAGTAGGAGCAGTGGCAACCTATATAAGTATGCTTTTAAATGACTCTAATTGAATATAATTTGACACTACGAATAACAGGGTAGCGTTAATTGCGTCAAGGATCATCAAAATATTGGGGAAAACTTACAAAATGTAATTTATATATTAACTGAGGAACTGTAATTGTGGATAAACTCGATAAACACAAGCTGTCGATTTTATCGGAGACAGACATTATTGCCATGACATCGACACAAGAGCGACGTTCACGTAAACGTTCTTTTTCCCTCCGCGTATTGCGTTGCACGAGGCAAAGATTTTTTTGTCGGCCGCACCGTCACACGTCTGGAGCGTTCTGAACGCGATAGCGACATATGAACTCACGTAAAGCATGACCGATTCCAGGACGACTATAAGAATTTTCAATATCCCCCAGTCTATGGAAAAACGATACCTTCGGCGAGCAAAATGATCGAACACGAATTATTGTCGTTAAATTATTCTCTATTCGATGGTTCTTGATACACGCGATCAATTCTTCCCTAAGATCCATTGAAACTTGCAAACTCAAGTATATAAAAAGGAATGCAAGAACTTCTTGGTATATCATATGTGCCCGCCGTATACCTTATACGTACTTCAATTCTCATGGCAGTCAACGGAATAGTCCGCAAGGAAATATCGACCACTCAGCGATTCAGGAATGCAGAAGCAAAACTCGTATTATCCATTCTACAAGATTTATGGGGAAAGAGCGAAGTTGGGAAGGAGTTCTGGCACACGGTATGGTACGGATCCGTTTTTTTTTTTGTTTCGGAATTACAGAGCGAGCGCTTTTAATTCAACATCGAAAAAGATCCTGAGGTTCCGCTGCTGCATCCCCCGCAATTGTTCTGGCGTCAAATTCAAACGCGCTAGATAAAGTAAGAAAATATCGGTCAAACCATCCGCCGTATCGTGCCGCGCATAGCGTCGCACGTAAATACGCGATATCATGCTACCTATCACGATGCGAACAACGCGCTCATAAATACCGGCGGGCATTGATAAATCCGAAATATCGGGCGGCCTGATACGAGAAACGCGCGGGTGAACTCTGGTGCTCGCGCGCGAGCGTTTCCCGCGCATGTTTCGACTTATAAATCCGACGCTCAGTGTCGACCGGGAAACGACGATATCTCGCCGGGGGGCGCCGTGTCACTAAATCACGGCCGTTCCTGCATTTCGCGCGAGCGCAAACAAAAAAAAAACGGGGGAAAAAAGGAAAAAATAAAAATTGTACACGCCGCGCTGCAGCGCGGTTACAAATCGTAAGTGAGAGCCGCAACGTTCAACTGTGGGGTTACCGTCCGTAAACTGCGAGTTTTTAAATCAGATACCGGGATTTTTCGAAAATCCGTCGTCGACATTTCGTCGAAGTTTGGAAATTTTTTCCCCGTCGTGCTCCGGCAATGCCGGACCACACGTTGCTTTAGCGTTATATCTCTGGCGTTGTATTACCAATCCTGGCAAACCGGAGTTCGGAGAATAGACCTATCGATATTTGATACACCTCAAACTGTGTTACTATATAATTATGTTGTTCCCTCTCGTTTCGATTATGTGCATAATTACTACGTAAGTACTACCTACTAATATAATCTACTACAATATTGCTCACATGACGCGGAATTTAATATTTATCTTAACATTAATTTTCACTATATCGTTGAGAAGTCACTGAATTTCTCCTTCCTAATTCTCATATTTCCATCAGCTTTCTCGGCTGCGATTTCATCGCCTCGTAACTTCGCATTTTACAACGGAGATTTAGCGAGCAAGTATAAAGAAACCCCAATGTACCCCGAGAAACATGACCGATAACATATTTCTTTCAAGAAGCGCCGCTTTGCATGCATGCGGACGCGTACAACTTGCGCCGAGAAAAAAAATTACGATCGTAACCGTATGTTCGCGACTTTATGGGCTTGTGTACCCGTACTTACGCCATTCTAGAGATAAAAGGAACTATCCGCGTTTGAATACACTATTCGCGTCGTCGCCGTCAAATTTCCATAAGTCACGCAAGGTTCATAAGTTATCAAAAGAGTCTAAAAATGATATATAAATAATCCAAATGTTATATGTTATATCTTCAGAAATCTTAATAATAAACGCAATTTTTTTCATGAAATATATGTCCCAAAGTAGATTAAATTAAAATTTAATACTATAATATAGAAAGATCAGCCTAAATGCTAATTTTATTTCTCGATAATCCTTGCCATAAAATATATGATTGCATTAATCTAAATGTATTTTCATTCGGATATCTTACTTCTTGCACATTTTTGTTAACTAAACGTCGTATGGAGCTTTGCTGACAATGAGCTCCTCCGTTGAAGAATCTATGAGGCATAAAATAACTCTCACTTAACTCGCAGATACATATTTACCGTCATGATACCGAGGGTGGGACGCTACTCGGAAGCCGCATTCGAACAGGCGAGGACATCGAATTTGCATAATCCCGCACAAATGCGTCGAAGCCCTTAAATTCTGCTTCCGAATGCAAATTGCCGTTCACTTTCTACTGTTTCAGCAAGTTTTCGGAATAACGTCCAATCGAGCATTTCGTTCGAGTGAATAGCATGATCGTGCTCTTTAAATTGTTCACCAAAAACTCGTGATAATACACTGAACCGTCTAATTAGTGCATTAATTAGTCGTGTCTCCCGGCCGTCGCGATCCCGGGGGACGCAACGTTGAATTTCCTTTAACCACTCCTTCAAGGAAGGAAGACGTTGTTCAATTAACAGCCTGTAATAGGAGTCGCATATTCTCCTGGGAGATGGAAATTATCACGATCGACGAGTTCATCTCCAGGTGCAGCTGAGTGCAGCTGTGCGGAATTAATTGCGTTACGGCTCGCGAAACTATCGTGTTTCTTGCCAGATTTTGCTCGAGAAAAATCGGCGGTATGCACATAATGTAAACTAACACAGTGTAATGCATAGAATAATTTTTTTGCGAAAAACTTCAATAAAATATTTTCTTCTCGTAATATTTTAAGTGTTTAAAATAAGACATTATTTAATTTTAATTCTCTAGAGAAATAAAAAAAATTACAAAAAGATATATGAAACTTAAATTTGTAATATTTTTAATAAAAAAAAACAAAATATTTCAATTTTTCAAATATTGTATGATAAGCTGTTTTTCTAAAAAACTTTCCCGAATAACACTCCTTTTTACGTCTTGTAGAGATATCTCGGAACTTGTAAAACACCCTATATATATGGTATCCGCGAAATAATCATGCAGAATTGATTCGCGTGAAAGCCGCGGAGAGCCTCGGCTTTCTCGGCGCGGCCGCAGATAGCGTCGTGTTGAAACGTTCGCGGAAACCAGTTGCGAAGGGATGGAATGGTACGAAAGGGTGCAAGGAGCTCATTACGGTGCGAGTCGACGCGACGCGTGGCTTTTGTATCGCAGGGGCGCATCTTACTCTCGCCTTTCCATCCCTTTGTTTCCCCCCCATCTTGTCGTTGAGCACGACGAGGAGAGCTACGGATCGAACGAGAAAGAGGCAGAAACGAAATACGCGTCTCGTACGAGAAAAACGTAAAAAAAAAACCGGCGACTATTGTGCCTCGAAAATAGAAAGAAAATAGGAAACACCATTCCCCCGATATCTTTCCGGTGGCGCTTCTTCCTCCTCGAGTATTTTTGAAGAAAGAACGGACAAAACGCAATCAGTCGCGTCATCTCGAACACAATGTTTTATTTGCATTACATTTACTGACGCGTCTGCGTGTCTTATGAAAATTTCAAGGAAATCGATATCGCGTTACACCATGTTATTTTACTGTTACGTCGGAGGACACTCAGCAATAAATACAGGATTATTACAACTTCGCGCGGTGAAACATCTTCGAACATTCTGTATTTTGCAAACTTGCTTAAATTTTCGTACGAGAGTTTTCTTCTATCTTTTCGTATACGCGAATCGCGTCTTATCCTACTCCCAGTAATTAGATACTTTTCGCAAAGTACTTGTACAGCACCGTTCCATGCATGTCAAACTGCAAAATGAATTGCATCAGGCGGCAGAACTGATATCTGATCTCCGCGGCTGCGCGAGGCGCGTCACGTAAAACACTGTTGAGCTCGCTTCTCAGACGTCATCAGGGGATAGAGAACCCGGGGGATAATCATTTTTCTCGAGATGACTGGTGGCCGCGGTACATTATCTGAGATCGGCCTGCGGAATACCGTAAGTTAAGTACACCGAGAGAACATGTTTTCCGGACGTTTACGGCCGCTACGTGCAGGAAATAAATTCTCCGCGCCGTTTTTTCCGTCAGCTCTCCGAAGACTTTCGCACGCTCAAGGTGAGCTACCTGCATTTAACTGTGTGAATATTAAAACGTGCCAATTGCTTGCCTCAACGAGACGCGGACTTTCGCGCTCAGAAAGTCTGAATAATATATCGATGATGTCAGAGCGATACATATATCTCTGCAAAAACGTAACGTTCCAGAACAGGGGACTAAAGCTTTGTATAAATGTGGCCGCAACGCGTAGCGTGCGATATCACGCTCGAATAAAATAGTTGTAATATGCCGTTATGCACGCGCGTTTAACACGAAAGTATAAAACGTGAAAGCCCCTCTGCGTGGAAATACTTCGCCGAGAGCGGAATTATTAATACATAACGACAGGTCCGTCACTAAAGCGTCAACGAAGTATTCGGAACATATCGTTTTTATGTGTAATGCAAATATTAATTACCATCTCGTTGATTACGGTCGAATCAAAGAGCCGCCGCATATCATATTGCGCTCTCATAGCACTATACGGAATACAAATCGTATCGAACGAAATGTAAATAAAATACGCGTAGCCGGTGCGCGGTCCAAGTTCAATTTATTCTCTGTATAACGTGGATTACGATGAACTGGAAACATGCTTCGACAAAAACACGTAATTATTGTATTGTATGTGTATATGAATTTCGCAGTGTTCCACGATTTAATAAATTACGGTTCAAAATCCGTTAAATAAAAAAGCGCGTTGACTTACGCGAAATTTGATAATAGTCTCAAAATCGCAAGATATCTTTGCACAACATATTTTTAGATTTTTACTTTTTCGAACTGTCCAAAAAAAGTAAAGTTTCACTGCGTAAATATCCTCTATTCTTAAAATTATTTAAAAAATATTAATAATAAAATAAACTTCAATAATACACAGGATAAAGTGTTAAATAAATAATTACATTATATAAAACGTGTACGTAATTTTCAGCAGTACATAATTCTCTTAATAAGATTTAGAATATTCTATCAGCTACAGTAAATTCTAAAATTTTTATTAAACTAATAATTATTTAAAAGAAAAATAGAGAGAAAGAGAGAGAAAAGACCTGTTCTAAAATGCTTCTGTCTGTCGTATGTATTTTGTGTATCTGTCTAATAGCTCTTCACAGCAAACCGTCCATCCAGCAGTACACTCGTAATTACACAAAATATTACTCGCTGGAAAAGAATGCGCGATATTTCGCACTCACGCGAGAGCAACATCGGGATTATTATTATTACATGTGCGAATTCGCGAAAATGTCGGAAAAATGGAGCTCCACCGGTACTCGAACATCACCGTCGCGTCCCGGTCGTGTTCGAATTAATTCCCCGCGAGAGTTGTAATTTTCACGAGTGCTGGGGCGCGATCGTATTATCGCGCAGCGCGCACCCGCACCGTCCGAAAAACAGACGGTACCTTAATCTAGAGCGGCGTAATAAATCTCCGCGGAGTGCGTCTCCGTACGGCACAAAGAATCCCCGCTAATCCCGACGAATTAATGGTAATTTGCGCGCGATTAATTAGCACCGTCGCGGAGAGGATTAGCAAGGTCCTCGGCGATAAGTCGAGTCATTTGGCATCGCGGCGCGTCGCCGAGAAACGAATAATAATTGCCAAACGTGAGGCGATCAAACCGATAAGTTGAAATTATTCTTCAAAAATCTGAAATAAAACATTACTCTTTCGAGCAATTTGCAATGATTCATCTTACGATTAAATCTTACAAAACCAGAAAGGATTATCGGGACTTATGATAATATTAATCAGATAAATTGATTAATGTTATCAGACGAACAGAAACGTTTACAGAAACGTTTACAGAAACGAAAAACTTATATATACATTTTTTTTGTTACAAATATGCGTATTTTTATTTGTCAAGTAAAAAGAAAACGGCGAAAGAAAAAAATGATAATAGCAACCGTGGTTAAACGTCCGGAAGACTCGAGGGTAAAATATTTTCCGTTGACATTCGTGAAAAATTAAAGGGAACATTGATCACAATATATATAGCACGTGCGTGTTTCATGAAAAATTTAGGCGTACGCAAAAATCGCGCGACACATGCACGCGATTACCCATTGCAAATTTGCACAGAATTTCTCACTAATCTCACCAGACGACGTTACTCCGCGTTAGGTGCTGACCTAATTATCAATTATTAATGTCCGTTAGCGCGGAACAGCTGTCCTTTATCGTGGCTTATTTGCCAAATTGGCCCTTTCCGACCCGAGAGGAGGGTCAGCGTCGCGTTTAAAGAGCGAAGAGGATTATGCTCCGCGGCTGAAATTAAAACGCGAATGCATAATAGCCACGTAACTGGCTCCGTGTTATTAATTCCTTCCACGCAATAAATAATTTCGCGAAGCTTAAAAATATTTTCACCCGGTACTTTCGTATGCGTTCATTATTTCCGATAGTACATTCGTCCGTAGAGCGAAAATAAACCTGGCAATCGTTTGCATTAATAAAGATTCGAGAGACGTTTTATCGTAATTATTAAAATGTATAATATGCGCGATACACTGTTACACGACATGTTACATCGACAACAGAAATATCAGTATACGTATACGTATATATGTGTATAATCGGAGGCGCGCCGTTATTTATTATACAAGCGACATTTCGCGCAGTTCAATCTAAATGTTATTTAATCGGTAAAATTCTTTCTCAGGAGGCTAAAGATTCACACGACGATAAACATGGAAATGGAAAATCTCGTCGAAAAGTCACGGAACGACCTTTTATTCGCTGTGCACTTTGTGTCCATGAGTAAAACAACTTTGACTGTAGCGAATAGTGCGTATAGTAATATAATATCCAGACAAAATATCGCGTAAAATACGTTTCGAGGGATGCGATTTAACTTTCTTTAATTACAAAATTTTGCTGTATGTGAAATAAAATATCCTATTTTAGAGTCGGTGAAAATAGCTTCGAATTTATTCATAAATGCGATTTAAATATCGCAGCTAATTAACCAATAGCATTATTGTAACAAGCTTTTCGCTGGATCTTGGATAGCCGAAGTTTAGGAAACATCCGGATGAGGAGCAAACTGTCTGAAGGTCCCAAGTTTCCGGGTCGTCCCTGCGCAAACGAGACTCCCTCGGCTCGTTACTTCCCAATCGCGATAATTACTCTAATACGTGTTAATAGGGCAGGTATACACCAGGTGCCCTTTATCACATTCCATTTTCTAAATTATCTGACGAGGATACGACCGTCTGAAAATGCTTCTATCACGAAGGGAGCGTTTTATTTTAACCCCTTCGACCCCGAGTTGGCCAAACGAACGTTTGCGCGTCTCGCGCTGCGAGAGAAACCGTCGAGAGGAGCGCGTCGCGTCGGAGGATAGTTAATTATACATATATTTGTTCTACCTATCTTGGGCAAGCCAGACGCGAGGCTATTACCCTCCCCCGAAGCCGTCGGGCTTAGGAGTCAAAGCTAAGCAACGTGGTTACGCTCTCGCGGGCACGCTTCTCTGTGATTTGAATTGAAACGCCTTGCCGAAACGATTCGCAACGCGATACTACGGTGATTTGCAATCCTTAAACCGTTAAGCGACCATCCATTTGGACCGCACGCGAACGAGATAATAAAAGCAATTATAGAATAACTGCGTCCAGAGGTATAAAAATAAAAATATACTGAAAACCGAATGCCGTGTTTTCCTCGGTAAATCTTTGCTACGAGAACGATGGTTTTCATTCGCCGCGACAATTATCAGCGCGCTTAATTGCGAATACAGCGGCAGGTGTTTCTTATCCCAGCTCATTTTCCAAATTGTCCGAAGAACCGCGCGAGGATAAGTTCGGATAATGCCGGTAAGGCCGGTGCATTAAGGGCGTCGGATAAACTCGCGGCGAACAAGGGCGAACGAAAGTGCTTCGTTAACGGCGCGGGGAGAGGCAACTCACTTTAATTTCCACCGCTTTCCATGGCCCACCTGCTATTTGATTGAAATATGATATCCCTAAAGGAGAATTATCGATCATTTCGCGCAGCGTAGGTAAACGGCAAAATTTATTTGGGACGTGCAATTGGAAGGATAATACACGGCTACTTGTTTCAATATTCTTAGGAAAGTCATACAGCAGTTTTGCGAAGAGAAATAAGCGAAGACTCGACGATAGAATTTCTTTTCCTAATACGACGAATGGATTTCCCGGCGAAAAAAAGCTATGCGGCAAGCTAAAATGGGCCACATTAGGACGATATGACGCCGCTGTCAGGGCGAGAATGAGCGATGGCGGGTCTCAATCACGCTAAAACGTTGCTGGAGACAGCTCGTGTCCATAACAGATGCGAGCTATCGAATTTTGTGATTATATGCTCTCAAGTTGAAATTTACTTTCAAGTTCCGACACAAAAGATCACACATTTATCTCTCGCATATCTAAATTCATATACAATTATATCTTTTCAAACGTAATTGTACATATTGTTAAGAACACCTAAATAGAAATGATAAATCAAACGGCACAGGAGAGAAATATAATTTCTTTTATATCACAAATAAATTTCTTTTATCCACCTTCTACGTAAGTTCCACACACAAGTAAGTTTATCCACCTTTTCTCTATATACTTTTCAATGTATCATCGATTCACAGATTTTTTTTCTCCTTTGATACAGTTACTACTGAGTTTGGTCATAATTCAATTATCGTAAAACACCGGACATTATTTCCTTTTACTTATGGACTTACATTGGTGCTCTTTAATGAGGAACGTGGTTGCTACTCGAGTTATGTATGACTGAATTTCACCACGAAAGTGCATGCCATTTCTTGGTCTTCTCAAAAATTAGATCAAGATATAATGTTTAATTTTTTACTTGTGACTTTGACCATTGTATTTTTATTGTTACTAATGATTTTGAACTTTGAACTAAATAAGACTTTGACCAGTTTAAACTTCGCTATTCTAAATTGTTATTCCAACACTTCAAATGTGAACTCCAACATTTTTATTTTATCTTTATTTTTTCTATGTAATTTTTCATGCTCTGAAGAAGATCAAGTAACGTCGAAACGTAAGCTTATCACAATTAAACAAACTTCTCAAATTATTATAAGACATTCTTTTTAACACCTTTCTATTGCTCGAAAATTGGACGCTTATCCAAATTAAATAAATTTCTAACAAGTTTTTATCGCGAGATGATAAAATTAATTTCGCAAGAGTTAGCAGTATAAATGAAGACGTCGCGAAATCACTTCGATATCTCTCTACGTTATTACACGGTAATTCTGGCTGAAATCATTTTCGAGAATGCCATTCGATTATCTCGAGGAGACGGCATAAAGATGCCCGTTGCAGGGAGAATTGCCCGCGTTTTCCAACGTTCTTGGAGGAGTTCCCGGAGCACAAGGCGCAATTGGTTCCTCGACTTTGTGGAACGGGAGGAATGGAATGACCCTGCACGTCGTTACTTTATGACACGAACACGCGAGCACGGAGGGACACGGACGAGCGGAATGATCTTTGGGAGCGATTGTAGGAGCCACGAAAGGAAAGGTTCGATGCATAACGATGGCGGTACGGGGGCACGTAATGAGCGCTTTATAAAAATAAATTGGCGATCGAGAACTCTCGTGGGGTGGCACCGGCTATAAAACACTACATATATAAGTTCGCGAATCCTTTACGAAGAAATTTTCCTCGCGAATCCTGCGGAAGCTTCGGAAATACAATTGCCTCTGTAGGTACGATATTCATTTCAAAAGCAAATATCCGGTTTGTATGTACTGTACATAAATTGGCTTCCTGCGGAAATTGTACGAAGATTTTTATCTGAGACAACTCCGCTAGTGAAAATACATAATATTTAAGACGTCGATCGAGATGACTGTAATCTCGAAATTTACTCCATCGCGTTTAATTTTTGCTGCATGCAGTCGATTCTTCGGTACCGAGTTGAAGTTTATCTCGTTTGTTCGAGGTTGTTGCTAGGGCTGCTATTTATTATGTCGGATGAAAAGCTGCACGGTAAACTTGCGCGAGGGAGGCGAAATACTCGGGGGCTGCTCTCGCGGAGTGGCATTAGGCGCTTGCGAGGCGGTAATTGGCTGTGTTACGACTGCGCTTCCGTCGTCGACATAACACGGGAGATGTTACGTCCGGAATGGAATGATTTATGAGCATCATGTCGCGGGGAGAAGTAAATTACGAACGTCGGATTGAAATCGCAATAATTCAAGAAATATCACGATGTCGCGTAGGTTGCAAGCTCGCGCTGTCTCTCGCACGGCGGGATTCGACTAGTATTAGGCACACATCCAACGATATACGGTATAACATTGCGCACGCTTGAACGACACACATGCTCACGCACAGAATCAACAATAAGTCTCTTTATTTTTATATAATAACAATTGTCAAGAAACTTGTGCAGGCAAATTAAAATGTCCCGGAATTTAGAATTAAGTATACATATATTTAAAGATATTTCTTTTCAGGCTCCTTTCTTTCTCTACACGGAAAAAAATGAAGTTGCTTCAATTAAACGTCGACGTCACGGGTTTCCACAAATGTAAACAGTTAATTCAATTGGATATTATTGGATTCAAATATTTGGATTATTAAAGCAACCATTTGATGTTTTTGTTCCTGCATTTCGATATTCACTGTCAGCAACTGTCAGTACTGAAAATCTATAGTATATCGTGACGTAAAATATAGAAAAATATAGATTTTCAGTATAACTGACAGTGAATATCGGAATGGAGCCAAAGTTGATGTTGCTTCAATAGATTTTATTTCAATTACACTGATGCTGTTGATACATGATTTTTTTCCGTGTACGTTCAATTGTGCTTAAAGGCACCAATAAAGATGCACCCGCAATATCACGATGTAACTTCTGTGGCAACGTTTTATCCGTATTTTATTGTTAAATAAGCATACATATACGTGTCTGAGAATTGTCGCCGCATCTTCCGTTCGCGGACTGCTCTACCAATTCGCAACGAAATTGTTTTATTGAAAAATTTCAACTCTCAATTCGTAGGCTATTGAACACCTGAATAGCCATTATTCGGTATTGACGATTGAAATCGGAGGGCGAAAGGAATGAGCATCAGTTCCGGGACACAGTATATATGTATGTACATATATACAGAGAGTTAGATTAGCTATTCTTACATAGAGGAACCTCTGCTTTACCTATGTACCGGCTTTTCTTATTTTCGCGTTTAGCATGCGCCCGCCGTTCCGTCGAGTGTCCTGGGCCCCCTCTTCCGCTTTTCTTCGCTTTTCCGACGGCGTGCTCGACCCTAAACGTTCGTCCGTCACGTATTCTTGCTATGTAAAGTCTTCTTAGCGGCGAAAGCTGCATGGACGTGCGCGAAAAGATTCCTTGCTCGGGAAGAAAGAGAACTGTAGTCGGGAGAAGTCTACTATATGAAACTACTCTGTGAAGGAATCATCCATTGTCTTCCTTCAACGTGAACGCTTTTTAATTAAAGAGATTCTTCTGTTATAATTATTCTATTCTATGGAATTAACGTGCGTTTACTTGCAAATATAATTTTAATAATTTAACAAAATGCCGATTTTAATTTTGTCTTCTTTGATGCACACATACATCATCTAGATACGTAATAGCTGAAATGGAACTTCAACATTTCTCCTCTTTTCATCCTTAATAATACAACTACATTAAACTAACTGTAACTGATTGCAAATGAGTATCTAGTCGTTACTTCATTTATCTCGCTTTCGTGTCTCGACCTTATTCGTTATTCGCGGTCGCTCGCTCGTTGCGATCCGTCTTCGATTGTCAGGCCACGGACGCAATTAGCGGTCCGTGCGGCGCGGAGTTCTCGCCGTCCTAATCGTCGCGGTGTGTCGTATAAAATGTACGCCGTCACGCGAGCGAGCCGCGGGCCGCAGATCGCGCGTCCGCGCGTGGCGCATTATCCAATTACCCACGCAAACGAAGTTTGTGCCGGATGATTTACGTCGTGTAGTAATTACGTCGCCCCGGCGCGACGCGACGCGCGCGTCCTTTGAACTCTTCGGGAAAAGGGTCCGCGGCGGAGATTAGATTTTTGCTTTGTCACCGTCCTGCACGATATGTCAGCATGATGGCCGGCCGTTTTGCGTGCCGGACGATTGGATGGCCTTTACATAACGGAAACAAAATGGCGATTCGTTTTCAGTCTTTGTAAATTGAAGGTTTCTCCGCGGAGTCTCATATTTAACTGCAGACAGCGCAGTTTAAAAAAAAAACAGTCCATTCAACAATTTTTCGAATATCACATTTAAATAAATCTTCGGTAAAATCTTGATTAAATTAATTTATAATTAATTTTATGTAGAGTTTAATGTAAATTAGTCTTAGAACATGTCTATCGACTTCGAAATATTGTATTTTTCCTTATTTAAATTCTGAGATGATATACCTGACAGCTCTGTAAAGCCAGGAATATACATATAAACCCGGCAGAACATTAATCCTTCACCGGGACATATTGTCTCCGAAGTCCCGAAAGCGTAGAAGACAGATCGTCGAAGAAAATCGCACAGGGAAGTCACGCGGCGACATTCGCGAAGCAAACTGCAAACGGTGCAACGCACACCGCACCACAACGGGGCCCCAAGTCGTTACTCAGCGCTTATCGAACACCGGCCATTACTCGCAAGCTCCCCGATTTTTCCGCGCAAGAGTCGCGCCAACATCGTAAAACATTCCCGCAACTTACGTAGTTAAGGACAAACCGATAGCGGACCGAGACCGGGGACGGCGAACTCCCGAGTAAGAACAAATAAGCACAAAGGAACGCGACCGTTTCGGTATTTACGCGATGCTAAGCCGAGCGCGTGATGCGAAATTAAATGCGGCGCAAGAGCTTTTCTATTGCCGACGTGTCGCGAGACATATCGAACGGTTGGAAGGTACTTTAATGGAGAACGCGGAATTCGCCTGGCGAATTCTTATATAAACTTCAAATTTACCCGCGTAAGGATTACAACGCGGTCGTTTGCAAATTACGCAAATTACATCAGATCGAAAGGTCTAATTCACGCAGCGATCAAAAAGCTAAGAAAAATCACTCAAAGCTCCTGCCTACTCGCCGCTTCTATCTTTTTGTTTAATGACGTCAGAAGCGAGAAATTGCATGCCAAAAATTCTTGCGGTTTTACGTTGAAATAAAAAAGATATATCCATAAAACGCAACTGTAATTGATTCAGCATATTTGTAAAATATACCGAACACTTTCCTTTGACTTTGATAATCAATAAATAGCTGTAAAATGAAAAACGAAAGAAGACAGGTTAAAAAGGTATAGATTGCATGTCACATTAATTTTAGTGATTAAAGCCAAAAGAAAGTGGTATATTTTGCAAATGTGCTGAATCAATTACATATGCGTTTTATGAATATATCTTTTTATTTCAACGTAAAACCGCAAAAATTTTTGGCATGCGATTTCTCGCTTCTGACGTCATCAAACATGGATAGAAGAGGCGAGTAGGCAGGAGCCTTATTAACGTTTCGTTATTGAAATCGAATAAACTAATTCCGTGTTAGAAATATGGAATATAACACACGTTGTTTTTTTGCTGTTGCGCAAGATTATTTATATACAGCTGCCTGAGGTGTAAAGCGAACTAACCGACGCGACGGCATAAAATTTTCACGACCACACTGGTTTTGCCAGCCAGCCGTAGGGGCATAAAATAACCTTTTTGAAACACGTCCTTTGGGTTTTGATCACTTTCACGTGTAACGCAAACAAACGAAATATGCATTCGACTGATACAATACCCAGGACTTGGGATGCAATTTGCTTGTTGCGCCGCGCCGACAAGCCAAGAACGGGCGCGCAAATGCAGTAATTAGCGATAAACTGTTTTTTCCACCTATAGGCATTTCGCGATCTACCGATAGAGCCACACTCTAATGAAAATAAAGTAACTTCTCGCGTAAAGCGGAGTCGACAATGAGAATTTAAGGCATAAAATTTAAGTTTTAAGCATTAAGCCGTAAGAAATTGACAAATCACAGTCGAGTAATCTTCTCAAATTTGACTGTGATTTGTCAATTTCTTATGGCTTAATGCTTAAAACTTAAGGCGTAAAATTTAAACGTTAAGCCATAAGCCGTAAGAAATTGACCAATCACAGTCAAATGTTCTTCTCACATCCGACTGTGATTTGTCAATTTCTTACGGCTTAATGCTTAAATTTTACGCCTTAAATTCTTATTGTAGACTCCGCTTTAGGAACAGTTAATGCCTACATTTGCGATTTTTATCGCGACGGTAACGTGCAATTTCCTCGAACAAATTCCTGATATCTATTTCAAATAACACGGTCACCTATTAAAGTAATTAGAGAATCATATATTGACAGATCTATTTGTGAAATAAACATTCAAAAATGTATGTTCAATTTACTGCGTATATTCAAAATTCCAAATAAAGCTCCAATAGAAATTGTGCGCGTCATTTGAAAAATATTTGCTTTTGAATACACAGGGCAACGCGCTCGAAAAGCACTGGTGTATATTTGAAGCCACCCATATCTGTTCATCGCAGCAATTTATCATAGCAAGATGTGCTTAAAACGTTTATAATTGTAACGGGGCGATACATCAAGCGCACTCGCGTGGCGTTTCGACCGGTCGGCGCGCTCGGCGTTTGACGGAGCGCCGCAAATCCACCGGTATCGTTGCCGGTAAATGTAAAAATATTTCATTTTGCTTGTATGCCCGCCTCTCGCCCCCGACAGGCTGTAACGCAAATGGCCGCGTGCGTAATACGCGGTCGTATTAAACAAACACGTGCGTGCATAAAAGCGGGTGTCATGTGCAACGATGGTCACGAGAGTCCGCCGATTGCATTTTTAATGCATCCCCGCGCTTCGACACCCAGCCGATACTTCGAGGGGTACCCCGTAATACCCTATAGGTACCTCATCCGTAATTGCACGAGTGTATCTGCAACTACGGCTGTGTTTTTCGCGCGCCAATGCGGAAGGGATACCTACTCGCGCCGGTAACGGAAGGGACGCGCCCTATTCGAGAGGGAAAAAGAGAAAGAGAAAGAGAGAGAGAGAGAGAAGGAAAAAGAGAGAACCCCGCGGGCCCTTCGAGCCTCCGAGCTCGATATTGGCGCACCGAGCACGTTTTTCACGGTTAGGTACCCCTCGCGCACCGATCGATGCGGAGGAAACTCGGATCGCTGCATTTATTTCCGCAATAATTACGGCGTTCGTCTGCGCGCCTCATAAACGCGTGTTCGAGCAAGCGAGTCGACGACGAACCGAAGAAATTCAATCTATTCTTATCAGATTAATAGAAAATTATGTTAATACTTTTAGAGAGAATAATTACTATCTTTGCACTTTAAAATCAAACAGAAATTAAAGAGAGAAATCCATATAAATGTTCCTAAATAAAATGTCTAAAAATATATACTTCTTACTAAAATATAAAAGAATATTTATATCATTTTCTGTGAATATTTTATACTCCACACTGTTAAATTCGTAGTGTGAAATTTAAACCAAGTTCCTTGAGTTAAGTAAAAGAAACTAATATGTCATTGTTTTTAACCACGGATGTCGAAATTACACAACGTGTAGTTATTTTAACCCATTATTTAGTTAAATTAACGACATATTGAGTTATAGGAGAAGTGGCGACCTACGGAATAGTTAAAAATGACTCAGACATTAAGTCGCCACTGCTCCTACTTAATATGTCGTTAATTTAACTAAATAATGGGTTGAAATAACTACACGTTGTGTAATTTCGACACACGTGGTAGTTAAAAACAATGAAATATTAGTTTCTTTTACTGAACTCGAGGAACTTGGTTTAAATTTGACACTACAAATTTAACAGTGCATGCAAATGCATTTCATTAGTCTCATTCAAGTCTATCAGTATTTCGATATAAAGCGCAAAAAGTGCATGATTAAAATTTTATATAAGATTTATATCCGAGTTTATATCTGAAATGTCATCCAGATTTAAATTAAATTAATGATATAAAAACGGAGGAAATCGTGTTTAAGACACGTCTGTTTTGGCTTTGATAACGCTATATCTCTGATTACGACTGAATTTACTTTAATTACCGCGAGAGTGAAAAAAAAAATTATCTATCTACAGCTGTTTGTCTAAGGCTTTATCTTCAGCTCCGGAAACTTCTGAAACAAGAGGTGTATTTCAACGTAATAGCGTACCTATACATATATAATCGAAGTTTCGAGACGCGAAACTTTTACTCGTACTTAAAGAAAGATTTTTTTTTAGCTGGCAGTTTCTCTCGAAAATCGAGACCGTGCACGTACAGACGTAAAACGTTTCCATCGCGGCGTACAGCGAGGAACTAAAATTGCCGTGTATCCATACAATAATCGGTGCGACTTTCTCCTATTATGCATTCAGTGTCATGGGCGAACGTGAGGTAAAAGCCCGATATTCTCGGGCGTGTTGCGACGCCGTGTTTCGGGAACGAGCGCGATTCGCGAAGCGTACAGCTGTTCTATTTTTCGATCGACGACGAGGGATATGGACATCTCGTAAAAGGAAGCGCAAACGTCGTAAACGAACGCGCACGTTCCTCGGCACATCCGTTAGATTTGTAAGCACAGAAGGCAATAAAACCGTCGGCGAAGACGTGACCTCGTTTCGCAACGAGCGATCTATCGGATCGATACCGGATGGCGCGTCCCATTTACACGCTGGATCTTCTTCTCGATCATGACCCCAGTCATTTCCACTCCTTCACACGACATCCTGCCCGATCGGATCGGTTATTAGACTTATCCCGCTCGATCTTGAAACAGTTCGATTCTCGAGTTTCACAGATGAGATCGCATATGATATTTTCGAGAATCGTGATCGATCAGGCAATCGTTCGCTGTGCGAAATTTTCAGACGACTGGCGAAACTTCCGGAGTTGCAGGACTTGACGGAAATTCTCCCATGAAATGCATTTCCGCGGGGCGACGCGGGGTTCCCGACACAGTTCAGAGGTTGCATCGGCGCATCGCGACTTTTATGGATGAGATCGTAGTACGTCGTAGTAGGTATGCACGATCGTACAATTCTCCGACGTGAAATGTTTGAAAACTTGGGAAGTTACGGGACTTGATAGAAATTTCCTCGCGAAAGTGTATTTTCAGAGTACCTCTATCGAGATGATGAAATTATAATACAACAAGTACCGGGTGAAGTTCTCCTTCGCAGCCGATATTCTAGAAATCAATTTTAGAAAATTACTAACGTGACTAGATTCGCGATGTTACGACTATAAATTACCCGTGCGATCTGGAATATGTAATGTCTTCTTTAGTCACGACTGGATTAAAGAGGTGACCCGTAATAACACGGCCATCACACGGTCCGGTCGCGGGGTTCACTAGCTCGAGAGATCGCGGATCAGCAAGTCGATTCTCTTGTGGAATGCACGTCGTCCATCTAACTAGCTGCTAGGAGATGCGGGAGTACCGCGCATCGCGAGATACATCAGAGTGAAACGAACGGGGAGAATGGTCGCGCAAATGAAATTCCACGCTCGCGATTTTCATCGGACTCTCTCTTTCTCTCTCTCTCTCTCTCGTTCTCTCCGATCTTTCCCTCCTTTTTTGCTAGCTTCTTTTATTTCGCCCCGTCGACAGAACACGTCCGCGGCAGCGGAGAGCATTTCCGGTCGGCAAGGCCTGGCCGACGCGGACGTTGCGCCGGCGAATATTTAAGCGAGAGGAAAACTAACTCTCTCTCTCTGTATCCAGCGCCCTTCCCCCTTTCGCCCTCGCGCTGAGGGCGAAACGCGGGGGTGGCGGTGCGGTTTGTTTGCGGAAAAAAGTCACTCCGTCGGGAGAGCCGCAGCTGCGCGCATCACATTGTTTGCGCGGGGGTGGACCAGAGAGCGGGACGCTGCGAGGGGAGAAGAAGGAGATCGGATATACGGAGGGGAAGAGCAAAAAGCGCCGAGCACACACGCGCCGAACTTCGGCAAACATCTAGCGGACAGCCGCCGATCTTTTTCTCCATCCCTCCCTCCCACCCTTCCCACCCTCGCTCTTGATAACGCTGGAAAAAGTTCCCGTCGCGTTATGAAAATGCTCTCTCCCTTCTCGCCCCCTCCTCTTCTCGCTTATCGGCCGCGGCCGGATAGCGAGGGTTTGCACGCGTGCACTCGCGCGCTAAGTGCACGGTGGTAACGCACATTTCGTAAGATAGAACATTTGTTCGGAGATTTTTTTCCCGCGCATATCCCGTGATTCCCGTAATGCATCGTCAGAATGAAACCTACGTCGGGGGTTAGCTTCAAAGGATTACATAACTAAAACCTTGAAATCTGCAAAATTACACGCCGCAAAGTTCGTACGTTATAGGTACCACTTATTGTTAGCCCTTTGGGGCTGATTTTTGCCGACGCAATTTTCGATCTGGATGTACCTACTTCCATGTTATTATCCACTCCCGAGCTAGTTTATTCGTACCGAAACCGTGCAAATATCCGGCCATTCTCCCCGAACGGCGGTGTTTGCAGAATTCCCGTACGAGTAAAATAGTACAAAGCTGGACTCGCAATTGCGCGCTACGTGTACAACGGAGTGCGTAACTGGAAGTCAGGAAGGGAAAACTAAATAGACGCGGCCGATGGAAAACACGCGCGGCATATTATATTGACCGTCCAGGTCGCGATACGTGCAATGCAATAATACTGCGCTTTCTCCCTTTGATTAATTTTGGTAATTAATGACATTTACTCGGTGGATCGAGTTAACTTTGTGCCCCCTATATAAACGCGAATTTGTGGTGATAATAATTTGCAACAACATCTGACTCTCCCCCCCCCCCTCCCCCTCCGCAATAGTTTATTACAGAAAATATAATCGCGATATATTGGCATTATGAATTATAGTTTAATCGGGAAGCCCACATGCAAATTGGTATGAGAAACAAGAGGAATACGATCATTAAAAACGACTCACAATCAGTACGATTGATCATATTTTTTTCAATTTTCATAAAATTATTTTTATTAGACGTTAATTATTAATAACTCTTATTAGAGGAAATGAATTTAATTGCGCTATTGTTTTGTCATATCGACTTTTCTATATTAATTCCGGATTAACTTCTAAATTATTTCTCTTAAGAGCTAATCTTTTAATAAGATATATAGAGGATGAGAAGAAGACAAATTACTCGCCCAAACTATTATAATAAGTTAATTAAAGTTTAATTGATTTTCTATTTTTCTTTGTAAAAGAAATGATTTCTATCTCTCTTTGTGGAGGAAATGATTTCTATCTCTATTCGTGAAGTAAAAGCAGTAATCACACTCTCAAGTAATGTTCATGGGAACGGTCCTATATAATTTTTTCCTTTCCCGCTCAACTTTTCTCATGCACCATTCGACCCCGCACACAATTCCCGCCTTTCCCTCGGCAATTCGCGAGCGGAGTCGCAAAATTCGGTCGCGATATATTCGCATATCTTGGGTGAATCGTTGTTCGATTCATCGCGGAGACGCTGACAATGTCCCGCGACTTCCCGACCGTGGCCCGCTTTCTCCATAAAGCCGGCGCGGATGGATTCTACCCTGCGACAGGCCGGGATTCGTATAATCCGCCGGAGTACAAATGCATCGTCAGTGCGGCACGATTGAAACTCTTCGAATTCATCGGCGCGGCGTGGCACGACAACGCGATTGCAAACGGTATCCCGTAAATACGCCTCGTAAAAGCAACGTTACATGGTCGCGCACTCCGAAATTGGGACGCAGCTGCCGACCTTAAAACTTCAACGTCAGGATGGTAGGCTGCCCCGGGTCGCCCCTCGTCGCGGACACTCTCTCGAAATTACCGCAAGCTAATATTCATGCGGACTAGAGAACCCGGTGCAACATGTTGCGAGTAACAGCAACAGAGGATTCTAAAGAGAAAACCGAACTGCAGGAGAATTGTGATTATCATCGTATCTTTCGCGTCATTAAACATTAAGCGATACTTTATGAAAGTTTATGGATGATATATCACAATTAACCGTACGTAAAAGAAATCTTTCCAAGAAGTAGATAGGTAAGATAAATGATTAATATCCCAGCACAAAATATATGGTTAATATAAAAATGTAACTTCGATGTAATATTAGTTACAAAAATACATTCAAATGTTGTCAATAGAAAAAAAAGGCATTCGTTTTAAAGAACAGATATGCAGCAAAAGCAGCCTATATTTTGCACAAATAGTTTGTTATTTTCTTTCTATAAAATCTTTCTAGATATCTGTTTGTAAACGTCGGTCTGTCGTCATGATAGTCATCAACAATTTAGTCAAACAAGCGTGTACATAATTGTAATATTCCCAGACAGCACGCAAGTCCAAAATCAGGACATAAGACGTCTTTACGACATCTTTTAGACGTCTTACGAAATGATGTCTAAAAGGTGTCTTGTTAGACCGGGTATTCATAGTCGGATCTTATATTTAAGACCGTCTTAAGTACAATCTTAAGATAGCATCAACCAATCGCAGAGCCGTATTAGCATCTTAAGACATTACTTAAGACGATCTTGAAATAAGATCCGACTATAAATACCGGCCTTAATGACGTCTTTTGGACGTCTCATGTCCCGATTTTGGACATGATGCTGTCTGGGTTCATATCACGTCGTACGAACGTTTTAATTTTATTAAAGCGAAAGCAAATGCTCTGACATCCTTATAGTTCCTTACCAATGTTTTTTCAAGCATTTGCGATTCCTTGTTTCTCAACCGTTTCTCGAAAGTCTGGAAAAGGCATAGTGACGTGAGTAATTATAGCAATCGTCTTTTATTCGGAAAATCGGAGCGCTTGTAATAGGAGAGAATTTCGTTTGCTGGAAGTAAATTGACAAATTGCTAAAGGCAAATTATAGGGACCGTCAAAAATATATAACCCGTGTAATTCGTACAGTTGTTATCCGGGATAAATCCATCAACGCGTCTCCCAGACCAGGAATCAAATCCGGCTAGAGCGATGTGTCTCGACATTGATTTCATTAAGTATTGATTTTCCGGAGGGTGTGGATTCGGGGCCGAATATATGAATGCTGATGGCGAAACGCGTAGCTCGGCTTCCTATCATACTGTGCCACAGACTTCGCGCATAATGTACGCAGCTTAAACCTTGAAGCTGCTTGTGCCTACTTATCGGTGTCTTATCGTTGTCAAACCGGTGTTGCGGGCAAAATGATTCTGTTCACAAATATTTGCTCGAAATTTTCACACACCGAAGCGATACTAGATATCTCGTATCCTTCAACTAGACACGCTAAGAATTACGGTCCGATTTGTTAACTATACCTATCAGATGTGTGCTATCTATCGGTATGTCGCAAACACACGAATTTTTAACTCTTTAAATCGTACTTAAACTATGTACTTTAATAGTAGTACTTCAGTACCTAACTTATATACCCAGATTTAAAAGAATGAAATTTTAATCTATTCAAATGCGATAACAAAAGATGTATCATGAATATTCATCAAGCTTAATGGAGCGTCGTAACAAAATAAGGTAGCGCGCAGCGTAGAGAATCCAAACGAAAGAGCCAGACGGTGTAACGTAACTATATGTATATACGCATCGAAACTGCGTCGACGTAAATTTCCTCCATCAACAGCGGACAAACGGTTCGTTTCAATCGTCAGTCCCGGTATTTCGCAATATTTTTATGGCCGTGCCCGCGTGCTCGTCACTCCCACGTCGAACGGTTATATCTCGGAACAACACGGGCCATTAATTGAAAAAATTCCAGCCGGTCGGAATCGCGGCGCGGCGCGGTGCGGCGCGGCGCGGCGCCGTGGATCGGCGAACGCTCGTTTATGCATTGTACGCCGCTGGCGAAAAGGAGAAATAAAGCTCCTCTTCCAGGAGCTCGATTCAAATTAAACTCACTTGGAGGTTAATGCGGTATGAAATGAAAATTGTAAATCGCGCGGCCACGGCAATGAAAAAGTTTTGCACGGCCCGGCCGACCGCGCGTCGATGAGGTTCGTTCGCGAGCGCGAGCGAACGATACTTCTTCCTCGTTCTCGCGCAAACACCCGACCCGGCTGATGTGCACGCTGCTTTTTCTTCGTTCTCTCTCTCTCTCTCTCTCTCTCTCTCTCTTTTTTTATCATGAAAGCGTCAAACGAGCGCAATTTCGTCGCGGGATATTTATCGGCGTTGACAGTTCCGCGCTATATCCCTTCGTTACTGTTCCCTTCGCGTTTTGCTGCAAATTTTTCATTCAAACGATGCTGAAATACATTCTCTGTACGCGGTATAATACCGCGAAGAACACCGTTTATACGAGAGTCAGAAAATTTTTCTAACATATAGGTATAAGTACGCGTCCTCGCATCAGTCTTTGTTTCTTGGTAATTAATTTTAACGATTGTCGAACTATTTCGAAATGTTAAAATTAATCGATCAATCCAACATTTGTTTGCGGTAATTTAATCTCATAATTAGTGAGATAGATAGGGAGTACCTATTACTCATCGTGGTGTTAAGCAGCTAGCATCTCTCGACGATAAATGGCCGCAGTCAAAACGATCGGCGGATCTCGCGGGACGATCGCGTCGCACGTGCGTGACGAGCGGGGAAAAGAGAGAACGACGAAAGGGACGGTTTCGTTCGCCCGGCCCTTTCTTCTCGACCCCCTTTTCTTCCACGTTCCACCTCTGCGCCCCGCCCGCGCCGCGTTACGAAATCACGTTGAATCTGGAACGATGCGCGCTGTCATCCCTATACCTTCTTGCCACGCGCGCACTTTCACGAGAGAGCTTTTGGCAGCTGACGGCCCCGGCCCGCGCGGTCTTGACGGCCGCGGCTAAATTTGGATAGCCGAGAAGGTGATGTATAAGCTCTTCGCTGTCGCGCACGTGTTTTGCCTGCGAACATCGTGCGTGTAAGAGATGCAGCCGTTGGATATATATATAAATATACGGGGCTCGTGCGGTAAAAACGGAGGAGAGCAGCGGGTTGAGAGGGAGTGAGTCATCCCTTTGCGCGCGCCGATGTTCATTCATGATTTTTTTTTTTCCCTTCCGCGTTCGGGGACCGATAACCGTGGAAAGTACCCGTGCTGTTATCATAACGGCACGCCACAACATAATAAGATAGATATAACGACGAAGAGAGAAAACGGGCGTCGATCGATTTTATGGATATGACAGAAAGTATAACGTCGTAATCTCGAATTTGGGCTTTGCGTACGTTTAATGTTTATACAGTATATTTTAGATTCACCTATAATGAATTAATAACGCGCAGCAATAAGTTCGAAACGTATCTAAAGTAAAAAGACTAAAAATTAGCGTTAAATAATTTCTCCGATACTTTTACAAGAAAATCTAGCAAAAAAAACCTCATAAAGGCAAAAAATATGTCAAGTACATAAAAGAAAAAACATTTAAAAGAGTACACCTTATTAAATAAAAAATTAACTGTTTAAAAATAAATTACGAGGAAAGATATAAATGTAAAACAAAAGTTAATTTCATAATTGATTTATGTCACATTCAAAGCTTCTCGCGAAAGATCCGTGACGCACAAAGATTGCTTAATCATATCGCAACTTGTCAACTGTAAAGAGAAGATTATTCATGATGCCGACAATGGCTGCATTTCGAATGTTCTTGCACATCTGTCGGAGAGGCTGGATCCGAAGAGATTCGGAGCAAGCGAGGGCAACAATGCGAGCCGAATCAGACGAAACGTCCGGGTTCTTTCGGCTCTCTCAAAGAGAAATCTACCATGCCCGTATGCATACCTGACAATAGCGGCACGTGGATTCAACTCTCTGTGTATACCTACCTTACAGAACAGCTCACTACACGGCGTCTGATCCATGGCGGAGATCGAAAGAAGCATGGCAAATAGAAATGCATTGTATCTATGTGCATGACGTATACTTTAATATAGTATCGTATCTTTGGCTCGGAAAATAGAAAATAGAAAAATATACGAAACACGATGTAAAAGAGACATTTAACATATAAACGGAATGTACAAAAATATCACTGTTGTTTTAGCCGATATTGTTTGTGGGATGATGTTAAAAAATAGCTGGTTTGTAGAAAAATTATTTTATTTAGGAACAGAAATATTTTTCCGAGATGGAAAGAATAATGGGAAACGGAATAAGAATGGAGCAGAAGATAATAGAAGAGCCATATAAAGGTCGTGATTTTCCGTAAAAGACCAACGAACGAAAACTGCGAAAATTGTACGGTATAAGCAGTTACATGCGGTAAATACACGGTGGGTCGCGTTGAAATACTGATTCTCACACGACACGGGTAGAAGTAATAGAAAAAAAAGAAGTGCCGTAAAGTGATATAAACGGCCACCCGATGAAACGTGCTAAATATACGCCGCTCTGCAGTGCCGAGAGAGGTGGTTGATAACTCCCACTGTTTTTAATCTTAATGCCACGTGATTTACTCCTCGTGAACTCTTGCACTTTGGCGACCTTATAAACGCGGCCCGCTCTCGCTCGCGCATAAAACACCGACTGCACAAAGGGGTTTCGAGAGCCACTTCACCGGCTTGATAGTGCGACACAATTGCATTAAAAAAAAGTCATCCCGCCACTCTGTTCCTTCGTCCACGCATTCACTTTGCTCCAGTAAGTGCCCTATACGCGACGTGCCCTTTATTCTTCGTTCTTGAACGCGTCAAGCAAAGGAGTGTGTCTCTCTTTTCCGAACAAAACCAAATACTCCGAATCAAAAGAATCGGTTAATTAAAGTAGCTGATTTATCTTACCATATTGTATTTAACACACTCTGAAAAAAAGGCTTGGTTATAATAATCCAGGCTTGGTGAAATAGTTTCAACTAAACGTTAAGTGATTGTGACGAAATAATTTGGTTAATGTTAACAAATAACAAGAAGAATTATTTGACCAAACTGACGTTTAATATCGTGTATTACATTATTTCAACGAAAATATAAAATTCTTTTCTATCCAAATAATGTTAACATTAACCAAATTATTTCGTCATAATCACTTAACATTTAGTTAAAACTATTTCACCAAGCCTTGATTATTATAACCAAGTCTTTTTTTCAGTGCAGCGGCGTAATAACGTCACAACTGATCTACTATATTTTCGGCGCCTCAATTAAAGCCGTTGCCAAACGATTGCCCGCGGTTTCCTTGGAATCGCTCCTAAATCGCCATCACAGTCCATGGTTGTCATAAGGGAGTACGTGGAAACGAGGCTTGATTTTGGCACGGGATTAGTCTAACGATATCCATCGCGCGCATGGAGCCGAGGCAAAACGAAAGCGGTGCCACGGTGCTCCGGTATTTTCGAATCTGCATGGGCAAGGGATTCGCGAACACAACCCCGTTATTTTTAGAAGATGAAAGGGAAGGCAGAGCCTCGCGTCCGAGCGACATGCGAGATGGCTCGGAAAGCTTATACGCAGATTGTAAATATGTGAGCTTTCAAATTCGGTTTTATATCAAACAATTTTCCCGGAAATATTGAAGATAAAAGCAAGTTTCTCGAAGATATAGTCTTGCTTATTGAAGACTGAATTAACATTTTTTCTCATAAAAATAACTAAAAATTTGAACATTCTTCGTATACACAAACTTTTTTGTTAGAGAAAAATATTGACAACCAATATGAATGCTTAGAAATTTATTATAAATTGCGCTTATATCTGGTTAATATTTGCAACAAAGCTAATATTTTGGCGAGAATATGCTAAACTATAAAATCTTATAACGGAGCAACCATTTATCATATAAATTTGCGTGAGAGGTAATATGAAGATAAAAATGACTTCCAACAAAGAAATTCTTTAGGTCCTTATATAAATAAATAAGTGCGTCATAAAGGAAATTGAGAGAACGCAAGATAAAGCATCCAGTTTGCGGCCTCAGTTCGCGCGTTACAGAAATTTTCTGAATCCTTTTCAAGAAGTGCCCTTTTGACGATAAGAATACTAGACAACCTCCCCGATTCCTGAAGAAAGAGGCAGAAAGAGGAACTTACGTTCTCCACGCGAAACCGCGTTCTCTCGAGGCAATTCAAGGCATAGCCAAGTGCGGGCCTATATTCTTACTCTCAATATACTGCACAATATATATGTCCAAAAACGAAACGTAAAACCTGCATCAAGGGTACAAATTGCTTTCGGCCTCCCCTCGTTCTTCGCGACGCGACGCGTCGAGCGCACTGGCGTAGAAAAAGTTTCATTGCGAAAAAAAACACGTTGTCACGCCGTCAATATTCTTTCATCACCGAAACGCGACAAAACCGCAGCCGTTCGATCTCCATTAAAATGTAATTCATTCGTTCTCAATGGACAAGCAAAACTTTTGTTTTCGTGGCAACAAGTTTGCTAACCAACGCAACGCGTCCCAAAATTACGAATTGCATTATTTCCACCTATATTTCGATTAATATAAAGTCAATCTTTAAATTCTAAATAATTGAATTTTTATATTATCTATAAAAATAAATAGGAAAAGTAAATATAGCGGTTGAAATCGTAGCTTTTCTCTATTCTCCTCAGACAACAGTAACCCTTTCGTCGCGCTCGTGTAATAACGCTCAAGAAGATACAGGGACTGCACGTGGGGATTTAAATATAAATCACCTCCGCACATATTATCTGGCTACGCTATTGCGTACGAGCGAGGACAAGCTACATACTAGACAGGCAACGAGAATGGGGCCCCGTAGAATCGTGGGGGACGACTTATTGACTTTGGCTGGCTGAATTTTCCGCCATTAAATTCGGAAAGAGAAAGAGAGAGAGAGAGAGAGAAACCGGGAGAAAAGGGCAGAGAACGGAAGAGAGTCGAAATAGGATAAGAGAGAAAGAGAGACGGCAGTGCAATGGGGGTTGACTGCCAACGGGGGTGGTCGGGCGAAGGGACACAAACGTCACGGCATATGTCGTGTACCGCGGCACTATGTAACACTCGTCCTTATGTATCCTGCGACCCCGCGGGAGCCTTTCGCTCGCTCGTGCAGTGCGGTGCACTCGCGCCCGCGCCATGGCGACCGTGTGCATCATAAATATCTAAGATACCTCGCTGATATAACCCGCCGCGCGATGTCGACCGACACACTCTTACGCAAATCAACTCGCAATCTCGCGCCGATCGACAAAAAAAAAACGGAAAAACTCTCTGCGGGCCGAAACGCAACGGTTGACCACCAAACCGATGCAACGGATCCTGCAGGCGACTTTTTATTTATTTACATCGCACAACTTTGATTACGTTTCATTTTTAAATTAATAACAAAAGTCTATGTCGTGAGTTAAGGTGCATTTATGTTGAAGCAGTAATAAACGACAAGAACGGCGATACTACGGAGCAGCGAGAATAAATGCATTAATTTATATGTAAGTGCTTATATGAAGCATATAAACAATTATAAGTATACAATATGTAAGTGTCTCGGTAAGTGTTTATATATATGAAGTATTAAACAATTACATATAAATTAATGCATTTATTCTCGCTGCTTTGCTATATATGTATATAGTATCGTCGTTTTTATCGTTTATATCACTGCTCCAACATAAACGCACCCTTAGACTCATTGTCTATTCTTCCTAAATGTTTTTTTTTTATATTTAAGATTCAATTTTTCACAATTATTTGTGCACAATAGTTTATGCAATCTTGCATTATTATTTTTAATAGGTATTTTTTTTTCAATTTTTATATATTTTTCTTTCTCGAAAGCTTTGTATTAGGCTTTGTATAATTTTGCTCATACGATTAGATAAAGATTTATTTAAGCATTAGCGTAATACATATTTTAGGAGCTATTTTAGGACATATTACATCATGCATGTGAACGTTTGCCCTGGCAAGCGAAGCTAGCTAGAATATGTATGTGTTCGGCATAAGGGCCATGAAACTTAGTAGCGCAAAGGGTAGCAACTGCTCTGCGATAATATACACGTACTCGACGTAATCTCTAGAATTAAACATTGGAGGGCGAGGTGATAAAATGGACTAACGGAGTTTCTCATTGCGTGCATGTTTGCCGAAGAGCGTACCCCGGAATTTTTAATGATATTGCACGAGCTCGTTCTAACGCATAACAAAAACCCAAAACTATATACGTCGTATAGTCATATTAAGCGTAACTATAATTGCATGTACACGCGATAACAATTTTCTCGCTACACGGCACGCGATAACGGCAAAAATGAGACGCGGAGAAGCGCCGCAATGCCAGGCACAGTGTGCGTGTATGTGTTTTTCAAATGAGATGTTCCACCAATCTGCAAGACTTATAAATATTTGAGGATACCGCAGGAGTATACTGGCGCTCTTCTGGCAAACAGCATGCATGCACCGACAAGAGAGTCTACCCATTTCTTTCTGCAAATAAAGCGTCCTACCGCCCCGTCTCGCTTACATCGTTCCAACAAGAGAGATTTACGTGCCTGCAAATTATAATTTGCCCCGGAAGATCTCTCCCCCCCCCGCCCCCCCACCCCCCGCTCCGCGTGCTCTTCAATATTTATTCGCCTGCACTGTTTCCGAAGACGGCTAATTGTAATCAAATAACGTAAGATTGGTATAGAGCAGACTAAATGAATTATTGTAGTCGCGTTCTAAAGAAAAGTAAACTTGGAAAATTCTCCCTGGGAAAATGAAGATCGCATACTGCGCCATAAAAAGAAAACAATTATTATTATTTCCTTAACATATGTAAATATAATGTTACATTCAGAGCGTGCGTATAGTTTTTAGAGTTAACTCTGATACCCATGTCTATCGAATCGCCCCATTGCCTCCGTATGCTTTTTCCAACTAACTTTTGTTATAGCATTAGAATAGCGTTGACCAAGCAAATATTTACCGAGCGAAAGTTAGCGACATGGTAACGGTATTACGATACTTCGGTACGGAACCCTTTGTGGCAGTAGCTGAGCCTCGGACCCTATGTCTGTAGCCGATTAATTAATCCACCTATACCTTAAATAATCAAGCCGTCTCACGACAAAAGGATAACAGGATGAACGCTACTCGTCCTTAATCAATAAATTGTATGTTCGTAAAATTTACAATTTAGACATAGGTATGTATATGTAATTCCAACAATATATTCAATAGCACATACATAGAAAAAAATTATGTTAAACTGTTATTAAATTTTATTATTTTTAATTAAACTGCTATTAGCTAATGTTGTTAATACATCATTTTTTTCCATGTTGAAAAAACCATGTAGAAAAAACGGTTCTCTAAAAGAAGAGACTTAGGGCCAGTTTTTCAATACCAGTCGTTTAAACTGAAGTTTAGCTAAACTCACTCTTTGTCTTTTTCTAAAAGGGATAGTTAGAAAGAGTCGAAGAGTGAGTCAAGCTAAGATTAAAGTTAAGCGACTATTGAAAAACTGGCCCTTAAAGGTACAAGCGGCATTAAAAATTTAATAAAGTACACGAAGTATAAATGCAGGACGTGCTTCGTCAAATTTGACTTTTACTCGCCAGTTTGGTAAAGGAGGATCTCACAAGCTTTCATACAATCTCGTAATCGTTTAAATACGTAAATATCGCGACATCCGAAAGCTCTCATGTCAGAGCATGGCACCAACAGGAACTCTCACAGGAAAAACGACGGGGCACTCGTTCGCTGCCGGAGTTAATAATTTATTCAGCACTATTCGACGTTCTCCAGGCATTTACCCGGCGATGGATGAGAACGCGTGTGCTTTTCGCACGCGCGGCGTTTATTTAGGAACGTGAGTACACGCGCGCGCTCGCGGTATCAAAGGCTGGCGATGTTTCAAGAACTATTTTCGTTTTCAGGGTGTCCCCCAAGCGCTGCTCACCAACCCGGCGTTCTCTTTTACCGTAGTCGTTCTTCCCGCACGAAGATAAGACGCGAAGATACGCCACGTATCTCATAATGCGTTTTCCGCGCAAGAGGCAATCCGCCGGTGTAAATTATCGTCCGCGCGGGAAGAAAAACCTGGCGAGTGTAGAAAGTGGTTGATTTACAAAAGCTTCTTATCTATTGTAGCTTAACTTTGTCACGCATAACTTTGAGAAAATAAGGATGAATTGGAATTGCGTTTATCTTGATAATTAGGAGCAATATTGGCCAGAGATAATTGGATCGTAAATCTAAAAGAACATCTAATGCATAGAGAGATTTTTCCTATTTGTCACGTTCCGCTTTGAGAATGGAAATGGAACTGATATAAACCAATTACTTTTATTAGTTACAGTATTATTAGAACATAATTAACTTTGCGGATGATATTTGAATGATAAATCTAGAACACGTTTGATTTTCTCGTTACCTGATTAAGAATATGATTAAGATGTAAGACAATTTGTACATCTATTGTTATTACCAGTCTGAATTTTATCGCGATCGATGAATACATCGCGTCCATATATCTCAAACGCGTCATAAAATTCGGAAAGCCTAGATAAATCTTTAGAACGTATAAAGATGACAAAGGGAGCAGTTCTTTGTCCTTGACAATCTCTGACCAGGAATCGGGCAGCAGTATTTCGGACGGGCTCGAGACCACCAGCGATTACCTCACCTCTTCGTCCCTATACGTCTTGCTTTGAGGGCGGTGCCGTCGCGATTTATCAACTACCCCCGGCCACCCTACAACGCGTGCGACCGAAATTACCATTTCATACGCCGATTTGCCTCCGTCCGGGCAAATTTATCGGCGTCCCTTCGGCTTTCGTTTTTCGTGTTCGTCGACTTATCGCCTTCCCCTTTTTCTCTTTTGTCGTACTTAATCGCCGGTACCCCTCTACGTATCCCTGCCCGAACACTCGGCGCGTACCGCAAGAATCGCACTTGAGAAAGAGAGGAACCCTTATAAGGCTCTCCACGCAGGACACAGGAAACACGAATCACTCGCACGGTCTCTCGTGGAGAGATCCGCCACGTTCATTTCCCTCTTCTCTCTCCACGATGACATGGAAATATTCTCCTGACTCGTGGAATCGGGTGCCCAGACACTCTCTCTCACTACCAGCGTATATAATCGATCTCGGCCGCGGTATTGTAATAGAGAAGTGCTCCGCGTTTGAAATTCCAAATAACGTGAATGCCACGGCGAGATATGCGATATACCATCCGGCCGTATAAATTAGCAGAGCTTAAATATTGCAAATTGGTTGTTCCATTGTAAACTTCAGTCATCGGATAATGTTGCGCGGGTAATGGTTTTGCGGTTTACAAATACAGAGCGCGGTAAACCTATAATTCCTATTTTATTGTAAATTTATCTTCTAAAATTGCTGTTATACGTTCAATGTTTCGAAATGAAATAAACTAAACAGGGATATTGAAACCCACCAATTGTATTATAGCTTTAGACAATTAATCCAGTTTGATACGACTTTATATATTCGTTCAAATTCATGGATATAGTTTACATGTCCACACACACGATGATATCGCGGTGCAAAAAATATTGTATATTTTTAAAAAATTTCATTATCTCTGTGTGCCAAAAATATAAACATATACCAGGTGGTTTTTATTTGATTCCAGATAGTTGTGATATACGTGATGATCTTTCTCGTCAACTCTTGTCGCACGTTAACTAAAATGCTATACCTACACGTTACGCAGAACCGAAAGAGTACCCGTCCTACTGATTGTGAGACGAGCCATAAATGTCAGACGGTTCACTTATTTCGTCGTGCACCCTCGCGCTCGCTCGCCGATTTTCCACCACTTTAAGGCGCAATTTGCAAGCGCCCGTCCGACGATCCTGCCCGTCGCCTTTCCTCCCTTTCTTTTTCTACCTTTTCCTATCGCGCACGCCGTCGTCGGTGCCGACTCTGACAACCCTCGACAACCGTAGTTTATCATTCCGCGTCCGTCGTTCGCGACGCATCGCCATCCCTGTTTCGCTTAGGTGCGATCAGTGGCGTAATAATGAGAGACGCGAAACTCACCAAGATAAATCTCTACCGGGATTGGCGAAGCTGCAAAGTTTCGACGAGAGTTAAACTCTTTGAAGAAGCGTTAAAAGCGCGAGTAAATCATAATGATCGAGCATTATTGACAGAGACCGTAAAGGACATAAATCAATTTTTAATGCGCTTGACATATCTACGAGATTGATCTGAATTCTACCGTGTCTAGCAATGACGGATTCTTTAACTGGTTTACGACCGGTTTTTCTTCAAGAGAACTTAGAGATAAAAAATGATCGAGATTGATTAAGAATATTTTCTATATCGAATACATGCTATAGGCTTTTGATGTTCTGGTAATAATTTATGACTATAGTAGGTACGACATAGTTCGAATAAACGAAGTTTGCTGTAATGAAAGCTTATTACGTGTTTTATAATTAGATATTATATTATGGCGAACTTATAAATTATGCGAATAAATCTTGTCTTAAATGATTAAAGAGTGTTCTGCACAGCGTAATATTGTAGTACAATTTAAAAAAGGCAATAGGTACTATATATATTATTCTTTGATTAGTATCACATCATACATTTCTTTCTTATACCAAATCTAAAAAAAAAGAAAATTACAAGAGTTTGGTTTTGTCAAAGCAAATTAATGTAACATAACGCCATTAGAAATGCGAGAAAATACCATAAGATGATGACAAGATTAATATTTTTCGGATACGAGACGAATAGTTTCGCCATTACTTTTAATAATCGTTTAAATCCACATGTCGCGTTTCAGACGACGAGAATTCGATAAACCGATATCAACGAAACATCATTAACAAAAAGGGCACAATTAACGGAGAATCTACGTGAGCCAAGCATCCGGTTCATCCCTTTGCCGTAATTATAAACGGGAATGGAATTCGCAGAATCAGCCGTTGCGCCACTGTTACCCTATGCAACAACACAGTCCGCCCCTCGCTTTCCCTTTCCACGATTTACTTTCATCTGACGAATTTACCTCGCGTCGAATCAGCCTCGATTAGTCGCTGCCGATTAAAGCCCCCTTTCCCTTCGCGGCCCTTGGCACGCGGTAGGTCGATAAACATTTTTGAACTCACCCTCCTGTACCGGGCGACGTCGGAAACGAGTACATCGCCGAAAGTAGGGACATGTTTCCCAATAATCCCAATAAAGCAAGTAAAAATACAAGGCGATCTACAAATGAGATTTCATACACTAGAAATATAGAATTTTATTTCCATCTTTATTGAAGGCGGACAAGAGAGCAAGTCAGGAAAAAGCAAAGATGAAATAGTGCGATAAAACATAGGATCAATAATAACGCCCCTGGTACCAAAAAGAGTCAAGATCAAATCAATACCTTATTCTTAAGCTTTGTGGGACCGATATTTTCTTTTCTTTCATTTCCATTGTTGTTGAATGTTATACATATACTTATCTATTTTCAAGATATCTGATTTTATAAGACCGCCTCTCAATTAAATAATATTAATTTAAAAATATATCATAAATATACGTTTTTCGTATATCATAAATCAGTGAAAAAACTTTGAAAAGAAAAAAAGAAGAGAGTGCCACCTGTGCCACTTTAAATATATTTCATTTAGAGATTAAAATGTCAATTTTAGCAACAAGTTCCTCTAATTTGCAATAAATATATTTAAACCTAGTAAATTTAAATTTACTAGATCTTAATCAAATAAAAATATTCCCTGAGAGTTTCTCATTGTCAAACAGAAAGTTCTATCTTCTTTCTTTCAAAATAAGCTTCTTTATTCTCGGGGAAGATCGTCGTTTTTATTCATGCAGACTTTAATTTCCTGAAAACGATTACTTTAGACTTTAGGTTTAGATAGCCCTGACGCAAAAATAGAGATACGTCGTCGGATCGTTTGTGCGCGGTCGGTCCACCGACGTTTAAATATTTAGAACTCTTCAAAGAAGAACGAGGGCGCGCCAAAGCGACTCTAACATAGGGGGAATCAAGAATATTCTTCTCGGCCCCCCCTCCCCTCCCGAGTAATTAAAAAATTCCGAGCTGCGGCGGTTTTTATTGCGTTTTTGCCTCGTCGAGGGCTTGTTGTCGTGCAGCCGGACGGAAAAAATTGTTTAATTGCGACATTACTTGCAACGAAATGCGCGGGGAGAACAATTTTAATACCCTGTGTAGATCGCTCGTTGATGGAACAGAACAAGCGAATTATGAAGGGAGATTTTTACTGAAAGCTGGCCGGAAAAAGATGATTCGATATTACACTGAAATACTCTTTAGTGAAAAACTTTCGGCCATCAAGAAAATTCCTAGGACAAACAAAAACAATTTCTTCTAGTAATTTAAGCAATTAGTCAAATTTTCTTGATAATTGCACACTACTTAATAACAAACGCATTTAATGAAGCAAATGATATTCCTTTTGTCGTTGATTTGCAATAAAATAAAATCATTTTTATTATGTATTTCTATTCCAGTAATTTTTAATCTTGTTACTTTTAATCTGTTTCCACATTCTCTGAAATTCTTTTCATTTCAATCGCTTGTAACTCACAAGCTGTTTATGTTTCGACATTCTTGTCACGAGAAAGAAATTATTTCACTCTTCGATGCGGAACATCGCTGAGTAAACGTGAAAAGATTCTTCTCGCCCTCGCTCGCGGCGTTCTTTTCGTATCTATATATCTATCTATGTGCGGAAAGCGGGATAAACTGTATACAAGCTGAAATAAATTGGTGCGCTATGAGAAAATATCTACAAATAGCATCGATCGCGGTGCGCCAAGATTCCTCCTGATGAGGAATACTGTCCGTCCGGTTTCGCTTGACCGCCACACACCTGCTATTGCACGGAAGCACGATTTCGCCGGTATAGGTTTCGTTTCCGGACGCGCTGTTAATGGTGCAATTTAGCGAACCGACGCAGCGTTAACGCGATCCGTCCCGTGCATTCAATACAATATCGATCTTAAGGAGCATGTCAAGGGTGTACGGTCGAAATGGATAGGTACGGTATACCACTGGTATTTCCGTATATTCGACTATCTATTACGAGCAAAATCGACGATCACTATTTCCGGACTTTCTCGGATTTCAATACGCCGCGAATTCGACCGCAATCCGACAGTGTCCAGCATTGTTGGTCATAATAAACAAATGGCAGGGTACGAGAAACGTATCTTTCACGATGCAAAACGAATTTTATATTTTATTATCGTCCCGCACATCTCTTTGGCGTTTATATTTTTCATTACAATTCTCAGTAACATTTAACATACTTTACCCCGCATAAAAATTAGAAACATAAAAAGAGCTTTATGTCACGAGGATTCCTTTGACGCGGCCAGCAATTAACGCAAATTCGTTCGACGTTTGTATATGTACGCGCTTTATCGTGTTTTTATTATGTCGCGACAGAAATAAACGCATATGGATAAAACGAAAACATATTAATATTTCAATCTCACGTCGATTCACTTGTGAATCGTCCTGTAAAGCTAATTGGAGCCCGAAGGGTCGTAAACGCGTTTATTATCATCGGCCAAACAGCCACCCCTCACGTGTCGTGGCGCCGAATAACAGGCATGTTCAAACAAACGCGAATATTTTCATATACGTTTTTCGAATGCCCGAGCATTCTTCTCGGTCGCCCGATCGCAGAGCTTGTTAATTAAAGCGTTGGCCTGCAGCCGCCGTATAAAGTTCATTATATCCCGATGTTGTCCGCGAGTGTAGTCGTTATGACGTGCACGGCATGCAACGCGAAACGTATAATAAAGCGCGACGCACCGCCGCACGATAAAGAAGTGACGGCTGTCCGATTAGGGATTAAATGCCAGGGGAAAACGACACTAATGCGCGCATGCAACGAGGATCGCATAGCATGAATACTCGCACGACCGCATACGCCCCGGCCATTCCAAATATTTTTGCGTGCCGTGCGCCTGCAAGTCGGACGCGTATACGGAATAAAAAAAGTTACGGCATTATAACGAGATATATATCGCGCGCACGCGGACGCCGAAGATTTTCATTAATTCGAGATACGAATTCCATACGGGGACGAAAAAAGAAAAGAGAGAAATTTCACGAATTTCCGATCTTACGAGTTTCGCATTTTCACGTTATTCTTTTACGATCGCATTTTTAGCGATCGCATTGTTAAATCGTGTTAAAAGGTGCAACGAGCTACCGGGATCGCAATTAAAAAATTATCTTGTATTCAAATTGTGTACCATAATTATGAGGAGACATGTTATTTTGTATTCATATCAAATTTCGTATTCCGAGGTGGATTTTAATGTAACTTCAGCCCGAAGCGGAACGGAGTTAATATAAATATTATATATATGGTGTATTTGAATATTTTTATAATTCTCGAGTTAATGCCCATGTATAAAAGTTACTCACGAGCCGCGCTAATTAGCGTACGCAGTTACGAGAAATTTATGAAACGCGAGTAACAACGAGCTAACTGATATACCTACTGATATAACTGAATTAAGTTTGTCGCCCTTTAATAACTCGGGAGCGCGCAAAATGTTTGAAGTTGCAGTATTTCGATGCGTGCTACATGCGTAATGTGCTGCACCCGCGGACGGAGAAGGTAGAAGCATTATTCATTAGTATATAGTCAATGAGCATCGCGTTACAAAATCGGGCTACGAAAATAGGAAAAATCTATCAGTCTAATGGGCGGTATTACGCACCGTGTCCGTAATGATAAATTATTTCACGTGTTTCGTAAGCATTACTTTTAATGCTCGAGATTCGGTCATTATCGGACCATTATATGTTCGCGCACGGATTGCGAATCGCAATGTGCTCTTTAATGCACAATCAATGTTGGATCTCGCGCCGACTGTGAAATCCACGAAACAAAGGGATCAACAATGTTGCCGGGTATAATAAGCGAAAATTGATCGGCACCAGGATCGTTCTAGCGCGAATATATCCCGGTAGGCCACACCGGAATAGTCATATTTGCTATTACGTACGCGATCGTTGGGATAAATATTTGCCGTGGTTTCCCCCTCGGGGAAGCCTATTCCGGGGAGCCCGTTTGCTTCTATATATTCCTTGAGCGAAGCCAATCCGTAGGACAAACTAATTTTATTAAAGCGACGTTGCCCGGCGAACTGATTTCTCTCTGTTTTCCCCTTTGAAGGCCTGCCCGATCTTCGTTTGGCTGTTTGTGAACGAGCGCAATTTTGTCGATGCTCGAAGGAGAAAAAGTCAGAGCACAAGAAAACAGGAAAGCGGAACGTATGACACTGAAATTTTCGCAATCTAGGTGGATAAATATAATTTTGTTGTATACAGAAATATTCTGTATTTTATTCTTTAAGATTATTTAATTTAAGTATGTTAATTAAGAGTTAAAAACGGAAAAAGTATCGGGATAATCATATATCCAAACGGAAAAAATTTTGGGTACAGAAAAATCATGTAGAAAATGAGAGGAATAAATATCGAACGCTGACTGCCGAGGAAATAAAATCTTACGTTTCTGAATATTTTTTACAAAACATTTTTAAACACTGGTGCAATTAGTCACAGATAAATTTGTGCTGAAAAACGAATGTCAGCAGAAACGCAACATTTATTCTACGCTAGTGAAGAGAAGTTTCTTCGGTTTATCTATAAATTATTTCGAGCCGAGATTCGGAAGATTCGTTCAGTATACCTACCAGCGATTCATAAAACTTTCATTCGAATCTTGGCTCTTTCCACCTTTCTACCATCCTTTACAACAAACAGACCTTTTACCTTTTCAACTGCACATCTAATCCCGTATCAAGATTTTCGAATAGTTATTATATATTTGAAGCATAAAACTCCAAAGAAATAACATTAATTGATTAAAATATGTCTTCAAATTTTTGAACTCGGTTTTTCGCAACACTGTTAATTCAACCGAAGAAAATGCCTGAAAATGTTGGAATTGCAGTTGGTAAGCTATTTCTAGTACATGTTATAGGAGAGATGAGTGAGAGCGTTTTCTTGGCACCAAACTTCATCCTCCAATGAATTTTTAAACGTAATACCGCGTCGAGACGGTGCAGAGAGATGCTTTTGAGAGGCGCGGGTGAGTAAGGATTTTCGTGCGTAGAGCATCCTCTTTGCGGCGTTCGAGCTCTGGCCCGGCCAAACATGGCATTATTATTCCATGTTAAGCACGGTTAATGCTCTCTCGGCCGCGGCGGTGTTGCCCGACCACGCTCATTCGAAGAGAGAAGAAAGTGTGAATAATCACCGGACAAGGCCGTTCGCGCGCGAGGCGAGCAAGGCTCCATTTTTAACGAGAATAACGAGGGCCTAACAACCGCTTATTGTTGAAAGTCCACGTGATTGATGAACACGCCTAAGAAACGTGTATACAATATAAAACATATATATATAAAAAAATATATAATACATTTATTCTTCCCTCGCGGTAATAAATGCATTTTCTTGTCGAAAGTGGGAATAATTCTTCCGCGATAAACATAGCCGCGTGGATAATTTTCAAGCTATTCGTAGTATACCTCGTAACTACAAGAGAAATCGCATTAATCCTCTTCAATCGCGACGACTCGACTGCATTTGCATAATGTGCAACCGGTGATCTGCCCATTTGGCGACGCGACCAGCCGCGCGCGGGAGAAAAAGAGGAGACGCCATTGAATTCATTTGCAAAACAAAACGGGAAAAGGTTAATGAAGAGCAAAGTTGACTTCCATCTTTCCACGCCTATCCTTCCCTACGGCCTCTATCTACCGCATGATGGCCATGCACGTGAAAGGTGTGCTTTATTCCGCGCCACGTCCGGGGCCATTTGCCGGCAAGTTTCCATTTACGGAATCTAATAGTACAAGCCCCGCTAGAAAGTCTAGCATTTCGCTTAACCCCCAGGTTACCCTGATAAGGCACAGTAATATTGACTTCAGTGATAATTAACCCTGCCCTCCGAGCAATATTTAAAAGGGACATTTATTTGCGAGATAAATATATCTTGTCATATACATAATTTCCTCTGAATTTCAAATGTCTTTAAATAAAATATTTATGGAATTAATATATAAACGTATAATACAAACATTTTGTGAAAAGATTTTCTTTAATTACAGCTGATTTAAGGATGTTCGGGCATTACGTCTAAAATCATGAAAACTCTTTGAATCCAAATTAATTCTGTAGATTTCATCATAAAAAAAATTCTGTCAAAGTTTCAGGCTGTTTAGGAAGCTTGTTGTTGAGAAATTAAATAATAAAATCACACGTAGTCTAAGGGCAAATGAGGACAAATTATTATATCTCAGTGAAAAATGATGAAAAAAAATTAATTAACATAATCGGAAATGTCGATCTCTCTTCTTAAAAAAGAACTTCTATTTTGGGCGTCGCCTGTTACAATAACGCATGCGAATCGACAGAATCTAGGGTCGACGGACGGCATCGTCTAACAAGATGAGCGTCATTCTCAATTAGCTCGTCAGGTAATTTAGCCAAGTTTTTCTCAGAGTGGCTGTAGTCCTTATTAAAGTCCGATAATTAATTACGCGCTGCGCACGCAGACAAGTAAGAATAGCGGAGTCAGCATGCGCGGCATTCGCAAACAGAGATTCCCGGTAAGCGCGGGCGTGAATTAATATTTGATCAGCGATCTAATCGCGGAATTTTCCATTTGTATTGCGCGGATTTATTATTAAAATCCGAAAATTGTTTATGCACGCCAGCTAACAATGTTAACTCGCGTTTGTGCTTACTCGAGAGTTAGCGTACCGAGTGTGCATAAACCTTTGCCCTTTGTCTCGCTTGTGAACCAAAGTATCAACAATATGGAGCAAGACATATTAAATGCTATACGTATTATATTTTCATGAGCTCTTAATTTTTACCACGAAATATCTTAATAATCAGTCTTATAATTAATATAATTAATCAATTTTTATTTTCTAGAAATTAACGACAAAAAATACAAAGCATAATCTTTTTGTGAAAAATTTACAAATCAGCCGTAATTAAAGAAAATCCTACTGATTCCTGGGTAATGTTATCGCAAAACAATCGACTGCAAATTTGTCAAAGAATTTGTTAGAAAGAGGAATAACGATGTCAGATAAATGATGTCTGTTTTAATTACCATCGTGTTATTTCGAACTTCCTACCGCGATTATTACAGTCTGATGGAGCGTATCTTTCTGAATCCAGAGCAAAATAAGCCTTCCTGGCACAGGACAGCTTTTCCCACGCGAGTCACTCGCACGCAAACGATCGATACGCGTTGCGCCCGGCGCCAAAACATGCGTGTTTAGTGTGCCTCTCTAAGAGCACCTGCCAAATCGTGGTCGTTCCACTCTCATTCGTTTCTCGGCTCCATTTGCCAGCTAGGGTTGGGCTGGGTCAAGTGATCCGGCCACTTGAGACCGCGTCCGAGATGCCACGGCGCGGCGCCGACAGCTAGCTAGCTAGCGGGAATTGGACCAAAAATATTTCCCGAGCCCCGAGACGCTCGGTAAAAAGTGGCTCGCACGTTCGTCCCAATGCGACCAATTTAATCCACCGAAGTAATCCAGTTCGATACAAGTGGGAAACAATTACGCGTCACTCTACAAACTCGTCGTTCGAGTTAGAGAGACACCCTGCTCTTAAAAGTTGAATTGATTCAATTGATGTAAAAAGAAAGAAATTAGGTGTAAAATGTATGCGCGAGTAATATAGCTTACATAATGATATTTCGTAAAAAAAAAATATTATACTTACATGTAGAAAAAATAAAGTAAAAAATATAAATATAGAAATTAAATCAATACTACAAATCAATGAGAATCATATTTATATCATTCTTTCTAGTATATTACGATAAATGGTTATGAAGTTATGTGAGAGATAAGATACGATAAGAGTATGTCTATATCATTATTTCACCATTTCGATCGTTTTGTTGTCTCTCTCCAATAATCAGTACCTACCTATCTTTTAGTAGTCGAAAGAGGCAACATTAAAACTGAAGCCTTGACTGAAGCTATACAAAGGACTAACCCGATATTCGAATCATCAGATCGACAAACGATAACGCTCCGTTAGTGGACGCTAAGCCGAAGAACAAATGCTCAGCTTTGATGAGAAAAAGACGACTTAGGGGGCTCATCCTAAAGTGATGGCGGGGCTCGTCGTTTTTGCGAACTCCGAGGAAACCGATTTCCCGAACATTGCGCAAGCAGTCGCCTCCTTAGGCGCGATTTCCTGGAAAAGTAATTTCCCGTAGGAAATCCTCCCGACTCACCTCGAGTCGAATAACAGTGGCTGAAAGAATCTCCGCCAGTCTGGAAAGACCTCTTGGCCATCCTGTCTAAAGGAACCCGCCAGCAACTCTCGAGTAATACCGCTGAAAGGAGATTATCCACTTCGTGTATTTACCCCGAGACCCTTCCACTCCTTGTATTTACTGGAAAATTATCAACAATGCGGCGAGAATTTTGGAACGCTACCGGAACAGCAGCATCAACTCCGTCGAGGAAATTAAAAATTGCGATACGAATGCCGCAAAGTTTTCAACGAGAAATATTCTTTCCACTTAACTGCCGCAATATCATAGCTTCATAATTCATAACATCAAATGGTGTAGCATAATAAAAATATCGAATAATTAGCTTTACAATTTTAATAGCATAATAACAATGCCATATTAAAGATCTGATCTTGAACTAAAGAAGCAATAAAAAAGCAAGTATTATTCAGGTATTATAGTTCAAACGACGGTTAATTTAAAGCACTACAATCTCGTCGGATATAAGAGGAAAGAAAGGGTTCTATTGAATAGCGTCATGAGCATGAAAGAAAAACGCGCCTCGTGACTTTAGCGAGATAAATGCTCGATCATATTTCGAAAAGGAGAACTACTTCGACGTTATCGTTGCCATTATGAAGGTACTTCTACAAATTGGAAGTACCCCCGATATCGGGTCCTGTGACCATCGTCGATCGATACCGCCTCATTAATTAAAAGTCGTGAGAAGAGGAAGTGGGAGGTAGAACGTGGGGTTAGGTACCGCGTTACCTACTCGAACGTTTAATAAGCTTCGGGAATTCTGAAGGGAGATGCTAAAAAGGCGGCTACGAGGATGACGTCGTCGTCCTCTTTCCAGACGAGGACGAGAGAAGAAAGCCTGGTAGCCCTAATAAAATTAAGAGCAGCGCGAGAACTTCAGGAACGCCGCTCGACCCCAAACGGTATCCGGAGAATAAAATATTTTTATGCATGAAAAAGGTACGCGCGCGTTACAAGCAATCAGACGGTTGTCCCGTGCCGCACTGAGAGAAATGTTTTGTTGAAATTACAAAATTTTGTTAAGATGGCAAACTTTTGTAATTTCAACAAAACATTTCTCTCAGTGCGGAAGAGACTGCTAAATTTTACATGTTTATCTCACCAATAGTTCCTTCGAACGTTATTTTTTCTTTCATCGTGTCATATTGAATAATCTATGCAACATATAATAAATAAAAAGATTCATCTACGAATACTACTCTATGTTAAACAAATTTTCAAACTGTAATTTTGTTGTAATTGAAAATAAGTATGTGCACTTGATATATATATTCGATCCAAATCCGACGTAAAAACTCAAACTGGACTAGCATCTTTTCACTTTTTATATCTTCAATTAATAATTAAATTATATGCAACATATCATAAATAGAAAAGTTCATCTACAAATACTACTCTATTAACAAATTTTTAACCTGTAATTTTGTAATTGAAAATATAAGTATGTGCGCTTTATATATTTATTCGATCCAAATTCGACGTAAAAACTCAAACTGGACATCTTTTCACGAATATATATATCTAATTAAATTATATAAGTTATTGTATACTATAAGAGATACCTATATGACTTCTAGAAGATGCTCTCTATGTTAGCCTCTTTCATGATTCGGAGAATCTTAGCTTTTTCACAAGCGTGCCGTCAGTTACGCGTTTTGAATGAGGCAGCTTAACATTTCGTTCTCGCGTGGCGCGAAAAGCACGCAACAAGTAACTCAATCGACGACACTTCGGGAAAGTGTCAAAAGCTCGCGTGAGCTGAAAAATTTCAGCAGTGGCTTTTCCTGGCGCGTACGGCGAAAGAGATCGGTACGCGGCGCGACAACCGGAAATCGAGCGGGCGCCCGTGGTTATTCTATTTTGGCGTTCGCGCTTTAATTTCCCACGAGGAATCGCCTTTTAAAATTGCCCCCCGGAGCGGGTAACACGTGCCGCATATATTATGCGCGTGCGGCGCACTCGATGTAGCCGGCTAGATAAGCAATCGATGCCGCGGCACGATAAAACCACTCGCGAATCGCTGACGCTCGTATATTACCGTTGATTGCCGATAGAAAAGATGATAATAATGCACGCTGAAAGCGCAATAATTTATGTCAACGTATCCTGTACATAATTTTGATCCTTAACTGATCCAACGAAATGGAGTTTCGTTCATTATTGATGGAGTCCCGGCGGACAGCCTGATATAAATTATGAATGATAAAAAGAACACTTTGGAAGATAAGATATAATTTTCACGAACTAATATATGCAAAAGCTTTGCAAATGTAGGTATATTGAGCGTTTCATCATCTAAACTCACACACAGATTGGAAAATTTTAACATTTCTATGACATGAGAAATTTTAATTTTGGTAGGTTTTGATCCATAAAATTAAAGATTAACTGAAAAATCAAAGTTTGAAATTTTATACATTAATTTTACAGACAAAACTCCATCTTTGCCAAGGGTAAACATCGTCGGAAGCAAAATCGATAGCTTATATATCTCCGAATTTTCTAGAATTTTATCTTGCCATTGTATCTATGTATAGACGGCATATCTCGTAACTGTCAAGACCCCTTGTTGAATCAATAAGAAACGATGATTTGTGGGTTATTACTCTTCGTTGTTACAATAAACTTTATTTCAGCATTCGAGCTCGGAATCAAGAAATCGATGCTTAAAGCAACGCGTGTCTAACACGCGAAGATAATCCCATTATTCTTCTTCGCAATATAATTTTTATTCGAAGTCTGATTTAGATCAGCGAATTAAAATTTCATTTAAGAATACAGACACGTATTTGTATAAGTATTATGTGGCGATTATTATACCTACATAATTGTCAGTCAATTATTAGAACGTATCTATGGAATTAAAAAAAAATCTCCTAAAATATTTTTAATGCTAAAAATAATTTAAAACACCGTAATCGATCTTTCATACGTGATTCTTCTTCTCTCGAGCGCAGTCTATTTGTGAAAAATCGTTACTTTGACGTATCCAATGGTTCTTACCCCAAGACGAAATCACTACCATGTGTCTATAGGATGCACCTCAACCGGATGATTAATGCGCTGCTGTTCCATGTTACCGAACTTTACGTAGCAATTTATTCGCAGGAAGCTACTTCGCGTTAGTTGATCTCACGGCGAGAATCGAGATAGACGAAGTATCACGGCAGTGAATGCGAAAGTTCAATTGCCACGTACACGGCGTCGCGATGTATATAAAGTAGCTTGCACGCTATACATGGGGAAACGCAGTCGGAGAGACCCCCTCCGTTGGATCAAGGGAAAATAATGGCTCGTGGGCCGACTGATCCCTGGCCGTTACGGCGTACTTTATTCTCGTTTCCGTGACACGCTCGTCGACGAGTCGTACGTACGGTACGTAGGTACATAGATACACCTCGTAAACGACCCGCCGAACGCGCCCGGTCGTAGTGGAAGCGGGTTGGAAGTAAATTTCGCGCTGAATTAGCAATGACTCATTAATCGGACCGGGACGGATAAAGCCGCCGTAAGCCACCGCGCTGCGCGCTCTGCACGCTTTTGTGCGCAAATTTATTTTTCACGAAACTTCACTGTTTGTCAAATTGCACGATAAATGCGATCAAAAAACGGCCGCGCACCAAATCATTCGCGCGGAAATATAAATAACAGTTTGCGCTGCATTTGCGATTTGATTCCCATCGAATTTATATATATGTTTGCATGTGCGCGGCGCGGCGCGGCGCAGTGGTTATATTTTATCGAACGCGTATATTTAAATGATAAATGCGTACAACTGAAAAATTGAAAGCTATTAGCTTTCTGAAACATGAACGAAGCGTAACTCAATTCTTCTTTTATTACGCAAAAAATATTACATTACGACTTTGAATTCAGTCACTGTATAGTTTACCGATGCAAAATATTGATAAGTTAAGAAGCTGTGTACTTTGCAAAGTGAGAGAAACATCGACGAAACGCAAACACATCTCCGACGAACACCTCACCGAGATCAGCAGCCCCCGAGTACAGGCGATAATGCAGTCATGAAGGAGGGCGGGATTGCTCGATGAAAAATTAAGCGGCATGTATTAAAAAGGGTGTGGAAAGAGCTTTTCGGGGCCGCGGGAGAGCTTTTATCCCGGCCGTTGTAAGCCACCGTGGATTCGAGTGGCATCGCAGACTTCGACGAGGCTATAGGCGACATAAAGAAGGAAGTGAGCGGCAGGATGGGGCAATAATAATGGGAGGACAAACTTCCGCGCCGCGAAGAGAACTGGAGGAGGAGATGGGGAACCAGAAGTGGAGGCTCCACGAGACGCCGGCAAAAGGTATATAGGAGACGAGATCCCGAGGCACCGTGGGAACGAGATGGTAATGTCCGCGGGAGGATCCGAGGGCGCCAGATGCCAGAGAGAGAAAAGACAGGCATAATAAGGACACTCGTCGAACAGGAACAGGACAATGATTATGTATCCCGGCGGCCGCCGGGGCGCGCGGGAGGACCGCGTGTGCGCGCGCGCGCGCGTGTCCCACGTGTCTTTTTAACCCGTTTTATTCAACGCGAGCCCGAGCCCCGATGCTTCTCTACCTCGCAGACGCGCGGAACAATGTGGGATAAACAATGCGCGCTCAAGGGACCCGGCCGTCGCGGAATGATCTACGAACCCGTGGCGGACGTGAATTATGGGGCTTTGCCGGTGATCCTCGATTATAAGCTCGGTTAACCCGCGGCTCGCGAAATATCAAAATGTCTGAATATAGCGAATCACCCGTCATTGCGAAATTTTCACGAATATCCCGCGTGCAGACACGCGAATAAAACGGACATCGAGAGACGATCGTAAATATTTTAGTAACATATCGGATCGTATAAAGTGCCCCCTTTCCCACCCACCCACTCCCCCACCCTTGTAACGTCGCTCCTTGTCAATATGTCAATAATCCCGCTGTGCCCGTCATGTCGGATAACTTTTAAATATCGTTTTCATTTCAAAATGTCCGACGCAATTGCCGTTACCGATTCTAACAAATATTGCAACGGGCTGTTAACTCGACTGACGCGTTATTAAGAAAGGCTTTCGCGAGAGATGCAAGTAATAAGGACAGCGCGCCGCGCTGCAATTAAGTTTGATTGGGAAGAGGAGGGTGGCGGAGACTCACGGGAGGTAAGGTAACCGCGATTCGTTCGTCTCGACTTCCACTCGGTTCACCAGATATTTCCTATTACTGTCCGAGGTGCGAGAAGTTCCCGGGAATGGAAACGCAACTTGGCGTTCGGATAAACGTCAAGAAGTTTAATAAGCCCGTGCAGCACGGGAAGGTGAGGGATAGAGCGCCGAGCCCCGGCATCGTGACCTAAGAGGTTCGATCGCCGATGCGGTTGTTTACGATCGAACACGCGGAAGCAATTAACGATAGCCCCCGTGATTTGATTACGAAGTTCTGAGACCCGGGGGTCTCTGCCGGGTTCGCCGTCGATCCACGCGGCAAACTCCCGCGTTGCTAGCGCGAGGCCAAATGATTCAATTTCAGCGCGCCAGATCCGTCCGGACGTTAATTGAATGATCGAACTTTCCAACGCGTCCGACAGGAATCGAGCGGTGGCTCTTGCAAGCGACAGACCGAAAATAAAATTTCATCGTGTCATCTCGTCGATGGATGAACGTCTCTAACGTCCCTCTCTAACGTACGTCACCAAGATAATTTAGTAATTTACAAACGACGCAAAAATGACGGTACAATAAGATCGCAATGACACGACGGCGCAAAGGGTCGCGTAATTTATGAATTTTAATAGAAATGCTTAAAAGCCGCGTGGACTTTTTATTTTACACGCGAAAAAATGAGGGCACTTCCCGGGTTTGCCGATGAACGAATCTACATGCGCGCCTTTGTACGAACTTTTCTAAGGTGTACTTAGTATGTGCGCCAGAATGTACGATTTAAATGCGCTCTCATGCATTTTCTTTCACAGGGCTTTTCTTCTCGGCGCTATATTGTCTGCCTTTTACTTCAAGTAAACGAGCTGCCCACGAATAGAAATTAAGCGGGTCTCTTTGACAACCCCCTGCTCCGACAAAACGCGTCATAAACTCGCACAAAAATGTAAGACGTAATTTCCCCGTCGCCAAAATTCTTTAAAATTTATTGTTAGACTTAATATTTTTCTAAAAAGCCATTTAAAAATATGTTGCATATATGTATATAGTTATATGATTTTGATTCTACAATTTCCTAATAAGACTTTCCGCTAAATATATTACGCTCATTATGATAGTCGGATGCATTAATATGTCAAAGCTTTTGCATCCCGTTGCAACAGTTTCCGAGAATAACACCGCGCTTGCAAATCCCTCAGGCGTCACACGTCCCGCAAGCACCATCCCCCCACGAAACGTTAAGCTCTAATAAGAGAGAAGTGTATTTCGAGGCTGCGAATCGTGACAGCTATGTCGAAACGAGGGCCGCGGAAAGGCGGTCTGGAGAGAAATTCGCCCGGAGTTTCACGTGGCGAATCCAGTAAGACGAAATTTGCGCGCCAGACGTTCACGCAATACGCGCAAAACCCTGTGCGCCCAGAGTCATGAAGAAAAATTGCATCGACGATGCGTTCCGCGGGGATTTCATCTGGGCTACGAGTGAACTCGCGAGCTGTAATAATTCCATGTGCGCAAAGACGACTTTTTCGTTTTGATCCGACAGAAAAATATAAGCTTATTCGTATTACAAGAACGAGTTACTCTCTCTTAACTTTTCTGCGAGATATTAAAATTGATGTGTATTTGTGTTCACAACGAAAATTTGTTTCTTTTTAGCAACGTTATGAATTTTCAAATATTATTTGTTAAACAAGAATAGAATTGAAAATCAATCAATCGCCAAAAATGATTAAAACTTCTTAAAAACTTATATCTCTGTCAGCGCACTTAATTTAATGTTTTTCGATTACATATAGAAAATATTCCCGAGGCATTCTTTGTAAATAATTTAATTAGGTATATGAAATCAGCGTGTTTATTACGATTTTATAACTAGAATATTTACTACGGCACGCATTTTGTATCCTCTTTTAAGAATTTAATCATCACAGAAAAAGAGTGCTTGTGCCGTATTATATTTCATTAAAGAGCGTATGTTGATTAATCCGTTAGGAAAGCACAGCCACCATGCACGTAGGAGGAGAAAACTTATGATACTCTAGCATTCCGCAGTTCAACGAACTCGAATACCGGCGGGCAAGTAATGTCAAGAATGCGACGCAAAATTTCTTAGCGCACAAACACCGTACCGACAGTGCAACACCGTCTTCTTTTAATTAAGCGCGATTAAAGCAATCTAAATATATTTATATTTAAAGTAAAGTGATCTTATTCGCTTCTCTAGATAGCCAAATATTATTTAATTCTCATATTTTGTTTTTATTTTTTTTAATTTATAAAATGTATAAATATATATTTATATATCTATACAATTTTAGTCACTTTTACGCCTATATTTATAGTCATTACTTGTGTCTCGAGAACATCAAATGAGATCAAAATAAAATTTCGGATCTTGAGACGCGAACAGTTCAATAGTTTACGTTTCGATTAAGGATCAGCTGAAATTTCATTCAGCGGACATGAAATCTTATTTATAATATTTAATCCTAAATAATAAATATAAAAAAGCTGAACACAGACTTCAAATTCGATTAAAAGAACAAAAGAATTTGGGAAGAGGAAAAAAGGGAGAATATATAAAGTAGGTATCATATCTAAATATTAACAATTTTTCCCTACTATATTTTTTTTATAATTTATTTTCACTTCACGTAAATATATTTTTAAAAATATAAATACCTTATTTTGTTCTATGTGTGTCCACATGAAGATAGTTAATAAAATTTAAATAAATATTTTATATTTTAAAAACGTTAATATTTTATGTATTACTTCATTTTACTTCCATCTTTATTTCACTGTTTATCTATGAAATATACTTAAAAATTTAATTACTTATAATGTAAAAACCTTGGCCAAATAACATTATTAATATTAACCATATATTTTCACGATATTTTCTGAGTTGCGCTTCCTGAATCTTACGTGTATGTATAGAGAATGCGCTTGGCAAAAAAATGTAAACGATGATAACATAGTAATTTAATTTGAGAAAGTAATTTATCTTTTGTGGAAGATATATTATCATTTATCGCTTTTCGTTGAACTTACTCTATCTATGAAAAATATTTCCTATTTCCTCTTTTACTTTTGCTCGTGTATTTGTATAAATTTCACGCGACTGATGTATCAGATAATTATTTAGCCGTATTGTAATACAACATTGTACCAATTAATAATACGTATAATGAGCTCTTTACGAGCTCATTATCGTGCATTCTCTACACAATAAATCGACGGCTAATTTTACACATATTTCAGGATTAAATATACCAACATTAATCTGTCCTAGCTCATCCATTTGAAGACAATAAATCTATGAAATGTTACGTCTGTCTATAATACTCTTCACAGATCCATTATCTCAAGTTAAAAAATGCCTTCAACTTACCGATCCAATGCGCAGCAGCGGAGTTGTGATAGATTATCTGTAAAATACAAACATGTGCAAATTATATAGCAACGCTTCAAATAATTAACACTTCAAAAAGTAATTATCACACGGATATAACGTAATAATAAACAATCAATTCTCAGCAAGTAACCGATAAAGTAAAGTAAACCGAATAAGTAACATTTATTTCGCCAATTAATAATTAACAATTAAAATCTTTTTATTTTACTCGTCTCAATAAAGTAAAGTATAATATACATATATATAAGTATAATTTTACTTACCACTGGGTTTCTCCGCCGTTGCCCGTTGCCCGTTGCCTCCCAGACCTCCTCTCCTCCTCTCCTCCTCTCCTCCTCTCCTTTCACTCCTTTGATGCTTCTTCATGGTACTTGCACTCACTCGCGAGAATCAATCGCTATCGCGCGATACTTTGCACGGCACTTTCGACGCTGTCTGCACATTCGACATCGATCGCGGAAGACGACAATCGCGATCAATTTTGAACGATCGTAAGGAGTATATAATCGCGTTTACCGTTTTATAATATTCACCACGAACGCGCGTTTCGAGAAATAATAATGTTAATACGAAACGGCTCACGGCGGTGCCGACGCGTTCTAGTCTCGCGAACATGTAAACAAAGCAATTATGTACGCAAGGCCTGCCGGGCGTCTAAAAAAACAAGCGCTCAGTGCGGTACATCGGTTCGTCCCCGCTACCCGCTATACATGAAATATAAAAAATATAGTATATCAAATAATATACACGCTGAATATCCTTTTCCTTGTAACCGTAATTCACATTACTTTTCCTTCTTGCTCCGAAAGAACAGATCGCGCGAAATATCCTCTTCGATAAGTCGCCCCGACATGAAAAGCTAATTGCAAGAGTTTTATTTAACCGCGCAAGTAATTGTTAATGTAGAAAGAATCGCGTTTTTGATAAATAAAATTCACGCAGTATACCCAGCTCGAATCGTTATACGTCGCAAAAAAAGAGGTTACCCATAAACGTTATACACCGACACATCGCCTGCCGCCACACGAAATATCATCCTGCACAGCGTGAAATATCTCACACGGCATGAAATAAATGAGCGGCGAATACTCTGTTTTTCGCAAACGAGACGATAATTCGTAATTCCTATATTTCCTATCCTCTAGCCCTCTATCGTTTTGACTACCGCTCTGAAAGAAGAGTTCGCGCGAAATATCTGTCTCAAAAAATAACAATCGCCTTACGCGCTTACGTAAGAGCTAATCGGAAGAATTGGTCGACCGCGTGCTGATAATTGTTAATTGTAGAAAAGAATCCACGTTCCATGTGTCCCGCGGCAACTTGTTCACGCGTTCGTGTTGCGAGCGGTAATGCGATGTGCGGGTGCGGAGACTGCGGAGCGACATTGCCTACTCGGCACTGCTCGGCACTACTCGGCACTACTCGGCACTACTCGGATCCCGCCGTACGAGGCTATTTATGAAGAAGATACTTCGCGCGATCTATTCCTTACAATTCCTTCGAGTATTCTGTTCCTTGCTGTTGAAATTGATATCAATGAATTATTATCGCATATCATACATTTCATTTTCTAGACTCAGTACTCATTAGTATCGCCATATTACTGAGACAAAAAGCTGTTAACTTGAATAAGTGCATTCAACTAATTACTATTTTTTTAAATTGAAATACTTAAGTATTTATAAATCTGACATGACGTAATTTGATTTAAATACTTTATAAATATTTTAATTTAAAAAATGGTAATCAGTTGAATGTATTGTAATATAATTCATCAGTGTAAGAATTTTGCTCAAAGATTTTTTGAAATCTAAAAAGTTGTTTGCTACTTCTAATCCAGTAAATTTTATCATTTAATTGATGCGTGTATGTGTAATTAATAATAACAAATGTTTTAAGGGTCCATATCCCTCAGTAGGTCCAAAAAATAGGTGATGTTTTGTGAATTTTTTGTGGAGAAAGTAAACAAAATAAATTAATCAATATTTATGGATTATATTGATGATACTTTTAAATAGTTATACAAATTTTTTCAGCTTATTTAAATAATTAGGCGAAGCGGGATACTGGGCAACGGCGCGGAGTAGGTTGCTCCATGGCGGAAGTCCTCGAGGTCGTAAAATGTGTCTGAAACATCGAATCAATCGATTTTCCTGTTCAGTACAAGTGTCCCTATAGAGTAGACTAAAAAAAATTATTTTGAATAAAAATTCATAAAATGGCGGCAGTTAAAAGAAAAAAATTAATAGTGAAAATTAAATTTTTTCCTTTTAACTGCCGCTATTTTATGAATTTTTATTCAAAATAATTTTTTTTAGTCTACTCTATAGGGACACTTGTATTGAACAGGAAAATTGATTGATTCGATGTTTCAGACACATTTTACGACCTCCAGGACTTCCGCCATGGAGCAACCTACTCCGCGCCGTTGCCCAGTATCCCGCTTCGCCTAATTATTTAAATGGGCTGAAAAAATTTGTATAACTACTTAAAAGTATCATGAATATAATCCATAAATATTGATTAATTTATTTTGTTTACTTTCTCCATAAAAAATTCACAAAACATCACCTATTTTTTGGACCTACTGAGGGATATGGACCCTTAATACTGCACAAATTATATATCTCTCTTTAATAAAGATTTGAATAATTAGTTATTATAAACAAAATCTTTTAAAATCCAATGCTTAAAAAATTTAATTTACCTTCGTTTAAAAAGAAGGATTAAATATAATATTTGCGCATAACAATTAAAAATTATCAACTTATCAATATTAGTCAGAGTGCTGATAATAATAAGTACATAGTAGAATATACGCAAAAAAGCAAGATCAGCTGAGCAGTAAAAATCAATAACAGATTGATAAGATTACTATCTGTGCAGCGAATTATCTACATTCTACAATATCATTAGCTAAATTTTAGCTATAGAAATTATTAACACATCAACATAATAATAATTATTATTATATACACATATTGTTACATACATATGCTCCTCTATCAAAAATCAATTAGTGAACTACGAAGAACAGAATTCAACATGTACCTACCACGAAACCAACTTCATTTGAGTTTTTCATTGTCAGTGAAATCACAGTTTCAGACATATCAAAAATACCTAATATACATATATATTGACTCCATCTAATGGAATATATCAGCGTCCGAAGACTGATTTCAACCGAATTTCTCAGCACATGACTATAAATGTGGACCTTGCTACTCTTACATGACTCGCATTAAATCGCGTCGTCGAAAATTGTTGAAAATTAAGCATTTCAAAATTCTTTCTCCTAAAATCCAGTTTATTCCTGATAGACGATCGAAATCAATGACAAGCTTTATTTAGAGGGTGCACTCGATTTTTTCGGCGGATAAATCTCTTTCTTTTTCTCCCCTCCCCCATTCTCTTTCTCTCCTTGATGTACTTGGGCCTCGTCTTCCGGCAAAATGCAGTCGGATAAACTGCATCGGTGTCCGATCGCACGTGTCTCCCACGTCCGACCTCGACACTTTGTTCGCCGAGGCGGATTATTCTCGACGGTTCGAGCCGCTTCCCTTTCGGAGTGCGTTCGACCGTTTCGGACGACGAGCGCGCACGTGAAAGCCACCACAATTCCCTTCGATAAACAGCAAACGCGCACAAATGTCCATCCCCTCGCTCTCACCCATCCCTCGCGCGCGCGCGCGCGCGCGCCCGCCCGCCCTTAGTTTTCATCAATCTAAAGATACTCTCGGCGAAACGTTTGCGGCACTCGAGAGTGTGCTATCGCATCGCTATCGTTCGCCAGTGGGCAAGATAAAAGGGCAAACATGGAAAGAGTGAAGTGCCGGCGAATCAATCTTGTGTGCGCGTTTCACCGAATAAAATGCGAACTCTTCGTTAAAAGTGAATGCCTTATTACACAAATTTGAAGTAAAAAGTAATTGGATTCAACGTTCGAAGAATATCTATCATTGACTGCACATTTACCTCCGTCGATCTTTGCATGAAAATATAATAGAGTACGTGATAGAATTTTAAAAAAAATTTGAACGACGCGACAGATCGGTATCGCAGATTAAAATAAAAAATGTATATTCTGCACAGAAAAAAAAAGAAGTGTCAAATCAACACTTAACGAAGAAAATTAGTGTTAAACGAAGAATTATATAGTTGAACCAACGCAATATAATCTTATTTCAAGATTATATATTCTTGCGTATATACAAGCATATCGAGTGTTGATTTGACACTTCTTTTTTTTCTGTGTGTCATCCTAAGTAAAATGTTTTTGCATTTACCGTAGTCTATAATATACTACTGTCACTACAACTGCATATGCATATATGCATATAGTTGCACACACGTGTCAAAAATTCCAAAAATTCCAAGAACGTTTGCATAATACAAAATCTCCCGCAAATAGTCGTGGAAGTACCTACCACGGGAAAAGTCCAACGCATGCAGAAGACAGTACTCGCTGTACTCGGGCATTCGCGACGACGACGGTGGAGGAGTTAATTTCGCGAAAACGCATTAAACGCGCGGTGGCGACGAGGGACAGAAGGTAGCGAGACCAAGGACCAAGGAACGCAATAAAGGCACTCGACTGCGGACGAAATGGAATAAGGGGGACGAGGACAGGGACACGTACGACCGCGGCAAGAAACGCGCGGCGATATTATCCTTCGCTTCCGCGTGGTGCGGTTTCGCAGTTTGAGTGCCGCGCGCGCGAGAGAGGCGATCCTCTCTTTCTCTTTCTTTCTCTCTTTTTGCGTATATTACCCGCAAAAATTGTCACTGACCCGTCCTACCGGGATTTCGCGGTTCACTGCACCACGCCCGTGCAAAGCACTCGACCACGCGGTGCGTTCACCGATGCACGCGCGCGGCGTGCGAATACCCGATCCGATCGCGACGCCTGCAGTACGCGTTTACGCGTTCTCTCCGATCGGATCTCCCCGGCATTCGGTACTGCAACTTTAAAGACCGTAGCGGTACCGCAGACCGCTATTTCGACCCAAAATATTTCGCCCGCCGCGGAGAGATTAAAGTTTACTGGGACGTTTTCGTTTTGATCGTTTTGACATGCCTTTTGAGCGAAAAGCGAAAATTGCTCACCTCGGCTGATCCCTTTCAAAATGATACGAATATTTCTTTGAAATATTAATTTTTGTGGCTCTAAAATGCATAAGACATTTGTTTTTTGCTGGACATGTAATAATAGAACCTACGTACCTATGATGTTCTATTCTATATATGATATTCTAATTTTAATCTTAACTCTCCCCTTATTAATGACGTAAGTTTCTGAAAAGACTTCAGTCTAAAAATATCAAAGATCGATGATGTGATTTTCTCTTATGTTAATATATGCAGTTGTAATAATGCTAGCAAATATTTTTCTTAACAAAAATATTCTACAAGAATTTTCAGTCATATAAGGTAAACGTACCGATGCCTGGACACGTACCTATTTTTGGACACCTATATCATTTATGGTATAACGCGAATTAAAATCAAAGATAAAAATATTTTTTTTTGTATTTTTTGAAACTTTAGTTATAGTATTCAAACGTTTATTTCCATAAATTTATATTTTTTAAAAGGTTTCCAGACATAAACACGTGTCCAGGCATTAATACATAATCTATATTCTTAAGTGTCTCGGCATTGCAGCATTGGTACATTTACCTTAATCTTTCTAAAATAAATCAATTCAATTTTATATATTTTTTTATAAAATCGGAAAATTAACATTTCTCTCTACATTTCTTGCTATGGAAGCTCAGTTATGTATTGTATCGTCAGCTAAATGGCAAACGAGTAACAAGATAGCGGTCGCCCGTTGCTCGATTGCAAAGCCAGTGTCGTTACAGTCAATAAAAGAGAGAGAGGTCGTTACTCCAGGTCTCCCCCCGCATCTTTAAGACCGGCCACCGTATGCAATACACTCCAGAGAGTGTACCGCGTGTCTGTATTTAAGTACGCGTTGCAAACGATCTTCCTCTGGGGTATGCGCGAGAGAGACTCGAGAGTTCCCGCGGCAAAAAGAAGACGAGCTGGCCTTCTACGAGTTCCACGGCGGTGGGTGGAGGACACGGGGAGCGAGAGAAAGGTGAACGAGAGAGGAAGGAGGCGAGGGACCGGAGAAGGAAAGAAAGGGAGAAAAAAGGGAGAAAAGAAAATACCGAGAGCGGGGTATATGTTGTGGCTGTCTCTCTGTGCACGTGAGAGTGTGAACGTACATACACACGGTTAAATATACACGCACACGGACGCGTATCGGCACCGTGATACGTAATACGTGATATCAGAGAATCACCCAGTCCTGGGCCGGTTTGTGCCTCACCCGCCTCTATCTCACCCTCGCCTCCTACATCGCCCGTGAGCCCCCAGTACCCCTCTCGCGCGTTTCTTCCTTTCTTTCGCCCGTGTGCCCCACGGCACTTTGAACCTTTCCTACGCCACGCGATATCACGAGCCACGCCGCGCCGTGGCACACTAGCAATCGAGCGTGTATTACCTTTGGATCCCTGTACAGCTGTGCCCCTTTCCCCCCCCCCCCCTCCCAACCCCCGTGTTTCTCCGCTCTTCAGCCGCGTCGACTTAAGGCCCGTTCAGACCTAACGATTTCCGAAGGTTATCGTACAAGAGCGACCAGCACGTGACATGCAAAGATCTGATCTGCATTGTGTGATTTTGTCGCGATGCAATAATAATAATATGTTCCATCTCTGAATATACATGCGCTATACAAATTTTAGTTCAGTCAAACATTTTATCGCGAAAGATTTTTGCATACTGCAGTCGTTGATGAATAAGTCATAAAAGACACGCTAATTATAATTTAAAAAATATATGAAACAAAATATTTTTCTGCCGTGTGAGGCATTTGATCATCTGTCGGTTATGTATCAAAATACTCTGGTAATATGAAAAATGAAATACATTTAATCGAGATATTTGCGCATTTTTCGCAAACGGGGCGGATTTCATAACTTCATTTCAATAAAACACGAGATCCATCCAAGTGAAAAGGATTGAAAATCAAATATAATTCCGCATCGTTATAGCTCCGATATTGAATTCTGCAAGATAATTAAAACTGGCATTCAGTTACCCTTTATATGAAAGCCGCGTTCACTTAACGAGCGAAATTTCAAGAGGTAAATGCGGCGCGGCTTTTCTTATGTTATGGAAATTATCACACTGATCTCACAGCTCGACTTTCGCTTTCTGAAAAGATCTCTTTTTGAAAAAAAAAAAAAAAAAAAAAAAAAAAAAGGCTGGTTGTGGAACCTCGGAAGATCGTTTTGTCTAAATGGGCCTTTATCCGTTCTCGCACTCGCTCCTTCGCTCATTCGTTCACTTGTTCATTCTCGCTTGCGCTCGCTCCTCATCTTCGCTCGCTCTCAACCTCCTTTACTCGGTACTGCTCGGTACTCCCGCGCTACTACCTCGTCCAACTTTTCCGTCGCCTTAAGGGGCCACGGTACGCGGATACGCTCTTTGTGACACGCGAATCGAGGCGTGGCTGTTTAAGGCAGGCAAGCAAGCAAGCAGGCAGGCAGGCAGACGCGACTCCGTCGGCGGCGCGGCGTTTCCCCCTCGATCAGGAAATTGCGAACGTCGCGGCGCGCTTACCGTACCTTGATTTTTCGACAGCGACTTTCCCCTTTCCCGTCGGCTTCCGGCGTCTCTTTTACCTGCCTGGCCCACCCGTCGCGTTGAAGAAAGAGCAGGCAGATTTCAGTCGCCTCGAGGACGCTCCACGACGGCGCCAAGACGACGCAAAGAGACGACTGGATGAGATCTCGCGCGCCCGACTTCTTCTCTCGCTCGACAAACGCTACACATAACGGTGTGAAGAAACGAAACTCGAAAATTTAAGGGCGTGAAACACGCACCTCGAAGAAGGAAATGGCAACTCAATTCGCCCGGAAATAAAAGGCATCCTGAGTACAACGAAAATTACGGACTTTGTGGAATTTAATTAATGTAATTTTTATACATTGCGAAAGAACGCCAGATTACAAGTTTTTGTATATTTATGTCACATAAGTCATATACTGCAAGCAATAAGGCAACCGCAAAAGCGTTACACTTATTTCCTCGCTGTTACGTAACATATTCCGATTTCCGCAAGCTATTTCCGCTTTGCACGTGACGGTTCTCGCCGAACGCGCAGTCTGCCGCGGCAATTTTCAGACTTAAAGATTATAGGGAGGTTGCGTGATGATGTCTGCAGAATGGCGGGATGTACCCTTCGCAAACAATCGATTCCACGCAAGTAAACTTGACACAGAGGATCAGGGTCAACCCCTTGTCTATTTGCAGCTAACTACTAAGTAATCGAATCTTGTAATATATTGCCGTAGACTTAGACCATTAGGTACACAGCGATATGCATATTTATGCATATTTACGCAAGCCCATGCAAGATTCATGAAGCTTGCAAAATGTAATATTCGACTGGGAGCATACGCGGTTAGATTTCTCATCCGCAAAGTTTTAAGAATTGCAAAACGAGCGCGGTTTTCTACACCTTATAAAAGACAGATTGCATTAATAAAAAAAACCGTATATATAACTCGATATACATTTTCTTAAGTACAATCTATAATTGAATGTGCAATTTCGAAAAGGGCACATCTCGCATTTTATGGCTTATAGGTTCTTTCACTGATATGCATGTACTCTAATTAGGTACGTCTACACATCTATTTTCATATTCTATTGTGATTTGATCCTAAAATGCAAATTGTAAAGTTTTGTATAACTGGGTACAATAGTTTAAAATTAAATCGGTTTTTCTTTTCATTCCTGAAAAATTTTAATTTTCAGATATGTGCCCTTTTCGAAATTGCACATTCAATTAGAAAAAGAATTGTATGCCTTTGTTTTTTTATAAATCAGACAAATTGTAATCTCTTTCTAATTCCTACATGTCCTGAGAACTTTTCTAATATTATTGTTGACTCATTTATGATATTAAAAGCAAGAATTTGTAATATCCCAAGAAATTCAATAAGAGACGCCGTTTTCGCAGGGCTTAAATACCCAGAAAATTAATGGGAATAGAGAGCGACGTTCCAGCGTCACGCGTCAGACGTCTATTAAAACGTGGTCTTTTATCGATTAAGCGGATTTATAATCAATTAAGGTCGGGAATCGAGTCCGGCTATCGATTATTGTTATTATTATTGTGGTCCTTCGCCGCGCACTCAGCCATCACTCAGCCGCGTTTAAAACCAATCAAGACCATCGGCCGTAGTTATTAAGCGTGTCGATTAAACGCCAACGTGCAACTTAGAGACGATGATTTTATCGTTACGATGCGATACAGGCGATAAACGTTACGGCAATTTTCCAAGCGCTGGAATAAGGACGATCGTTATCTGACTGATAAACAGTTTTTTACACGAATCGCGTCCCAAGGAGACGTATTATTACACGATACAACACGGGCTTCAATCTATTATTATGAAATCGCTAAATTATACAGATTAAAGTCTCGGACGTAGGCTAGAAGCTTGAATCGAGGCACAGAGCCGGTAACCGCGGGCGGGAAATAACTCTTTTAACGCGCGCGTGCACCGAAAGAGTGCCGGTCGATTAGGCGCAGATTATTTCCTATTATTTGCATCTCAAGTCCGACAAGTACTGCTTACGCACGTTCAAGCTCAGCGGATTGCATTATCGCGATTGCAGACACGAACTGCACGGCACCCGTGGCCGCTGCACATGCACGCGGCATTCCCGTGATTAGCCGACGAGCAGGGCAGACTAATTACCGAAATATCGGGTGCAACACGCGAGTATTACATCGTACGTCAACATTAATGTGTAATAATGGCCAGGGCATCGTTGCGCAAGCTCCGGCACACGTGCGTGTAATGCATGTAAACGGGTGGTGGAGGACGATCGAGCGCGGTGACGCGAAGGGAGAGAGAAATAGAGAAGACAAAGTGACGGATGATTACGTGTCAAAACGCGACATAACGTTTCGCGTCGGGGAGAGCGGATCGCGGCTGACATGATTGCGACCCGCACCCGCGTACCTATAGAGCTACACGATCAGCTGCGAGACCCGGTATATCTTCGCAGCCCCCGCTGATAAACGAGCCTGTTGCAAATTACTTTATCGCGACTGCACTTTCAGCGGGTCTCCCTCTAGTCCCTCCGCACCGCCCGGCCTCGATAAACGCCCTCGGCGAGATGCATTATTCAGAAGACGCTATTCGGCTAAATTGTGTGCCGACTAACCGGCGAAAATGCCTAACGACGTGATTGACAAATAATCGGATTATTTACAATTACGTAAATCGCGTTTCTATGTGCCAGTGTGCGTCATGGGAAATTGCGATCAATATTTCCTAACCGCTTATAAAAATGAACAGAAACAAATATCATGCGAGTTCAATATCGGTGTGTATAGAGCTATACACAACTGCTTTTCGAAATGTGGTATTTACCCCGGCGAACAGGGTGCTCGCAAAACGAATGTGAATCCCGAAGCGATTCGTCATTCTCTCGTTGAACCATATTCGCGATCGATCCGCCAGAGGCGATCGGCATACGCCACAGGCATATTTCTACCAATGTAGATTAACTTTAATCTCGATTTAACTTACCTGTTGTCTTCTTTTAGTTCTAAGAATTAGAAAGTTAAGTTAAACCGAGATTAAAGTTAATCTACATTGGTATATCTACAATAAATGAACCACAGCCGGATGTCGACGATTAGGCGGGCATCGGGCATCGTAGCGCATGATTTTCTTGGCGATTTTCTTGACAGCGCGCGGCACGAACTCTATCGATCTTAACACCGAGGTCAACTATCGGCCGGTGCCGTCTCGAGATATAATGGGTGGCGAGTGCAAACAAAAGCGTCCACGCGCCGCACCGCACCGCGCCGCGCCGCGCCGCCCGCCTGTCCGACGGCAATCAATTACGGAATTGCTGGAGTCAGGCGGTTTTGACTGGGCCGTGCGGGCAATTTATCAGATTAATCGCGGAGGAAGTGATTCCCGGCGGATGATGGGACCAACGCGGCGAGCGAGCGGGCTCCATATGTCAGGAAGTGACCAGGTGTCGGCGTCCAGACCGACCGGCCTGGAAAGCGAAACGCGACGGCCGGGAGCAACGTGTGTAGCGCACCAGTGAAGGTGAAGGGGGTGAGTGGGTTGGCACACCCACGCGGGACACGCGATATCGAAACCAGCTGTCGATCCCGAGTATCGTGTCGTTGCGCCGCGTCCGCGTCCGCGCCGCGCTGTCCGGTACGCGTACGGCGTCCCGTCCGGTTGTATTCCCAGGGAGAATGCAGACGAGCGCGTTCAAAGGCGATATATCGTCGCGAGACCGTCGCCCTCGCCACCGCAATTTCGCCCGCGCCGCGGCCGGTATATACGCAATTTGCGCGGGTGTTATCTCGCGGCGGCGCGGCGACGACACAACGGAGGAATACGATAACGCTCGGTGGCGCTTTGAAGTATGAAAAGTGCGATAGCACTGCGTTAACGCGACGTCGGAAAGTTATATCTATTGTCGCGTTATGAAATACGTTCCCGATAAAATGGATGTACTCTTACTGATATCGCGAATACGATAACGATATGGAACGAGATAGAAATACGAGAGATTACACATCTACACGGAGAAAATTTTATATTAAGTTTTACTATGGTGCCGCACCAACTGCGGACCATCAAGGAGCACAAGTTTAAATGCTATACATTACAATGCCATAGCATTTAATGCTATAACCATAGCAATTTTACTATGAGACTATAGCATTTAAACTTGTGCTCCTTGATGGTCCGCAGTTGGTGCGGCACCATAGTAAAACTTAATATAAAATTTTTAATGCTATAATTATAGCGTTAAATGCTATGGCTATAGCAATTTTACTATAAGACTGTAGCATTTAAACTTGTGCTCCTTGATGGTCCGCAGTTGGTTCGGTACCATAGTAAAACTTAATATAAAATTTTCTCCGTGTGTAGTATGTAATATCCCATATATTGAAAATTTAACGACTTTAATTACATGATATCTAATCGCGCAATTATATTATAACGCCTAATTACGACCAGCAATTACGTGATATGTTTTACGCGCATTTAGTTATGCTCCAATTTCAGCGAGAGACGCGCAAATACGCGCAAATGCGCGTGATTGATTAACAAGAACGGCAATGTATTTTTCATCGCCGATCCCGCTAATGACTCGCACATAGAAACGCGAGATTCCGCGGCATGCAAAATGCGATAGGGAGAAGGAGAACAACGGGGAGTTCGGCGCAAAACTATACGCGTTCCAAGCACGTCGAAGTGCGTATAGCGTATACGTACGTGAGCGCAGCGGGTAGATTGAAACTCAATTATTGGTCGTGTTAACGGGCTTGGCACCGCATCATCCATTATTTTCGGATTTTGCCCGTGCGGCTAGGCACATAAATTACGCGCCGGAGTTCATCATCAAATATACATATATTATCGCGCCGCGTATTCCGCCGGCACAACGTCATTCTTCAGTATATATAAAATCTATAGTAATCCCCCTGGCCCCTGCTGTCCCAGAACTGCGACCATCCGGACACGATAGCCGACGTTAAACGCTCGAGGTTTCAATTTTAGCACTGTCGCGTATTGCAGAGCACGATTGTTGATGGCGGATCTAACAGTAATTACCTCATCTTTGTATAATACGATTTTTTGCAGTTTTAGCTATTCTTTTTTTTTTTTTTACTTTTATGCCTTCCTAATTTTTGTATTCTAAGAAGAAACCTTCTTTTAATCTAATACTGATCACGATTTTTGATCGACCTTATCGCTTTTCGTGCGTTAATTGTGACAATATAAATTCCACGACGTTGAAAATGGCATTGGTGAAAATGTTTGAGATCGTTTACTTACCTTTTGCGCTTTGCAGGCGGCGGCCAACGGCAGAACGTCGTGAGGATGCGCGGCATGACGATCGCGAAGACACAGGGCGCATATCGCGATTTTGCAAAGGGCGCAGTAGAGGGTCACCGCTTCGCCATTGTGATCGTTGCAGATCGGCGTGCCTTCGGGCCGAGATCCCTTGCTCCCGCTTGATTGCCAGCTGCCTCTCGGTGGTCCCAGGTTGTGGGCCGCCAATGGGCCCCTGTTCGGATGGCAAGACTCCCTACAGGCGTCGCAGTATAAAACCTGAAAGAAGAATCGTCGAGTTTCGAATTTGCGAAATATTACAATATTAAAATACTATATAAAGAAAGCGCGCTTATATGTTCACTTTCAACATACGGATTTCATAATATCTAACTAGATGTCTATAGAAGAAAATTGTCGCTGTAAAAAATATCGAGATGAAGTTTCTGTAGCGTTCGCAATGTTTTCCCTTTGTTTTTCTTTTATCGCATTTTTATTAAATAATAAATACGCAAAGATAAATGCGCCGATAAAATTTTCTCATAGTTACGTCAAGCATCAAATACATTCTATCTTTGCCGAAGTTATACTAACGTAAGTGTAGACTGAACTTGCCAATATAATCATTAATTTCAAGAATCATTATTTTCCTTCTGGAAGCAATTTTTGCGATATTGTTCAGCGCCATCGAATATTCCTCGTTCGCTCGGTATTTCCTTCTCGGAAATAATATCATTTCGATTATCGATAGCCGAGGTATTGCTGCGTCGCGCGGAAATGTTGCCGGCAACGAATGAAATTGCAGGCGCCATCGATTCTCTCTCTCTCTTTTTTTTTTCCGCGCAACGAGGAGCGACCGGCGCGACGTGGACGCGAGTGTAAAATCACAGAAAAAATATCCGCCACTTGTCTCGCAACGCGGTGTACCGGAGGGACCGCCACGAGAGGGCCGAAAATGAAATTTAACACTTCGGAGGAAAGCGAGCAAGAGAGGTGGAGGCGAGACGAGGGTGTGCGCGATTGGCGTACAACGTTGTCGCGCAACGAGATATTTCATGCGACGCGGCACTCCGAAGTGCGGTAACTCGATCTTTTCAAACAGAACGCCGAACAATATAAAATCGCTCTCTTTGTGAGAGTATGAATGCAACGTGGCGACGATTTGCGCGAATATATCGTGTGCAAACATGTTGCGCGAGCAGGAACTGGACAATTGTCCAGAAAATATCGTTCCTCAAAACTAAGAACATTTATTCAAAATTATATTTACAGTAAAAAAAAAATATTCAAATTTTTATGCTTTATAAAAAACAGAAAAGGTTATCATGACGATAAATTTTGAAAGATATATTTAAATGTGATTTAGATCATATTTAAGGGTAAATAGTACAGTTGTTGGCCATTCTACAATGATTGGCCACATCTTAAAAAATTAAAGATTATAAAGAAATACTATTAAGTAGATATTAATTGTATCTGAAGCGGAAAAGTGTATTAAATATTTTTGTATTTATAATGAAAAACATTTTAATAGTATTTTAATAGTATTTCTTTATAATCTTTAATTTTCTAATGTGGCCAATCATTGTAAAGTAACCAACAACTGTACTGTTCACCCCTATTGCACGCGCGCATATATTTTACGCTAGACAAATCGGAGCGGTGTATTCGAAATAACGTTGCATTTTATTGCATTCTATCCAGGGGGCTAAACAAATAAGATAGAAATACCTCTTCTCATAAACAACCGTGATGTTTGACACATCTGTTCGACGGGAAATTAACAGAGAACATCTGTGTCAGTTGCGGGAATTAAATGAACAAATTTGTTGTGCCTCTCGTATCTACAGGATTTGTCCTTCGTACTTGATTTCGACCAGCGAAATTTCTGTCTTTCAGACACGACACGCCCACGATGCTCGATATTAATGTCGATAAAGATATAGACGGCGGCTCTTGTAGCCGAGAGCGGCTCTAGTGCGCTTATAACGCGAAGAGAAAAGTTATGAAGTGGACTTCGAGGAAGAACGAGGGGGAGTTAACGAGCCTCTGGATGAGGAAAGCACACAAGAGAAATAAACACGGCTGATGCCGCGGTCGTTAAGAATGGTAGCCTTGGGAACTTTGTCGATCTTACGGCGCGGCGCGGCAAAAGTTTTCATAGAGAACGATCGAATCAAAGCATCGGGATAGAAATATCGTGGAAGGAAAAGACGACAAGGAGACGGATTAGGCATTATCGGCGAAAATAACGTCGCGCTCCTCGGCAAAAGCAGCACGTTCTATATCGAACGATCGCGACGAAATGGAGTAGGTACGCTAGATAAACACGATAATTGTAGGAAACGCTGACTTTCGGTCCATCCTTTTGATCATCGTACATTTATCTTCTTGTGTTCGGGATTTTAATTAAAAATACCAATTTTCAAAGTTCTGACTATTTTGGGACTTATTCAGACCGGATGATTTTTGCGAATATATTTTTAAGCAAAGCTGATGAGTGTCTCAGAGACTTTTTTTCTTTCCTTCTCTGGCTGAAGAGGGAAGAACTTTCTACAAAGCCAAAAGCGGAAAGATGAAAATAATGAAAAGCTCGCACGGATATTACACTACGTGATCTTCTGTTTGGCTTCTCTTACGGGGTACAGATATTCCTATACACGTGCACATTCGTGGAACTGCAAGTAGAGAAAACTCGTGGAAACACGAAGACGAGAAACCGGAGAAACAAAAAAAAGGGGGGATTGACGAGCAGGAGATGAAATTATCGTGTCTCCTTCATAAATCGATCATATCAAATTACGCATTTACATGAAGCAGACTATTTAGTTACTACGAACTCCTTTTTAATTTAGCTATCGTAAAACTTTGACGAGTTGCTTAACTTTGAAGTTTTATAGCAGGACGTTTTATCTCGCGTTTTATAGCTTGCTTTACGGAAACATTTAACTCTTTAGCTCTGCAACGTAGAAAACATCTTCCTAAAAAATTTACACAAAAATTAAATAGGAATAATCCATAATTATGACGTACTGTCGAAATTTACGGCTTTCTCGTTCAAAATAAAATAATGTCATAACGAACGAGCAGCTCTAATAGAATTTTTTTAAAACATTATTTTGCTATTCCTGCAAAGTTCTCGATTCCGATTAAACGTATGTACACGCGACGACGTTGGCAAACGAAGGATTAGATCAATATTAACGTGCCAACAATTCTAATTACTCTTCCGTCCTAATTCGAATGACTATTTAATTAGACATTCTCTTAGTCTTATACATCCTGCCGCTACTTTCGCATTAAAAACTCTCATTTCATTTATCAACCCCGATTACATATCAGGCATCGTGCTAACCTCGCACTGCTCGCACGCGACGGTCGCGTCGCGCGGCTCCCCCTCGCACATCTGGCACTGCAGCCGCGAGTTCCGCGACTCCAGATACTTGTCGACGATGTGCTGCATCGCGCGGTACTTGGGGAGATTGTGGGCGCCGCCCTCGTCGAAGTAGACGGTCTTCTGGCAGACCGGGCACGAGAGGCAGAGGGTACCGCCGGACGGCGGGAAACCGCCGTTCCCCGGTGTACCGACGTAGCTGCCTGGCCGCGAGCTGGTGGACGTGCTGCTGCAGACCACGCCGGAGTCGGTCTCCGACAGGATCGACAGCTTGTCGGCCTCCTGATCGGAGCCGGGCGCGTTGGCGGAGTCGGTGGTCGACTCCGGCGGTGAGTCCGGCGGCGCCTGCAGATTTACCGCGCAGGCCAGGCAGAGCGCGTGCCAGCAGGGCAGCAGCACCGGCTCCACGAACAGCTCCTTGCAGCTGGGGCACCGTAGCTCGTCCTCCATCGCGGATGCACCGGCGGTACGTCGTCTGATGGCGATCGTCCTGGAGTCCGTGGGGAAAATTCCTCGTGGATCTTCTCGAGCCGCGGGCAGCTCGCGCGGATCGCCTCGTTCGCCTCTGCGGGATTCCCCTTCCTCAGGATGGCGAACGACGCGACGTGTGGCGATGCGGCGCCGACGAAGGTCTCCGTTGATCTCCTCTCGACCGATCGCCGCTTCGCGTTAGAAGTTAGAACACCGCGTGGAAACGATAGGAGTAACTCAAGAGATCCGTCGCTGCACTTTCCTGCCTCGACTGCTCCGATTCGCCGCGAGGAATGGCACTCGAGGGTTTCTTCGCGGAATGGTCTAGGTATCGGAAAACGTTACTCATAAACTGCAACTCTTCCGGAGACGAAGGTCGAGCGTTTTCTATAGGCAAACCCCGAGGCAAACCCAATAACCGGACGGTCCTATATAGATCCTCTTTAAAAGCGGCTGTGTTACGGAAACCTAAATCGCCGGGCCTTTGCCTCCAATTGACGTGGAACGAATGGGGAAAGACTGCGAAGCACAGCGTGGTACACCGAGGAAAAACCTGCCGGATGTAATCGATCTCGATTCAGAGATCGCACACGCTTCCTCGTTTCATAATTAGTGCCACAAGCGGATCCACGGAATCTCACAATCGCGCGCGGGACACGCGCGACGCGATTCGACACGTCTCGATCGCGCCGAAGAAAAATCCCTCGCTTCGCTCACCGGCGCTCTCGTTGACGATGCATCGCGTTTCGAGGCGGTATGCGCTTCGCGTGATGCGACGAGCGGAACGTTAAACTCTTTCTTTTTCAGCGAGAACGTGTCACCTGTCGACCGCGCGCATCGCGGGCTTTTCGCATTTTGTGATTTTCGAAGCGAGCGCGCCGTTTTTCGTTCCTTTCTCGTCGCGCGCGTTTTCTCACGTGCGACGATCACGAAAATCACTGACAAATCGATCGCCGGCCCAGATCACAGTATGCACATTGATATCTGACGGTTTTTTTTTGCACACGCGACCGCGACGCGCGCGTCTTGGCTCTCGAGATCGTGAGCGCCGAGGAGCACGCTTGGCAGAAACCCACACGCAGCCTGCAAGCCGTCACCGGGTTGACTGACTCCCGGCACAGAGTCAAAGAACCGTCGCGCACCACGGCCACGCACACTCAGGAGCGTGATCGCACCGGGGGAACGAGAGGTCCCGCACGATGGCCAGAGGTTCCCAAACTTGTTTCAGTCTCTCTCGCTCCACGCTCCACGCTCCACCCTTTCCGTATCTTAAAAACCGTTCAACAGACCTCCGTTCGTTTTACATAAATTAAAATTGAAGACTTCGGGAGACTGAATCCACGGCGACTTGGCGAAAAAAGCCAAATGAGAAATAGATGCTCGAAGAAACGATGCACGATTCCTTCGAACAGTGTAACTCGTTTGTAAAAAGGGAGAGATATTTCTCAGACTTATTTTGTACTTTATAAATGTACTCTTAGCGTTTACGATCAATTATAGTATAACCAATTATAGTTATCGATTATTGGCGGAATATCGGAGCATTTTTCAACAGAAAAAAAATTAGATTTTATTATATATAATTTATATATATTAGATTATATATGTATAATTATATGTATATAAATATTTAGATTTATACTATATGTATGTACCTATATATAAATTTTTTCTGAATATAGTTGTAAATAATAAAACCTGCAGTTTTCTAGCAGGTGTCTTGAAACACAGTATATTTTCTAAACGGTTTCCATTTCGCTTTCATCCCCAACGAGACTCCGTTTCTTTCAAACGCAAGTCTTATTTTCGCACAACTATATTATTGTGAAATTACTCGCCATATGGAACCGGTTTCACGCTCTGAGCACATATTTCAGGGACGCGCCTACATGAGGCACATATATCGAGGCCATTCGAGCACGCAGGCACCGTCTAAAATAAATTTACAAATGCTCGGAACCATTTGCTAATTATATCTACAATCGATACCGTAATATATTTTATATTCGTAATTATTTTATATACGTATACTTGCTTTCATGGGAGGGAAAGTTGCGCGATTGTACTTCTTATCGATCTTTATCTCAAAGTACCTTCAAAGTATTTCAATATCTATAATTACGAAAAGTTTAGATTGCGAATAACCGTTATACAAGGGAAACCGTCGTTTCCTTCGGCAGGAGGAAGAAAACGATTATTTGAATAAAAGTTAAGACATCGCCTCGCTTCAACGAAGAACGTTGCCGTTGAAATCGTCTTAACAAGGACGAAGCACTTGCGGTACGTGTCCGCGATAAGTTCTTGCAGGCCGCGAGTAACTTCGCGACAATACCGTCTCTCGACCACTCGACAGTCTCGCGACAGGAGTATCTCGCTCCGACGCGACGTACGAGATAATAAAACGAAAAGACAGAGCCAGGCTCTCTCCGCTCGCCGCGGCGAGAGATGCGTGAGAGAATTCCGGTTCCCCGGGGGCAAGGGGGAGGAAGGGGGAGGGGGGGAGGAGAGGAACGGGACAATGGGCAGAGGGTTGGAAAGGGCAGGGATCCTAGATTCGATATAATACCGCAGCCAGGTGCGACACGATCGCGCTGCAATGCACATGCGGCACAGCCGGCCGAAACTTTTCTCTTTCTTAATCAAACTGTCGGATTCGCGCTCGTTCGCGCGGGTGAACGACCCCGGATTGGGGGGGGTGGGGGGGGGAGAAGACAAACTTCCGTGAAATTCTGCCGTAATTCTATACGTAAGCTTCGCTCGCGTAATGCACCCCCTCACCCCTTTCTCCCCCTCCCATGACGGGCCCATCCGCGAGAGAACGGGGGATAACGAAACTTACCGCTAATATCGCGGAACCGCACCGCATGCACGGATCACCGCGGCATCGAAATTGTTTACCGGGCACCGTGCCAGCGCTATTAAGCGATCGTTTATTTATATCTCCGCTCGACCACGCGCGGGCGTGCCTGCCTTGAAAATAATTCTACTCCGATACTACGAGCGTACGAGATTATGGATGGCGAGATTAAGGGCGTTGCTTAGAAAGCGCGAGCGCACGAGAGTTGCATTTAGAACGATGAAATATTAATGCGCGCGATACAAATAACGGCCAGCTTTGTTGAACAAGGCTCGTTCTCTCTCTCTCTCTTTCCTGTCGCGCGTGTTCGGTCTGCAGATCATTTCTAGATAACTCGTGGTATCGATTTTTCCTTAATGAAACTATTTGGCCGTTAGTAACTCTCGAGGCGATCGAAGCCGAAGGACCTTTTTTTTTAGCGAATCGAGCCGTTTCGCCGTGGCGAAACGTTACGGACGCACGTGTGTGACTTTAAATACGAACTATAGTGCAGGCGACGGGGAAATTTTTTCTGCGCGTATACTCCTTTCGCGGTTAAGCATAATGCGCGTCCCACGTTATCTCCCGCGGAGATATTACCCCGTTTCCTTCGGCATATGATAAATTGGATTACGTCCGCTGCGTAACTGCCAATTACTCTTCGACCATTCGACCGTCCGACTTCGTACGCGTTCATACATCCTCGTACAACGAGGAACCGAGAAACGTGGACACGGTCATTTATCACCGCGAGAAACCTCGGCGAAACAATATCTACCGTGTCGTCCGCGTCGTCGTCGTCGTCTTTCGTTTCTTTCTCGATACCACGTGTAACAACAAGCCGTATGTTACGAGGTCAAGTCAAGCTGAACTTCGCGGTCCATGCGCCATTAAAAAGACATTATTGACTTGTTAGTAAGAAGTACAGAATACTTCTTGATCGCGATCTTGAGTGGATACTGCATGAAAATAGTTCGACTTGCGGTGATCCAGGTTTTTTTTTACTAGAAATGTTATTTGAGGGCTTATTTTCAAATAGTTTCCAGAGATATATTCATTAATATAATTATATATATATTGATATTTATAAATATTAATATAATGTGAAACATAATATGAGGAAATTTTGTATAATCCTAATAAAATATATATGTAAGCGTAATAGGCGAAAGATATGTGAATTATGTGAAGAAGACTCAAGAAAAAAGATATCATTAGAAAGAACAGAAAATAGAGAAGAAACGATGTTAAGGTTGTATCATACCGGAAAATAAAGGTTTCTAGGTTACAAAATTATATATTATTTGATATAAATAATATAATTATAAATGTATTAATTAATATGAAATTAATAATTATACAAATGTTAATAATTAATGTATATTAATCTACATACAATTTTATTATACTTATCAAACTCTTTAATTTATTTATCACCTAACACACTTATTTCAAATACTGCAATTTAGAAATAAGAATTTTTCAAGTATATGTTATATTATAGAAAATGTAAAATTGCAGCACGGAGAGAAGCTCCTTACTTACTCCTTACTTACTCCTTACTTTATAACACAAATATAATTTCAAAAATATAATTTTTCAAGAATTTCAAGAACTTCAAAATATAATTTCGTTAATATAGATACCTATATATATCTATATATATCAGAGAATGCGACGGGGACGTGTGTGCACAAGAGGAAAATGCCGTCGATGACGCACGAAAGCGCTATTAGCGCGTTAATTAATTTTCACGGGGCCGCGTAAGCGCGATGTTTGCTGAAGGAAACGACGCGGACACGGTCATTTGTCACCTGGGGAAAAAAGCCGTTTCGAAACTGTGACGGCCTCGATCACTCGCGCCGGTACGCGATATTTCTAATGCCCGTGTTCTCGTCTCTATTTAGCGCCGCGCGTTGCTATTTGACGGCAAATAACTCACGCGCGACTATTGCCTTCTATCTTACAATTAGACGCCTATTTTGGGATTTCAACATCGCGATATGAAATTATCGAACTTAAAATAGCAAACGTTAACGGCCAGTCGACCGCGAGTATTATGGGTTTCACCTGAAATATCTAATTGACTCTCTTTATTTATCGCGAGGAGCCAATTTGAAAGCTACGGGTCGTTTACGTGCGATTGAATTAATGCCTTCGACAATCTACGGTTGCTTTATCTTTATCGCGGCGAGAATAACTTAATACACGGGGAAAAAAGTCTGATTCTATAAATTGGACATCTGGTGTAGATGCAACCAAAAAGGTACATACAGAGTATTTATAATGAGGTCTATTAAATATTCTAGCTAAAATATCAAAAATACACTGAGAAAAATAAAACTGTTGGATTCAATAGCATCTGGATCAACGAAAAATTTCATTGATTCAACTACAACGCTCTTAATACTAATTACATGGGAGTGTAATCCAAGAACTACATATTTGTTTCAAACAACGAACATTCCAATAGCAAATATTATTGCAATAAATATATCTTTCGTTGGCACCTCGCAATGAGACATTTCGTTGATCCAACAAATGTCTCATTGCGGGGTTCCAACGAAAGATATATCTACTTATTGCAATAATATTTGCTATTGCAATGTCATTGCGTTGTTTGAAATAAATATGTAGTTCTTGGATTACACTCCCATGTAATTAGTATTAAGAGCGTTGTAGTTGAATCAATGAAATTTTTCGTTGATCCAGATGCTATTGAATCAACAGTTTCATTTTTCTCAGTGAGTAGTAAAATATAAAAAAAGGTACATATAATATTTATAATGAGGTCTATTAAATATTCTAGCTAAAATATCAAAATAGTGTAAAATATCAAAATCAAAACCAGAAATTCAATCACAATAATCAAAAATTCTGTTATGGTATGACCCAGAATGCATTTTTGTATACGTTTTGTTGATACAACTAAAACATTTTTCTCAGGTGTAATATTATTATAATTAGAATTATTATTTTGATGGTATTTTGTGCGGTTGCGACTATTACCTATATGTCGCAACGGAACTGTTCCTTTCAGTCGCATATTTTTTATCTCTTCCATATGCAAAACGGAAGAAACCCACGCGCGTAATTTGGTTCGAGAGAGAAAATGCAACTGGAGGCAGGTTAGGTTAGGTCATACGGCTAATTCCCGTTTCTACCAACGTCGGTTAATTTTAACTTTAGGTTAACTCACTCTTTGTCTCTTTCTAACTGTCCTCCTTAGAAAGAGACGAAGAGTGAGTTAACCTAAGGTTAAATTGTTAACCGCGGACGTTGGTAGAAACGGGCATAAGAGAAACGATCCTAGAATGCACGGAGATTCGGAAAAATTGCAAGAGACTTACATGCTCTCCAGCTCCAACTTGGCCGTTTATCCTTAACTATGCGTATTGGCGCTACACAGCGAACATGTGAGAGAAGCGAGCGAAGTAACGAACAGTAACGAACACGCGTTACTTATGCGGATTATATGTATTATATATTATATGTACATCTTACGCGAACGCGGCGCGAACGACGGAAAGATATCATTTGAAAATTCCGTCGGTCGAAATGCAATCGAAACGTTGCTCCGAGTTACCGCACTTACCGCCTAGGGAGCGCCACTTGCCGAACGCCGACTTTATCGATTGAATCGGTACCGAAAACATGGCTTTCAACCCTTTCAAGAGCTCAGGCTCGTCCACTTCAAATTAAATATCAAGCTCAATCTAAGCTGTCTTCCTCGGGAAAATAGTTTACTGAAAGAAAACAAAAATAAATTAATTCGATAAATACGAAATATGTCTTCGCGTGTCCCAAAATACCCCTGAATATTCGTGTTTTATATCTATTGACTATTATAGATATAAAAAATATCAGAGAAAGAAAAAGAGATAGTGAGAAAGAGAGAGGGGATTGCATAAAACAATAATTAACGATTATTCAGTAATCAGTAATCACCAGCTTTGTGAATAATGGAAGCGACGAGAGCTAAAATAATCATCGATCATGATTAAAAAGGGTCAATCATTAATCGGGAAATGATTGCACTTTTATATGATTAATAATCGGAGCGCGCGGCAGCGACTCCCCCGACGAGGACAGGCAGTGAACTCCCGTTTCGTGATTACTAATTGCCGATTAATTATTGATCGATCGCTCGCCCAGAATCCCGGTCTGTCGCCGTCACTGCGATGTTTTACGGCAGCGAAAAATATCGTTCGCTTGAATCACAACTGCTGATGACACGTGACGGCGACGCATGCCATATGGCGAGGTGCGCCACGCGATCGCGCGATTTTGTGTCGCCCGGATCGTATGTACGTATGATAACATCTCGACGATGGCCCTCGTGATAATTTTTCGTTGTGCTCCAAAAATAACACCGCGGCATGGCATACGAGTGTCCTAAACGTTCTCTCGTCAATTCATCAGGCACCTCCTTTCTCTCTAATCTCATTCATCTTTTTAATACGTTTGTGATAACGTTGATAAAAGTTGATAACGTGCCTTCCCTGAGCTTTAGACTCTCACTTGACTGTGCGTGCAAGCGTATAAATTATTAGCTGCGATCATTACAAATATAGAATATTACGCTGTTGCATTTGTGTTTACGTAATCGAGTCACGTGATTCACGTGCGGATAAAATAGTGCGTGAAGACGGCCGGGGAAGGCATTATAGTTCGACACCCTTTTCCTTTACATCGAGCACTTCTTGGGGCCTATCACTTTGGAATAAGAAACTTGCTCTAAAATTTATTTTATAGTGCACGATTTATTACCGCATGATGCATGTCGCATTTGTATCACGCTATATACCGCCTCGTCTGGTCCACGTCACGATCCACGTGTGAATGAATGAATAAAGCAATTTAAAATAGTTTATGAAGAGGAATTAATATGGGGCAAGGAATAATTTGAGAACCTTTATTATTTACATCGAGTACTTCTTGGGATCTATCACTTTGGAGTAAGAAACAATTGCGTCGCTAAAATTAATTTTATAGTGCACGATTATTGCTGCATATGATGCATGTCGCATTTGTATCACGCTTACCGATTTGCCTCGTCCACGTGTGAATGATAATAAAGTAGTTTATGAAGAGGGAAGGAATAATTTGAGAACCTTTCTTTACATATCGAGTGCTTCTTGGAGCTTATCACTTTCTGGAGTAAGAAACTCGCTCTAAAATTAACTTTATAGTGCACGATTATTGCCGTACGATGCATCGTCGTATTTGTAGGGGGAAAGAATAATTTGGAAACCTTTCTTTACATCGAGTGCCTCTCGGAGTATATCTCGCTTTGGGATAAAAAGCTCGCTTTAAAATTAACTTCATTACGTATTGTATTATCAATTTTGATCGACATATGGATAAACGAAGTAGTTAAGAAGAAAGGAATAATTTAAAAAATCTCTTTAAATCGAGCGCCGCTTTGCTTGAATGTATTCTTATAAAGATATAAAAAAATCCCTTAAACACATAATTAGTAATGCCTTCTTTACGACGTATGACTGTGCACAATTCTAATTAATCCTTTTGCGGATCGTGCGGGAATTTTGATTTATCGAGAATTGGATTATCGCCGTCACCGACAAATCGTCGTGGACAAAAAAAAAAACAAAAGAGTGAAAGAGAGAGCGAGATTGTGAAATTGGACGTTAATCGTCGAGATTAAAATGACATTTTAAATACGCAATCGATCTGACTTCATGTCGATGTGGGAAAACTAATTGCTTAACCCGTATCGTGATGCTTCTGTGTAGAAAGCGCGCGATTAAAACCTGAAGTGACGACTAACTCGACGCGATGAGAACGAACGTGATAACGTCGCTGAGCAAGAGAGCTGTGCCGCAACTGAATTATTTATCTCGTCATCAGTCCACCGCAAGGTATCGATCTTTTTGTAAGATTTACACCGTGAAATCCCGAATAACGGTAACCACCGTCCCCTAAAATCCCGCGCAATGACATCATTTAATAACGAGCGCCGTTTAATCCAGCGCAGAACTGTTAAGTTCTTGTCCAAACCTCCGGTGAGCGCCTGAAAATAAGCTCTTTAGCCGCGGATTAATAAACATCTCACGTACTTCGCGAAGCTGCAGTTGTTATTCAACGCGGAGGAAGTTCGATGGCCGTGTATATCTGTACATGTCCGGATTACATATCCCTGTCGCGCGCAGAATTTCTCGTTTGTGGAAATCCCGCGTGTTCCGTAAAATTTCCCATAAAACGTTCACTGAAAATGTTCATCTTCTTCGATCTCTCCGTTTCGAGAATTTCCGTTTATTATTTCTATCACAATCTGCAAGATATCTCCAGTATCCGCACCCTCAATCGGGCATGAATCATCGATCTCTGAAATTGCATTAAACAATTAGGGTTTAATTGCATTAAACAATACTCATATTCGGTGTTGAAGCCTGCGGTCTATCTAATACTACAAATGCTTCGAAGCATTCTAGCTTCTTCTTTCTTTCTTTCAATAAAGAAAGAAGAAGACAAAAAACGCTTTGAAGTATTTGTAGCATTAAATGGACCGCAGCCGAAATCTGATATTTGCATTGAAAAATACTCGTACTCGGAAAGCAAGTCTGGTATTCCGCGTCGTCTAAAATAGCTCATGATGAGACTGTTGTTTTTCTCGTACAAGAAGGAAAGATCGTGTAAACGATACAGGTGAATGGAATTTTCAGCACATGCACCACGTACGACCTGGTAATCGTGGGTGGTGGCATCGTCGGTTGCGCGACCGCTCGCGAGATGATCATGCGGCATCCGAACATGAAAATGGCCATTGTGGAGAAGGAGAACGCTCTGGCCAGACATCAAACAGGCCACAACAGCGGCGTGGTGCACGCCGGCATTTATTACACTCCTGGAAGCATGAAGGTAAACTGAAATAAACGTGTAACTTTTCTTACACGCGGTTATTTTAATAGTTCGATATTATCAAACCTGTAATAAAATTATATAACAATAAAGATTAAAGACAGTTAATGATCTTCATACGTCACATCTGCATGGATACAAACCGATCGCTCCCTTCAACGCAAGAAGCAATTTGCTGTACATTCAGTTTTGGGGTCCAAAAATAAAAAAAAAATTTTATTTAACTTGCGTAAAATGTAAGAAATTGATTATCCTCGTAATATTTTCAGGATTGGTTTTTATTTGCATGCACTATTAAAGCGTTGAAACACCCGTGATCTGACGGCAACTGTTTGCAGGCGAAACTTTGCGTAGAGGGTCTAAAGCTGTCGTACGAGTACTTTTGCAAGAATAACATACCTCATAAGAAAGTCGGCAAGCTGATTGTCGCCCAGAATCCGGCTCAAGTCAAGAGGATAGACGATCTCTTCGATAGAGGGACGAAAAACAAAGTGCCCGATTTACAGATTGTTGAGAAAGACTGCATCTCAAAATACGAACCCAAATGCAAGGTATAGACATAAAAGAATAATCGTGTTAAATTGCATAGAAAATTCGCGATATTGTGTCAGAAATTTACTCCCAAATTTTAATCAGACAAATTCTTCCTATTGAATATATATCCAATAAATCTCTTTTTAAATAAAAATTTAATTTGTATTGGCCAACGTCTTTGATATTTCAATTTTATTTTGAATACGTTGCATAAAGAATATATAGCTGTGTATAAAAAGTGCGATGCTTTAGGTTTACGCCGTAAAGTAAATAATGTACGAATAGTGAAAAGCGAATAATTTAATTACGAATTACCTTCTTCTTAGGGAGAAAAGGCTATATGGTCACCGTGGACTGGTATAGTGGATTGGGCAGTTGTGTGTAAATCTTTTGCCGATGACTTCCAGAAGATGGGAGGTGAAATTTTTCTCAATTTCGAAGTAATCGGATTCACGGAGATGGCGGAATCGAAAGGGAAGAGTCAACTAGCTCCCATATCCGTTCAATCGAAAAACAAAGTATGATTTTTCCCTAAGTCGTATCTTATTAGGCGTACTGTTGCGTTTTATCTAATATTTTGGTAATTTTTTTTCTTGAAGTGCATACCAACGAAATACGTGTTGACGTGCGCTGGTCTGCATTCAGATCGACTGGCGGTGATGACGGGCTGCGATTTAAGTCCGCGAATAGTGCCGTTTCGCGGCGAGTACCTTCTGTTAAACGACGACAAACGGCATCTCTGCACGACCAATGTGTATCCGGTGCCTGATCCCAGATTACCGTTCCTGGGCGTGCACTTCACACCCAGAGTGAGCGGCGATATTTGGTTGGGTCCTAACGCTGTTCTCGCGTTCGCTAGAGAGGGCTATAGGTATTGATCATTACAAAAATATTATTTACTTAAATCTACACAAGATTGAATAACATTTGCAAGTATCGCAAGAGATCTAAATACATGTCTATTTATTATTTATATAGTCACGAAAATATTTAGAAGACACAGACTTCATGATGACGTTAAAATCGATTCTGTGTTTCAGTTGGTTTGATATAAACGTAAGAGACTGCATAGAGATGGCAAAATTCCCTGGTTTATACAAACTATGCTTCCGATACTTCGTACCGGGCTGCATGGAGATGATAAAATCAATTTTTTACCCGTTGGCTGTGAAAGATCTTCAGAAATTTATTCCCGAAGTTACATACAGAGATGTGAAAAGGTCAGTATTTTTTGCGCTATGTCTATTTTCGTAAAACTCGCTTTCGTAATCGTTAACAGAGGACCGGCGGGTGTGAGAGCACAGGCACTGGACAAAGACGGCAAGCTAGTCGACGATTTCATTTTTGATGGAGGCACCGGTACGATCGGAAGCAGAGTATTACACTGCCGAAACGCGCCATCGCCAGCTGCAACCAGTTGTATGGCGATAGCAAAATTTATCGCCGACAAACTCGACCGCGACTTCAAATTTTAATGTATGTTGATATACATAATTATTAATTATCGAATCATTCAAATGTAAAATGCGAAACAGAATAAGCATTTAAAGAGAAGATTCCCAAAGAGACCTTCTACGTCATATAATTTTTGTATTAAGCAATTATCTCGAAAAATATATTATATATATATTATACCGACTTATATACATTAATATTTTAGTTGTCATAGTAATAAATATTTAAGAAACAATTTGTGATAAGATAATAGCAAAAGGACCATTATATACAAAATTCTATGCTTTTAACTTTTTAGCATTAATTAAAGCGCCTTAAAAAATGTGCTGCAAATATTGATAAATATATCTGGCATTAATATCTGTAATGCGTTCATGCTTCCTGAAAGTCACAAAAATGGTATATTTTTGTATAAATTATCTAATAAATTATTTTCTAATACGCGGATATAGTACACAAAGATTTTAGATACGAATAATATGTACAGTAATATACAATAAAGTTTAAATATATATGTAACAATTATCACATATGCTTACATAAAATTGATTTAAAAATTTTTAGATAATTCTTAGTCTGTTTCCTGATATCATAAGACGCGTGGTAGCAAAATCCAATGCGGCGGTTAGATGATATCCCATGTTTGAGAGCACAACTCCGTATTCGCTCAAGGCGAACATTGAATACACTGAAATCATATATTCGGGTCCCTAAGATAACAGAAACTAGAACAGCTACGTACAATAATAATTAATGAGAATGTCGATTAATATCTTACCTAAAGGTTCGCAATATTTATTATGCCTATAAAAGAAGTAACATGCTATTAGTGTGGATAACACATTTAACATCATTGATCTCCGTTTCCACTTCAAGGAAGCATCGTTGAAGCCTCTCGCAACATTCAGGCAACTCTTCATAATATAATACGCTAAGAACATGTGTATAAACGACGTCATCAAAAAAGTTATGAAAGACATCTTATGGAATGCTGTAAGAAAAGCAACGTAGCACGTTAATCATACCCTATATCACGCGCTGCATCAAATATTCACATATGTATATTCATGCAAATTCTCAGACACATGTATTTGCATACCATAATTCTCGTCAGAAGTCCAAAAGCTCAGTGTCACCAGAGAAGTATTTTCAATGGCGTACATAACCAGCGCGATATTACTCAGATATCGCGCCCATTTGTAAACATTCTCCTTGTAGTAACGATAATACAGCATAAACACCAAGGTTCTCACTATCGCTTGTAACGCTATAGCAGTCTTCCAGACATCTTTTTGAGGCCTATAGTGACCTATAGTCGCCGAGACAGACGGTAAAAAATTGTATACCTAGAAATTGCATGAAAGAAGAAAAAAGTTATATTTCCATCAGCTTGTACAAAACTTTATCAACTTATATAAAGTTATATTTTATAATTTATAAAGCTGTTATAAGTTTTATAACAATTTTTCACTTATACATAAGAAGCATTTACTCGTTATTTCGAAAAATACGCTGAATCACATAATTGAATCCTTTTCAAAGATACGCTCTTCTGGAACCTATCATAAGCGTCGCCGTTCGTTCAGAGTTACGCAAGATATTCCGGCTTCGATTTTCACAGGAAGAACGGCCGTCGTTATCTCACTGTGCGGCTGATTAACAATCGTACCTGGCAATGAGTGGAGGTGGAGTGCTCGAAGTTGTAGAGGACCGACCAGGCGACGCAAAAGACGAACGCCAGGAAAGGCAGGAACACGGTGAACCATGCCACTCGGGAGAACGGCACGACGAGGCGAGCCTTCAACATGCCGTCCTCCGTTGGCTCCGTTAACGGGATGTACTCTGACCCTAATCTAAGCTTGCTCATTGTGGTAGACTCCCGTTTGCAGTATCACTAGTATCTCTGTCTACGTCATAATGTTCGTGACACCGTGACGATGAGGTTAATGCGCCAATTGAAAATCTCGACCGCTACCGGTGCGTGCGATCCTCCGACTGTGTTTCTTCCGGATTTTCCTGGACGCGACGACGACACGGCCACGCGACTCGCGTCCCAGCCGCGGAGAACGAATTGACGCGAGGGACGCGAGCTCGCGAGATCGGTCCACCGGCGAGCAGACCAACTGCCAACATCGTATGATCGTATTCGTAGCGGTAGCAGGTTAGGTCCACTGGGTCATCGATAATCGATCCGAGGACCTCGTCCTCTTCTACTAATAAAATAACGTATGTTCTTACGCGAACTCTTCATTCTTTGTTGCTATATCTTTTATATATACCTCTCTTTGCATTATTTCAGACTTTGGTGTGTTGCTGCGTTCCATTTGTGTACATACCGCATACCGCGAATTTTCGAGTCGATTTCCGCAGTCCGCTTCTCGCTGAACAAAATCGATAGACGATAAGATTCGAGATATTTGGCGACTACGATCCACTACGATCGCAAGAGATTCCCGTAAAAACTGACATGTCGGCATGGCCGGTTAAGGTTAAGGTTATAATCATCGATTCTCGGGGCAGTGTCGGAAGTGCCCGTTTATAAGTGTTTTAATCACTCGATTGACGGAAGAGACGCCTAAATTTCAGCCTCATTCTGCATCCAGGTCTCTACAACATGACTTCGTTTGTAGCAGATGTACTGGCCACGGCAGGTAATATTTACAAACTGCCACTTTGAACAGTCATTGATACTGAATGCAATTCTATTCCTCCTGTAAATTCAAAACAGACTGTTAGCTAGAAATTTGTAGCCTCTGTAGACAGTGTTAAAATGAATTTCATGAAATTTATAATAAAATGAAAATAAAATATAAGCAATATTTCTTACCACGCAGGTAAACTTGAAAAAGTAAACCTTCATAAAAACATCGCTGAAATACAAAAAGAAATAACGAAATTAGAATATGAAGTTAAGGATTTCATGGATGACAATTATGTTGAGTTCAATGCAAAGTTGACAAGAGATATACACCTGGTTAAAAAGACGGAGCAGCTGCTGGAGGAAATAGGTATTTTGCAGAGCAGAATAAATGATCAAGTACGTTATACTAGCATCTATCACCCTAGGTATAGATAAGATAAAACATGTTTAAAAGTATTATTTACATTAACTTTACAGATCAAAATAGAGTTGTCTGGATCGACAAAGGAGCTGAAGGCACTTTCCCAAACGTTAAAGGAGTCCAATATCAGTCTGCAACTATCCCAACAACTGATAAGCCTACACAAGTGCATAAAATCTATAAAAAAGACACAAGAGGAAAAGCAGTACGTCGATACTGCCAACACTCTGCAGCAAATGCAATCTCTGTTGGAAAATCCTCACAGCCTGCTGCATGATCTTGAAATATATGCGGCGATCAAGGATGAGTACTGCAATCTCTTTCGCTCATGCTCGATGGAAGCCTCAGGCCTCTTGCGTGATCGAATCTGCTGGAGCAATAACGTGAAGGAGGGCAGAACAGTCACCTCTGTCACTATTAAAACCGAGTATGACGACATACAGGAATTAATGCAAGGATTGCATATTATGGATCATCTCGAAAATGAATTAGAAATATTTTCCACAAAACTGATGGAGCATATAATTAAACCTATTATTTATGATCACTGTTCGGTGTATGTCGTCAAGGAGAGAGTGTTTACTGTCGAGATACTGGAGAAGAAAAAGATGCCATGTTACAAAGGTGTACTGTACAACTTGAAGCTGATCTTCAAGTTTCTCCATCAACATTTAAATTTGATAATCGCGGATAACGAAACCTTCCTGAGAAAATTGCAACCGCATCTGTTGGAACAATTGTCGCGTCTTTTGATAGCAGATTGCATCTCTCATACAATTCCGACTACTAACGCAGATCTAAAAAACTTCGAGCCTGTGGTCGAGACAATTAACGAATTTCAAAACTACTTGGTAGCAATTGGTAAGTACTTACATCTAGTAATTTGTAAGACATAAATATTTATCTTATAATACACAACACTAAATGATGAAAAATTTCAGGATTTCTTTCCGAGGACCAGCTCTTCTTATCAGAATATACGAATAATATTGACAACCTCTTTATCAATAGAATATGTCAGGATTTATTAGCCAAAGCTAGAAATATAATGAGAAAAGATCTGCACGATTCTGTTCGATATGAGCCGCAGGTATGCATTTAATTACTGTTATATTAAAATAATAGAAATGTACAATTATAATAGACCGTTTAATTTTCAATTATTCTGTTCTGCTGTAGGAACCGCCCAAACTTATAAATAAAGCGTTCGAGAACGATTGTGAATTATCCATTGAAAAGAAGTTAAGCGATATGTCATTTCATCTGCCCAAATGCCAAATAAGGTATATTATTTAATTAATAGTAATTAATTCAATATGTATGTACGTATTTCATGAATTCAGATTCTGATAACTTTTTTTCCTAGTATCATATATAATTCTGTGATACTAAATATAAATATTACCAATTGCATTTTAGCAAAAATGCCCAGGAAACGCTAGAATTAGCAAGAACAATATTGGACGAGGCTTGTGACAGTTTGGATGCTTGCGCTGTTAGATTATTTTACACATGTAGAAATGTATTCGAAATGTACGTTGGTTTAGTGCCCGAACATCATAAAAAGTTTTTGGAAACAATACCGCAACAAGTTGGTGAGAATAATACATAATAGAGATGAACCAATTCTAACACGAAAATAAAATGAATATTACATAATTATTATCACTCATGTTTAGCTCTGTTTCACAATAATTGTATGTATCTCGCCCACCACTTGCTTACATTGGCGCACGAATACAGAGACAGATTCTCAAAAATTGTACAAAGATTAAACTTGACATTCGCGGATCAGGTCATGATACTCAGAGACGTTGGATCGCAATGCTTCCTAGATCATATGAGATATCAAAGAAATATTATTTTCGACATCATCAAGGACTCAGGTTTATAATTTATTCATTAGCTACGAAAAAAATAAAGTCAATTTAGCTAAAATGTTTTATGTTTTTAATTAGGTTTTTCAGGATTAAGCCAAGCGCCTCAGCTAGATCCTAGTACCGAACGTGCATTAAGACAATGCATCAGACAATTGGAATTGTTAAAGACTGTTTGGCTAGATGTATTGCCTATAAATATCTACTGCAGAGCCGTTGGTCAGTTTGCTTATTCTTCAGATTTTTGTTTACTTTATCGTTATATATTTTAATACATTTCTGATTTTATGGCATCTTAGGATGTATAACAAATTCCATGATTGACGATTTGGTGACAAAAGTCATATCTGCGGAAGATATTCCAATTGATGTTGCGACAGAACTGGTAACTCTATTTAATATGGTGGTGAAACGAACACCGCAAATATTTCCTGTAAGTATATGATGCGAAAGACACGTTGCAAAAAGATGAAGTACAAATACATATACGGGAAGTTTAATATGACATAAATTTTTATTGCATTTAATGTCATACATTCGATATTATATAGTTGTTCGAGATAGTAGCGTTCCAACTGGTTCCTGTAAAAGTTAAGTCATAAGAATTTAATGAATCAGAGATGCATCAGATTGACATTTTTACTTTATAGGATCAACAGATTCAGCAGCATGTACGTAAATGGGGGAAATTTTTGGAACTGATCCAGTTACTTGGTGCGTCACTGAAAGAAATTGAAGTTAGATGGGGAAGTGGGAAAGGGCCATTAGCACAGGAATTCACTGCTCCACAAGTCAAACAACTGATCCGGGCAATATTCCAGAATACGGACAGAAGATCTAATCTTTTAGCTTCTATAAGATAAAAATGTAAAATAAAAATTTTCAAATATATATAAAGCATAACGAATAAATAATTAAGTTTGTATCACACACGTACATTCCATATTAAAGTTGAATATATAAGATAGCCCAAGACAACTTCTCTAAAGATAGCAATATAATTTTATACACTTTTGTACAAAGAAATAGATATATCATTGTATCAAAAATAAAAAATATAAAACTATGCTTTTGTGCCGATATGTACATATGTATAGAAAATAGTATTAAAAATTTAATGTTTTAATCAGTTATTTCAATATTATAAGTGGAATACTGATTATGTAAAAAAAATTGAGGTATTAATAAAAAAATTATTTGATAATTAAAATTAAAACATATTAATAAATTAATTTCTAAATATAATACCTACATTATCAAGTTTTTTAAATTAATATTAATAATTAATTGGAAGTTTTAATGGAAGTTAATTGAAGAATTAAGCATCAAGATACTCATCGAAAATTAAAATGTTAAGGTGCAAATGCCTCTCAAAAAAATCTCTTACAATTTAATTAGATCTAATTTCCTATTTATGAAAACCGTATAAGAATTAAGTCTTTAATTTTCAATGTTACGTAATTGCTTAGTTCTACTAATATTTAATGATAAATTAATTTCTTTTTTATTGAGATACTTACGTGAATGCTTTCAACTTATAGTGAACTTGTCCGAAGGTCCGAATTTTATGTCGAGATTAAAGCGAGAAATTATCTTTTTCAAGAATACGATTAAAGTATTAAAATGCACGAAGAACGTTGCACAAACACAATATTACGTAAAAGAGTAACGTATCTATATTACGGAAATTGGCCTGTAAGTTATTATCGAGAAATTCCGAGTAACCAAATAAGCAACTGCATTTGGTAAAAACAATTTGTTCGCGAAGTGACGAAAAAAAAAATCAGATTATGTTACCAATCATAGTAAACTGAAAAAATAATCAGTCAGTTAAGCAGGCAGGCAGGCAGAGGGTGGCGGTCAGTAGTGAGCGCAAATCGTTTAATATCTCAATTTCCAATTCCATCTTTTACAGTGGAGATAATATACATCATTACCACTATTTTTATCACTTTCTTATTTACGAGCATCTGAAATGACAAAAGTGGATGCTCGGACATCTCTTTCCAAATGCAGCACTGTTTCCGCACGTATATCACAAAACCGAAGTGTGGAAGATATATCATATAGATGCGATCGCCATAGCATCGCAAGATTTTGATCTCGTCGTTTGTGCGTCGAAATTCTCAAGGTACTTGTATTACCTCGTCTTTCTTCGCTTGCGCAATAAATTATCAATTGTTATATGCGAGCAGCAGTTTGCATTTGGCTAGTGTTACGCGCGATTTACTGTCTCCTTTCCGATTCCATATAAAATCGTTACTATTCATAGAACGTTAAGCGAGCACACGTTTCTACCTAAATACGTGAGAATGATATTCACAAGATTATGGACCGTCATACTGCAGTCACGAAACTTATCGGAAAGCTGAAAATAATCGTAGCTAAGCCAAGTAAATCAACAAAATTACGAGATGCTATTATTTTAACGGTCATGGGATTATATGTATGCAAATGAATCCTCGAAATCTGTATTATAATCGTAAACCAAAGACCACAAAAATCCTACGCATCTAAAACGTGTGTAAAGAAAGGAGAGATCTAAAACAACCCACAATATGGTTTCGTTTTCAAAGTAAAATGATGATTATAGGTAGTGTTATAGTCTCTATAGATTACAGCTCTATATTAATTACTTCTTCAAATATTAATCGTTTCGAACTCTGCGGTTCGCGTGCGTCACGCTTCGCGTGAGAATGCTTTTAAGGGAACTTTCGAGTCTGTTAATCATAGAAAATGTTCTCCGCAGCGACCACGGATTGTATGGAAGTGGTACACGCGGAAAACATTGCACAGCGCAAACTGCAATGGTAGTTCTTGTCTATATACAGGTCGCTGTGTAGATTGGACAGAAATGAAGTCGTCGAGGCGGGTGGCTGATCGGCCCGCAGTTCAGATTGGCAAGTCGCAGCGTAGTTCTTTTATGTGCATTCACGTAGATGACGATGACTGTGAACATGGAAGTGCAAAACAGGTTGTCACATTACTTCGCCCCCTTTTTTTTTTGACTCCCATTGACTGAGAGCCGACAGTAGCTTGATATTTTTGTGCATGCAATTAAAAGAATTTGCCATATTTAATGAACAGATCCTCATGCACATAAGAATCTTTTTAATGTAATTTGTAGAATTCTTCTGTATAGTTTCTAATAGGCCGAAAGCAACATTGTATTCGCGTAAGATGCGAAATCGCATCACAAACTGTTTTCTGCAAATCAATCCGTTTAAGTTTCGCCTTGAGTTAAAAAACTCTTTCAGGCGCAATCATATATCTTCTGTGTCTATCGTTTTTGACACATTTACACGCGATCAAATTATCTATTTTTTTATTTATCGTCGAATCAGTTTATTCTTAGAATCTCTCGTCGTATAACTACCGTCGTTAAAAATTTCCTTTTATTTCAGTTTCCTTTCCCAAAAATCTTTTAAACGATACGAATTTTTAAATATATAAAACTCAAACATCTGTTTGTGTCGTATTTGCCCGTCGTATTTACCCAAACACGAAGATCGTAGAATAATACATCACGAGATGCCTTTCAATAGAATCTATCAGAATTATAATCTAATTAAATTCTGATACACTTTCCCAGGTTTCGCAAATTGTTACGTTTGAGCTAACAAACTTTGCTAATAAACGTGACACGAGGTTCAATATCAATTTTAGATGGGTATCGTCAATACCTGCCACGGCCGGCGGGAGAGCGGCTTCGATACCTCGCTGTGCTCGTATCCTTCCCGGTGTAGTAGTCGGCGCCAGCGTCCCCGCTACTACCACCGTAGACATCCTGCGTATATCCATCTCGCGTAACATACCCGCTGCTGCGATTGAACATATAGTCGTCTCCGTAACGACCTCTGCCCCTACTTCCGCCACCCCTGCCTGTATAATAGCTGCCTCCGTAATCTCCGTAAGTACTGCCCCTGTAACCCCCGGTACTGCCGCCCCGAGACCCGAAGTCCCTACCGCCAGACCCGCGACTTCCTCTGAAACCGCCCGAGCCACCACCCCTGCCGCCACCGCGGCCCCTACCCCGTGATATCTCCACTCTCAATTTTGCACCCATAATCTCCATGCCGTTCATGTTGCAGCACGCCAATTCGGCCTCATTCATGTTGAAGAACTCGATGAAAGCGAAGCCCGGCGGATTAAACGCTACCCACACCTTGTTCAGCTTGCCGTACTTCTCAAACTCCATTTGCAGATCTTCCTTTTTGATGCTCTCGTTCAACCCGCCCACGTACACGCGTGTATATCCTTCCGGCGTCATCTTGCTGCTAAAAATACACAGGATAGTTAGTCACATAATAATTATCTTCAAAACAAGGCAAAACAATTTCTGAATGTATAGTTTTGGAAATTATTCAGCCAATGAGTGGTTCCAATCAAACTAATTATAAATTTTTATACTCGTTAAAATTAATTGTACCATTTATAGAGCAATTATATTTATTTAAGCATTCGAAACGGCGCGCAGACAAAATATTGCTTTCACGCCAAACGGAGTAAACAAGTCGAGCAAAGTCAAGCTTGGTCAAGCTCGTATAAGCGGAACCGGATAGGAACAATCAAGAATACGTAATTGTGTTCATAACGTGCGCTTTGTGCGCCACGGCGAATCGTTCTTTGTCTCCGTAACAATACGAGCGCGGCAATTTTCTCAAGTCTCAACGAAGACACTCGAGGCTCTCTCGGAGCAGGCTGATATCTGCCTCGCGCGCGATCCCGTCGGGACGGTGCGTGACAAACGGTGGTAATGGTACGCGGTCACAACACAACGCAGCCATGGCGGGTATTTTCGTTCTCGGCGGCGAGACGCGCGGCGCCCCGCGTCCTCGCGCTCACCGCCGCGCGGTTGCCCGGGATCGGCTCGCGGGCGCGGAGGCACCGCGGGACGTCGCGAGACGAGGACGAGACGCGAAAAATCCACGGATCGACGGACGGGGACAAGACAGCGAGCGGCGGACACAGATTTACGCGCCAACGGGTTCGAAAGCCGTACCCCGGTCCGGTCGCGCTACTCCGCGGTGCTACTCACAGTACTCACTCGTCGCCGCTGGTCTCTCGGGAGGATTCTCTCGTCGCCGATCGGCGTGATGGTGATCGCCGCGGTGACCGCCGGGGGAGACGGATAGGAAGGCGACGTGTCTCGGTCGTAGGAACGTGCACGCCGTGTGCGACCGCGCAATCGATAGGAGCGGATCAACCGGGGTTCACAGCGCACAGAGAAACATGTCGGTCGCGGCCTCCAACCCAGACGCCGAAGTCCTCGCGGTCCTCACGCCTCGCCGCCCGCCGCGCTCGCCGCCACGGCCTGCCGGCGAGCCGGTAGAGCGGGAACCTGCGGAAACCGACGCCGAAACCGTCAACTCTCGCTATTCCACGCGTTCCACGCACGCGGCTTCGAGAATTCGGCCAATCGCAAGTCCGAGACCGCGACATTGTTGATACTTATATCGTATGATATTCGTAACTAGCTATTTTCGTACGTCGTGACTGGTGACTATCAGCGAAAAAAAAAGTACGAAATCTCCACTCCCTTATCGTTCGATTGAGCTCGTTGATCTGTTTACTTTTATAAGTTGATTAATAATACGCACAAAACTCAAATTCTATTTACTTCAGCATAAGAGTTAACTAGAGAATGAAAAACCGGGCATAAGTCTTGATCCTCTGTATATTTTTTAAAAAGAAGCGTGGAAATCATTGAAAGATTTAAGTTTGCTAAGAAGCTTAATGAAGCTATTTGAAAAATCAAAAAAACCGAACAGACTGTTAAAAAGCTTATTAATAAAATTACTTGGAGAAGTCCGAATTAAAAAGGAAGTTACAAGTTTTGTACCAAATAACTGCCATTGAGAGAAATAAGCTTAATAAAAATATTTGAGAAGCCTTTAGTGAAAAGGAGAGAAAGTTAAGCTTTGTGCTAATAATTGATCAATATATAATAGGTGGTTGAATGCACTCAGGCAAATTCAACCTGAATCTTTCTAAACTACGGAAAATGGTCAAACAGCTGATCAACTGTCAAACAGCTGGCCAACTGTCAAACTTGACTCTGAGTGATGTCATGTGGAAGTTCTCATGATAAATGATATACATAATATGTATGTGTATCCTGATACACGATTTTTTGCATACTGATAATTGTTGCCAAATACAAATCTTTCTGACTTGTAATTTTCCTGTAAAAATATGAAGTATTCGTAGAATGTTGCAACAGTGCCAATCAATTGTATAAAATATCTTATGTCGAGCTTCCCGCAACGTAATCAACCAAGGTACAGAGTATTGATTTTTAAGTCTAAACTTAAACCATTTACCGTTATACAATCTTGAAGCACTCGAAGACACAACAATAATAATAATATTACAAGTTTTAAACACGCTATTTGAGCGAGAATGTCGACGCACGTTATGTGCTTGACTTCTTCCGGGGGGATTCCTCTGTTTTCTCGTCAAAAGGGAGACAGCGACATGGTAAGCATGTAGAGAATTAATAGATTTGGCCATTTTTAATTTAAACATGCTTACAAAAATATGTAACGCTTTGTTGCACAGAAATCAGATGTCTTAGTATTCAAAATTGTTTGCAGATGACGTTCTCGAAAATCGCATCCCTCAATGGAGTTCACATGTTCTTGAAATCACAGGACATCACTCTCCTGAACACGGATTTGCCAGACGTGACGGTGGCATGGAAAGAGTTCGAGCAGTGTATCATATTGATAGCAATTGCGAGCGGAGTAACAAAGTATGTGCTGGACAAGTTTCTAGACGCCACTTTTGGCGCAATGGTTCTCTTCACTGGCATCGACGAGATAAAAAATACTAAAAATATAGAGAGGCTCAAGAAGGATATGCGTCTCTGCAGTCCTATTATCGATAGATTAATGGACTGCCTGAACATAGGGGACAAAATTTCGACGAAAACCGATATGATTAACATGACAGAGTGCATCATATCCTCAGAGAGTCATTTGCTTCAGGTACTGAAATTTTCTTGTATAAATGCAGCATGAACTTACATATGATACTCAATATAAATATGTATTCAAGACCTGTTTAGAGGGATTTATGGAATACTTGGACTCGATGTATGGATGTGTTCTGGTGCATGGTTGCGTGGCAGCTGCTACAGAAGGCTGGTGGTCACTGGACTCTGTGGAAAGAAAATTATTGACAATAGCGATTGCTTCTGAGAGTGTTTGTACCACACGAGACATTCCAGTGTTTTTACCACGTAAAAGTCCAAACGTAAGTATTTTTACAAAAATATGTGTGTATTTAGTTTCTGAAATTAATAAGTGGAATAATTATGTATAACTTTAATTGTAACTTTAATTTACAATATTCTGTTTTGTTTAGGTAGCTTTCAGATTAGTATCTGTGACTCTGATTAATCATGTAGAAGTTCTGGCGTTATGTGGACCAAATCCAGAATTAACAGAAATTGAGAGATTTGCTGTGCAATGCTGGAAGAGTAATATGGACACGTTATGCATTGTTGAACAATGCTATCCGCGAAACTTACCTACGTCGGTCTCTTTAGATAGTGAAACACTCGGGTAATTGAAATAAAAAAAGTTATTTATCATTATAACTACATATTTTATATGATTGGTTGGTATTATTATAACATTATAACATTATATAATATTTCAGCTTTCTACTGGCAAATTACAAGACGGAGAAATTCGTACTTGGCAGAAACTCGCAATGCGCGAAAAATCGTGTGACAGGATCGCACAGATTAGATATTTTGCGAACGTTTTATCATCAAGCAGTTGAAACGTTCGCGCTCTCGGTCGAACACGAAGAGAGCAACGACGAAGGAGTAACCGCGAGTATCTGGAAATTTATCGGGGCGAAGGAAACGTACTTGTGTTCCGAATATCACAAATGTCATGCTGTGAAACATGGTGACAATATACTTTGCGTTTTATACACGTCTGCAGTACCTACTCATACCATGAGACTGATTAGTCAGAAAATAGTAAAAATGATATTTAGCGATAAGCAAACGTATTGGTAGGCCATCCATTTTTTTACATAATGTATAAAATAAAGAATACTGTTTTTTACTAATTTAATATGCATAATCTTTATCCTTTTTTTTATCAGAGAGAAAATATTGCAAGCAAAGAAATGCGCTACTTAAGTATTATAAATGTGTAGGAAAAAAAAACAGCTGTGTGGATCTCGTTTCTGAATTTCGTTTGAATTGCGCTTTCTACACTGCGTTTCTTTTTTCTCTTTTTATCTCTGTTAGCCGGATATATATCTGTTTCACTTTAGCTACAGGAGGTGCAGAGCTGGGACAAGCGACTTTTTATCATGAGTGACACGTGCATGTGTATTCCGTTCAAGCGGTACGCTGCTTTAAGACAGAGTGAGAGAAAGGTGGCTTCTTTCATCCCGGCGGTCTTGCGAAGAAACCAGGAAACGAGAATACTCTGGTGATGTCCGACCGCTGCTGGCAGCTCCAAAAAAATCGATAAAGGAGACGCGCGGACCGACAAAGGCGCACGCGTCGAGCGTTACTGATGCGTGTCAGCTGTCCCGATCGTAAGCGAAACGGGAGTACAGGTGTTCCTCGTTGCGCATCCGTGGTCTTCCAATGTAGAGCTACGATCGAATGACTTAAATGGCTTGCGACAATCGTACGAAAGTATATCTCGGATACGAGGACGAGTACGTCGCCGACAAGCACCGGTTCTTGCTCAACTTCACGACGAACAAGATCGGCGGGCATCCGGTGAGTAGGGAACGAAAGACTCATCATCTTCGCGGGAATCACCATTTCCCCTCATCGCGGTTCCTAATTTTTTATTAGGTCGACATGCAATCACTTGTCAAACATTCAGTAGAATGTTGCAAGTTGCAACGATTTAACTAAAGCAAGATATTTATGTACAAATAATACATGAATTATTCTGTTATGGAAAAATATTATTTAATGTACCTACACTCAAATGTTAATTATAGTTGAAACAATTTTATATTAACATTTTAACTGACCACTTAACGTAACTACTTTGCTCGACGTACATAATTATGCGTGTAATAATTAATATATGTAATGCTCGTTTTCTAGAACTATTATGGGCAGAGCACCTTGTCGTCGCCACAATGCAGACTCTGTGGCTTATACCAGCTCTTGGCACTCCAATTGTATGCTCCGTTAGATAACTCAAAGTACCATCGAACATTATACATATTTGCATGTATCAACTCAAATTGCTGGAATCAAAACGAGAGCTGGACATGCTTGAGAATACAGCATCTAGAGGATGAAGCTAAGACGAGTGCGCTGGATTCAGGGAGCGTTAATGTGCCATCTACGACAGCCTGGTTGTCAGACGCGGACGATTGGGGAGATAATGTAAATGATAATGCATCGGAACAGAATGGGAATAACATGTTAGAAAATGATCCATTCCACTTTTCTCTGCATAAAGAAATAGACCAGGATATACGAGAAGAATTGTCTGTGCTGCGTGTGGATGACCCAAATGCAAATAGGTTTGTGTATATTAAGATCAATTTTATTTGTAAAATATAGTAACTATATGTATCTTTTTTCTTTTTAACCGACTTCTTTGAACGTTTCAGTCCAGCCAGTGTAGACTCTCCAGTTAGCGGCGGTGCCGTAGGTCGTTTAGAATCTCCTCAAGCCTCAGCAGAGATCGATGGAGATGAAAGCGAAGTCGTGTGCATTGACACTCCAACGCGGCCGCAATGTGATTTAGTTAGTTTACTGCAAGAGGTAGCTCCGTTGCCGCTGCAAATCACGAACGCGGAAACCAAGTGTTCGTTCGTCGAAATATTTCTCTCGGTTGACGAGGAGGATTGCAGCATAGACGTGTCCCAACACGTTCGAGACTTGTTGGTCGAATATCAGCACAGCAATCCAGACGCATCGACCAAGTTCACGCCAGATTCTGGCAATCCTAAAACTATCGAAACAGACGTGGAAAAGTATGAAAAAAGCATTCCTAAACACGGCGACGAAATGTTCCACAACTTTCTTTGCAGAATACAAAGGAATCCTGGGCAGCTGTTACGGTAAAATCTTTAGGGATGTTTAGTCTTATATATACATATGTATATTTTTTGTTCGTTTTATTTTTTATATATATACACGATTTTATTTTTCAGCTATTCAAGAGATAATTCTGCACCGTTACTATTATATCCGCTAAGCGGTTGTATTGGTAAATGTCGGCATTGCGGTGACGAGATGACTTTTGAGCTGCAAGTTTTACCGACGATCATACCGAAATTAATATTGAATCCAAGAAGCGAGCGGAATTTCCAGATTGAGTTTGGCACTGTTTTGATATACACTTGTGTTAGAAGTTGTTGGTCCGCGACTGATTCATATCGGGAAGAGCATGTCATTGTTCAAGCCGAGAGACTATAGTTACAAAATACTAATAAGTAATGTTACGAATGAAGCCAAGGTTCTTCCAGTGATCCTATATAGAATTTCATATTTACGCGTCTAGGACGACTAGTCATGTTACGTCTGTAGAGAAATACCGTCCACCTCTTCATGTACACATCAAAAGTCCTATGTAGCAAGCGATGGTCGTTAATAGTAAAGGCGTTACAGGCATGTATTTCGAGCTACATTAAACAACATGTGATTCGCAGTTGAAAAAGATTTTAGGAACAACTGATAGAAGAGAATCTAAGTAAGAGCATTTATTTTACTTTTCATCTCGATCTTAGTATATAAGTACAGTGTAAGTTACGACTGTACAATTGCTACTGACGTATAAATACAGAAACCTCGATGGAAAACAAAGTGTATTCCTTGTTTTCGAAGTGAGTTCAGATATATTATACATTTTTACAGTGTACTTACAATGACTACCTTAGTTACAACATTAAAAAGAAACAAAAACAAAAAACAGTAATTTGGTTGAAAATAATTTACAGATAAATCAATATCTCATATATTCAAAACATGCGGCTTTCAAGTGTCGCAATGATAACCGAGATCGCTTATACGATTTGAATATATTGATCACATTACGCAAACGTGTTTTCGATAACTTTTTCTTTGTCTTTCTTTTTATTATCTATGCACCTATAGTAAACCGGATCTGTTTAGTAGGTTCTGTTTAACGGATGCTCGGCGAAATAATCCTTCTTGCTATACATAAGTTCGGCAACAGTTTTGTTAAATTTATCGCCATTGTTCCACTCGCCCGATATGATCTCGTCGGCGAGAACTTGCACTTTATCTATGGAAAGAATCGCGAAACTGTCGGCCATGTGTCGATCGTGATCATGATTTCTCAAGCCGATGCAATACGCTCTGGAAGCGCGCGAAAGGACAGCGGTCAGCGCGAACGTTCTCGTCGCTAATTCACCAACTCGACGCAGTTCCATTTGTCGTTCAGGTACCTCAGTGCCATGGCGTTCTAGCAATAGTACCGAGACTCTCTGCAACCTGGTGATACATTTTTCCAGTTCTCTGCTACCCAACGCCAAGGACGGATGCAAGTGGTCGGCGATTTTTAGCAGTAATCGATGTTCCTTACCCAGGATCCACCTCATTATGTATTCTGGAAAATTAACGGGATTTCGTAGCTTGAATATGTGATTGCGTAGATTTTTGCCCATGTGTTGTAGACCAACTAGAGCTATATACGTGTTCGAATCGATGTTGTAACCGTCGAAGAGGGTGTAGGATAACGCATCCTCGAAGATCCGTGTGTATGGATTCTCCCTCAGGTAACTCTGCGCGCCAATGAGTTGCAGACCCTCGTAAATACGCGCGACGCACTCGCTGGCGCAGTAAGTCTCCACCATGGCTTTCTCGAGCGTGCAATCTTGATTCTCAAACATATCCATTATACCAGTCGTATAGTACAACATACTCTCCATGCCGTACAGGCTGCTCGCCATCTTACCTATCACCTCTTGAACGCCTTCGAACTCGTGCAAATTTCTATCCAGATGCTTCCTCTGAATAACATGCCTCGTCAGTATTCTGGTAAAACCCTTCAGCGTACCGACTGCTTGCGCAGCGAGGTTTCTATTTCCAGGCGCGAGTATGTCTATCAGTATGTTCGTTCCGGACTTCACGTCACCCAGAATATTTTCCTTTGGAACTTTGGTATCCTTGAAAATAACCGTGCAGACAGGACTGTCGCGGAGCCCAACGAGATTCTTAACATCCTTGCTGGTAACGCCGCCGAATTCTCGCTCCACCAGAAATATGGACAAGAAATTCTGCGTGGTGCTGATCGCACTGAAATGGCCGCAGTGAGAGAAGACCAGGAACAGATTGGCGTCGTGCCCGTTGACCACAAATGTCTTTTCGCCGTTCAATATCCAGTGTGTGTCGCAATCCGACTGTGCGGCCGTGCTGTTGATGTTCTGCGTGTTGATTCCGCTCTCAGGCTCGGTGAAGCACACCGTGGGCAGGAGCTCACCGGTCGCTATCCTAGGCAGATACTTGGCCTTCACCGCAGCTGAGCCAAGCGTGGAGATGATGTGAACGGGCAGGATGTGATTCTTGACTATGTAGCAACCCAGCCAGGGAAAGCAGCTTAGCACTTCCACCAGCCTGGCCGTCTCCGAGTGATTCAGGCTCAGGCCGAGATGCTGCTCGTCCACGCACGCCCTAAAGACACCCAGCTCCCTGAGATGGGACAGAATGTCGTCTTTCCGGACGTTTTCCAGGTCGTCCAGGCACTCCGACATGTACTTCTCGATCGGTTGGAGCCACTCGGAGAAACTCTGATGCCTATCCTTGGTCTGCGGCTCGGGATAGTACATGAACTCGTGATCGAACACGGCGAGGAATAGATTCTTTGCGAACGGCTCACGTTGCGGCTCCATCTTAATGGGGGCCGGCAGACGCATTTCGAGGTTAACCGTGTCCACCGCGTGCTGGCTGACCCGCTGGCTTTGCGTATGCCGGACGGGCGTGCAAATGCACGAGGCATGCCACAATTGCCTCCTGCACAGAAACCGACGTGCCAGCATCGTTGTCGCGTCCGGATACCTCTTCACAATTCTCTCAAAACAGAAAATACAGCTCTCGAGGATACGTATCGTATACAAAACGAAGCATGAGAGCAGAGCGGCAGCGGCGGCCATATGGGCGCAGGGCGCAGGTGCAGTTGCAATTTAGCTGAAGCGCCTCTATGTCCACAAAATGTGGACATTGAACTACGTAGCCAATATTTATGAATCCCGTAGGTAATGTTCATGATTTTGTGGTTCTCTTCCATGTTATGTTCAGGATTTATTATAGTTCGTTCGTCTTCCGTACGTGTTATGTGTTCAGGATTTCTCGGTTTTCTTCCGAAAAGAACCAAAAACTTGTGAACATAGCACAAAAGAGAATTACAAAATCGTGGATATTACCACAATAGCGGTGTCCATGCTACGCCCATAATGTCCATAATTTTCGTGTTATATGTATATGTATTATAATATTATACGTATATATTGTATATGTGTCGTGGGGCCACTCTCAGGTTTCTCTCTGATATTAATATATTATAGCTTACGAATTATTGTTTCAAATAAAGATACGCGTATAGATAAGAATTATAGATTTAATGAAACTTGCGATATAATTAATATCAGTGATAATAATTGACAAGATCAATTTATAGTTTTCCTGTTTAAGAAAAATTCGAAAGTAAATCTATTATACATATACCTACAGTTATCATATTACGCGGTAATTTGCCGATTAATTGATCCGCCCGACTAATCGTTAGTTGATCGAATTAGTTGATCGAAGCAGTACATGCGTTTCTCGAAACTGTTTTTTCGGAGCGACTTAATTGTTTAAAGGAATTGAATTAATATAAAAAATGTGAGATGATTGTGATGGGAATTATAAATTATTATTTTATATTTCCGAGTCAATCATTTCGTAATCAGGCGCCAATTTGACTCGATCGCGTCGTGTCGCGCGGCGTCACAGTGAAGCTGTCGAGCGCGTCAATCTCGGCTCATCTCGTCACTGCGAACGGAACGTCGCGGGTACAGGACGGATCTACTTGTCGCGGCACGTTTAATCGGTAAAGCGCAATCATTATGAGCTCCGTACTCAATCGCGCTCTTAGGTATTCATAGTCGAATCTTATATTTAAGACCATCTTAAGTAATGTCCTCTAAGATGCTAAAATCAGAACCAATCACAGAGCCGTATTAGCATCTTAAAACATTGCTTATTAAATATAAGATCCGACTATGAATACCGGCCTTAGTATTTGATACTTGTTTGACGTAGATTCGACGCTTGGTGCATTGCTGAATTCTTAAAATGAATATTTCGCGAAATGTGTTAATTTGAACGAGATTTATTGTCGCGCGAGCAGTCGAGAGAACGACATTCGTATTTTCCGGGCATCGCGTTCTGCAAGCGTTTATTCTTAAGCATTTATATAATTATAGTGATCAATTACTATAAATTATGTTCTAGCGAGTGTTGGGTGAGCGCCATGAAAGGATGGCCGCGGAGGGTCGAGGGAGGGGGCCCAGGGAGGCGTCAGCGAAGCAACCGCAAGGTGAGCAATTTGTATAATTTATTTTATATTAAAACTTATTGACTTACCGGTATGAAAGAGAGAGATGCGCCGCAATAGAGTTGTACAACACACATTGATCTGTATCATTGATCTGTAAAATGTAAATATAAATTAATATTTAAAATAATATTTCAAATTTCAATATTAAAAAAAAATAATTATTACATGCATTTAATTTTTTATTCTTAATCACTTTCACTCCTTTCATAAATTCTTAAACTTTCGTAGTTTTCTAGTCTTTTAATTAAATATTTAATAAAAAAAATTATGTAACTCTATACGAAATCTTTTCATATAAAAACTCTAAAAAATATGATAAATAAAATCTCTAATTCTTGCACATTTATAATTTAAATAATTATAACTTTTTAAACGTAAAATATTACGTGTATATTGAATTTTATAAATATTTTATTAAATATTTTAAGGCTCTCAAATGTAAAAAATATATTTTTTATATACTATAATGTTATACATAATATTACTGTAATCGATGCGTGTGGAATACTCATTGCAGTCGATAATTTGTGTGAAATTTTACAAAAGTTTAGTGTTGTAAAGATCTTTTTCAAAAAATATAGATATAATTATTTATATAAATGGCTAATAGAATAATGAATAAGATACAAATATTTAATTGAATCGTTTATTTTATAAATGTTTCAGACAATAACGTCGCGGATATAGTCACATCGTCGCATCAAGGAAATTCAAACTGACCACCCGAGATGACAGCCTGAGAGTGGCTGAGAGGAGGAGAAGGCCTGGGAGAGGCATCGTATCAACTTTACAGTAAATATTATTATTTTTTATTTTGTGATAATAAAAATTTTTTGGTTTATCTGGAGCTTTTTTATTTTACCATGATTTAAAATAATAGAAGAAAAAGAGTAATTTATTATTTTATAAAAATTAATCCTTGTAAAGATCTTTTCGGAAAATGTATAATTATTTAAATAAATATCTAATTGAATAATGAACAAAACGTTCATTGCGCATAGAAATTATGTTTTAAAACATTAGATTTTTTGAACACTGTTTTAATATAAATTTTATATTTGTTTATTGAAGAATCAACGTATCTATGGCACCATATACCTAATTCCGCTGTTGCGCATCGGGATCGGTGAGTGATAAATTAACATATTTGTTGATTTCACTGGATTTCACCAGTTAAAGTATAGTAATATGACGTGAGATCCAATATATATATTTATTGTTATGAAATAGAAGATTTCTTTCTGGGTAATTATCTAGGATATCTAGGAAATTATTTTAGAATTGATCAGCTTTACGTAACTTAAAAATAATTTTAAAATAATTATGTATTATAGCAAAAATAATTTTAATAATTTGTAAAATACAAAAAGATCTTTATCAGTTCTAATTGTGTGAGAAATTTATTATCTCTTTCGGATCTTGCCATTCCGTCATTCATCTGAATTTCTCATCTCTGCATGCTTTTGAGATGAGATTCAGCAACTAATCGTTCAAATCGATACAAATACATATGGGCCTTAGATTCTATCGAATGGTGCGTCTAGTAATTTTCATTTATTTGTTTTTAAAATAAAGTTTTATTGCTTATATTATAAAGTTTATATTTAAAAGTTTAATATACCTAAATTTCATAATAACGATTTAATCAAAACGCTGTCGACGTAGAGATTTTTTCAAATTCAGATTTGTTTTCAATCGGATAACTATTTTGATTACTGGATATATATTTTAATTGCTTTGAACAAACGCGTGTAAAGAGTAAATGCACAATTAATTTGTATACTAATGGAATTGTTATTGTTAATTGTTTATTTCGTATTTATTGCAATGGCCCCTTCGCGACGCGTTCGTGTTTCGCGCATGATCATACAAAAGCGTAAAATCTTACGCTTATTGCCGGTGATGATTAGCCGGCAGCAGAAGGAGTATTTCTCCTTGGTGCCGATCTCTGGCTATATGAAGCCAGAATACGCGGCCAGGTGCTACGAAAGGTGAGTCCAATCTGGCCAGAAGAAAGAAGACGAAAGAGGATAAAGGTAGGTTGGTGTCACAACACCAATCAAAGCGTATAAAATATAGGTAAAGGTAAGCCTATATGAGGTTTTCTTGTATACGTGCGATTGCACGTAATCAGAGACGGAAAGATTCCGTCTCGTATTAAATTTCTATTTTGCGTAAATTAAACTCCCAATAAAATTCCTAAACGGTCCTGATTTAAATTCTTCAATTTGCGCGTGCTTTTTTAATTTCGCCGATAATCGCGGTCGTAACTATATAGGTATACTAGATGGGAATGCGGGTAGGTAGGAATAAAGGTAAAAATTAGATAAAAATCGGGTTATAGGTTGGAAAACGAATAAGTAAGGGTATGAATAGGTAGGGATATAGGGGTGTGATTTTCGACAATATGTAGAGAGAAAAAGCAAATGTGTAGATAGGGATAAAGCGGGTGGGTGATTCAACAATGAACAAAAATTAATTTTCCTTATAATTTTAAGGAATTGAAATTTGTTTGTGTAAAAATATAATACTATAACGGTAAGAGAGAGAAGAGAGAGAAATAAGAATTATGTATAAAACGATATATGTTCTATCAATTGTATAAAATTGTATGTGTATAATATAATCAAATTGTATTATACATATATGTGTATATCTTATAATTTATGTAATCTGGATTACATAAATCGAAACGCGTATAACACAAAATTTCTTAAATTATAAAACGCTGTTAAATATTTTGTTCTATAGATTGAGAGGATAATTTTTATTCATTTTATTAATAATTTTCTCAGTTGCGGTTGCTCGTATTTCGTAAAGTTTTGCAAGCTACGTAATTTTAAATTTGTAATTTATAATAAATATTGCGTAATTAGTTGTCGCTTATCAATACACTGTTGAGTTATATTGCTATAAATTATAGACATTGTATTAGCTATATACGCATTTTCAACGTTTTTGTGTAATCCGGAATTAATAAGATATGTACACAATTTGATTACAAACAGTTAATTCAATTGGATATTATTTGAACGAAAACATCAGCTGGTTGTTTTAATAATCCAAATATTTGGATTAAATAATATCCAATTGAATTAACTGTTTATGTTTGTGGCAGCCCGTGACGTCGACGTTTAATTGAAGCACTTTATTTTTTTCCGTGTAGAGTAAAGAAAATAATGTTTTGTTTAGCATGCCATTTATCTTATTACATCATAATTTTTCTGTTACTTTCTATGATATCATAACATCGGGATAAACTTAGACATTGTTTTCGTATAAAAAAGATCGAGTATCGCTGATACAGTCTTTCCATACCAAAACTTTAATGCCGCGTTTACAGTTTGAAAAAGTCTCTTACTGAGTTTGTATCTGTCGGCATAAAATACTCGGGAAGCTATTTCAGCAGTAAATCTTATACTATAAAATTTTGTATTGTTTTATTTCTTTAATATGTATTACATTTTGGCATAGACTAAATTGTATTAAAAAAATAAAGTAATGAAGCTTATATTCAAGAAAATGAGGACCGCTGATTGGAATCGGCGGGGGTGGTGGAGGGCCTCTATACCCAGACAACACACGATATCCTATGGATATCCATAGGATATTGATACTGTCTGGGCAGGTTGGCCCATTTTTATTATGGAATTTTAGCTAAAACTGAATGTGTAACTTAATTTTAATAGAAAAATTTAGGCCGAGTTTAACCAAAGTATATTCAATTGCAAAGATGTCCGGTAAAAGCGCGGGGTTCTTTATTGTCAGTATAAAGCTTAATAAAATACACAGCAATATAATTAATAATTATATTAACAAGTTGGTATAACATATAATGTAAATATAAGTGATTAAATTAATGAAAGAGATGCCTTTTTTTAAATTAATGAAAGAGATGGTTCTTTTCGGAAGGAAACGAAAAAATCGTGAATATAACACGGAATAGAACCACAAAACACGTACCTACGATTGTGGGACACAGGTGATACCTGTTGTTGCAATATTTGAACAAATCTGCTATCTAAATCTATTGTTATACTGCAGGAAGGTTACTGGGTATATCTTTAAATTTTGTTTTATGCAAAACAACTTCAACGATATTATTTCTATATTTTTTATAAGCAGAAATTTTGTACGTGTGTGTAGATTTTTATGCAACGCGTATATTTTTCTTATCGAAAAATTAAATGTTTTCGTGCTTCATCTGTCCTCGGAACTTCCTCGATATGTGTAAATTACTTCAAGCAATTTAGATTCCGTTTTCTCGCTTCGTTATCTCGTTCGTAGCGCGTTTAGCTGTTCGTCCGAGTCACAGCCATACTCGTCTCCTCGGAGACGACATGACGGAGTCAGGACAATGTCCTCGAAAGTGACACTGATCCTGCTGTCACTCGCATTTGCCTCGAATGGCTGTAGCTTCGGCAAGCGTGGCAGAACGCGCGCTCATCGAAGCGACGACGAATGTGTCTGTGCCACCACTCCCACCACCGTTCGCTACAATCCTTTGACGGACTCGAACATCACCGTCAATCCCCATTGCGACTGCAGATCGTCGGGCTTTGGAGTAGTGCGGATGATCCCATACGGCACCTGCATCGCAGATGCATGCGGCACAATACACGTGGACCTGTCCTCTGCGTGTGTCAGATGCGGCATGTGCGTGGCCGTCGCCGAGGAGGTTCGCACAATTTCAAATATCTCATATTTTCGATCGCTTGTAATAGATATCTAAGTATATAAATTATATAAAAAATTTATCATTTTACATATACATATATTAATATTATGTATAATATATCATTACATTATATATGTTGTATATGTATATCTACAATATAATAAGATATAAAATACAACATTATATATAGGTATATATTAATAATGCATATAAAATAATATTTACAAATTTATATATATGTACATACATATATGTATATATATACAACATATATAGATATGATTATATATAAAACACAGGTAAAATATATTAATATAATGTACGTATAAACTTTTAATCCATTTTTTTTGCTAAAATATATTTGTTTGCCGTAATCTCTTCCTAGATTAATCAAACTCTGCTGGAGGTTCACGATATGATGGCGCCTGACGACTGGCTAAACGAAACTGAGACCGTACTTCTTTTAAGAACCATCTGCGACCATTCTTTTCGACAGTAAACGTTTCCTTTCTTTACCACGTAATTTTTGCACATGATCAATGTGCTTCCTCACACTGATGTAGCAATCGTGATTCTTATAGCTACGGTTTACGAGAAATCGATGGCAAAAGATTTATCTCCGACCCGTTACCGGGTGACAAGCTCGTCTCTTCGTCCGCCGATGGGTTGTGGGAGAAAAAGTGAGGTCTTTATAAAGAAAAGCTTGCGTTATACTTACGATTAACTGTAAAAAGTAATGAAAGAATTAAATTTTTATATTAAGATAGAAGGTTGAAAATTGAAATTAAGTCGTTTCTTTTGCAGTAAATCATAATTACTTTATTCTATCAATCTTGATTTACGATAATTAAAACAAAAATATAATAAGGCTCTGACAAACAAATTAAAAAATAATAATGGGCTATAAGAGCCGACGCTAGGTCTAATGTGCGAAAAAATATCATCATCAATGGCGCCACAGCCCAGATCGGGCCTTGGCCTCCTCTTAGAGGTTTCATAATCGCTTTAAATTCAGATGTGCGGGTGATTAGCCCACAGCACCCTGGCATGGTGGATATTGCCATATAATATTTGGACCAACGGTTTAACGTCTCTTCCGAAAGACGGAGCCCAGTTTTTCCCATTTGAGAATTGCGAAAAAAATAAAAATCAATTTTGAATACATGATTTTTAATGTATTGACTACTGAATTGTTAAGAATATATTTTTTTGCACATTAGACCTTGCGTCGGCTATTATAGTCCATTATTATTTGTTAATTACGATAATTAATTATGAAAGCGTCATAGCTTGAAAAATATGTGTCACGACTATCTCGATGAGATGCAAGAGCTGCAATTATACCGAAATTGGAAGGAGTGGTGCGAAGATGACGAGCACCTTCCTAATCTAGAAGATATTCTTTGCAGGTAACGGTAAACTTGATTTTGGATTTTTTCATCTTTTATCTGTTTCTCTAACTTATGACATTTAATTGTATAATCTGAGGAAGAGAATCTTTGTATTTGCAGAAACGAGATCAGCAGTCTACGAGACTGTAGAGGTATAAACAACGTATATAGGCGACAAGTACCTACGAAGATTTTTGGTGCTCGTGTGAAGCTTCTAGCCGAATATGTATAATAATTTTAGGTGACCATTTATATTATGTATTTTTAATTATATGTATAATTATATAAAAAATATTATACCTATTAAACAATACGCACATTTAATATGCTATTTAATAATGACTTTATGGCTACGACTTAATAATAAAAGCAAACATTTGTCATACTAGTTTTAAAGTTTGTAAGAATGCATAATGCGATATATCTTGTGTGTGAGCTTTGTTATCTAAAAAATATTTTTACAACTAAATTAGCGAGACTAGTATCACATTAAAAAATATCTGGGACGGTAAAATATAGTATTTTAATCGTTAAACGGAAAGACTCGGATTTTTTCCGCGTTTGAGGTCGGCGGGAGTCTCTCGGTCGATCTCATCTTTCTCTTGGGCAAGCCCGAGAAGGAAGACCAGGATGCTCTCTTGAGACCTCCTGATCTCCGTCGCACCTGCAAACGCGACTCCAGAGCGGGACCTCTCGGTTTCTCTGGAGAAACGTCGCGTTCTTGTAAACCGACGAACGACTGCACTTGACGAGCATGATTCTGCAGCATGGTCAGATAAGCGGGATCGTAGTCGCGTAATTTTCCGATCGGAGCAACGACGTGGAGGTGAGGACGACGGGTATTGAGACGCTCGTGACCACCATCGTGATGATGATGATGATGATGAAAGTGGAGATGTGGTATTAGATTATGCTTGCGTATACCGCGCACGACAGTTTCCCGCATCTGTCTCCGCTTGTTCCATATCCTTTCAAAGATACCGATGGAAATCGCGATAACCATACCCGCCACCAAGAGAAAGAAGGCAGAGTAGACGTCGGCGAGCCTCGCGCTGTTGAAAGCCGCCGATGACGCACACCGCGGCATCGTCGGTAGCATCCGTTCCTGTATCTTGTCCAAAACGCCGCGTTCGTATATCCGCAATATACTGCAGACAGAGTAGTACAAATTACAAACGAAACGGGAATTTAACTAACGTTAAAAAATTACTTTCTTAAAGAAATAACTTTTCTTCTATAGTACACAGAAAAAAAGAATTTGATTTGAAAATATCTTTAGTTTCAACGTGGAAATCTTGAAATAAGATTATATTGCATTAAACGAAGAATACTTGCTTGAATGAATCATTTATACATATAGTTCAACCAAGAAAAAAATGTTGAGATAAAAAGTTGAAATTCTTATAAGAAGATATGCTTTTGAAGAAGTGATTTTGCTCGTATATGTATACGAAACAATCTATATCTTCTTATAAGAATTTCAACTTTTTATTTCAACCATTTTTTCTTGGTTAAACTATGTATGTTACGCTCAAACATCAAAATCGCTCAGTGAGCGAAAAAAACATCCACAACGCATTGTGGATGGTGCTAATCGTCCAAATATCGAAATGAGATATTTTTCCGGTGTGTGGACGTTTTTATTGTCCACAACGCGATGTGTGCATTTGAGATACGTCCACGACGCGTTCTGCCCCCTATATATACGGGGTGGATCTCGCTTCAGCTTAAAAAGTATAACTGTTGTCTGCTTTAACAAAAGGCATAATTTATTATCCTTTGTCACGCTTTTGTTAAAGCAGAAAATAATTGGTATATTGCAAAGTAAAACTTTTTCAATATACTTATCAATATACCAACTATTATCTGCTTTAACAAACGACACAGCATGCGCGTGTGGCCATTCTTTCTGCTAGACTCGTGTTTTACGTGCCACAATACACAAGATTGTGAAGTTTCAGCCAAATCGGTGAGGAAACCTCTCTTCTTCAGTATTACCTTATTCGCTTTGTGAGTATTTCAAGTTATCCAGAACGCGTCGTGGACGTTTCTCAAATGCACACATCGCGTTGTGGACAATAAAAACGTCCACACACCGGAAAAATTATCTAATTTTGGTATTTGGACGATCAGCACCGTTCACAACGCGTTATGGATGTTTTTTTCGCTCACTGAACGATTTCGATGTTTGGGCGTAACTGCCGTAACATATACATATAAATGATTCATTCAAGCAAGTTTTCTTCGTTTAACGCATATAATTTTATTTCAAGATTTCCATGTTGAAACTAAAGATATTTTCAAATCAAGAATATTCTTTTTTTTTCTACGTACATTAATTAGATATCTGTTTCGATGATGGGCACCATTGACCAATTAACTTCAAAAAAATCAGAAAGCTGTCTATTATCTCTTTTCGTTTTCGACGATTTTAATTATCTATACTAAATATCGGATGCACGACAAACCACGTGTTACGTAAATTCGGCAACTTCGCATACTTGAGATTGATAATCTTCCTGTACGGGCAACTTTTGGCCATGGGAAGAGCGACGACTGTAAGCGTTTGCGGAAGCAGCAACTCTTTCAAGGTGCATCGTTCCTGTATAAAGGTTGTTTTGAGAGCTCGCCGTGCGAGAGTCGCGCTGACGAAGAATCCGTACCGTCCTTTGACAGCTTTCATGAGGCCGGTCCTCGTCTCCAGGCGGGACTCGCGATTGTTGAATGCTTTTATGTACAACTGACGGAGATTACTGTCGTTCGCATTCTGAAAGATATATATGCGCGGATGATAGCACTACTGCGTCTAAAATAATTACAGGCCTCTCCGAGCAGTACAATATTGTAAAAAAATATGCTCAAAAGAAGGGCTTTTCAAGCGTGTTTTAGATCTTCACGGCGTTTCTTGGATGTTGCGTAGGTTTACTTAATGATGTAAAATATTAATACGGCAAAACGTTATAGTAAAAATAATGGCAATATATAATAGTAATATTGATAGTACTCTTATGTATGTATCATCAGCGGCACTGTATCCTAGCTTAAAGTTATTAAAGAGAAGATCGGTGATCGATTTGATTCCAGTGGCCTGCACCGATAATATGGACGTGATAAAGCCGGCATAAGCGTTGTACATTACGAGAGAGAATATTAAACTGAATAATAACAGAGTCTTTCCAGATGGACTTCGAGGCGTCCAGGGTGATCCTAAAAATTCCAATCGTTTGATTAGTGATGAACTTTATGTGTGCAACATAATTATATATTATTACATATATTATCTGGATTAGCGTTGTATTTTGGAGAAGCGGTAAAAATGCAGAATGATAAATCATTACTATAATAGCGTAGCTGTTCTACAATGAAAGAAAAAGATCAAACCTTGCATGCACATGATACTCAAACACCAAAGTGCAGATTCCCCGATCCCGACGTGTTTTTCATCCTCGTCATGCAACAGCGTTTTAGCCGCGTAAATAACCGTCGCCATCGCGATTAACATGATGAGATATGTTGCCGCGACGCAGCCGAGCAATCGATTGTCGAACGGTTGCAGAAATATATCCCTCATCGTGCCGGTCTCCAATGGATGATAATAAATATTTCTCCTGCGTAAAATATTGTCGCATAACAATGCAGTAGAAAATCACAAAGTATAAATCTAGTTATATTCATGAGATTCTAAATATTGAAATTTTGTGGTCTTTGGTAAAAATTTTAATTTGGTAAACATTTTAATTCGTTTAAGGTGGTTGTCTCGAAAATCGCAATCCACAAGAAAAATTTGAAAATTTAACTGTATGTTAATAAATGTAAGATCTACACATTTATGCAATTTGAAAGATATTGACCGTCCCGAACCCGAGATAATCGCTATCAAAAATTACATTTTTCCTTTGTATTGCATATAAAGCGTATGAAAATCTCGTATTTTTATTTTTTACATTTAGAACAAACCACAACACAGTGATAAAAAATGAATATACATATAGTAGAAGGACACTTTAGGAATACTAGTAAAAAAAAAACCAAAATTATTGACCATTTAGATTTGGAAATACAATAATAAATAGACCTCGATTTTTACGATTATTCGACGTAAAGAAGCGACTGGAGGAGAAAAATAACAGAATAGTCTTTTGTTCTGTGTGTGAGGGACAAAACTATCCAAAAGTTTTCAGCCTGTAACCGTAAATTGGGATCTGACATTTAGCACCACGACCTCTGGTGACCGGAAATTGAACTACAGCATGTAGGCAGACTACTTCCCGGTTCGCACGAATCGTCAGTTGTATTATATTTATATAAAAGTTAATGATGTACCTGCCCATTCGCATATTTCACTGATATTATACTTATAAACATAATCTTTAAAAAATACCTTAACCCAAATTGCCTACATGTAGCCGCCATTGAGTTAAGCCACGCCCCTATGCCAGATCTCATAGTCGGATGTTTTCACGTCGATTTAGAGTATAAAATTTTGGATTGTACTGTCGCGAGACTACTACCTTAAAGCGTTCCCCATTTTACACTATTTAGACAAAAAACGTTATAGATATTAGTTTTAAAAGCCCGTTCCTGAAGCATCGAAATATTGTTTTAAATAATGCTAAATGCACACGTAAATTCTCAGAAAACATTTACATTCAGGGCAAGCTTTGTCTGACCTTGCCTCTATGTCAATTAGGTAATGCCGATTTAACGATACGACTAATACGATTTGGAATATATAAAGTAATAAATAAAATATATAATGTAATATATAATAAATTTTATATAACACACTCTGTGTGTGTGCAATGTGTGCTCATCCATCAGTTAATTTTGACTTTTACGATTTTACTTTTGGAAATTTTTACCAACATGTAACGTATCAAAGGATGACTAAACGTCATCTCTGCCCAACGTTCCTCGTCGTTCGACGTTATATACCCTAAACCGATGTCGACGGTGCCGGCCACAACATCGCCGAGAAGATGGCTCCATACTTTGTTAGTTAACGTACCAAGCTTTTCGTGTGGCACGAGCTCGATGCTGCAAAAGTTCAAGATGGGTCATATTTACTTCTGGATTCTTTCATGTAATACAATACAATTTCCACAAAAATAATTATTTTATTTTATGTAGAAATATTTCTTTAGAATTTTAATATTATTTTATATTTAATTATTTTGAGAAGTTTAATTCCAAAGAAATTCTCTCGAGGATTAACAGATCTGCCTTAAGCGGATAGACTGTTATTTGCCTTCAAAGTTTTTCTAAAAATTTATTGACGGTGTGTCACTTCTGGAATGTCGTTCAAAAAATAAAACACTATTCGCGTTTTGGTAGAACCGGATGCTCTTTCACCTGGCGTTCACGCTATTGGTGACAATGGTAGCAAAATCCAAAAGTGGTGTGATATCATTAGCGGTGGCTTCCGATTCGATAACGTCCGTCTGCCCGTCGTTGGTCCCGTTCAACACTCCAAAGACAATGGGAAGGCCGTTGAAATCGCTTCTGAGCTTCACGTTTATCGGCAGCTTGAGGGTGTGAGATTCCGGATTCCAGAAACCGAGATATCGAACAATTTGACTCGTATTGTCGGAGTGACGTATTTTGTAGGTGTGCATCAAGTAGAACGACACCGTGCGATTCTCCTCAGTGGCGTGGCTCAAATTGGTCGTGGCGTTCTCGACGTTGCGTCGTTCCAACGGTCCCGTGAACTCGAAGCGATCGCCGTATCGTCGAAGAGACCGACATATTCTCGGAAGAAAAGATTTATTCGATATCTTTGTAATTCAGATCATTATACTATTATATTGTCATGGTAGCGTATATCGTGCACTCTTGTAAAAATTAAACAAAAATACAAAAGATTTTTATATTTCCATTTCTTTATTTTATTTTCCATCTTTTTATTTTCAAATCTCCATATCTTATATCTCTATTTCTTTATTGTGCAGATTAAAGTAAAGAGGCTTTATTATTTCTATCAATTTTACATAAATAAGATTACGTATCTAAATAACTACATATGTTAAGATAAGCGATTCATAATTTTAAGCGCGACGCAATATAAAGAATAAACATTTTATTTTATTAGTCTTTTAAATAAACCTTACTTCTGACTTTTACAGCATATAGGTATGAGGATTATTATGATAATAGGGTACTTTTCATTACATACGCGAGGATGCGTAAACTTGCAACTTACTTGTCTCGATATTTCTGAGCATATATCCAAGCAACAGCGTCATTTGGTAGCGGCGAAGTAGCCACAACTACATCACTATCGATGCCGATATTTAGATCTCGAAGAACGGTGTCGATGGTAGAATCGTTTCTTCTTGTAGTCACCATAAGCCAGGAGATGTAATAGTTGAACAGGAATTTCTGGGAGGCCTATCGAAATATTCGCTCTGGTCATGCGAGTGTGCCAGAAGAAATCACTTCGTGTGGCAGAAAAAAATCACGTAGCGTTATTTTTCATAAAATTTGCAGTTGATCTTTTTGCAGGAAAATTGTGAATCACAACTCTATATTTAGTTGAAAAAAGATAATAAAATAAAACCATTATCACATTCATACATGATTACCATTGCTATTTGCGAAGCAATTACTGTAATGATGAAGAAAATTTTTATGTTACCACCGATTAATTTCTTGTAGAATGATAAAGCAGAGTTACACGACCTATGACTGTTGAACTCTTTCTTTCGTGTACGTCGTTGCTAAAGTCCATTATATGAACACCAGGCAAATGGGAATTATTCCCGCGAGACATTTCTTTGCTAACGTAACACGCAATTTGTTCTCTTACGATATTTAGAAGATTAAAAATATGTAATATTATAAAAAAACATTAAAATACTTGTAATCATTATTCATAACAAACTTAGAATTCTTTCTTGTCGATAATTGAACTATTTCTGTTGCATAATTTTTCATATTTAATATTAAGTGCGTTCTTAGTATTATAAATATACCAAACATATGTTGCAGTGAAAAATTATCTTACCAGGTTAATTCCAAAATGCGTAATAGTCGTAATCGTGACACTTGCAAAATAATCTCTATATTCCATTTTAAATGAGAATAATGAAGCAAGTCCAATTCAAAATGATTTAAAAACATAATGCAGTCGCAAGTTTACGTAACAAAATAAATAAATCTCTCTGTAATTTTGTATAAATAATTTATACTCTTTAATACTGTTTATACAATTTATGTTGTTTAAAAATAAAAATCACTGAATACGCAAAGTATATTATATTTAATTGAATCTAAATTTGCGATTTTACTTTCTTTTTGTAACATATATAGACATTAAGATCATACCACTTGGATTATATTATCAGATGAAGTCAGATTAAGTCCGTCCAAGAGCACTATCGAGCCGACACGATGCGTTCGAATTGTAAGAGCGTCCGGTATATTCGGATTCGTCGCCGATTGTAAAGACACGCTAATGCCTTTTTCACTGAAGCACTCGATCAACGGCCGAGCGTAATTAAGAGGGCAATCTACATTTATTTGCAACTAGTTAATAACTCTTACTGTCTTGATATTTAACTAGCGATCGCGATTCGGGCGCTATTCTTTTTTTAATTGCGAATTCTTTCAAAAAAATATAATAGGGATATTATCAAAGAATTCTTTTTGTATGTTGTATTTAAAAGTAGCTTTTTTAAATTAACTTTTCAGGTTGAAAAACCATTTCTTTACACTATGTACAACGTTAGCGAAATTATAAAATTTATTTGTAAAATAAAAAGAATCTACTACATTTGCTTCGCGCTCGCTAGAAATAAGAATAAATTTGGTAGCAAATTTACAGAAGATTGTTTTCCTTCCTTTTAATTTGATTAATAAACTGAGAACACTCACTAAACGGGCTGAAATTATCGAAGAGCACCACTTGGTCCCAAGATCGCCATTCTGCGTATTCCAATAGCAATTGCAACGTCAAAGGCGACGTGAAAATGCAAGGTTCGGCGACAACATGAATCGCCATTAACATCACCAGTATTAACTTTACTTCTCCAGCATCAACTTTGATTCTGTGCATAATCGGCAATATTACGTAAATCTGAAAAGTTGATATTATTTTATGAAATCGAGAGATTGGGAAGTTCGTCCTTTGTCAAAACATTGGCTTTGATAGGTGAAAAAAGTGATAATTCACGATTCACTGTTGTTGAATCTGAATACAATATCGAGATTCTATTCAATAATGGTGATAAGTTTGACTGAGTTGTATTGCTGGTTAATTTGCTACTGATATAACAAGCGATTTCAAGCGCTGCGTATAGCTGTCGTGAAATGCCGGCCCTTGTTAATGTCGGCTCGTCAAATCGTTAATTCATCGTTCGAATGCCACGTGGATGTACGAACGTCGACAACATAGTGAATCTTTGACGGTGAGAAGCAAGATAGCTTGACGTTAATAGCTATGACGATGGAAAAAAGTAAAAAAATATTTAGTTTCGTGCTTTTTGCTGATTATATTTCAAGCAGTTATCTTGCTGCTCAAGGCACAGTCTTTGTATTGATTTTTTATCTCTCAAATGTACCGGTGAAATTGTGCGTATTTACAATGTGTATTTTTGTAATTTCTTTACATATATTTTTTTAAACTCTTCTGTAATGTGGCGTAATAGAGATGACATAAATACATTGTACGAATCTACGAATCGCATCTGTAGCAGTTGATATAGATGATTACAAAACGCACGATTTTATTAGTTTTTTCTACATCGCATGTCATATAAGCACATACTGTAAGTAATATAAAAATATATACGAATTACTTAAATTACTACATAGAGAGATATGATACATACAGCTTTCTGAATTAATGGAAGAGCATCAATTAGCAACTAAGAAAACGAAGAATATACATATCATAAAGAAAAACATTTAAAAAATACTAATAAAAAATATCCAAAAATACATAACAAATATCCATAAGTATATACAAGGTTTACATAAAAAAGTTACGAATTTTAAAAGCTAACGAGAAATGAATTCATAATTCAACTAATTTTTTTATAGAATTATATGATAATTCTCTTTTGTGTTTTATATCTATAAAAATTTAAGGAAATATAATTTTTGTTAATATATTATTAATATATTATCTTTTTTTTTGTTTGTATATTAATCCAATTCATACACTTATTTTTTAATTTAGACACGGGTTATATCTTTATTTCTCGGAAATTATATTATGTAAACAAGTATGTGTAATAGGACATGAATTATTCTATAACATTAAAATTAGCACTTTTTTTCAATTACACTTTTGTAACTAATAATTTTTTATATTTATTTGATACGTGATTCGTGCGTTGACGCTGTGACGACCGATCACGTACTAAAAGTTAATTTCTTTTGGAAAGCCATATCGATTAGTAGTACTCAAAGATAATAATCAAGATGAACCCCTACCATAAATTAGTTATTCAAAATACAGACGACTATTCGCCATTAATAATGATTTCATTGGGGAAATAGAATAACCAAGATCAAAATTTGTACGTAACTCACTAATGAAAAAAGAAAGAATAAGAAATAATAGAATTTTTTAATTAATTTTGTAGAACACATCTGTCAATGGATTAAGTTTTATTATGTCAAATTTGTCAAATGTCAAACAAATATTTATATATGAAGTAAATTAAGAAGTCCAATAAATGTTGTCCATTTCTTGTTAATAAAAGAAAATATCAATTTTGCAATGATAAATTACAATACTTTACGTATTGAATTATCTTGGAAAGTCAGATTTTATATTGTATCTTCTTACAGTAGTAAAAGTTAGTTTTAAAAATGTATATCAAAAATAATTTCCTTTTTACACGTAAATTAACTGCATAAATAACGTCGAATTTTCTTTCATTGTACGTTTAGCGGATAACAGGTGTTTAAAAATGTCATAATGACATTAGATAATTCTCTGAAGTTTTGATTAACTTATATTGATTGAATCGATTTTTAATGTGCTATATACCTATAGGTCCTTTCTATGTAAATTTCATTAATTTGTCATCACTTTCATCTATAGGCAATACAACCTTAATCTCTGGGTTGGACGTTTACGCGTAAAATAAAATAATTTCCATCTATATGTATACAATGTAAACTGTGTTTAACGTGTCATGTTAACAATAAGTAGGGATCATCAAACATTCATATTTTGTCAGAAATATACATATAATCGGAAATTTATATTTTGCTTGTAATTTTATTTTCAGTTATTATTATTTAGTTTGAGCACAATTTTTAGCATGCTACAAAAAATTAACAGATCAGATCAGTGTGAATAGTAATATTTCTATATTAGTATCATGTATCTTTTATATCACTGTACAATTAATTAATAAATAAATTATAACACTAAAATGTATCTAATTTTACTTGTTAGTCTAAAACAATTTTTGTGTCAAAGTTGGGTCCCACTTTATGCCTCGCTCTGCCGGCATTTCACGCGTTCACGGGCTGCGATTATACAGCTGCGTTTTACAACAAAGGAAAAGTCAGGCTCTTTAAAATCTTTTCGAAGAACCTGACCTTTCAGAAGGTTTTCGCGTCATTGACCGACGTGACAGACGTTTTTGACGAGACAAAAATTGATGCTTTCCAGGAGTTGACTGCTCTTATGTATGGCGTCAGAAATTGTAAAAGCGTAAATGGCGCCAGATATGAAATATTCGACAAAATGTATGCGAAGACAAAAAGCAACAAACAATTTTTGAAAAAAGTGGAAGGTTTTGACTCGAGCCAGATCCCACCGTGCTGGAAATCGTTGAAGCAGAAAATGTTGCGAACAATTTTTGTAAATTTACAGAGGATTATTTTTCTTCCTTTCAATTTAGTTAATAAACTGAGACACTCACTAAACGGGCTGACATTATCGAAGAGCACCATTTGGTTCCAAGATCGCCATTCTGCGTATTCCAATAGCAATTGTAACATCAAGGGCGACGTAAAAATGCAAGGTTTGGCGACAACATAAATCGCCATTAACATTACCAGTATTAACTTTACTTCTCCGGCATCAACTTTGATACTGCGCATAATCGGCAACATTACATAAATCTAAAAAGTTGATAGAAATGTTATTTTATGAAATCGAGAAATTGGGCAAGTTCGTTCTTTGTCAAAACATTGGCTTTGATAGGTGAAAAAATGATTGTTCACGATTCACTATTGTTGAATCTCAATACAATATCGAGATTCTATTCAATAATGGAGATAATTTTGACTAACAAGGGAACGGTCGGAAGTGTCCCTACCCGATTTGGATGGGCTTTGGATATGTTGTAGAGCATCAAAAAATATTAGACCCCTATTTTTTTTTAGCGGCGTATCTCGACGTTTAGGGGTAGAAACAACCCCTCGAAAATAACGGATTTTATAATATCTTCGAAAATATAAGGCATATGAAGAAGAGTTTTATACAAAAGGTTTATGGTTTTTTATGCTCTTTACAATGACGTAATTACATTTTTCAAATATGTCAAATTTTTTAATTTAACCCCACACCCACTTATTATTTTTGCAAAATATAACAATTTTTTCAACGCAAAAATTTAAGAGCATCGAATGCCAAATACATCCATGTATATTTTTATTATGATACCATTATTTGATTTTTGGGAAGACGAGATGATACGTGGTATAGGCGTCGTGCTGTAGGTAGGTGTTGCGTTATTTCTGTTCAGTTGCGCTGTACGCTTAATAATTTCCAATTGTGCATATTTTCTTATACTACAATATATAGAGAAAAGTCCCCTATTATGAGATAGGTTCCTAATATGCGATAGCGAGGTTTCTGCTAAACTAATAGGCCCTATTAGTTGGTTCCACCATAAACTTATTGCCCTTGAGGTAAAACCTATTTAGTGTAAAATTTATTGTTTGATCGTGCGTGTAGTCGTTGCAAAGAAAGAAATTGTGAAATTGGATGTTGTCAAGTGTCGTGGATATGAGACTTTAAACCTTGTTTATTATATAATTAATAAATATTTGGTAATGAGTTCTGCATGCAGCGATAGAGTAAGGTCATGTTAATAGAAAAATACGGGATATATTGAGTTGCTCAATTGTAGAGATTAGATTTGGTGATCGCGAAACCGCAAGGCGTGGGGCTCGTAACATGAGATACTCAGGGTACTCCTGGGTTGCTGGAGTATGAAATTTATTGTACAGTAATAAAATAAGAGAAAATACTATATTAACGTTAAGGGAAGGTTTATACAAAATTATAAGTGTGTGCTGACCTTGATTTGAGGGGGAAAGGTGGAGGGGGCAGATTAGGTACAATATTGGGTATGTGTGTTTACGATTGTTGTAAATGTGCTTCTCCATTACATTTGTCTTTCAGAAACTTTAAATAAAGTTTTCTAATTATAATATGATGTATTTTGCACTTTATTAGCGATTTTCCGCGGTCTCTCATATTAAGAGTATACTTTTTTGATTTCGTCGAAAGCTCATTTTTTACATTTTTCTAATTTTTGGAAAAATCAATGTTTAAATTAAATTTTACATTTTAGCATCTTAAAGCTTATTAAATTCCCTTCAAAATGACCTACTATATTTTTTATTCTGCCCATAGATTTCCGGCAATCACACAAAATAGATGTAGTATCTCATAATCGGGGACTTTCCTCTACTATATACGACATAATATGCGATAAAAGTCCAAGCAGAATAAAAAATTAATTAATTCATCAAAACTGAATAATAATTCTGCGTTTTGCGTGTGTGATAACAATAGAGAGACAGCAGTAAAAAATATTAAAATATTCTGATACTTTAACAAGGTGGTAATCTGAAATTTGAAGCAAAAACAAAAAGAATTAACTTTATTAATTAAAAATAATTTTAGTAGGTGCTTACAATCATGACATTTTATGAGCAAGAAAAGATTATATAGTCAATGGCAAGACTGGCAAAGAATTGAGTAAAAGCTAAATAAAAAATTATATTAAATATTCAATATTAAAGGAAAAAGTAACAAGCGTGAGAAACCAATAAAAGTTAACAATAAAAATGCACTTACATGTTTACAAAACGACAGCGTACAACACACAGTTCTTTACATTTCAAACTTACGATCTGAAATGCTTGCTTTCCAGAATTATGACACGAGCAAATAATATTTAAATGCGTGAACTTCGGTTCTTGATTTACTTTGACGCGTATTTTATAACACTGTTTTGCGCACACGCCATTTGAAATTCGGATGACGTGATATCTATTCCTCTGCTTGGACTTTTATCGCATATTATGTCGTAGTAGGTATATAGTATATATTGTAGTATGAGAAAATATGCACAAATGGAAATTATTAAGCGTACAGCGCAACTGAACAGAAATAACGCAACACCTACCTATAGCGCGACGCCTATACCACATATCATCTCGTCTTCCCAAAAATCGAAGTGGTATCATAATAAAAATATACATGGATGTATTTGGCATTCGATGCTCTTAAATTTTTGCATTGAAAAAATTGTTATATTTTGCAAAAATAATAAGTGGGTGTGGGGTTAAATTGAAAAATTTTACATATTTGAAAAATGTAATTACGTCATTGTAAAGAGCATAAAAAACCATAAACCTTTTGTATAAAACTCTTTTTCATATGCCTTATATTTTCGAAGATATTCGCTAAAAATTATAAAATCCGTTATTTTCGAGGGGTTGTTTCAACCCCTAAACGTCGAGATACGCCGCTAAAAGAAAATAGGAGTCTAATATTTTTTGATGCTCTACAACATATCCAAAGCCCATCCAAATCGGGTAGGGACACTTCCGACTGTTCCCTTGTAAGTTGTATTGCTGGTTAATTTACTACTGATTAACAAGCGATTTTAAGCGCTATCGTGAAATGTCGGCCCTTGTTAATGTCGGCTCGTCAAATCGTTAAATCATGGTTCGAATGCCACGTCGGTGTACGAACGTCGACAACACAGTGAATCTTTGTCGGCGAGAAGCAAGAAAGCTTGACGTTAATAGTTATGAAAACGGGAAAAAGCAAAAAAAATCTTCAGTTTGCTTTTTGCTGATTATATTTCAAGCAGTTACCTTGCTGCTTGTATCACGGTCTTTTTGTTGATTTTTTGTCTTTCAAAAAACTGTGCGTATTTACAATGTGTATTTTTGTAATTTTTTCACATATATTTTTAAAACTCTACGTAATGTGGCGCAATAGAGATGACATAAAGTCTGTTTGCTGTTCTGAACTTCCTGCAGTTCAAACTCCACATTAAAAGGAAAGAAATTTCGGTCAGGCTGTCTACAATACTGAAGATAGAGAAGGATGTCAAGAGATGGCCGTGGAAAGAACTATCTTCAATTTAGAGGCAGGCTGATCAAAATAAATCACAACACGTCTAGCTAGATGTTATGACTAAGTTGATAGAAATGTTATGACTAAGATGATGATGATGAAAGGAAAAGAGATAAACTCTGAACTAGTACAGTCAATTCGGGGACAGAAAACAGAGCTATAAATACATTGTACGAATCGCATCTGTAGCAGTTGATCTAGATTATTACAAAACGCGCGATTACATTAGTCTTTTCCACATCGCATGTCATAAGAGATATCATATAAGCATACACTGTAAGTAATGTAAAAATATGAATTAACGCATAAAGAGGTATGATACATACAGCTTTCTGAATTAATGGAGAAGATTATTTTTTAATTTAGTCATGAGTTATATCTTTATTTCTCGGAAATTCTATTCTGTACACAAGTATGTGTATTAGGACATAAATTATTATAAATAACATTAAAATATATTAGCACTATTCTTTTTAACTACACTTTTGTAACTAACAATTTTTTATATTTATCTGATGACATGACACGATTCGTACGTTGACGCTGTGACGACCATTCACGTACTAAAAGTTAATTTCTTTTGGAAAGCCATATCGATTCGTAGTAGGTACTCATTGTCAGAGATCCCAATCAAGATGAACCTCTACTATAAATTAGTTATTCAATTTATAGACGACTATTCACCATTAACAATGATTTCATTGGGGAAATAGAATAAACAACATCAAAATTTGTACGTAGCTGACTAATAAAAAAGGAAAGACTACTAGAATTTTTTAATTAATTTTGTAGAACGCATCTGTCAGTGAATCAAGTTTTATTATGTCAAATTTGTCAAACGTTAAACAAATCTTAATATGTGAAGTAAATTAAGAGATCCTATGAATAAATGATTTTTAATTCTCCAACGAAACTGTGTTTTAAAGTCTGACAAATCGGTTGGCACGCAGTTTAGTAGGTTGGAAATTCGTGTACTTGGAAATACACGAAAAGGATTTGAAAAATTTATTAGTTTATAATAAATTTCAAATCTTAAAAACGCGTATATCGCGTGATTGCCAGTTACGTCGATTAAAATTCTCAATTTGGTTAATAATCACTGGCGAAGTTAATGTGTTACTTATTTCTATGAATAAATGTTGTCCATTTCTTGTTAATAAAAGAAAATATCAAGTTTGTAATGATAATTACAATACTTTACGTACCGATAATTATCTCGGAAAGTCAGATTTTATATTGTATCTCCGTACAGTGTAGTAAAAGTTATTTTTAAAAATGTATATCAAAAATAATTTTCTTTTTACACATAAATGAAATACAGGAATAACGTTGCATTTCTTTTCATTGTATTTTTAGCGGATAACAGGTGTTTAAAAATGTTATATAATGTGACATTTTTACATTTAATAATTCTCTGAAGTTTTGATTTGCTTATATTGATTGTATCGATTCTCAATGTGCTATACTAGGAAGATATTTTCCCTTTGTAATACCATAAAAAGTAAATTTTGAATAGAAATCAAATATACATATATAGGTACATATAAAGAGAAAAATTAAGAATATTGAAGAACAAATTATTTTTGATACTGTGTTTGATTATAAGAATTACACTGTGTCATTTATTATGTCGTGCAAACAACATATTTAATTTCAGGGTTGGGCGTCTACTCGTAAAATATAATAATTTACATCTATATGTGTATACAATGTAAACTATGTTTAACGTGTCATGTTAACAATAAGTAGGGATCATCGAACACTCATATTTTGTCAGAAATATACATATAAACGGAAATTTATATTTTGTTTGTAATTTTATTTTCAGTTATTATTATTTAGTTTGAGCACAATTTTTAGCATGCTGCGAAAAATTAACAGATCAGATCAGTGTGAATAGTAATATTTCTGTATTAGTATCATGTATCTTTTATATCACTGTACAATTAATTAATAAATAAATTATACCACTAAAATGTATCTAATTTTACTTGTAAGTCTAAAACAATTTTTTATTTTTTTAGAACTGTTATGTGTGTTGTGAGGGGAGAGGGGCTGTTTGTTGGTAGCGTAAAGCTGATTTATTGGATTCTGAATTCAGCAATCCGAAAATAAAAATGGCTTCAAATATTTCAAGCACAGAGCCAATACTACTTACGGAGAAAGATTTCCAAAAAGAGTTCCAAAAGGAGGAATCTTTGGCTACTACTGTTAAGAATGGTACTGAAATCTATACAAAGACGGAAGGCTGGTTCAAAACGGAGCTGAAGTGGTTTAATATCATATCTATTAGTCTTTTTCATTTGTACTTCGTCTATGCCTGTTTTACTTTTAAATTTCTCAAAAATCTGAAGACAACCGCTTGGAGTGAGTATCCTTTAAACAATTTTTTTGATAATTTAGTTCTCCTTAATACTCTGAAAAAAACACAACAAAAAAGTAAACTATAAGTCTGTTAGGGGAGTAACCATTTCTCATAATTTCCTTATAAGAATAAATGTCTTAAACATAACACTTTGGTTAAAATTGTACCCGACATTTATTAGAAATGACAAAGTCGATTTCAACGATTTCTAAATGGACGATGGCTGATTGAAAGCCGATCGATTATACGTAAATACGATTGAAGAGAACACTCAATAGAAGCTTAACAGCACACTGCTGTTCAAGACTTCTTATTTTTATTGCACAATATCAATTTCGCCGAAATCAATTGGCTTTTATAGGGAATTGTCAAATATTTGTCAAATGTCGCGGAAGTTACAAAACACATCATAAAAGTAATTTAGTCTCTACTTTGAATCTCCCTGAGAAATAGCAAATTTAACAGCATGTATAATATTATTCAGGATATTAGTCAAGTACAGAAAAATTTTATTTTTATGCCGTTCTCTTTTTCGACAGTCTTTTAATTGTTTTACAGTCAATAGAACCCATGGTATCACAATTGAATGTCATGATAGATTTAATTGCACGGATAATCGATGTTGCTTATATGACATTCGCGAGAAGTACGCTAATTATTCTTATGCGTTTTTATGAGCATAACAAAAAGTGTTGATTGTTTTCTGTTTTAAGTACTTATCATGTATACAATCGGAGGGATAGGCACTACAGCTGGTGTTCATCGTTTGTGGACTCATCGAGCTTACAAGGCAAAATGGCCGCTTAGAACTATACTTGCTATTTTCTACGCTTCATCCGGTTTGGTAGACGAATGTTTATAGTTATTTGGTTCTTAAATTGCAATTAAGACGGAAACATTTTTCTTTGAAATTTTTGTTTCAGAATAACCTTTACGATTGGGTACGAGATCATCGGGTGCATCACAAATATACAGATACGGACGCAGATCCGCACAGTATTAATCGAGGATTCTTTTTCTCCCACGTAGGCTGGTTGATGATGAAGAAACATCCGGAAGTGATCCGAAGGGGTAATGAAGTTGATATGAGCGATATATTGGCTGATCCTATCGCCTCATTTTTATGCAAGTAAGTTTGCGTAAAGAATGAATATTGCATATACTGGGGCAGCGCACAATGAAAGGAATAGGGAACAGAGAACAGGGAGTAAGGAACAGTTTAATATTAACATATATATATGCATTATGCACCCTAATAGAAATTTAATACTGTAAATATAATTATTTTGCTAGTGATTAATTACTTATTTTGAGTATTAAAAGCACTGCGCTGTCAGTACTTATTTATGATATTTTGCAGATATTATTCAATACTCAAATTTATCTTCGCTTTCCTGCTTCCGGTGATAGTGCCGGTGTATGGATGGAATGAGACTTGGTCTAGAGCCATTGTGTCACAGATTATTCTTCGTCATGTTATAAATTTAAATTTTGTATGGAGCGTCAACAGTGCGGCTCACTTCTGGGGCTCAAAGCCATACGATGCGTAAGCAGATAATTAGAATCATTAGAAGCAGATAATTAGCAAATTTATTTACAATCATACATATAATAGACTTAACAAAAAGAAATCTCAGCGCTTTTGCTATTCTGTGTCGTCCGAGAATAATTTTGTCTCCTTTATTTTAACGGCAGGCACATAAATCCGTCGGAGAATCAATGGGTCAGCCTTCTGGGGTTCGGTGAGGGATGGCACAATTATCATCATGTCTTCCCATGGGATTACAAGGCTGCCGAGTTAGGCAACTATTTCAAATATAATCCTACCACAATGTTCATCGATTTTTTCGCGAAGATCGGATGGGCGTACGATCTCAAACAACCATCGCAGGAGCTCGTGAAGACCACAGCGATGAACAAGGGTGACGGGAGCTATCCCTTGTGGAGTGCTGTGCCATATCCAGACAGTAAAATTGAATAACGAAAACTATGACTATTTGCCATTAACAATGGTTTCATTGGGGAAATAGAATAATTAAGATCAAAATTTGTACGTAGCTCACTAATAAAAAAAGAAAGACTAATAGAATTTTTTTATTTATTTCATAGAACACATCTATCAATTTATCAAGTTTATCATGTCAAATTTGTCACACGTCAAATCTTAATCTGTAAAGTCCTTTTTCGAATATGCTAACGTGTGTTAGTGGTTAATTAAATTGATTTTCAATTCAATTATGTGAGAGTACTCTTTCGAGCTTTAGTTGTAGCTACGTTAAGATCCGTAAGTAACGGTCGCGTGGTTTGCTAGAGCAATAAACATAAAATTCACGAATAATTTTATTGGGCAACCAAGATCCAGTCCTGACCGATTATGGCGTTCCTTTAATTATTGATTATTATCTTATATGGTCGTATTTTAAATTTTCTCATTAATTATTTTTATTTTAGAAGAATTTAGAAGTTTAGATATTTTTTCGGATAAAAAACTACCAAAAGAAATCTTTGATTATGCACAGACACTAAACTATAATATAATTTTGATCAAAAGGTAATTTTATTTTTGCTCAATATATATTGTTTTGCAACTAATATTTTGTAGTTAAGTTTTAAATCAAATGTACATATGTGATAATGCTGCTGTAATTTGATATTTATATCATAAATAAGTAATAATATCATTAACAGTTAAAGGAAACAATAATCAATTAATGTATCCTTCAATTTAGCCTGCAAAAAACGATATCGCAGTCTATTGAGGAATTGACATATTTTTTACTTAGAAACTGTAATGACATTCATACGCGAAGTGAGTTATGCAACATAACACAAGTCAATATTTTAGTAATTATAGTTGTACAAATATGCATTTTCTAGCTTCAAGATGTTCTTGATTTAAAAAATTCTGACGTATTCTAACATAAAACAAAATTTTTTATATTGTATACATTTATGCGTATAATTAATTTTATTACACTATCTTTAAAAGATAATGTGTAATAAATATAAATTACTGCAAAGTATACGATAGCAATAAAGTGGTACGATAAATAAAACTATAACTTAAAGAAGTTATCATATTTCTAATATAAGTGCAGAATACTGCAGAGTATCGTTACGTAATTAATTTTTGATAAAGGCTACATTTCACAAAGATATTTTTAAGGTATGTTTGACACAGCATGATACCGGACTTACCTGAAAATTCTACAATACAATTCGGAAAATCTATAAGTGATAGGGCATTGACGAAGGAATCATACAAAATCGATTATAAATAGAAAATTGTTTTGAAAAATGTCATTATTTTCGCCTACATCCATCTTGCTGATCTTTACGGGCTATACATTCTTTGCTTTCAGGCTAAATATCAGTCAGTTATATGGTGTATGTATTATATTTAATTGTTTCTTCCCGTAATGCTAGATTACCCTCCACCTTATCAAACCGTAATTTATAATTTATAGTTTTTGCTGTTGGTTTTGCCGCGATTTTACGCGTCACCGCTGGCGCTCATAGATTATAGGCCCATCGATCTTACAAGGCAAAATGGCCAATGAGATTTATCCTCATGATTTTTCAAACCATCGCTTTTCAAGTAAGTTTAGCGTTAACTTTTATCCTGTCGCGCCAAAGTGCTTCACACTGTGAAGCTCACAGGATAATATTATATATTTGTATATAGGGAGAATGGGGGAATTACAGTCAGTAAGAATTATTTCTTATTTTCTGAAAAAGAAAAATCTTTAGAACCAAAATGGAATAGTTGACGGATACTTTATCAATCATTCTTCGAAAGTAGAAGCATAAAAGTCAAAAAAGCTAATAAATAATTAAGCCAGCATTGATTATAAAAATCTCTGAATTGACCGCAATTGTCCGACGTGTTGGGTAATTACGGTCGCCTCTTGGGTAACCGCAGTCAGCTTTCGGGGGACTACCTACGGTCATTTTTGGGGTAATGTCAGTTGATCACTAGCAGGGTTCGGCGTCTAACCTAAAATTCCGGCGTTATTTCAAGACTGAAATGTCCATCAAATTGAATGTATTTTCTATGTAAATCAAGTTATATATCAATTCTTATTTCTTTCTCACTGAATTTGGATAAATTCTACCAAATTTGTGGTATAAATATATACCGTGATGTTTACGCTGTGACAGTTACTCGACTGTAATTTCCCCGTACAAGCGACTACCGTTACCCCAAAAAACGAGTGAATTTGTTATATTGAATAATAAATATTTATATGATGTCATCGTTTTAATATGGGCGAAATGGAAGCTGAAGAACCAAAAAAGTCATGAATAACGGTTAGATGTGATTTTAACTACTAAAAATTTCGCAAAACCCTTATTAAAAGTACATCGATTCTTATAAGAAAAAGGGCGTAGAATAAGAATCACCAGATTTTTATTAATTTATGTTGGTTTAATAGGCACGGCATAATAAATTAGTCGATAATCATGTATGTAAACGGATAGAGACAAAAAAAGTTTGATATAACTGTTGGTTTATGTAAAATACAGGTGACCGGCATTGCCTGATGACCGTGATTCCCCCATTCTCCCCTATAGACATCCAAGTCCTGATATACATTTTGTTTTCTTAATAGAATTTTTCAGCATAATTGTATCACCGCTCTCTGCATTATATTTTCTAGGATGACATGTATCAATGGATCAGGGACCACCGAATGCACCATAAATTTACCGACACCGACGCGGACCCGTATAGCGCGCACAGAAAATTCTTCTTTTCGCATATAGGATGGCTTCTGATTCGTAAACATCCTGATGTCGCGAGCAAAGGTGCTACAATCGATTGCAGTGACCTCGAGCAAGATCCATTCGTGGTATTTCAAAAAAAGGTACGATGGGCATAGTTTGTTTTTGCGGAAACAAAACTTAGCCGAATAGACATGACTTTACTTGACTCCTACCATTATTTTGCATTAACATTTTCTTCCTTAGGTGGTACATATGTATTTGATGCCACTCTGCAGTTTTATCATAACAACGTTAGTACCATGGAATGAGAGTTTGTGGTGTTCGTGGCATCTTGTAGTCTGCAGATATTGCCTAACCTTGAATGTTACTTGGTCAGTGAATTCCGTGGCTCACATATATGGGGTATGCGACCATACGACAAGTACGTGCTTGTGCCGTTTCTGATTTATCAAATATACATGTACTATTATTAAAAGTAATGAATTGTTTATAATAGTCTGTATATTATATGTAATATTCTGTTGTTATTTAAAAACATTTACTTTATTATGCAGATCACTCAGCTCCACCAACAATATTGGAGTTGCTATCGCAGTGTTTGGTGAAGGCTGGCATAACTATCATCACGTCTTTCATTGGGACTATATAAAGCCGCAGAACTTGGAAATTATGGGCTCAATTTTACTATAGCTTTTATCGACTTTTTTGCTTATTTAAGTTTGGCTTACGACTTAAAGACGGTACCTGCTGATGTGATAAAGAAACGCGTTCTTCGAAGCGGCGAAACATTGACAAAATAATATTTGTATACATTGACAATATATATATTGATAATAATAAATCTAACGATTATAGATGTATTAAGTAAAATATAGAGTTTTTTTCTTAAGTTTTTTCACTTACCTTTGAAGTGAAAAATCTTCAAAGGATTTTTTCTTTTGCATAGAAAAGTTACAAATTTTTAAAGAAATCCTTTTTTCCTTAATTCTTATTAAATGTTTATTAAAAATAAGATATTAAATAAACGATGTTTATTAAAAATGACAGAGGTTTTATAAATTTTTTCAAATTTTTTAAAAATACTTTAAGGTAGGAAGAACAGCGTTGGACGTGACAGACCCACGTGAGCACTGGAAAGGTACTGAAAAAACGTATGCACACGGAGGGTTAATGTGCTATACCAAGAAGATATTTTTCCTTTGTAATATCATAAAAAGTAAATTTTGAAGAGACGTCAAATATATATGTATACAAATAAGTGATTTGTATAAATAAGTGACAAATTTAATTAATATAGAAATTTGAAGACGTATGAAAAAGTAGTTTGTACCGACATATTCAATATAAAGGGGATATCATATAGGCAAGACAATTATTTTATGAGTGGAGGCGTTGAGGACATTTTAAGATCAACTTTATTTGTTTAAAAATAACGACATGCTATATTTTTTTATTTCGTAGTATGATAGTCCTTTTTAGGACAAGTCCAGTGATTATTACATACATACAATCAAGGTCAGCCAAGGTAAAAAATACTTAGTAAAATACATTTCAAATGTATGCTTTGCACTTACTTCCATTCTTTATATACGAAACTGATTGTGACGGTTAGGAGTTATAGTAATGACGAAAATTGGATATTTTTTTTGCGTATTATTAATATAAAAGTATTAATTAAATGCGAGTAATAATATTGAGCCATTGAAATAATTATAAAACTACTGTGTCAATTACACAAATGCGTATTCAAGCATACATTTTTATATGGAGCAATGTGCTGACAATGCTATTTACAAAAGTGCATAGCATTGCAACCTGACAAAACATTTCAGTCGTCATGAGACGAATACGTGATAAGAACTATAATTAAGTGTCGGTAAACGGTACGAGTGCTTCTACGATTCTCTCTACGGCGAATTAGAAATATTTTACAAATCGATATAACTTATTCTTAAACGACTCGTGAGTGTTCATTTAACTGTGCAAATATATAAATATTTTGCGCAAATTGCTACATAAGCGCGTTCGAAAAAAACATTTAAATCGATATTTGAGCCTTGTCCTCTTAAAAATAGAATTCTGCGTGTGAATAATATTTTTCAATTATCTGTTACGATAACAATAATTGCTCCGGTAATTGCTTTATGGATAATTGTTACGATAACTAATTGTGTAAAGATATCAGTTATGCTACAAGTATAGAAAATTCTTCTTCATTCCTACAGTTTGGAAAGGTGGAATACATATAAGGAGAAAAGTTAAGAATATTGAAGAATGAATTATTTTTGATATCATGTTCTATTAAGTATTAAAATGTGTTATTTCTTATGTCATGTGCAACAAGTTTAATCTTCAATTGTTGGTTTTAAGAGAGAAGATGATAGTTTGCTGTTTGTTGGTAGCGTGAAGCTGATATTTTGGATTCTCGGTCCAGCAATAAGAAAACAAAAATGGCACCAAATATTTCAAGTACAGATCCAAAAATACTTACGGAGAAAGATATTCAAAAGGAAGAATCTTCCGCTACTAGAAAGATAGACGATAAAAATGGACAAACCGAAAGTGAAATCTATACAAAAATTGAAGGCTGGTTCAAAATGGAACCGAAGTGGCTTAATATAATATCTATTAGTTTTCTTCATTTGTGCTTCGTATATGCCTGTTTTACTTTCAAATTTTTCGAAAATCTGAGGACGACCGCTTGGAGTGAGTATTCCTTGGAAAATTCTTTTGTTAATTTGGTTCTTTGACATTTTTAAAAAAAACATAGTAAAAATGTTTTTAAAATTTAGTCTATTATGGGAGAGATTAATTATTTCTTGTAATTTGTTTATAGGTATAAATGTTTTACAATTTACACATAACAATTTGATTGAAATTGTATCACATTTACTAAAAATGTTAAGAGTAATTTCTATAACGACTTCTGAAACGAACGACGGTTGATTGAAAGCCAATCGATTAGACTTACGCGATTGAAAAGAGCACGCAATAGAAGCTTAGCAGCAGACAGGAGACTGCGATTTCCTAATTTCTATTGTACAATATCGATTTCGTCATAAATCATTGCTAATTGTCAAATGTCGCGGTAATTACAAAACATCTCAAAGTAATTCAATTTCTACTCTTTAAATCACTGAGAAATATCAAAATTAACAGCAAATTGATATTTGATATTAGCCAAGTAGGCGGAAGTAGGACCATTTTGATTTTTATTATGCTTCTTTCTTTTTGAAAGTCTCTTGTTTTTCAGTTAATATAAATATCATAATTGAAAATAATGTATTATAATAGGTCAATTATGTAAAAATATTAAGTGTTACATAATGCTCGCGAGAAATACGAATAGTTAAATTATTATGCACAATTTTATATGCATTTCTAACGATATTTAATTGCACTGGCTCTTTTTGTTTCAAGTATATGGCATGGTTATGATAGGAGGGTTAGGCGTCACCGCTGGTGCTCATCGTTTATGGACCCATCGAGCTTACAAGGCAAAATGGCCGCTCAGAATAATACTTGTCGTTTTCTACGCTTCATCCGGCATGGTAGACAAACGTTTATAATTACTATTTTGTGCATTGCAAGACGGGAGAATTTTTCTATACAATTGCCTTCTTTCAGAATAACCTGTATGACTGGGTGCGAGATCATCGGGTGCACCACAAGTATACGGATACGAACGCAGACCCGCACAACAGTAACCGAGGATTCTTTTTTTCTCATGTCGGTTGGCTGATGGTGAAGAAACATCCGGAGGTGATCCGAAAGGGTCGCCAGGTCGATATGAGCGATATATTGGCCGATCCTATCGCCGCATTTAGTTGCAAGTAAGTCTGAGTAAAGAATGAATAATTAAATACGCAAGATGCTTTCATATTGGAAAAGACAAAAGAAAGCAAGAAGAAATTTATTCGCACTTATTTCATTTATCTCGAAAATGTGTATTTATCATTCTGATATCTCTCCGCAGCTTTCTTTTAAAAAACCTCTTTCTTTTACACAGGTTCTTTCGCAAGATAAACAATATATATAATGTGTAACAATATAATATAAAAAAACCTGCACGTTATAATTAATTTATGATATTTCACAGATATTTCTGGATATTTAAATTTATCTTTGCCTTCCTGCTTCCGGTGATGGTACCTGTGTATGGATGGAATGAGACTTGGTCTAGAGCCTTCGTATCGCAGATTATTCTTCGTTATACTATCATTTTAAATGCTACATGGAGCGTCAATAGTGCGGCTCATATTTGGGGCTCGAAGCCATACGATTCGTAAGCAGATAATTAAAATCCAAATTATTTATACATATAATAAATTTGATTGAAAGAAATCTCACAGCTTGCGTTATTCTGTGTCGCCTATAACGAGTAATTTTCCCTTGTTAATTTTAATGGTAGGTACATAAAACCAACAGAAAATCGGTGGGTCAGCGTTATAACGGGTGGCGAAGGATGGCACAATTATCATCATGTCTTCCCGTGGGACTACAAGGCTGCCGAGTTAAAATATTCCAAGCTCGCAACTACAAATTTCATCGACTTCTTCGCGAAAATCGGATGGGCGTATGATCTTAAACAACCGTCGGAGGAGCTCGTAAAAACCATCGCGATGAAAAAAGGTGACGGGAGTCATCCCTTGTGGAGTGCTGTGCCGTATCCAGCCAGTAAAATAGAATAATAAAAATAACTAACAATAAGAGTTGTCTCATCTCCACAATAGAGTTTCTTTGGATCAATTCACGATAAATGCAATATGATTATGATAATTTATATGCATTTATCAATATAATATAAACTTAAACGTTTCCGTTTTTTTAAAGAATGCAATATTTCCTTATTAACTATTTGATAATTAAATAATAATAAACTCTGAATTTTTCATCATCCCTTCGATTTTATTGTTTTAAAAAGAAGCATTAAAGAATACGTATTACAATAGCATATTGCAACAGCATGTTCCGTTTATATCGAAATTAATAACTTATTTTTAATTATTACGTAATTAATAAAATTAATTCAAATTATTATAACTATTTGATGGTTGTTTGTAATAATGAAATATTTGAGATATTATTATAATACATGATTATAATTTCACTTTGTTTATTGCTTCCGCATATATTTCCTATATATCGGAACAAGGAAAATGCTTATGCCTTCTTGTGACATTATTTACCTTACCGCGCGCGGATACAGATAGATAGATATATCTATCTGTTTTGTTCTTACGCCTAATGAAGAATAAGGTATGCCATTGAATGTGTGTAAATTCCTATGCCCTAATGTAATTTTCTGAATGTTTGAGTGGCAATAAAACTGAAATTTATCGAGCATTTCAATCGAACCGAAATGTGTGTTTGGAGCCAGATATCCACTGGGGGTTAGAAGAAGAAGAACCGAAGTGTGCGTGCAAAGAACATCGTGGATATAACTCTGCTTTTTGGGCATTTATAAATAAATTATAATATATTAGTAAAAGGTAATTTTATTTTCGCTTAATATAAATATTATTTTGCAACTAATATTTTATAGTTAAAGGAAGATGTGTTAAAAATACACCATTTTTAGCTCATTGACGGAATCTTAACTAATTATTGGAAACTGTTTCTGAGATCTTCTAGAAATAGAAAATAAGAATTATTTGTACCATAAGGTTCGGAGAAAGTTATGAAAATCGGGATTTATTCATCAACTCAAAGCATTATTTTTATTGACTGTCAAAAGTACGGTCTCCAAATCTAACAATGTATAATAACAGCATTCTTCTTAGGCTTGCAAGTGGTGGGTTGCTGTTCTCACATTACGATTCTTTGCAATTAACAGAGATAGTTGATTTCGAACAAATCCAGAATACCAAAGAATTTCGTTGGTATTCTGGATTTGTTCGGAATCAACTATCTCTGTTAATTGCTCCCGCAGAAGTATTATACTCTTCTGAATACTCGAATAAATATTTTATAGGCGAAATCTACCAAAGCTCTAATGATATAGCGATGAATGTGAATAAAATAAAAAAGAATGAGACAGTAAAAGAGGAAGAAAAAAGAATAGATAGAAAAGAAATGAGACAGAGACGGAGAGCTGAAGAAAGAGAAATAAAAAAGAAAATGCGCGCGTGCATGCAGGATGCAGACAGCAACACACACACACACACATAAAACCAAATTTTCTTACTTGTTCGTGACCCTGGGTTCGGCTAATTATAAGATAGGAAAAACGCATATTTGTCATAATTATCTATATACCTCTACAACACATATGTATGTACCTATAAATTATGTAAACCAAAAAATTAAATTCTCTCTATTTATTACTTATCTTTCAACACATATATGTGCAATTTATTTTATTTTAAAAACATATCAAGGATACAAAGCTTAAAGAACACTTTATACTGTTTCAACAATCGATAATAAATTTTGATTTTTATAACTTTCTCCGGTCTTAGTGGAAAAATAATTGTTATTTTCTGTTTCTAGAAGATCCCAGAAATAGTTTCCAATGATTAGTTAAGGTTCCGTCAGTGGGTAAAGAATAGCTTATTTTTAATATTTTCCTCTAAAGATGTACATATGCGATAGTACATTACTGCTATAATTTGTATTGCATAAATAATTAATATTATTAACAATTAAAATAGGTATTAATAATAAAGTATCCTTCAATTTAATCTGCAAAAAGCGATATCGCAATCTATTGAGAAATTGACATTTTTCATCGAGAAAGTGTAGTGACATTCATGTGCAAAGTGAGTTATGCAACTTATCAAAAGACAATACTTTAGTAATTAACTGTAGAAATATGCATTTTCTAGCCTTAAGATGTTCTTGACTTTGAAATTTTTTATCTATTCTGACATAAAATATAAACAATTAGAAAAAAACCATTTACGGTCCAGATCGGTTCTTCATAAAATATAAAATTTTTCATAACGTATGCAAACACATATCATTTATGCGTATAATCGAAAATTATGCAACCTTTAAAAAATAATGTAATGAAAATATAAAATATAAATGGCAAAGTACATCATGGTAATAAAGTGGCACGATAAAAGAGACTATAAATTTAAAAAGTTATTATATTTCTAATATAAGTGCAAAGAATACTGCAGAGTACTGTTACTACATAGTTTATACGGGCTACATTTTACGCTTGCTAGCGCTGGCACTACATTAATATTCAAAAAAGTGTGATAAGGTTTTAATAATTGGTGAATCGATATATAAAATAAATACTTTTATTGAGACACTGAATGTTATACATGACTGCTTGTGACGACTGCTTGAGCGCGAGTGAGTTCACTTTGGGGGGAAGGATAACGACCGACATATGCACGAGCAGTGTTTATGCATGAGCAGTGCTCCGATCAAGATTTTTCGGGAATAATCAATATTATTCGTCACACCCGGAAATCTGTTGCTTAGGCAATACAATATAGGTCAAGCTCCTTTCTCTCTCGCTTTCTTTTCTCTCACTCGCGCTATACACATCACGTGTGTACGCTTGCACACCCGTATAGTACGTGAAGCACGAATAAACTAAATTAATATTCAACAAAGTGAAAGAGATGACAATTTTCGAGGAAGATAATGATAATAACGACGTATCTTATTGTTAATGTAAAATATTTACATTTCGGACTTTGATCGCAATATCTCTGCTCGTGGGACACGTAAACGAAAAACAAAAAAAGAAAACACACTTTTATTATATAATTTAAACCTTACTTTCTTTCCACCATGTAATAAACTATGATTATTAGGCAAGTTTTACTTGGACTTTTTCGCGGAAAATTACGTTATTTTTATACTAAATTTTAAAGTTACTTACTTATTTCTCGGTGAATGTGAGATCATTTTAATTTAATTGTTATAACATCGCTGAAGATGGCTCAAAGCAAAACAATTAATTAAAATTGCCTTATTTGAAATGTCTGCAACAAAATTCGGAAAATCTATAAGTGATAAAACATTGACGAAGGAATCATACAATACCGATTATGAATGGAAAATTGTTTGGAAAAATGTCATTCTTATATTCATCTTGCTGGCATTTACGGGCTATAAATGCTTTGTTTCCAGGTTAAATATCAATCTGTTATATGGTGTATGTATTATATTTAATTGTTTCTTTCCGCAATGCTAGGTTACTCTCCATTTAATCAAACCGTAACTTATAATTTATAGTTTTTGGTGTTAACTGTGCCGCTGGTCTAGGCATCACTGCTAGCGCTCATAGATTATGGGCCCTTACAAGGAAAAATGGCCCATGAGATTAATCCTTATAATTTTCCAGTCTGCCGCTTTTCAAGTGAGTTTATAAGCGTTGACTTTTTCTCCTCTCGCCAAATTGTCGCACAGGATGACATATCTGAATGGACTAAAGATCCAAGCCCTGTACATTCTATTTTCTTAATGAAATTTTGCAGCATAATTGTATCTCCGTTCTCTGCATTACATTTTTTAGGATGACATTTATCAATGGGTCAGGGACCACCGAGTGCACCATAAATTTACCGACACCGACGCGGACTCGTATAACTCGCGCAGAGGATTCTTCTTCTCGCATATACAATAGGTTGACTTCTGATTCGTAAACATCCTGATGTCGCAAGCAAAGGTGCTATAATCGATTGCAGTGATTTCGAGCAAGATCCATTCGTGATATTTCAAAAAAGATACGATGGACATAGCTTGTTTTGGCGGAAACAAGACTTAGCCGAATAGACATGACTTTACTTGATTCTACCGTTATTTTGCACTTTTTCACATTTTCTTCTTTAGGTGGTACATGTATTTGATGCCACTCTGCTGTTTTATCATACCAACGTTAGTACCATGGTGGTCATGGAATAAGAGTTTGTAGTGTTCGTGGCATTTTGCAGTCTGCAGATATTGCATGCCTAAACTTGAATTTTACTTGGTCGGTGAATTCGATGGCTCACATATGGGGTATGAGACCATACGACAAGTACGTACTTGTGCTGTTTCTGATTTATTAAATATATACACATGTATTTTTATATAAAATTTTATACAAAAACCAGTAACTATAAACTATATAATAATTTTTTTACAATAGTAATATCTATATATTATATTATGTAATATTATATTGTTATTTAAAAACATCTACTTTTGTTATGCAGATCAATCAGTTCCGTCAATAATGCTACAGTTTCTATCGTAGCGCTTGGTGAAGGCTGGCATAACTATCATCACGTCTTTCCTTGGGACTATATTATAAAGCGGCGGAACTTGGGAATTACGGGCTCAATTTTACCACAGCTTTCATCGACTTTTTCGCTTATTTAGGTTTGGCTTACGACTTAAAAACCATATCTGTCGACGTGATAAAGAAACGCGTTCTTTGAAGCGGCGAAAAATTGACAACATAACATATGTTGCTATAAAAATCATAATCCACAAATAGAACTTAATAAACTGTTTGTGGATTATGCTAGGTGGGTGCCTCCGTAGCAGTACTATAACCGTTCGTTTTTATTACATCAAAAATTTTTTGGATTTTAAATATTTTTAAACCAAAGAGTGCATTTGTCTAATAATAGGATTAAATTCACATATATCTTTGTATTTCCAAGCAATTTTAATCAACAGCGCTTTATAAATTTTTATACATTATAGATACAATATGTAAATAAATATGTAAATACAAAATTAAATACACACAAATACATATTTGGAAGTAGATGATTGCGATAAAATAATGAAACTGATTATTATACTGTTTAGGCTTATTCTTTTCGTCTTTGAGCGCAGGTGTAATAATCAAAACGAGCTCGTACATTATACAAATGCAGTTTATTACCAAAGTATACTTTGTAAGCGATAATCTTGATTGTGAGTTTGAGCGAGTATTGTCGGTGAAGGCGAGCGTTACGCTGAACGTTCGAATTATTATTGTCCGCGTTACGCCGCGCGTCGTGTTTTAGTCGGGAGCTTTCCCCTACTTGTTGTTTTTCGGAGAGCCTAAATTGTAACGAATATTGCCTCCCGTCAGTGGGCCGATGAGATATACGAACAATTGGCTCAACGTTCAGGGGCAGGAAGGATACCGCGAACTACATAAAAGGGCGATAATTAGTGCAAGACACGCATTCTCGACATCATCCTCAACAGAGTCTTGACTATACCCTGATGAGACCTGAGAGAGACCCGTGCGACTAAGAAGACCGGCGAAGGAGCGATGCCACGACCGATCATCTTATATCTAGACTCGCAGTCTAGAATAAAGTAGCGTTTAACTTAATTAGGTATATATATACAGGCTGTCCCATTTTAAATACCGCAAGCAAATATCTCGAAAAATATGGAAGATACGGAAAAATGTTTTAGACAAGAGTTGCATGGTTTGATGGGAACCACATGATGGAAATATGGACATGACCTTGAGTGACCTTTTCAAGGCCAGGTCAATGTGATCAATGTTTCCTTAAATGAAACTCCTAATTTTTTATTACATATTCTTGTAGCCCTTGTCGAGACGTTTTCAAAACACTATGATAAAGCTCTCTCTTTCGTTGAGAATTTCTTGAGATATTTCAAATTTTGTCATGATATTTTTAATACAAAATATGAAATATTTTGCAAAGTATTCACTTTTCGATGACTATCTTCATACTATTATATGTAGAATAATGAAAGAAATCGAATAATAATATTAATTTTTACATTTGCAATTTTATAAAATTGAATGCGTCTATAAGATTCAATCAAATCTTGTTAAATAATTTTTTCTTTTTTTACAACAATCGATTTCTTCCATTATTCTACGTATAAAAGTATGGAGATAAAGTCATCGAAAAGCGAATACTTTACGAGATATTTCATATTTTGTATTAAAAATATTATGACAAAATTTGAAATATCTCAGGAAATTCTCAACGGAAGAGAGCTTTATTATAATGTTTTGGAAACGTCTCGACAAGGACTACAAGAATATGCAACAAAAAATGGGGGGTCCCATTTAAGGAAACATCGATCATTGACCTGGCCTTGAAAAGGTCACTCAAGGTCAAGTCCATATTTTCACCATGTGGCCCCCATAAAACCATGCAACTTTTTTATCTGAAACACTTTTCCGTATCTTTCATATTTTTCGAGATATTTTTCTACGGCATTTAAAATGGGACACCCTGTATACCTATTTAAGTTAAACGCTACTTTATGCAAGGTAAGAATAATATTATTATCAAAGTTGTAGTCGAGTCCTCGTTGTACAGGAGGATGATCAGGTGGATGGTTGAGCGGGAGGGCGGGTGGACTCGGATCAATCACTCGAATTATACTAGAGGAAAAGGTGGTATCGTAGCCCCACAGTTTGTTTTTTCTTTATAAAATCTGAACTGTTACTTTAACTGCTCTAAACTTTTGCTTAAAATGGAGGTAAACTATTCAGTTTGTGTGTCTGCTAAAACGTGGAATCAAAGAAAAAAACAATTGAATTATATAGAACATATATTTCTGAAGCATGTCATTCTATGACGTTTGGAAAAAGTGAGGGTAATATGGCCCCCATCAAAAATTACAACTTTTTTGAAAACACTGTTTAGAAACTAATGCATAAACATTACAGAATAAATAAAACAATTTATAAACTTCTCAGTTTTATCATTTACAAACAAAAATCACACAAATATTCATCGTTTTCGCACGATGTGCCCATAAGCGACAAATAAGACATTGAATTCAAATTTCACCATATTGGTCCATGGAATAACGTCCTGGCAAAAATCTGCGTCATCAGGAGCCCCACCAGGAGTTTCAATGTCGGATATATACAAAACAGGACTTTGGGGCTTAGATCCATCATGGGGACCACTATATCAACATACTTTGCTTCGGAAATTTTTGATTTGTAATTAAAAATACTCAAGACTGAGCGAACTTACTTGGAAATATCGATTTCACGAACCTTTTGGCGAAAATATATCACCATAAAAGTCTCTGAATCCTATAAACTTCTGAGAAATTATTTTTTTTTAACGGGACAATAAACTTTTGTTCTGCGCGTTGTGACAGAAACGCCCGATACGAGGGCCACCAGTGCTTCACTCAGTGTACTCTTGTTTCCCTAATCACATGGTACATAGGAGAAGCAGATATGACGATTCGGCGAATATGGTGTTATCAGAAATATAAAAATCATGGGGAGACCAACTTACAAGCAGGAGGCCGCGATACCACCTTTTTATCTACATATTATCGACTACAACTTTGATAATAATATTATTCTTACTTCGCATTAACTTTCAAATAAAAAATCAAAGTCCCCTCTCTCTTTCAATTTAAGGTGGTTCATGCATTTAGGTCATATGTAGTTAGCCCGGAAAATGTGATATGAAATGAAAGGTTAACGTTCCTAGAGTGTGTCTGTAAATTTCGGATTTTTTAACCGATTGGTTCCGGAGATATATGTCCGTAAACTTTGCCAATTTAACGCGGTGGGGGTAGACCCTATGCGAAAAACGAGGCAAAAGCGCTTATGCTGCAAAAATTGCAATACTTCAAATGTACTTGAACGAACCAAAAACTGACGAAACGATGCAATAAACATTTTGTAAGATACTGAACAAAAGCCCGAGTTCATTGACCGAACCATATAATAATAAAACGTAATTTTCGATTGACTAAATCGACAACACGGAACTGATGGCTGGACTCGAGCGGCACTAGCGGCAGCTTCACAACGTCGCACGTGTCAGCTGATGCGTAAGGCGCATACTTATCTCAAAACTTTCAACGTTTACCACGTTTGTGCACGTTTGTCTCGAAACTTCCCTTACGTCGAGGCTGCTCGCTCATATTTGACAATTGTACGTAAAGGTTATATAGATCGCGGCGACAAAGACTGCTTACCACGCGTGCTGCTGACTGGTCGTGTATACCGACCATGCTCATAACTCTAGTAAAAGAAGTGACTTTTGACTCAATATTTTAATTACGTAGAGGTCGTATAACATTAAAGATGTAATAAATAATAAATCTAATTATATGCTGATTTTTACGGACAAAAATCACACTTATTTATCACTAATAAAAATAGTTGCCTATTTGACTTGCAAGTACTGCATGAACCACCTTAACAATACACATTTAAAATACAATTTTATGTGTGAATATTAAATTGAAGAAGCTATATATACATATAACCTGAAGAGTTCATACAGTAAATTCTTTCAAGTTTTGCAATAGTCAACGTGACTTTTTCCCTTGCTGCATATGCATAGGTTGGACTTTGAGAAGACTCAGTTTTGAAATTGTTCAAAAGTTACGCGAGACTGAAATGCGGCACGTTATGACAGATATAATCATTGTTTTCCAGAAAAAGTTAATGCAATTGTGTGTGTGCACATAATTCACGTTACATGCTTATTAGTATTCTTTTTATTTAATTTCTTATTTGTTTCAGTTCTGCGTTTTTTATTTACGTTGTTTTTTTTATTTATATTATGTATATATGTTTATGTTCTGTATTTACGTAAAGTTTTTTATATTTACGCCAAGTTTTTATGCTATACTTTGATTTTTAGGTTTGTTTTATATGACTTATGTTAAAATTTATTGCCTTAAATCACAAAAGAGTCACAAAAAAATAAAATAAAATATTATTAATTATAAACATATGTAGTTAAAAATGAAAGGCAGCAGTGTGGTCTAGTGATAGAGTGCCAGACTCGTAATCTGAGGAACCAGGTTCGAGTCCACTTGAGCACGTAAACATGGAATTAATTTTCCGAAGCTGCCCTCCCCCCTCCGCGAGAAAGCGGTTCTCAAACGGGGAAAAACTGGGCTCCGTCTTTCGGAAGAGACGTTAAGCAGTTGGTCCAAAGGATAAATTTTGAGTGGAGATGAAAGGTAGTGGTGGATGAGAATTGTAACGCCATAGGGGATCGATTGTAAAACTTCCATTTACTCCATGTAGTTAAAAATGTTATTTTTTGAGGTTTACATTTGTCTCAGTAGTACTTGGCTAATTAAATAGATTTTATATCTATTTTTGAACTATTAAATCTTTATTTAATGATGTGTGCAGGTTTAAATATTTTTTATGTACTTGGCGTATACTTTTTTCTTTTTAGATTTTTTTTAAATGTCACTGTATGATTGTAGTGATTTATATTCGTATAAAGCTGAAAAATTATAATGTTAATATATGAAAATTATGGGAACAAATGCCGCCTATACAAATACATATACATGAAATAATATTAGCATTTCTGTAATGACCTTAAACATTTTTCTACGCACTATCAATGTCAAAAATTGCATTGTGGCAGAAGCATTGTAAGTGTGACAATTGTTCTAGGCAAGTTAGTAATCCCGAAAATTCGCCTTTTTCACAAAAGAATATAACATAAATATTGTGCAATTAAAAATCTTCAGTGACCAGTCAGTGCATATATAACGTCTCAATCTAATTATTTTTTATATTTTTCCGTCAAGGTATATGTATTAATTTTCTTGCTTGTTTCTTTAATACGTAATTGAGAGAGCTTAGTTCTCGCGATCCAAGATTACATATTATCGACCTTATGTTAATTTTATCTTAATTATTACAGTTAAAAAATAAATTTCTTTGTTTTATTAAACGCGTAAAAAAATTATTAAATAACATTCCTTACATACACTAATTAATTTTTAATTTTTGATAGAATTCTATTTCAATTTGTCAACATAATTTTTCTGTTGTTTGAGTTTTCGCAAATTTTTATTCTCTTAATCTATTGTAATAAGAAAAAAACAAAGCTTATGCTTTCTTTAAACAATTCCTCTCAACTTCACAATAGAAATCAACACAGTACAACCCAGACTCCACTGGCCATCAAATTGTAACTTTTACTTTTACTTTTGTTTTCGAAATATCTTTAGCAATACAAACTTACTAAATGTTAATAACCTTGTAGAAACAATGTTATAAATAACAAGTTTATTTATTCGACCAGACTGGCTAATATTAATTTAACGTCTTTCCGATATGAAAATTGAAAGACTGCAAGCCGACTTGGTTTGTCGGGATCACACAGCACTCTTCGAATCAATCGTCGAGACATTAATTTCGACCGTGGGTTTTGGTCTGTTGATGTAGATAGTTTAATTTAATTTTTAAATAAAATAAAAATTCTCCGGGAGAAGTAGTGGAGGCAACTATATGCGTTTGATACGGTAAACATACTTGTGGGTGTGACAACCACAAAATATGGTTGCCCCAAATGTTACTATTTTATGGGTTGTGCCAACCATACTGGTTTTTCAGTGTATAAATTACTTAAGCTTTTGACTGTCGATGACGGAAATATCCGCGCATTTAAAAAAAAGATACTTACACCGCAGCAATTAGAACAAGATACTATATTCTTACGTTTTTGGGGTCGTTGGATTCAAATCTGAAATCAAAATTGCGAAATTTAAAATGGCGGACCAAAAATGCAAAAAATTGTTTGATATATTTGCATACAAATTTGTATTTACAGGTTTTTGAATTGAAACCGCTGATTTCAAATTCAAAACAAAAATTCAAGAATTTAAAATATAGATCAACGCATTAAAAGGTTTAAAGGATTTTTAAGCCGCTAAATCCGTTTTTAAAATTGAAATTTGTTAATTTAAAATAATGGACTTAATATGGCGGCCAAAAATTTAAAATATTGCTCCGTTTGCATAAAAATTAATTTATAAGAATTTTTATAAATTCTTTTGCCATTTTAAATTTTGAAATTCTAACCTTTAGATTTAGATTCAGCAACTCAAAAAACCTTTAGAAAGCATCTTTTTAAGAATTTTATTAATTTTTTTGTCCACAAGCATTTTTTCTGTGTCTAACAGTCACGGGATTAACACTTAAATCTGCACGTATATTGAATTATGTTCGGTATATACGAAAAACGCGTAAGAAACTACCTGGCCAGAAATAAAACTAATTGAATTGAGGTCAATTCGACGTCGATAAATATCTAATCAGATGTTGAATACTAGTTGATAACTTTATCTGTCGTCTCCGGTTTTATCACAATTATTTTTACAAAATATACATAATCTGATAACAGGGTTGGGAAAGTTACTTTGTAGAAGTATCTAGTTACAATTACAGTTTTTTTTCACTGAAAAAGTAACTAGTTACAGTTACCGACTTTAAAAAATAACATGTTACAGTTACAATAACTCAAAAAGTAACGAGTCGTTACTTTTCAGTTACTTTCTTGCAATAAATGTGTACTATCATTTAAAATATAAGAATCTTATATTTCAAACTTTACTTAATAATAATTTATTATGTACCTCTAGAGGAAAAATTTTCTTGTTTTGAGATCCTATATACTCATATTTTAAGTTTGGTCGTTTAACCCGAGAACATCCTGTATAATATAAAACATAGTATAATTAAATTTTTTTAAAATTAATAAAAATTTTAATAAAAAGTTTACGTGGCAATTATTCGATTTTAAGAATTGATACAATTCTTTTTGTGCGGACTCGAGACCTCTTATTTGTTGATTAAAAACAAAAAAAAATATTAAGTATAAAATAAAAATATAAAGTAACTATTAGAGTAACTATTAAATTAGTTACTAGTTACCAAAAAAATGTAACTAAGTTAAGTTAAAGTTATAGATGGAGAAAAAGGAACGAAGTTACGTTATAGTTACCAAAAAAAGTAACTATAACTGTAACTTCGTTACAAGTAACGAGTTACTTCCCAACCTTGTCTGATAAACTATATACATAAACTAATAATGTTAATTAAGTATTTGCGAATATTTCTGTAACATTTCTGTTGTCATTTGGTTAACACTACATTAAATCAATGCGAAGTCAGAAAGCACAATATATGTATGTTATATGAACGATTTGTAATTTTGTCATACCCTATAGTTATGTTTATATTTTACTTTCGGTTAGGCTTTAACTTGTGATTATAGTGCTTTCGAGAAGGACTCGATACGTATTGCTTCGCGCGCGACAGTTGATCACCGCGCGTGTCCTTTGTCATATCTCCTAAACGTGTTGTCATGCGATTGGGCCTAGTAATATTTAGCAAAGGGAGAGATCGACTCTCAAAGCCCTCAAAGGCTTGATAGCGGTCAGAGTTACGAGAAACAGCGAAAGAAACACGTCAAACGCGCTAGCTTCCGAAAACATTGTCTTCTATCGCAGAGGCAGAGGTATTTCGCGTGCTTGTATTCTCTAATATATATTAAAGTTAAAGATGCAAAGAAAAGAGACGTTTTTTGAAAATCAGATCTGTTTTCCTACAACATTTATCATGTACTCGATAAATTAGCCGAAAAGACATAGAGATTTCATAAAAATATTTGTAATTACACAGTTAACATAAAACAATTCTAATTACGTCAAAAATGGCGAAATTATCAGCCAGTATTCGATTATTCATTGACGCACTGAATATACGTGAATTTGACTTGTCATTTTTCCGACTCAGAATGCTAAATGTGATTAAAAATTCTAAGTAATCACTGTCTCAATTGTAGTGACGTCGTTAATTTACAAATTATATTGCCTCTCGATATATTCTATCACGATTTCAGTGCTTATTCTCGCATTTTCTAAACTGGAAGTGACTTCACTCTTCTGAGCTAATAAGTGACTTGACATCTGTTTTCGCTTAAGTTCGATTATTTTGATTTCGATCATATAATAAACTATAATTATTGGAAACGTTTTACTTGGATTTTCTTACGGAAAATTACGTTATTTTTATATCACCAAATCTTGAAGTTACTCACTTATTTCTCGATAAATATTAGATTATTTTGACTTAATTGTAACCGCATCGCGCTGAATGGCTAGATGGCTCAAAGCAGAGCCGAAACGTCGGATTTATAATTTTGTATCTTATTAGTCATTTAAGTTATTAGTTATTGAAAAGATCGATATAACGTTAACAGTGTTAAACTCTTAAAGCCCTTTTTTATTTCTTACTTGTTAATTTCATTATCAAATAATCAACAATTTATCAATTTATGAATGTTTGTTATGCGTGAATGTTTAAATAAAAAGACTCCCTGAATATATTCCATTATGCGTTTAAACTCACGCACTTTTGAGCCCATGTGTGTCATAGACACCGCATGCCTATACAGGGTGTTCCAAAATTTGCGCATTTGAAGTGCTAGACGTGATGCTAAAAGAAACAACTTTTTCCTTTAGCAAAATTGCGTGCGACAAGTAGTTTTTGTAGGAGAGCTGGTTAAAGTTAAAGAATGAGCCCTCTCGCCTATGTGCACAGAAAAGAATTCTTGATTTGAAAATATCTTTAGTTTCAACGTGGAAATCTTGAAATAAGATTATATTACGTTAAAGAAAGAATAAATGTGTTAAACGAAGAAAACTTGCTTAAATGAAGTATTTATATAGTTTAACCAAGAAAAAAATGTTGAAATAACACATTGAAATTCTTATAAGAAGATTATAGTGATCTTGCGTATATATAAAACAACATAATCTTCTTATAAGAATTTCAACGTGTTATTTCAACATTTTTTTTCTTGGTTCAACTACAGGATAGCCCACCGAAAGCAAAACAAGCTTAGGTCAAATGCCATACTATAAGGTTATATGCTAAAAGACACATTTGTTTCGTTTTCGGTGGGCCACCCTGTATATAAATGTCTTTATTAAAGCAAGTTTTCTTTGTTTAACGCAATTATTCTTTCCTTAACGCATTTTAATCTTATTTCAAGATTTCCACGTTAAAACTTAAGATATTTTCAAATCAAGAATATATTTTATTTTGTGTGTGGCTCTCAGGGTCGGCGCGCGCTCCTCAATCATTCGTATTACCTAGTCCTTGACTTTTTTCTGTATTGTATTGTTAAAATTATGATAAAAGTTTACAAAATAAATGTTGCTTCTTTTTACATAATAAAAAAATTGTCTAATTCCGTAGCACTATAATCTGAAAATATAGAAAAAATGTAAATATGCTTTGTGTGCTGAGAGTTCTATTAGGTATTACTAAACTTAAGGAATAGTTTACTAGAACGCTCAAGCAAGAACACACAAAGCATATTACTATTTACATTTTTTTAATTTTTAGATGGTGCTACGAAATCAGACAATTCTTTAATTTATTTATTATGTAAGGAATAAAAGCAACATTTATTTTGTTAACTTTTATCATATTTTAAGCAATACAATACACAAAAAGGTCAAGGACTACGACGACTGGAAAGCGCTTGCCGGCTCCTAGCGCCACATAGACGAAAGCGCTCATTCTTAACTTTAACTTGCTCCCCTACAAAAACTACTTGTCGCACGCAATTTTGCTAAAGGAAAAAGTTGTTCCTTTTAGCATAGAGAATCACGTCTTGCACTTCAAATGCGCAAATTTTTCGACACCCTATTTATTAATTAAAAATATAAATTAAGAAATATAGATTATCAATTTAATTGCTTCCAAGTTATTTTTCTATATTACTTGTTATTACTTATTCCACATTAAAATATGTAATTAATTTATGCAGAATTATAAATTGCATTTTGAATTGAAAAATCGAATATCGTGTAGGTAACGATACATAATAATTATCGCTTGCACGTGTTGCCTGAAAGTTTAAGACAACCGCACTAGCTCTTGAATAGAACACTAATTAATAGAACACTATGTTTTTATTTTTTAAACAGAGATTTTGATTGCAATATTTATAATTATAAATCACTTGTTTCTAGAAAAATTTATTTGTAGCCATCAGCATTCAACATAATGGATTGCAATACAGTTTCTCAATTCAATATAAAAGAATATATCGACGATATGAAGAACTTAGCGGAAGTAAACGGCATTGACGACAGCAATAAAAAATCCGAAATGATAAAATCACGTGTTTTCAATTTCGAAACTGATGTAGTATGGTCTGTGGCTTTGCCAATGTTTATATTGCACACTGTTGGCATTTATGGTTTACTGACTTTCAACTACTTGGAAAATTGGAAGACTACGTCATGGAGTAAATATGCCTGTTCAAATTACTTTTGCGCTTTTGTATATACAGGGGAATCAGAGAAAAAGGTTTCCAAAATTTTTGAAATTTCTTTTGTGCAGCTATTAGTGTATCAGAATCCTTTTAAAATAAAATCTTTGATTCTCAAATTAATTAAATTCAAAACAGTTAAAATAATACTTTCTTAGCCAATTGCATCTTTCCGTACTGCAAAAGGTATTAATAAAGTCATTTACAATAATTTTAAATTACTAAATATAGTTAATTTGACACTAAATAATTTTATTTCTAATGTAAATATTTTTTAGCCAGTTTAAACATAGCACTGTTAATATTATTGAATTTTTTGGAACACAAAAATGCAGTTGTGTAAGATTAATTTAGATTAGGTATTCAATATAATAGGTATTCAATATACCATATAGAATATAGATACGTATTTAAATTTATGAAATATCCGAGTAAATGTTAATAATTATTATTGCAATATTATATGTAAAGAAATTATATTTAATTACTAAACGCTAGATAATATTAGAAATTGTCATTAATTATTCTCAGAGTTACTCGATTATTATAAAAACTTACATGCATAGTCAACCTAAATGAGTGTTTTTCGACAAGTACTTTCATATAAAAAATTACGGAGCAGATTTAAAATGTCATCGCCGGATTTTGATCGATTTGTCATGGAAAGCCTTATATATAAACGTATTCTCTTATACTTTTAAGTAATTGTGATGTACCTTATATCCAATCTCGGGGCATCTGGTGGCGCTCATCGACTTTGGAGTCACAGGTGCTACAAAGCAAAATTACCGTTAAGAATCCTACTTCTGCTTTGCTTCAATGCAGTTGGACAGGTAACTTTAATATAAATTTTATTAGCTATCATAACAAATCTTTATGTATATTATATATAATGTACAAATGCGTTAAATAGTTACATACATATGTCGCAGGGATTTCGTGTAATTCGTTTTTTGCAAAATCCCTAAAGAATCCCTAAAAACCGGGATATTGTGCAATAAATAAAAATTATTAATATATAAATTATAAATATAAATATAAATTTATATAATTATATTTATTGAAACCAGATATGAGATAAGTAGACCTAATGTGTTTTTCCTAAAGTGGCATCTTAACCTAATGATGAGGAGTATCTAGATGTTACCTCTGACTCTTCACACACTGACGTCATAGAAGAAATGGTTATTCGCGTCATGAGACAGACATTACACGTTATTTCACACACAAAATATGTTAAATAAATTTATTTCAATAAAAAAAAATTATGAAAAATTTTAACAAAAAAGAGTACAATGTTATAAGAAGCCTAATCACTTGGCTTGAACAGATCTTCCAAGATTCTTCGCATTTTACACGATAAAATTGGAGAAGCTTGCACGTGTTATTCGTTTTATGAACAATCTGACGTTAACGACTAGAAAACATCACAATTTATCGGATAAAGGACAAAATATTAACAAATCTTCGACCTACTAACATCTTCCCCTGACTTACCCTTTTTTATTGTTCGCTAGTCCTTTTTCCTTCTTTTGTTTTTAAATATGCAAACTGTGCAATAGATATTTATTTATATGTTGTTTTATCTGTATTTTTGAACACAGTTATATATGCATGTAAATAACATTTTAATTGTTTTTAGAGTTCGGTATGCAGTTGGGTGAAAAATCATCGTATGCATCACAAGTATTGTGACACTGCTGCCGATCCCCACGACACCCAGCGCGGCTTCTTTTATACGCATATGGGATGGGTAATGATGAAAGAGCATCCGGAATTTACTGAAAAAAGCAAGCAGCTCGATTTATCGGATGTATTGTCAGATCCTGTCGTGGCTTTCGGAGAAAGGTAAAAATCAGTTATAAACTATGTACATTTCTTATTTTACATTTCTATTCTTTTGAATAAAAACTTCAAATAATGCAAACAGATATATGCAAACATCTTCAGTGTTTCACTTTTATGAGAATTTATGAGCATAACATGTTTGAGCATTTGTTACATTTTTTATCATATATATTTTCTTCTTTATTTATTCCTTTGAATGTAAATTATGTATAATGCAATATTTTATTTTTTTTTTTACACAAAACGTAAATTCGAATATCTTCTCTCTCTCTCTTTCTATTAAGTAATTTAATATATTTCCAGATTTATTAAATAAGTATACAACGCGCTTAAATAAATTCCGAAAGACAAGAGTTGCATTTTTGCAGATACTTCTTGCCTCTTCAACTTTTTCTCTGTTTTATCCTACCTACGGCGGTACCTGTATATTTCTGGAACGAGACTTGGGACAGGGCCATCATGTCGCAAGTGTTCATACGATACATGGTTACTTTGAACTCCGTGTGGACTATCAATAGCATTGCTCATGCGTGGGGCACTAAACCATACGATAAGTGCGTAATTTCAATGCATATAATTGCGATACAATTTATAATTTGCATTTTAATAGAGTTGCATTCATGCGCGGCAAAAAGTAAATTATATAAATATTCATGATTTCAACGCGCGTATTTATTTATTAGCAGATAATTTTTTTGCGACAAAACATTGAAATAAAATTAGCATCTCTGTGAGAAAGTGAATGCATACTTTTTGGCCTTAATTTCAGACATGCGTGAAGTCTGGGATGACTTTTGACATAATTATAAACAGAATTAATGTTAGTTTCATTATTTAAGATATTCATTTACTAACACAGTTTCTGCTTTTAGGAACATAAGACCGGCAAACAACAATTTTGTTAACTTCGTGACAATAGGAGAAGGCTATCATAATTTCCACCACGTGTTTCCGTGGGATTACAGGTCGTCCGAAAAAGGAAATAACGCAATGAATTACACCACCTCATTCATTGATATTTGCGCAAAATTAGGACAAGCTTATGATCTTAAGTACCCGTCTGTAGATCTCATAAAGAATGTCATATTAAAGAAAGGTGATGGAACCCATCCTATGTTGTTTGAAGTACCGCGGCCGGAATCGGATTTTCAATTAAGCAAGGGACGTTAAGGACAAGGGATGTTAAAGACGCGTTAACTATAATAATCTATATCTATGTGTAAACAATATTAACTATATTTAATGCGTTACCTATATAAATAATAAGTAATCTATGGAGAGGATCATCAAAGATTTGTATTTCGTCAGAAACATTGGAAATTTATATAATCTCCTATTTAGTTGCAATTTTATTTTTAACGCTATTATTTAGCTTGGGTAAAATTTTTAAAATGTCGGAGAAAATTGACAATGGTTTTATAGATTTTGATTTTATATGTGTGTGTAAAAAAAATTATGCATATTGTGTGTTGTAACTGTGAGCAAAATAATATACTGCTTCTTATCATTTAAAAGCTCATAGAGACCAACATAAATAATAATATTTTTATGTTAATATTATGCATCTTTTATGCCACTGTACAGTTAATAAATACATTAAAATTAGAATGCATCTAATCTAGTTTAATTTAAAATTACCCTTGATTTTTGTAAAACTGTTCTCAAAAATACAGTTTAAAGAAATTAATCAATCAATCATATAATTTATAATAATTTACATTGATTTTATTGCTTACATAAAAAAGATTCGTGTAAATATATAACGTAATCAATACCTAAATAGTCCATTTAGATTAAATCTTGAAATTTTCGGCACAATCCTAAACATTTCATCTTACTACATCGGTACTTTATTACCAACAATAAAAAATTTATACATCTACATTAAAAGCTATAAAAATTGGAAAATTAACAACAGTTTACTATAAGTAGAAAAATTAAATTTAATATCGAGAAAATAATTTATAAATTACATATTAAGATAAGACATTAGAAGGTTATCGGCGGTAACTTACCGCCCACCGATTTAATGAAATTTTACAGGTATGATAGTACTTACTAAATGAAATCGGAGCTACTAGTACAGAACTACAGAGTTCCGGAAAGCCAAATTTCCGAGAAATTCATTTTAGTAAACTAAATTAACGTTCTTCAAGATTTTGATACAAAAAAATATTAGAATTCAAAAATATATATATTTTGCTAAAATGTTTTATTTTATTAGTATATTAAGAAACTGTACGTACAGTGTTGTTAAAATATCATTATGGTATGTGTGAGAAAGCAAGAAATAGTACTTATTTATTTTACGGGCCAATTATACGGTTTAATTTTTCTATTTGAAAGTAGGTACAGCAATTATTCTTAACATAAAATGATTTCACAAAATGGATGTATAAGGCTCTGTTGGAAATCCACGAATAGTAGAGTTAAGTCACGCTGGATGAAAGTAGGAGTACTATTACTTTTCTTCAATACAGTTAACAGTTAGCTGATAATGGTCCGAAATTTGGACCGTAGCTTACGAACATAATTCTACTATAAAGGAACTTTTGTGCACCGTTTACCGAGCCTGGCTCTCAATTAGTCTGCTCCTCTGCTATTCGTGAATTTCTAACAGAGCCTTACATCCATTTTAATTATGTTAAATAAAATACACTAGTAATACTAACATGAAAAAATAATATATAAACAAATTAAAACTGAGTTTTGTATGAATATTTTAATCTCTGAATATTCTAATTAATTAAAGTCTTTTTTCAGAATAATTTAAGATCTTGTAATATTCTTCTTTAATTTTGCATAAATAAAAATTAACTTAATTTATTTATGTTATTATAAGCCATACGTAATCTTTGACAGGAATTCTCTGTTGCACAAAGATGTCAAATAAATATAAATGAAAGAAGGACACGTAGAGCATTTTTTGTAGACTTGAATGCAAAGATTTGTATCTGTATCTTTAGTTTTAAATGTCAAAAGACCGCGCTCTTGACAAAAGGAGTCGCGCGATATTTTGACATAAAAAATCTTTTTCTCGAGGTTTTTAATTAAATGGATATAAATGAAAGAAGGACACGTAGAGCATTTTTTGTAGACTTCAATGCAAAGATTTGTATCTGTATCTTTAGTTTTAAATGTCAAAAGACCGCGCTCTTGACAAAAGGAGTCGCGCGATATTTTGACATAAAAAATCTTTTTCTCGAGGTTTTTAAAGGTTAAAAATCTTTTATTTCGAAAGGATTAAGTTTTAGGCCCACAATTATTACAAGTTTTTTACTACATTGTATGAATTTAATATATTGTAAAAAATATATGTATTTTTAGTAAATAAAGATTCTGTTATATTTACATAGTCATGAATCTTTAATTGTGGCAGGCGTTCTAAATAAGAACTATCTAATTAAGACATAATACTCGTCACGATTGTCAGTTATGACAATCAGCACATTTGTAAAATATATACTGAGCACTTTCCTTTTGTTCAAATAATCAATAACCAGCTGTAAAATAAAAACTGAAAGAGATAGGTTAAAAAAGTAGATTGCATGTCATGTTAATTTCACGGCTATTTAGTGATTATTAAAACCAAAGGAAAATGTTTGGTATATTTTACAAATGTGCTGAATCAATTATAATTGCAGCGTTTTATGGATATATCTTTTTATTTTAATGTATACCGCAAGAATTTTTGGCATGCAATTTCTCGCTTCTGATGTCATCAAACAGAGATAGAAGCGGCGAATAGACAGGAGCCTATTTTTAGAAAATTTTTACTTTTTTATATTTTTATTATTTTAAACTTTTTAAACTTGTTGTTTTTACCAATAATTTTATACCAATTAATTTTTAAGTTTTTGTTTTTATTATTATAAAGTAACATAACGCTGCATTGGAATACATATTAGAAAAAAAATTTAATTTTAATTTATTTTTTAAACTTAATAAATTATGCTCCAAAAAATCTTGTTCTACATGATTTCGGATTCATTTGTCTCTCTGAAAGTAGCAGAATATTTCAAATTAATTGGAAGACTAAAGTTGGATATGAATGCTTTATTTGATAAAGTTTGTATGTAGGGTCGCGGTCATAATAGTTGCAACACTTTTTTTTAAAGTAAGTTTACGAAAATAAGTTATAGTTATAAGTTAGTTATAAGTTGTAGTTTTTAAAAAATAAGTTTAGTATTTCAAGTGTTGCAACTACTCTGACCGCGACACTACAAAACCGTCTAAAATCAAGAGAATTATGAAAAATACAGTTTATTATTATTTAATTATCAAATAGTTAATAAGAAAATATTACATTTAAAAAAAACGTATAAATTTATAATATTAGTGAAATCCAGACTTCCTTTCATGTATAAGTTTATGTTATATTGATAAACGAATTTAAATTATTTTAATGCATTTTGTTAATTTATTCAAAGAAATTCTCTATCGTGAAGATGAGAGACAACTCTCAGTTATTTTTATTATTCAATTTTACTGGCTGGATATGAGTATATGACGTAACACTCTACAAGGGATTTACGTCACCCTTTTTCATCGTGATGATCTTCACAAGCTCCTCCTCCTTTGGTTATATGAGATTACACACCCACCCGATTTTCGTGAAGATGCCGATGAATTTTGTAGTTACGTGCTTGGAATATTGTAATTCGGCTTCTTTATATAGTTAATAAATTCTGTCATCTCCAGTCCTTGACGTTGTCTGTCAAACATTGATCGATTGTCTTTACCCCTGATTCGCGGCTTTGTTCGATAGCTGATATTGAAACTATCGAAATTATTAGATCATGAATCGTCATGGGCGACACTATCGGTCTTTTGCGAGACGGCCGAGACTAACGCCGTATGCTTCGCGCTGTTGATCAGACTTTTGAGAGCTTTGCAAGAGCCCGGGAAAATCGCCAGTGAATGCTCCAACGCGCCAATGGCTGCATTCAGCGGAACACAACTGTTGAGTTCGTTTTATTAACACTCTACGTTGATTTGTTGGTTCTAAAAGTAGGTACCAATCACGTTTGATTGTTACTGAGCAGCTCTATCCGCTGAACGCTGTAAATACTTAATTTAAACGTATAACATACCATCATGTGTTTATTGAGAATTCTTTCTAGTCCTATATTTGCACATACTACAATATGTGCAAACTGCAATTTCCATTTTACCACTTTCCAATGTTTTTTTAATTTTTTTATATCGTGTTATTATATATATCTTAAAAGAATGAGTAGCACATTTTAATTGATACGTCATAATGTTTGAAAATTTATGTGACTTTTGAACCTGTCTCACGTGAGCATAGACTGCAATCGCGCGACACGCGAAATTGATCGTGTGTCATTGGCTACACTAATCAGACTGTATAATGGATTATTGGGCTAAAGTTCAGACATGTTCGAAGTCCACGTGATTGGAGTGGCAATTATTGATAGTTATGCCGTCATGTGAATACAGCATCGTATCATTGACACGCTTACACATATAAACACACGCAATACTCAAATAAGATAATTTTTTATTTACGGCTCTAATTGATTTCCATATAATCACGAATTACGCATATCCTACTTTTGAACATAAATATACGTGTCTGCACATTCTTGCATATTACAATGTTAAGTAATAATTAAATGAAGAAAATATATCGACAATTAATAGCATTTGATATATTTTATTATAGAAAGGAGAAGCTAAGAGAAAAGATTTAAAATTTCACACAGTGAAAGCGTCGGATTTACAGAAGTTTGTCCGATTTACAGAATTTTTTGTAGCAAAAATATCGAATTAATCAAGTTTCTAAATGCCAATATTATTTTTAAATTTTCTTATTGGAAGAATTTGCAAGATTGTATTTGATCGTATAAGAAGCATCGAGATATATGAAGGATTAATCAAGATTAAATTCATGTTTGATAAAATTGTTTATATTGCTTGGTATTTTTATATCACAAACATCGTGAGGAATATGCTACCAATTTAATTATCAAATGCATATGCGATTTTTTCCGCCAAATCTCCTCTTTGATATTATTGCGACATTAATAAAGATTTCCGATGCCGTTCCGGAAAAATGATTCATACCGGCATATTAATGTAAGCGGATGGTATTTATTCCATTCCCACGAACGATGTTATATATACTTACGTATTTTTCCCGGTTGACCTTAGGCCTAAAATTTTAAGTCAATTGACTCATTCTTTGTACGTCAATTTCCTGATTCTAAGTTAAATAAGAACTATGTCTTTATTTCAATTGAACAATGAGTCAACAAAATTGCAAATCTAAATTTTTGTTATGTAAAACATTATGTAATAATATAAAATGCGTAAAAATTTGAAAAAATGTATAAACGTTATTTGTTAAGTGAAAATTAATTAAAGTATAAAAATAAAAAGTGCAAAAAAGCATAAATATTATCATAAATTATGTATTCCCTTATGTAAAACATATAAATATCGAATAAAATGCCAAAAAAAAAATAACCCGAATAGGATTCTTACAACTTAATCTTTTTGATGAATTAAATCTTTTTTTTTATTTATAACCGAGTATAAATATAAGCTTTTACGATATGTAATTTTGCTACTTACAATTAGTAATCGAGAATGTATCTCGATGTTTCCGCAATCGGAATGTTTTGTGTGGTGCAGAGAGAATTTAAAAGCTATACAATAAATATCTTTATTTTTGTACACTTATTTTTTAATATTTTTTGCAAACATCTTTTTATATATTATCTTATATTAAATATATTATAAATAACATTAATATATTATAAATTTAAGATATTCGATGTAGCAGCGTCAATATACTTTTTGTAGGTTGACAGACCGCGTGTACTTTGGAGTGTTTTTGTATCTTTATTAAAAAGATAAGTTCTTATAAATTTTACTACTCATTGTCAGGTAATCGAGAATATTTTTCGCAATCGGGATTTTTGTTTGATGTAGAATTTAAGAACTATAATAAGTGCCTTTATATTTTATAAACATTTATCTCTTTATATTTATTTTTGAAGGACAGTCTTTTTTTTATATACAGGTTATTTCAAAATTTCCGTATTTATAATTTTAATGGAGCTCTTTTCTCTTTTTTAAATTAATTTTTAAGAATAACGGCTTATTAATTGAGTTTCTTCAAATATATAGGTACTCTGCATTATTACTCCGTAATACTTTATTGAAAAATTGTTGTACAAAACTATTTTAATATATCCAATCAAAAATATAAAATAATTGTGCATTACAACATAAATGTGTTGATATCCGTAAGAAGAATGTTTAGGTGAATAATAAGTGTTGATTAACATTTCATCATATTTAAATTTAAAATATTTTAAAAAAAAGTGTTAAAATAAAAATAATTACGCCAAATAAAAAGAGAAAATATGATAAATGTTTAAAAAAATTATACATTTTCAAACCCATCAAAATAATAAAAAATATTTAAATTATATAATATTTAAAATTAAAATAAAAAATATTTAATGCAAAAAGCTTGGCGTTGCTAGATCGGATAATGAAATCTTTGATTTGGCTTCGAATTGGCTTTACAGAATTGCAAAGTTCTTTTATACAATTAAAGTACGCACAAAAATCTAAAGGACATCAGTTGTTTGTATGAAAAACGAAAGAAAATTAAAAATATTACTTATGCATTAAATATTTTTTATTTTAAAATTAAATTATATATATTTAAATATCTTCTATTATCTTGAAATATTATCTATTATCTTAATGGGTTTAAAAATGTATAATTGTTTATAACGTTTCTCATATTTCGTCGAATATCTTTTCTTTTTCTATAAACGCTGCATCCACACACATGGTCTGATTGTGAGTCATCTAGTGATAAAAAAAAATATGATATAATTTTCCTCCAGACCTGATCGATTTATCAGCCTGATTTACCTGCCGGGTCGATAATAACGAGCGCGCGGTTTATTGGAAATATTGCTCTACATACAACATTTAATATTAGGACGGTGTATTCATAATCGGATTTTATTTCAAGACCGTTTCAAGTAATGTCTTAAGATGCTAATATGACTCTGTAATTGATTTATAATATCTAATTAAGATTGTACTTAAGAGACGCACGCGCGGTCTTAAATATTATAGGATCCGACTATGAATAATACCGGCCATAGATAAGATGTGCGTTTGTGGAGCGCGCTATTAGCGCTATTACTTAACATTGTAATATGCAAGAATATGCAGACTCGTAATGTTTAGGTTCAAAAGTAGGATATGCGTAGTTCGTGATTATAGGTAAATGTAATGTGCATAAATGAAAATAATCTAGTAGTAGTTTTTATAAATCGATCCATCGAAAATATAATCTAATATGGAAATCAATTAGAGCCGTAAACAAAAAATTATTTTATTTAAGTATTGCGTGTGTTTATACATATGTGCAAGCGTGTCAATGATACGATGCTGTATTCACGTGACGACATAACTGTCAATATTCGCCACTCCAATCACATGGACTTCGAACATGTCTGAACTTTAGCCAAATAATCCATTATACAGTCTGATTAGTGTAGCCAATGACACACGATCAATTTCGCGTGTCGCGCGATTGCAGTCTATGCTCACGTGAGACAAGTTCAAAAGTCACATAAATTTTCAAACATTATGACGTATCAATTAAAAAGTGCTACTCATTCTTTTACGATATATATCTATATATATGTATAATAACACGATATAAAAAAATAAACAAAAAACATTGTAAAGTGGTGAAATGGTAATTGCAGTTGGTACATCGTAGTATATGTAGAAATAGAGGCAGGAAGAATTATGTATTTATTGCTATCCCTTTTTGCAAATTTTATCCCTTTTCAAATAAGTTCTCATTTGCGTGTGTTCGTGTGTGTGTTTAACGTTGCTAATTTGAAAATATAAAAAATTTTAAATTCAAAAACTTATATAAAATAATTTTGTTAGTAGACAGATCGGTTACCGGCGTGGCAAATAAAAAAATTGTTATACATGTACACATACATTTATTTACTTATTTAATTTTATTTTTTTACAACTATGATTGAATATAAAACTGACACTTTCATTTTTAAAACTTATTAATTGCAGTAGGTAGAGTATTTTTCGTGCTATTTTTATTGTTTTGTGTTCATATAATTTTCCAAATTATTTTTCCCTAATGTTTATTCAAAATTAATATTGTTTATTTATATTTAAAAAGAATTGTATATCACCGTTAGAGTCCGACAAAACTGAAAACCGAAACTTTCTTGGAAATCTTATTGTTAGAAAAGCCATATGTATATACGCGCACACGTATATACTACATATTTTTTTAAATAAATATTATAATTTAATTATTAAAATAATAATTATACATATTATCACAATCCTACTATTACTATCCTATTATCACAAACTGCAGTTTCGGTCGAATTCTAGGCCAAGCTTCGGTTTTCAATTTCGGTCGGACTCTATAGGATTGTGATAGTAGAATTGCGATAATATGTGGAGTTATTATTTTAATAATTAAATTATGATATTTATAAAAAAAAAAAAATGTATAGTATATCATGTACACGCGTATACAAATGGCCTTTCTAGGATTCCCAAGAATGTTTTGGCTTTCAGTTTCGGACTCTAGCCACCGTTAATGTGTCGTATTGGTTGAATATTTTATTAATTTATTTAAAAGAAAGTGTACATAAGATAAGATAATTTTAATTTTTCTATTTAAAAGCAATGATCTGATATAAATAGTACATAAATTATGCTATTGCAATAGCATAATTCATGTACTATTTATATCAGATCATTGCTTTTAAATAGAAAAATTAAAATTATCTTATCTTATGTACACTTTCTTTTAAATAAATTAATAAAATATTCAACCAATACGATAGTACATGATATAAATGCTATTGCATGATATTGCAATAGCATAATTCATGTACTATTTATATCAGATCATTGCTTTTAAATAGAAAAATTAAAATTATCTTATCTTATGTACACTTTCTTTTAAATAAATTAATAAAATATTCAACCAATACGACACATTAACGGTGGCTAGAGTCCGAAACTGAAAGCCAAAACATTCTTGGGAATCCTAGAAAGGCCATTTGTATACGCGTGTACATGATATACTATACATTTTTTTTTTTTTATAAATATCATAATTTAATTATTAAAATAATAACTCCACATATTATCGCAATTCTACTATCACAATCCTATAGAGTCCGACCGAAATTGAAAACCGAAGCTTGGCCTAGAATTCGACCGAAACTGCAGTTTGTGATAATAGGATAGTAATAGTAGGATTGTGATAATATGTATAATTATTATTTTAATAATTAAATTATAATATTTATTTTAAAAAATTATCGCGCAAACAAGTTTATGCGATGTATGCGATGTATGCGATGTATGCGATAAGAAGTCCAGTGTCAAGATGCGAAGTTCTATTAAATCTTTTTTTTATTAGACGCACTTCCGTGAAACGGTACTAATCTTATCTGCGGGAATCACGCCACCAAATCATGTCAGATTATTATTATTCGCGTTTTATGCTAATAAATTATGTAGAAAGTCTGCTTTCATAAATCTATTAAAATATACCTACGTTCTCCTCTTATTAAATATTGTTTACCAATAGTCATTTGACGTATCATAAATTTAAGGTTTTATTATATAATGATATTTATAAGAAACATGCAATATTTTTCATGCAATAAGAACATGCAATTTTTTAAGCTTGTGTAGACGAATCATCGTAGTTGCTTTTTCTTTTATTATTATTTATGTATATTATATTAATGTTCCAGTAATAAATAACACCAGGCAACAAATTTTGCCTTTTTTTTGTGTCAACTTAATGATTATTACATATTGCTTTCGTAAAGGACTTCGCATTTTTAAAATTTCAATATTTTTCCAGGATTGGGGAGATAAAGACTCTGAGTGTGCTTTGATTGACAGGTAAAAATATTTTTGACTTTGGCGGGTTATCTATAGATACTTCCTCTGAACTGAGAAATGTGTGGTGTGTCGAATAATTTAAAAAATGCGAAGTTCTGGTCACAAAAGCAATCTTTTTGCAAAAATCTAGTGATTTTTCGTCGTTTTTAGGCACAAGAAACACGAGCCACATAGTCATTAAGTTGACACAAAAATTGTGTTACACGGTGTAATTTTTGTTGTTAAAAGTTAACATCATCAGAAAAAGTAAAAACTTTTATTAATAGAAAAATTAATTACTTAAATAAGAAATTTATGAACATCCTTTAAACGTAGTAAATGTTTCTTGGACAACCCTCGTATTAGAAAAAACTAATAAATTAATTAATTTAATCAATTTACTTATCTAATTATAAGCTAATAAGCGATTAGTATTAATCAATAATAATATTTAACTGAATCCATTAACATATTTAATTCATATGTTATATATAAATAACATATTTAATATATTATTGGATCATCTTCAGCTTCATGCTGATTTGCTTATGGATTTGAATTGTACGTGGTTTCCTTTGCTCAAGGACGGACTAGCACGGTGAGTCTCCTTTCGGTACCAGCCGTAAGGGGTAATGAGCTGTTGTGTGCTCTCATACCGTCCTCAAATTGAGAGCCGGGAGTCACGCGAGATAGACTTTGGTCAAATGGAATTTTTTGTCTGGTGTAGAGAGAATTTATAGAAATTTATATAATAAATATAAACAGTCAAAGTCTATCCCGCGTGACTCGCGGATCTCAATTTGACGGACGGTATAAGAGTACACAACAAGAAAACAACAGCTAGTCCGTCCTTGACCAAAGGAAACCACGCACAATTCAAATTCATAAGTAAATCAACATAAAACTGAAGATAATCCAATAATAGGATCAAAACGTTATACGAATAAACTTGTTTCAAGAATAAATTTTGCGCACCGCGCTTGGCTCTTAATTAGCCCATTCCTAACGCATGATTCATTACACGAGACTTCCACATCGATACGATTATTATCGTTCTTATGCTAAAAAAAAAGTATTTTTTGTTGAACAGTATAATCAATTGTAAATGCGATATCATTAATACTTTATTAACACTTTGCTGGTCGTTCGAGTAAATTTACTCGTTTCATGCCCATACAGCACAAAACCTCTTAAAATATTTTTAAGATATTTTTTAGAGTTTAAAATAATTTACAAAAATATTTTTAGAATGTTTCTGTGTCCGTCAGATCATGATGTCAAAAAGATATTTTCAAAAATGTTTTTAAAAGATTGCGTACAAATAAATTCAATAATATTTGTAAAATCTTTTAGAAATATTGCTTCGAAAAATAAAATATGTGTAAACTTTAAACATATTTTACTTTTTAAAGCAATATTTCTAAAAGATTTTACAAATATTATTGAATATATTTATATGCAATCTTTTAAAAACATTTTTGAAAATATTTTTTTACATGATCTGGCAGACACAGAAACATTCTAAAAATATTTTTGTAAACAATTTTAAAAAATATTTTGTGTTGTATGGGTGATCCATCGTTGAATGACTAACTGGATAGATCTATTTGTTTTGCACCACGTCATTCTTCTACGATTAGTTTGAAGATGCAGTACTAAAGAAAGAGGAAGAATATGGGAAGAAATTGTAAAAGGGAAGAAAAAGGGAATTTTCAACGGCGACGCAGGTCACAAAAATTTTGCGGTGCCCATCTTATATAGAGTATCTCGTGCTTGAAAAAATATTAACTATTGAATCTCAGAAAATTTGTCGACTTGTGGTCCTAAATCATATTTAGAATAAAGTGCTAACGCGTTTTTTAAATACATAACAATAAATTCAAAAATAAATTTCAGTTTAAATAAATATGTTTGTGAGATTATCTCTTAAAATATTTATTATGTATTGCGAACAAAATCGATGAAATTACTAAAGTGCCCGCTCGGAAAATATAAAGCTCTATTTATATTTGCTTAAGACGTTCTTTTTCGCGATATTAATTTCGCACTTATAAATGCTAGAATGCAAAATTATTCTACGTGTTAACAATTTAATCCATTAGATCATCAATCTACACCATCAATGAAAAAAATAAGAAACGCTTTTTATATCCTAAAAATTGAGCTATTTTCAAACCGCTAAAACTCAGCGAAAAATCATTGTAGACAAAAAATTAAGAAAGCATTTTAAAGATTAATATTTCAACTTTAACGCGCTATCGGTAGTTTCATTAAATTTAAAAATCGATATTATTTTTAAAAAGTATAGGTTTCGTTTCAAAATCGTGTAATTTGGTAAAAAAAATCGTAGGAAAATTTTTAAAAAGCATTTTGTAGGCAAAATGTTATAGTTAATGGAAATTAAGTTAAATTTTTGAAGATAATTTTTTTATCGAGCTGCAGTGTCAAAAATACGTAATTTTAAGGAACAGAACAATTTGTTCTTTTTTAAAGCACAAAAAAAGGAACATAAGCGAGTTAAAATTTCCGACAGCGCGTTAAAGTTAAAATTTCAAGCTTTAAAATTCTTTTTTAATTTTTTGTCTACGATAAGTTTTCTCTAAGTTTTAGCGGTTTAAAAATAGCCCAATTTTTAGAGTATGAAAAGTGTTCCCTGTTTTTTTGGGCAAAGTAGTGTATTATCTTTTTTATGAATTTTGTTCAACAAATCAGTCCCTTTTAATTTGTCTTTGTATAATGCTTAATATATAATAATAAACAGTAATTGTGATCAGTGATCAAATATTCCATTCATAATAAATAAAACGTACGTGATTCACGCATAACGCACCTTCGACCTACACGTGGACTTGCATGAGAATCACGTGCTGCTCATCGGTCTCGTTGATTTGCCATGCGAGCACGCGATGGTGCCACCAACATCGCCGGTAGTCTCTTTCCCTCTTTAAGCATCGCGCATAATATTTAACTCTCACGCATGATGCCAGTCTCTCAGTAGTCTCAGTTCTTTTGCCAACGCCGATCGTTGCCCACCTGCCGACGGTAAAGCCTGTCAACGACGAAGTCTACTGCAGAAAAGACAACAATCGCATGAGAGACTCTCGTCTTTCTGGCTTCCACATTTGATATCCCAGCGAGAGAAATAATCCACCGCCGGGTTCCAGGACAAAACCAGTCGCAAAAGCTTACGAAGAGGTAGGTCGATGTAATTCTTTATTCACGATTAGCCCCAACTACCCTAACGGCAATGCGCTGCCGGTTATCGTTTCGCTCCCCAATGTGACAGAAACTGCTCCTTCGTTTCTGACAAATTACTAAAGGACAGACTTAATATTGACTATCAAAATTATTTAAAAAATTTTATTGTTCTGAGTTATTCGAGATATGAAGAATATCCATGAAATTTACGCCATTAAAATTGGAGTAATTTCATCTTTCAGTTTAATATCTGCATGAATAAAACAACTACCTACAGATAAAAATATTCGTGCTCCGTGTTTGTTCCGTGTATTTGCATTTTCATGAATTTTGTTCTTATGTCGAATATTTATTATTATTTACGTACATTGAGTAAACACGTTTACAGGTAAATATAAATAGCCATGAACACTATAAGAGAATCGAAATGAGTTATGGAAAGATATCTACCATAAAGAACAAAATTCATGAAAATGCAAATACACGGTCTTATTATGCTAATTATTAACTACGTAACATGAAAATGCAAATACATGGTCTTATTATGCTAATTATTAACTACGTAATTTTACGAGACTCGAAATATTTAAATTATAAGAAGAATTATTTGACCAAACTGACGTTTAATGTCGTAGTGTTTGGTCAAATAATTCTTCTTGTTAATTTTTACTAGTGAAGAAAAGAACTTTACAATTTAAATTATACTAAAATAATTTGAAAAAGTTTCTTGAATTTTTTAAATCTGCTATTAATAGTATCTTTTTTTCTACGAAATTTTTATTTGTTTTAAATGCAAGCTTGCTTGCAAATGACTCTTCTGGTTCTTCACTAATTAATCTTTTATAGTATTTTTTATATTTGTAATAAAATTATTTATCAGTGAAAAATTTAAGATATACTTTAGATCTACTTTTATTTTATTAAGTTTTGGATACTACGTGTTAGTATAACAAATAAATTTTCAAAAAAAAAAAAGAAACTTTTACCAACAAGACTAATTTAAAGCAAAATGTATATTTTTCTTATCGAAAAATGCGGTTTCTTCGAAAATTAGAATATTCAATATAGGGAATAATACAAACTGTGATACACACCCATTATCCCTACATGATAGAATAAAGAAATCAAATATAGCATTGTGTATAGGGATAAAAGATACATCGACCAGCCACGTGACGCGCGCGCTTACAAAGAGAAACACACGTAGTTTTTAATGCAAAAGGTTGCTCTTTTTCTGCCCACGCATTATCAGCCCTGATTGTGGTTGAATAATTCCTTTGTTGTTAAGGATATCCCTCGAGAGAAAGAGAAAAAAAGAGTATAACTAGGTGGTTTTCCACATAAGCATAATTCTATGTAAGTATTAGTAAGTATAATATATAGGGTAAGGTTGCCTATATTGTACCGGCTCCTAAATTGTACCATCTCTATATTTCATATAATTCGAAGGCTTAGCGCCTTCGGATATATGAAATATAGAGATGGTACAATTTAGGAGCCGGTACAATATAGGCAACCTTCCCCTATCTTCAGCTTATGTGAAACTACGTATCTACAATTTCTCGTTTAATTAGAAGTGAAATTCTAGAAGCTAGAGGATCATGACTAATGAGAGGAGCGACGATTCACGCAAAAAAATTGTAAATTCATTATTCGGGGAATATTATCCAATGGCTCAAGATATTTCGTCATATTTCCGAACCGTCTCTCTTCAGCATTAGTATCGATTTTCTAAATAATAATTGCAACTATTTGTCATCAGTAGTTCTTACGCAAGGAAGGTATCATTTTCCATCCAAAACTGGCATTACTCAATTTTTGCCTTAAAACACATTTCTTTTGTTACAATGATCCCAATAATGTATTGACCGCTAAGATATCCGTAATGTTGGCATTGCTACGAGCAACCATCAACGACGGTAATGCAAAGCGCGTTAATTGTATGACGGACGTGACAAAAAATTTAAATGAGTTCTGCCTTTAATTATACATATCAAGGTAGAGGGAAATATTTATGGGTAACTAGAACAGTTATACGTATTCGAGGAATTGATCTGAACTTCCCGCCTAGATACACCGTTATTATACGTGTTTGTTCCTGCATGAGCCATCAGTTAATCCGCCGCGTGCGATGAGTTCACATTTTTGTATGAATCCAGAACATTATAAATGAAACGTATAAGTCGAATATATTATTAACATTAGCACATTCAAAAAGTTTCTCTATTTTATTAATGCACCATTAAAAGTTATTAATATTTAATAACTCTTGTTTTTATTAAATTATTAATTTACTTATTTATTAATTAAATTAAATTATTATAATATTATTAGTATTATATATATTTAGTTATTTTATCATTCTACTATTGCTAAAAGATGTTATCTTTTTAATTGTTTACGTGAATTATTTTTCTAAATGTTCCTTAGCCACGACGTACGACGTGGTCCGATCTTTGCGTGCGTTTGATAACGGCTAAAGTTTTGTTATGAAATGCTCCGTCGTGATGCGAAGAGTAGTGTAGCTATATTTGCAAAATAATTCCATCACGTTCTCTTTGATGCGAATAAGTGTTTCCTGTTGCACGCTCCATGGAGAATGATCGGGTTGGGGAGCTAATTGTCTGGATAATCGCTGGACACTCTCGTTCAGTATCGCCGACATTATATCAATTATACATAAAGGATAAAAGAAATTGAAACCAATGTAGGCTACATTTTTTAGTAGGCACATACAAAATTCGGTAACAGTTTTGTAATAATTTGCAATATTCTATTTTCTATCATTTCCATTATTTAAAACATTAGTCATTTACACAATTTTCTTCTTTTATCAACTTCCTTGTTTTGCACAGAACTTTTTGTTCGTTCTTTTTATCGCGCAGAATAATTTTTCACGCTGCATAAGATAAATAAGTAGTAGTTATACTAAAAGATAATTAAATTTTGTGAGAATAGTAATTAAGTAATATTGAGAATTAAAATTACTTACAATGAAATAAACAACTTTACTTTACAATAACAATATTTCGGACTTTTGCGTTGCTTACTGCTGGCATTTCCACTCTAAGTAGATATTACATTCATTGTAAAATTTTAATATGACAAAATATCTCATGAAGAGAATTTTCGAAAATTTTTATTTTTTGATAGCCATATCTTTTGTCTGAGGCAACATTTTGCAAATCAGTCTCAAAAATCGTGTTTAGCACACCCAAAAACCCCTGGTTATACTTTTGGCTTCAGTAATAAATGTCAGCGGTTCTAATATAACAAAATATTTCATAACGAGAAAATGCATTTTCGCGGCAGTGAATTTTCGCACCAATAAATTATGGCAAAGTCCAAAATGACAAGATTTCTCGTCATCGGCAGTCAAGGAGTTAATCAGCTCATCGACAGTCAGGAGTTAATCAATTCGATATATACAATTAATATATAAATTTATTCTCAATGCTATTGTATAAAATAATTCCATTACGCATTTCACAATTTCATTACAGATTTATGCTGTAAAATAATTTTTATTTCTCTTAAATAACTAGATTTAAAAGAACCTAAAGTTAGATTATTTTTTACAGTTAGTAGATTTGTACAAAAAACTGCGAGTAATTTATTCATCTGCCAGAATTAGGATCCACGCGATTTAGAAGTTGCCTGTATAGTGTGCAATTGTAGTTGCCAATTACTATATTAATTAAGGAATAAGAAATCAATTTTGTTTAAATTTTTCCATTTCATATTCAAAGTTTATAATAGGAGAAACCAGGAAAAAATATTTTAAAAAGCGTAAAAAGTAAAATATTATCAAAGTTAAAATATAAAAAGAATATATATACATGGGCATGCGTGTTTAATATGTCAATAATTTGGTCTTTCACTTTAAAACCATTTTTGTGTGTGTCACAATGTAAGTGCGTGATCGGTTGGTGTGACCAGATCGAGCACTTTACGTTTCGTGATATAATGTGCACGTACGAGGAAGTGGCAAAACAAGATGAGCAGCCGTTACACGCGTGATCCGTTTTCATGCATACGATCCGCGTACTCACACATACGATGCCAGTCCACCGGTCGGACGGCGTATATGTATATCGAATGTTGTTAGATATTACAAAAGAAACTTTTCTATTATTAATATAATCTCCTCGATAGAACATTTAGGCATTTGTAAATCTAAAAGTTTAAATTAAAAAATTCAATCCAGATTTAGAAACTAGATTCAATTCGGAGATTTAGAGATATGCGTAAGTATATGTGTGACTTGGCGACGTGCACCAGAATAAGTGAGCAGTTGAGCACGCGGTCGGTCGTACGAGCCACGATCGACCAATGCGATCACATCGTCGGCACGACGTACGCAATCCACGTGGTCGCGTGAGATGCGTGCACGGATAAAGCTTATGATACGCGATCCTCTTTCGACGTTATCGTTGAAAAACTCATATGTCTGGAAAAGGATCAACGGGGTGAAGATATTTTCGAATAACTGAATGCCATAAAGAAAAAAGATAATGAAAAAGAGAAGACAAAGAAACAAGAGCGACTGATTCAATAAAGCAAAGAAGTTTAATGTCTTAAGGTACATAACATCATTTTTCTTACTACACTGAGAAAAAAAATTTGGATCCAAAAAAGTATTTATTAGGGGGCTCCTAACAGCTTATTTACTTAATATAATGCAATATTTATTTAGAATTAGATAAAATATCTAATCCTAAGATATAAAAAAATATTCTATATGTGTTCTAAATAAATATGTGTATTATATTACTTAATATAATGCAATATTTATTTAGAATTAGATAAAATATCTTAGGATTAGATATTTTATCTAATTCTAAATAAATATGTGCATTATATTAAGTATAAATAGGCTGTTAGGAGCCACCTAAAGAATATTTTTTTCGATTCAAATATTTTTTCTCAGTGTGCAAGAAGTTCTATGAGCACTCCTTTTTATTATTAGTTAATAATAAAAAGGCATTATATACCACGTATATGTATATGTACGTGGCGCAGTACGTGTGAATCACGCAAGATAAGGATCGTACGATGTGTGCCTGATGCAAGGGTCAGCGAGCATTATCCGAGTATTACCCGCGTGAACTATTATACTCGGGTTCATGTTATGGCGAAGATAAAGCAGAAAGCAGACTCATCTGAAAAACAGCTGAGATTGCGACTACGAATTACATCTTATCAACTCTCGGTTAATTAACCCGTGAAATCACGCGATTTGTCGGATCACACATTTACGCGTGTACAGAATTAATAATTAATTATCTACTGATTGGATAGTTTGTTCAATTATTCGTTTTCTTAATTTGTTCCAAATGAGAATAATAACGAAAGGAAATTTGAATTATATAATCGGGAAAGATTCGCCTTTAAGAAACGCGAAGCTGCACAAGCGGTCAGTAGTTCAGTACTGCTAGACGTGCGGTCGATATTTGTCGGAAGAACAGAACGCGCACGGTGTGTCTGGTCTGTTTCCGACCGTCACCATTCGCCGGTCTCAGGTGGCGAGAGTTGTGCGATGCGATTCCATTGGTTCAGACGGTCTCAGCTGAGGTCTGGTGCGATCCTACGGTCGAATCATACCCATATCAAACACAACGATTATTCTCCCCAATCCCTTCCATAACAGCCGGTATAACGCGATCTTCAACGAACTGGATATGTCTGAGAGAGACTGGGAGAAGAAAAAAGAAGAGACGTATATAGTGATTCGGAAGATCTTGAGGTGAACGAAAGATTCCAAGTTAGACCTTGAAGCTGCGAATCGTCCGTCTCGCGAGTCTTTTTTTATACAACGTTATACAATTAAAAACACCATCAAGTCGGAAGTGTTTTAATTTGAAAAGCAGGACTTTATTTTTTTTAAAAGATAGTACTTATAGTAATTTAGATCATTATATATTTTTGAGAGTTATTTAGAAGTTAAGAAATAAGGAGGTAACTTCAGGAAAAATTGGCTCCAAATTTGTCGCGGAACTTACGGTCGAAAAACGATCCAATCATACATATATGTATCATATACATGTACAGCGATAATGAATGTGGCGCACGCGTATAATGTATACCCAGTTCATTTTAATGCACGGCAATAAAGATAAAATGCAAAATCAGTTTGTGCGCATACTCTAAGAATCAGCTGTCTCGCTCTGTGACGCGCGAAACATATTCTTGTCACAGCGCGAGACAGAGACAAAAATCATATGCCTGCCGATACAATCGACGATAAGAATTGATAAGTGTCAATGTAAATGAATTTTTCACCGTGCGTGATGTATGAACATTGAATATGTAGATACAATAATTACTAGTCAGCATTAACATTGAGCACAATACGTGCATGACGGTGAATATCGCATAGAGGTTACAGTTATTAACCCTAATGAGTCACACTGGGTAAAATACACCCCAGCGTTTTTTTGACTTCGAAGACGACCCAGTAAACCAGTGGAAATGGGCCTTTTGCCGTCATCTACAGGTAGTTTTTTTGCAAATCAAACCTATACAGTCTTTTTAAGGAAGACTTAAACTACAACAGGATATTTTTTTTTTTTTTTTTTTTTAAGGTCACCTACAATTTTTTATACACGTGCAAACACGCTGGGGTGTATTTCACCCAGTGTAACCGGTACGGGATTCTCGGGAAGTGTGACTCATTAGGGTTAATGTTCTTATAGTACTTTTTATTTTTATTTTTTGTCGAACGTTACAGCATAGCGATAAGTAAGGACGCGACACAGAAATGACATGTATCTAATGTCTTAATGCAAATTAAAGTTTAAGCGCATTGTTCTGCATGTTGTTCTATATTTCTGTATTTGGTTTTTTAAATTTCAATTTTTCTGTTTTTCTCTATTATATATTTTTTAAATTATAACTTTCTTTTTTTAATTATATCTTTCAAAATCATTATACATATAATAACATGCATCAAATTAGATAGTACCTATTGATGTACAAGATTTTAGCAAAATGCATATTAATAAGAGCCCGCATGATTACACATTAATTATCGCAATTGATTTCGTAATTTGAATTAGACAATATCGCTTTTAATAGCTAGATCGCATTAATTTTTTTCGATTAATAATAACGCATTACGTGCGTTGTGCTAATTGTAAGTCTTCGAGCGATTTGTTATGGATATATCAGTTAGCAAGACGGGCGCATTATCCTCATTAAATCTCGTAAACGTATAAGAATAAAGTGCAATATTTAATAAACCGCAACAATTTATCTGCATACTAACAATAAGTCACGGTCGTGATCTTAAAGAACATAAGACTTGAATTATTATGACAAATTAACAATCACGCACTTCTCGTTAGAAATATAAAAAAAAGCTTCTTATCATAATTATTAGCCTTAGCGAGTCGCGTTTTACACATAGTAGCTACTAATAAAACAAAATTCTTCTGTTTTAATAAACGTATGAACTATATTTTAGTTTATATATCAACCAACATTCTAATGATTGTAATCAAATTTATGTCGTACATGTGGTATATCGTACGCACGTTCAATATTAAAAAATAATTCTATAACTAATTATAATTTTACAGGTCGCGGTCGACACAAAATTGAAAAAAATTATATGCAGTATATGATTAAATTATTTCATAAATTCTCTTAATCAAAGTGTGCTAATTGTAAGACAAATAAGTTGATATTATAGATACTAATTGGAACTCTTTGTACTGCACTTTTATTTATCTAATAACCCAGAGATATCTCATTAATAATTTCTGAAGAGAATTAATTTATATTCGATATATTGTTTTTGTTTGTTGTTGACTCGTCACATTCGATCGATAAAAATACATAAATCATATAATGATGACGCGAATGATAAATTTTCTTTATTGCTGCGATAGTGCGATATAATATCTAATATCATTGTTAGATCGATCAATGTGCTACGTGAGAAACGCGACTGACCTAGAAGCCTTTGCAGCCTTGGCAATGATCGTGCTCGTTTGAACGAACTGAGCTCTTGAGGCCACGTCCTCAACCTTGTTTATGATCTAAAATGTCGTAATACTGCAGTCGCTATATATAATCATGAGGGTTTTCGATCAATGGATCATAAACGTACAATGCGATAATTGAGTTATATCTTCATACACTTTGAGACAAGAACTCATTTATCGCATTTCCATTCATTTTATTGATGAATAAAAAGTGGACAGTGAACTATTTAATTGAAAGCTATTAACATGTTCTCCACGAGAATGTATATATACATATATAAACGTGATTTATATTTATTATTTGTACAATTTAATATAAATATTAAATGAACTGCATTATTCTGATAACGCGATAATATTTCTAATACTTTTATCTTTTATTATATTGCGTGGCTGCTTCAATAGCCGATTATACAATCAAAAAGATCTCCAATTGCAAGTGTGAACAAATATATATGTTAACTGAATAACAATCAGTTTATTAGCATAATTGGTACATTGGAAAATTTATGCAAAGTGTGGGTAATATATTACTTATTTCTGTCTCGCGTTTTTCTCGTTTCTTTTGTTAAAGATTAATTAAAAACGCGCATAATCGCGTTCAAGAAAACTTTATACGAGCTTTTACGTTGCTTATACATTGCATTTGTCTCGCGCAAATTCGTTATTTCGATTCGGGTTTTCGATAGCAACTTTACCTCGATGACCGGATTATTCGGAGGATCAGCTGATCGCTCATCAGGCGTCGCGTCGCCGCGCAGGCGGCTGTCGACGAAAATAAATATAGTGTAGTCGGCGTCCCGGTGCCGCGCAAGCCTGCGCCTGGAGGACGTCCGTCGAGGATCCAGCTGGCACTGGCTGGCAGTCGATTGCCGGGCCTCGACCGGACACACCGCCGGGACCATCTCGATCTTGCTCCACACTCCGATATAATTCGCGATCGCGGGGCATAGGCGGATCCTCGGATTCGGGCGCGTACATCATCGCGCGTACATCGCGCGTTTCACGGAATTCAGGGCGAATCTGCAGGATTGCAACGACGAGCATACACGAGCTCCGTACGTATGCACGTCGGTTTCGATAAGCCAGACCGATAATGATTCGTAAGCTGTTAGTGCAGTGACGTTTTAAATCGGTGGAAAATATAATCGAAACGATTAAAATAAAGAAAAAGGTCTCGGGATTTCAAATCTGCGAGACTATTCAAGTAAAAGTTTATAATTTTTCGCACAGTAAGAAACCGTACTCCGTTATTATGCTAGAATAGCGAATGCATCGTGCATGTAAATATACGCTCTTTGCAGTTTCACTATGCATCGATGAATCGCGTCTAAACATGTGTACAGGTACTCGCGACGTGAGTTTCTAACTCGGATAAATCGGGATGTCAGCTGGTAGCTTCATCGTCGCGACGACGCGGTGAAAGTCTTACAGGTGTCGTTTCTCCAGAATCACTGTCGCCAGCAGGCACCGGTTACAAATTAGCGGACGAGCCGGCGCGCTTGTGCGTGTACAAACGACGTAATCGCAGTTCCTTTACGTTTCCAGGTCATGCATTACACCTGGAAAGTGCCCGCTGATATAACCGTTTCGCGAGTCTTCAGCGTGTAAACGAGTCGCGATAATTAATATAAGCTCGAGTAGGTACTTCCCATAATCGAAAATAGAGAGAGGAGAGAAAAGGGGGCATACTTTGGTGTTTGTCCTATATTAAATTCGTGTTTGCTGCTACTGATCTTTCTTTTATCGATCGCCCTTGCGTCATATGCCATTGCCATTCGGTTCCAAATGCTTTCGCAACTTTTGACTCTAGTAGAGCACCGATAATTACGGCGCTATTGCACGAGCCACGCATGTTAGCTTCATCAAATAAGCCATGCATGTGTGTGTGTGTGTGCACTGTGTGTGTGCAAATATAATTATATCGTCGCAGCGGCCTCGTCAAAGGAGCTCTATTCTCGCGACATCGATTTTCATTTGGGAATAATTTAGATTTGACTTCGTCAAAATTTAGCTAATTTTAATTCTACAAATATAATATCTATATATTGTATTTATTAGTATTTTGTTTTTTATAATCTTTTAAGACTTTTTTTATTTATTCTCTATTTATATTTTAATGTAGCAATATAAATCATCCAGGTTTAATCACCCAAGGCAGCGATATAAATAATTCAATAATTTAAATTATTACTATAAATATGGATGGTCAATAAATAACGCTAATGAGATAAAGATAGAATGAGTTTAACATAATTATTTGTCGCAATCGCGATGACAGCAATAAAGATTTATTACTTGCTACAATTTTTTTTTACAAAAAATAATTAATGAGAATTTTTTATGTGATTGTTAACAGATTTTACGCAAGGATGGCACCGAATATAACAAGCACACCGACAGGAGTGCTATTCGAGGGTGAGACGCCTCCAGAGCCGCAACTGATTGAGGAGCCCAAGGAGAAATCAAAATATGTTAGGCGCATTGTTTGGAGGAACGTGGCGATTTTCGCGTACCTACATCTCGGCGCTCTTTACGGAGTTTATCTCATGTTCACATCCGCCAAATTGGCGACCGTAATTTTCGGTGAGTGGTTCGATTTTATTGCGCGGCGTAATGTATATATCTTTTACTTCCTCATAAAATAATTATATGATAAAATAATATTTTTCCTTAACGAAGAGATCTATAATATATAAAAGTATTAGTCGATCGATCGCACATTATCCGCTATGATACGATTGAGTTCAGCTGATATAGGTGTTCGTGTTGACGTACTCGTTGTAGTAGCTTATGTTTAACTTTGCACTTACGCGAAGCTTTTTAGCGTGGACAATTAGCGGGATGTTAATTAGATCAGCTAAAATACCTGACATATATGCGACACTTTCGAACGAGACTAGCACATCTGTTGACGCGAGTTTTTTTTTTATAATTTTATTTAGGCTACTTGGTTTACGTTATTATAGAAGTTACTACGTTGTCACTATAATAGATTTTTTAACGCGGTTGTTACTACATGTATTAAGCGTGTTACGGCATTCGTGTTACGAGTAAATTTTCCGTTCCGTGTTGTCAATCACATCTCTCGTAATTTAAGCTACAACATAGTTATTCCATGAGGATTGATGATTATCGAAGCAAACAGCAAGACCTTTGCGTGTAACATCATGATTTTCTTGATTGCAGCAATATTTTTGTATAAAGTCACCGGCTTAGGAATCACAGCCGGGGCTCACCGACTCTGGGCACACCGATCCTACAAAGCCAAGTGGCCTCTTCAGCTGCTACTTATGATCATGAACACTATAGCATTCCAGGTAGGTGGATTTTTCAGAGGAAGACTTAAATAAAAATATTCGCAAAAAATGAAACATACGTCAAATAATTCGTAGTCAGTTCTTTTGCGATTGTGGCATCGAAGATTGATTAGAGACGTATATATTAACGATATAGCAATCGGTCGAACGGAAATAGGGTAGAATCGATTTTTTTCCAACAACTTAGTGAGGCATAAAGAATGTCGATATACGATGATGCCGAGCACAAAACACGCGTCGCGTGTAAGAAATGAAAAAATAACATGATCCAATTCGTGTCATTAGATGTTGGCTAAACAAGTGATCTGTTGTTATGAAAAAAAAAAAAAGACATCCTTCTCCATAAGCTCGAGAATGTAGGTGGCACGTATTGTTCGTGACGGAAGTATAGACACGTGAGCGTGCACATTCCCGGTACATTTTTATTTACTGCGATATAAATATTCAGAGAAATACGCAAATGAAAGGGAATACGAAATGCGATTATGCGACGAAAATATATTGAAATTGCTTTACTCGAACGAAGCAAATTAAGACGTTTTATATCATTGCATTGATCAAGGTGTAATATTGTCGAATCTAGGATGCCGCGATTGATTGGGCCAGAGACCACAGGGTTCATCACAAATACACCGAGACCGACGCTGATCCGCACAACGCTAAGAGAGGTTTCTTCTTTTCACACGTGGGCTGGCTGCTCTGTAGGAAACACCCGGAAGTCAGCGAAAAGGGCAAGGGTATCGACTTAAGTGATCTTGAGAGCGATCCTATATTGGCATTCCAAAAGAAGTACGTGTATGCCGATATTAGTCAAAGTAATGACGAACAAGTATCTACAATTATTGACGAACAAGTGTCTACGATAAATTATTGCTTGTTTCAGATATTATGCCATACTGATGCCATTGCTGTGCTTTATTTTGCCAACCATTATTCCGGTCGTGTGTTGGAACGAAACATGGACGAACGCTTACTTTATTCCCACCGTTCTTCGTTATGTCTTCACGTTGAATGTGACATGGCTGGTGAATTCCGCGGCTCATCTCTTCGGCAATAAACCCTATGACAAGTAAGTATTAGTCAAGACAGGTGTACTTACAAGTGTACTTATACTTCTTTAAATTTTTTGCGGAGAAGAAAATTATTAAACTTTCCATTCTTTACTTATCAAATCGTTATAGATACTAGATTTTCTTGAAAGATTTATTTTCGGAGCAGCGTAATCAACATTCAATTATTATACAATTGTTTCCTTATCCGGTATAGATTTATCAATCCAGCGGAGAACAAAGGTGTTGCCATGGTCGCCCTCGGCGAAGGTTGGCACAATTACCATCACGTCTTTCCCTGGGATTACAAAACGGCCGAGCTCGGCAATTACAGAATGAACTTCACGACGGCCTTTATCGACTTTTTTGCGAAGATCGGCTGGGCCTACGATTTAAAGAGCGTATCCGTGGACACGATAAAAAAACGAGTGGAGAGAACGGGTGACGGCAGCCACGAGTTATGGGGTTGGGGCGATAAGGATCAAACGCAAGAGGAAAGGAACGAAGCGATAGTGACACATCACATGAAGGATCAGTAGGATACTTCGTGTACGTATGCGAGATTCTCGATTATGTAAGACTTTTTTCCGCATTTGTCCACGATTACAAATCGATTCGTTTGGACAAAATTTATGAAAGATACTATTTAAGTCGGCCTTCTCCAGGACTTACGTCTCGACTGTCGGTATCTTTGACATGTCGTTGCACGATTATTTGGCAGGTTCCATATAATACAGTCTTGGAAGGTCCGGCACCAAGAGCAGGATTTTTGTAATGTCGATGGTGTTCTGGATCGCAAGCGCTGTACTCGCTCCATAATAGCTTTTTTAGAGACGCCTCCTTCTAAGATATACAGAGTTATAGCTTTCAAATTATACTACGATAATTATTGGACATATTGTATCATTTGTACCATTTTTTAACGCGTAATCGTAACAAGAAAATATACGTATTTGTATAATGGGAGCATTGGTGAAATTAACTGAAATATAATAATTTTGTACTTTTGCCTTTTAAAGTATTCCGTAAATCTACAGTACTGTGGTATGAAAAAAAGTAGAAATATAAATATGGTACAACAATTACGAACCTAATTTAACATAAATACAAATCGTTTTTGAGAATTTATAAACGTTTTGCTAAATCGTTGCTCAATTTTAATATACATTTATTATATGATCAAATTTTGTACGTTGCACTTTTTCGTACAAAATAAATAATTCGGTTCTCAAACCTAATAATAATCTTAAGACCGTCTTGTTGTTAAATCAAAATTAACTTCAGAAAGTACTGTATCATCCAGAACATCAACGAAACATTATTATTCTTCAACAAATCTAAAAGTTAAATTTTCTCTCTTTCTTACGACATTAATTAAAATTATAAATACGAAAATTTTTTAAGTTTTTCTTACGTTACAATGAGAAAAATTATTTGCTTTTTTACATATCAAAAATACATCACATTTTTGTAATTTTTCTCTTAGTTCCTATTAATATGTTTTATGCTTGTCGTATTATATAAATTAGTTTGTAAGTAATGATGGATTTGGTGTAATTTATTTATATATATATAATAAATAATTTATATTTTGGATGGGGTAAAAGTAAAAGAAATATGTGAATACAAAAGTTTGTGTTAATATAGTAATAAGGAGTATAAGGACTGCGTAAACCAAAATGAACGTATCCAATGTGATGCAGTTGCGAGGTATGATGTGTGTGTATATTAATTTATCATTTTGTTTGTATCGATTAATATAATATAAGATTCGATAATAACTGTTACATATAACAGTTTGTGATGTAAAAAATCGTAAGGCGATGAGAGACGGGAGAGAAGTCATGATTTCTGACGGAACTCGTTGCTCCTCGCTCTAGTTAAGTATAAGCAATTACACTTTTTTATGATATAAATACACATAAAGCACTTCTCACACACATACTTTACGTTTTGTTACGCATTTTCCTTCCGAAGACATCAAAAATATCTTTTACTTCCTGTAAAATAATCTTTATTTATTTTTCTTTTTCCATGAGATTGTTTATACAGAAACGCAGCGCGTTTCGCGATTTTGTAATAATTTCGTCAAATTAATTGAACGTTACATTAATTATAATTTATATCCTTACGGAATTTAAATTAGTACTATAACACATAACAATCGCGCGTATTTGTTAGCGCATTTATCTTCAGGTCAACATTATTGCAAATTTCTACATCCGATCTTTTGATTGAATAAGATTATAATCACTTGTTCATCCAATATGACAAACACGAAAAATGATTATCGCGATATGTTCACCGAGGACACAAAAGTAATAAAATTATTTTTACTATTAAATATAAGAAATCACATGACTGTATATTATACAATGAGCAGCTGTCATAACTAAAATAAAGTGTTTAATAAAATATATATTTTTATGTAAAGACATTACGTACCTTGCGTCTCTTTATTCAGCGTCTGCACCTTTCATTCAAACGTAAATTTGTCAAACATCAGTTTAATCACCAGTTACGCAATGTAGAGATAAATGATTGTTTAGTGTTCCAATTTAGCGAGTATCGTTCTTTATCAGACAATAAAATCAGGCATCATATGCTTAATTTATAAAAGAAATAATATATATACAGGAAATTTTATGATTAATATAAATTGGGATTTAAATTGTCCTACAATTACCCAGTAAGCAAAATGTTAGTAGAGTACACATGCGCATAGATTGGCAGTAAATTTGATTAGAGTCCACATCAAAACCATAGCCATCTGTGTCCGCATTGAGCTCGTGTTGTGTCGACAGAGCCTGCTGACAGACAATGTGAGCAGATTTGCAACAAAAACCACACAGACAAAGCCTGCTGACAGGCAGTGTGAACAGATCGGCAGCGCAGAAATCGCGCAGACTGCGTATGTTGCATTTCTGGCACAACAGTATGACAACCTCGTGTAATACAGCAGGTTCTGTGTGAAATTTGTTGCCTTTTTAACGTTAAAAATTTACTGCAAGATCTGCTCAGAATCTGTCTGCGCAGGTTTGGCTATCTAGGTATAATTTTATAATTAACTTTAATTAGATGTTTATTTTGCATATAGTGTTGTATAAAATTTCAAACAATTTACTTTTTTAATTGAAATTTACAAAATATCAATTGCGTATAGTAATTTACAATTAAATTAATTTACTCTCTAGCGAATTCGCTTTCCTAATGGCGATATATCAGCTTCTCCTTGTAAGCGGTTTCTTCCGCATTCTCTTTTATCTCCGCCAGAGCTTCATCCATCGTCATCTCCGCTGTTGCAACCTTGTAGAGACCTTCTCGCACATCGTCGCATGTGGCGGTCTTTAGCTGGTTAATGAGCCCGAGTTCGCGCCACATCTTTATGACAAACGTAATGAATCCCATTTCGTAAGGGCCAAATTCATCATTTTTCCAGTCCCATGGTATCACATAATGATAATTCAGCCAATAGCTCTTCGACAAGAAAAAGACGGAATTGTCATCAACCGGAAATCTGAAACATCAATGTTAGACTAGAAACAAACTCAACAGATATAATGACAAAGATTACGCTATTATAATTATAAAAAATACAAGAATACGAATATCATTAGGGAAGGGAGGAAGAAAGATAGTTATTAAAGTCTCACTAATACAAAGATTTTTAAATAATATAAAATATTGTATAAGCTTATTAATAACGATAGAGTTTTATCAATATCTTAAACTAATTGTAAGAAGTGTATAATTGATATAAAAAACTAAATCTTGTATGAAGGAGAAAGCATGTCGTTTTATTTTTATTCGTGATGCTTTTGGAATTTATGACAAAATATTCTTAAAATCCTCAGATTCCGTTAAACGCTACTTGCAATGTATACCACCCTTGTCAATACGAACGGTACCGTGACTCTTCGGCATCTCAAAGAATAGCTTATAGAAAAGCGATAGAGTATTAAAAACAGATATTAACTTGTCTCCTTTCTTGAGGCCCCAAACCAATAAGGCACTGTTCACTAGCCAAGAAATATTGGTGGTTATCAATAATCGCGCTGCGCCAATGATGAAAAACGAATTTGTATATGATTCATCCCAGTATTCTACAGGCACGTAGATTGGCAGCAGAAGTCCGAGCACGATGAAGAATATCCAGTAGAACCTGCGCAATATACTTGCTTTATTAATTATTTTTGTATATCGCAATTATATGTAGATATAAATTAATTTATTATACACTCTGGAATAGAGACAACCGAGACTACCAAAGAAGAATGGAATAAAAAGAAAAAAATATGGTAAGTAAAGTTATAGCTAATAAAGAAAAATGTGTGAAACTATAAAATTAAATAATTAAAGAGAAAAGTAAACATTCCCTAAAAAGAAAGTATATTAACGAAGTATACAATAGAAAATTACAAATAATCCCATTTTTATATAATTCTTTACATATAAAGATAGAAGTAAAAAAATAAACTGTTGTATGATATGTTCAAAGTGTTTAAATTATACATATAACTGAAGAGATATACTTTCGTTGCGTCCAAACGTATCCATCCATATCCACATCGCGCATATCAATGTCTCTCGCGTATGTCTCCAAGTCAGAAGGTGCTGATAAGAGATTACTAAACACGTGGGAATATAAGAATCCTTTCTTATGATTGTACGGGTCTCTTTCTGTCCCATAATATCTATGGTGCATTCTGTGCCAAAATACCCAGTCATATATTGAACCCTGATAAAAGTTTAAATATCTATAATTATTTTTATAATTTACATTTTTTATCACACTTTTTTGTACGTGCAATATTAAAAATTTATTAATAGCCTTCATTCTTTATTGTAAAATGCAATTTGTTTCTAAATTTGCATTGACTTTGCGATTCCACGTTCAACAAAAATTACTTTTTTAGAACAACAAAAACAAAAATAATCGTTTTCCGTAGTTTTTTAGACGCCGAACTTGTTTATAATGCATAGTCGTAACTTTGACGCAATAGATTTTATGTTAATCGTTAATATCTTTTTAATGACATAATCAAAGCAACAAATTTCTTTTAAAAGCTGAAAATCCTAACAACATACTTAATTTTGATTGCGATAAAACTTTTCCAACACGTCACATATCGTAGTTATAATATTCCAAAATACACTATAATAAAATAGCCCTTTTTGCAACTTCAACTACAAATTTCTCAAAATTGTGACGTGAAAGAGCAATTTGGTAAACGGGATAGTATTCAGCGTCCAAAAAACTACGGGAAATGATTACTCTCATTCTTGTGTTTTTTTTTTTGTTAAACAATGTTATCAGTCAATTAACACTGTTAAGTATTGTAGGTATATGCATATCCTGAGCATGATGACTTCGATCTTTATGACAGAGCAACGTCAGAATGTATAAGTAATGACGATAATTGTGCAATCCAATTTTATTAAAGATATATGTGCTATATCGAATAAAACTACTGGAAATTTTGCAACAAATTGCATTTTTTTGAAAGAGCGGAATAGCGAAAATGTTAAGCGTGCAATGGATATTATAGATAAAACAATTTAATAGCCGTGTAAAAATGTTTGAAAGATAAATATTGAAGATAACATATTACCATACAAAAATTTTTGTACTTTAAAATTTATCTTATTATATTGTCAATTAATTGGCACAATATTAAGTCATTTGAGTATTTGAATAATATTGAATATTTAATCGGTGCGGTTAAATTTTTTATTTACCACGCCTGCCATAGTGTGTGTTAGTATTATGTAGAGTCTGAGTTGCCATGTCGCGATAAAAGTGCTATGGGCATATAATCTGTGAGCACCCGCCGTTAGTCCTACGGCACTGTTTGTGACGAGGAATAAAACTGAAATTAGCAAAATATTATAATAGATTAATATTAAATATTACCATTCACGCGCGTGTTAAATGACCATACAAGAAAATAATAGACACCTTGCAAAAATTAATACATTGGCAGAAAACTTTATTCATGGAAAATACATATTTAAAGAGCTTGTATTTTACAAGATTTACTTGGAAGTAATAGCAATTCGATGTTAACATTTCTTTTGCAAAATGATTCTTATTTCTGCCACTATTCCAAAATGAGCTGATCTTGTAGAGAATTAATTAATTCTATTTTTACACTATTTTTCGTTTATAGTTCTATGTATTTATGTAATGATCTGCGATACTCACAGTAGAATACCGTCAGCCATTTCGCTTTAACGAACAGTATGTATAATCCGGCCAAACCGAAGGCGTGAAGATAGATATAAAATAGGACGGCGGTCCACTTTATGGATCGTTTCTCCATTTCGTTGCTGCTTTTGCTGGTGCTGTTGCAGTTATTTTCTTCCTTGGTTTCCTTCATGTCAATATTACTATCAATATAAAAGAAATCTAAAATTAATATGAACGCTTTGCAAGTACTTTTGATTCAATTAATTGCTGTTTGATAGCGCAGCAAATATAATTGATAATTATAATGTTTTGCTGAAAGATGTTACAGTAGCAAAAAAAATAGAATAAGATTAATTAATTAGGGAATTATGACTTTACAGAAAGATGCAAATTATTTTAAATAATTTCATTCCTAATGCATCGGCAAATTATAACAGATAGATAATTATAGAATGTAAATATAAAAAATGTTACAACAATTTAAAAACTGTCTAAAGAACGAAGTTAAACTAGGACGAATAGAATTGTTGAATGTTTTATTGGGTAAAAATGAGGAAAGTCTAAAAGATAAATACAAATGGAACGAAAAATACAAGAAGCATCGACACACATTCTTTCTTCTGAAAGATAAATGTATCTATTTTACTTACTTCTCGAAACAGAGCCGCACTGAAACGCGCTTCTGGAAGAACGGAAAAGAACTACATGGCGAAGGTAATGCTGAGGATATTGTGACTGGCCTTACGACCCATTCAGAATTTCATTACCAACAAAAATAAGTCACTTTTTCCTCGTCATTTCCTGCGTGTAGACTTTGATGCATTTGTCAGTTGCGCACATGCGTAACACACGACGAATTGCTTAAATAGATTTATTATCATAAAATTTCTGGTTCCTTATGATTGTAATTTATAATTTTTCTGCGTCACAAAATCTTTTAATTTCTTTTCTTCATGTTACATTCGACAATCGTATCCACAAAATACAGATTGTGCGTATTTAAAGGATTTATTTACATGTCTTCTGAAAAATACGGTCACGCAGTTAATTGAAAATGCATTGTAAGTTAACCGAGTGAAACGGTTTATTTCAGAGTCACATTTATATGAAGCAAATTATATCTAGAAGCTGCGTATATTATAATATATTGTACAGTCCGGCACTCGTGCCATATCTTAAAAAAAACTTTTTTTTTTTTTAAATCTTTTTTTTATTTCAGTATTGTACGTATTTGTATCTTAGAACTACAACAAGCCTACATCCACCATTAAGATCTCCAGATAAAAGTTACTTGTTTTCAGGGACACAAGAATACACCTATCATTTGCATGAATATTTTATTTAACTTAGCGAGCATTGAGCAACCGAAGAGCTTATCGATTGAGCCTACATGCAAAGCAAATAATTATGCCGCAAATGTACTTTACACTTTGTTGACGATTAATGGAATAAAACGTTCACATTATCAATCAAATGACGATGCTTTCCACGTTCGCGTCTTTTTTCGAGATTAGTTCATGCATGTGTATACAGACACAAATATAATTACATAGATTATTATAGCCACGCAATGTTAATAAATAATTAAATTATAATCAAAATTTTTGTTTTGTTATAAAAAATCATACTTCTTAAATATTACATTTTGTGGAAATATAGGAAATTGCAGTTAGAAAATATATTGAGACATTTACTTGCAAGTATAATAGATTTAATTATACAACATGTATTTAAATAAGTACCTTAATAATTAAATGTATATACCAAAATTTATAATTTATAAGTTTAGCGGTTGCTCGCAAAGATTATTGTAATAATTATTGTAACATATATATTTGTGGATAATTATACTGCTTACATATAGATACGTATTTAACAAGATGTTTATATGTTCATTATTATTCCATAATTTATTCATACTGTATTATAATTTTCAATATTATAATCTACATATTTTTAATAAGATTTTATTGGATAATTTTTGAACTGTAAGTTGCATGGAGAATTTCCATGTATCATTTTGTTAATATTTCAATATACAGTATTAAATATAAAATATATTTAACACATTATTTAGAATACATATATAACAATAGGATTCGTCTGTGAATAATATAGGAACTGTGTTGGAAAGAATATCTTATAAAAGGCACCATAAATATTATCATGTATAATCTGTTTAAGCTAATTGGTCGAAGTGACGTTTCGAGATACCAAAGTATAAAGCAAAAAATTAAGCATAACTATAAGAATATAAAAAAATCTATTATTAAAACATGAAATAATTTTATCCTATATAAAGGGTTATATTAAAAACAAATCATATCAAGATTAACCTGATATGTGTTTTAAATTTTAATGAAGTATTAATTGAAATTTTATCATTACACAGAACAAACAAAACATATAAAAGATTTGTTGAGAAAACTATCTTAATAACATGACGATTTTATTTTCATCCTTGGTTTTTTCAAATTGTCAAAAACAACAGATTTCAAATACTATTTCCTAGCTAAATGATTTAAAGGAAAATATTTCAAGAATATACAAAACTTACCATAAAACATACAAATATACAATGGTCTCTCTCATTCAGGTTATTGTACTTTGCGTCATTCACATTCAATAAAAGAGAAATTTTCATAATGCACAGTTATACGACTATAACACATAATGATTACATACGTATTATGTAGAATGTAATAATACATATTATATTAAACAGTGACTTTCCCTGTATCAAACAATGGACCCTCGATTATGCAAAGTTGTAATATATTGATCATGTCTTTGCCATTGTACGTTGTAAAATTTATTATTATCTTTATATGTAACAAACAATTCTAAACAAATCTCATAAATATACAATAAATAAACAATCAATGTATACATCTTAATTCTACAGTAAATTTTATGAATGATTTATGGTTGTCATAATTAAAAGAGTTTACTTATTAATCGCTGATTATAATCGAGAGCCAACTGTACGTTTATCGACTATCTTGCGATTAAAATATCTCTTTAGGGGAGACCGGGGCGAGGTCGACAATTTTTTTGGTGTCGAGGTTTAACAACAAAATAAATAATTTTAGTTAAATGTGGTATACCGTTGTAAAGAGTAAACCCTTAGCTACAAAATTTATATAGGAAATTTTGGTCTACGTCGCTTTGTTTAACCGGTATAGAGTAAAAACGACAAAGGTGGAAAAATTGAAATGTCAAAAATGCCGAGACAGAGTCGTCACTCCATAAATACATAATTCCGATTATGAAAACTGATAGGATACATTTTATTAATTATTTGTTAATAGAAAAATGTAAACATTTTAACATTAAAGTGTTAAAATGTTTCATTATTTTGTGTTTTTATGTGTGTATACGGATTCTATAACTCAAGAATTAATCAACTAAATATTAAAGAATTATATATGAAATAGGGGTAGAAAAGACTGAAGAATGTACTAGAATTAAAAAAGAATTGCCAATATAATAAAAAATTAAATATTACAAATTTTCCACGCGCAGAAAATTTTACTTTTACCTTCCGAAAACACGTTTGCCCTCGTAAAAATCATAACACGGCAGGTAATTTCCCGAAACTCCGGCGGTCACATGGGTATCATAAGCAGCGTTTACAATGTTAATGGCGAGTTCGCAAAATATACAGGTTTCGAGATATTTTATTTGACGATTCCACCCCGACGACGTCTTTGCCCCGGTCTCCCATAACCCTAATAGTTATAAACATTTCCCAATGGTATACAGCAAAGCAATCTATGTGAAAGTTAAAGTTCCAGAGAGTCCCAAATCCTTGTATCACTTTAGCTTAAATCTTTGTGAAAGATTTCACGTGGTCCGCGTGTGACGTATTAGAATTAAGAATATTAAGATGCTACGTTCTCTTCAACGTATTCTTTTTCGATCCATCCGAGAGAATTGGATCGGGACATCCCTCGAGTTTTTCAGTCTCATTTCAGCTCGTGATTATCCATCATATCCAACTCCGTCAGATCTTCTTTCGAAATGTCGACATCGCCGTAACCCCAGACGTGACTCCCATCGCCACATCGATACGCCCTACGACGGATCATACTTGGCGAGACGTATTTCCGATCGTATGCCCAACCGATCCGTGCAAACAAGTCGATGAAGGCAGTGGTAAGATTGAACGGATAATCGCCCAGTTCACCGGTCTTGTAGTCCCACGGAAATACGTGATGATAATTGTGATATCCCTCGCCAAGCGACGCGATTGACACCGCAATATTCTCCACCGGCGAGATGTTCCTACGAGCAAATCGACGAATTATAATTTAAAGGTCTAATATTTAGGTGGAATCTTTATGTTATATGAAAAATTCATCGAATTAAATTAGTTGCTTTTTTTTTCAATCGTCCCACCAGCGGTGGTCTTCGATAGATTCCCGATTCATTACGTACTTATCGTAGGGTCTCTGTCCCCACATATGTGCCACGCTGTTAACGCAGAAGGCTATGTTCAAATTGAGGCTGAAGCGAAGATTGAAGTTCACCCAGAACGAGACCCACAGCGACTCCGACCAGAAGTAGTAAGGAACCCACACAGGTAATACGATGGTCAGAAGTGCAAATAAAGGTATATACAACCTACAGATAGATTCATATAAAATTAATTATATCATAAAGGGATCACACAAATTTTCTGAATAATACAAAAATAACGATAAAGATTTCTTTGACATATCGCACCCCTAGAAGAATATTGTCACAACTCAAAAATTCGCAATTTTCAGGAGAGAGAAGAAACTAATTTAATTAATATAATTTTTTTGAATTGTGAGATAATTAACGCAATTACAATTAGGTATGATATTTTATTATAATGAAACTTATACTGGTTTTTGAAGAGGTCTGGTGTGATTTACTTGTCAATTCTCTTATGACATTATTCATCCAGAAAACTGCAACATAATAACCGGTTTAAAACAATAACGACACTTTTCTGTCCCGTACAGCGGATTTCGTATATAAACTTATGAAACTATTATTAGCACGTAGGTAACATTTTAGGCATACTTTTTATGGGCTTAACTCAAAATCGAAATTTTAGTTGTGACAGTATTCTTCTAGGGGTGCGATATATTTTATATACTTTTCCTTATATATTTCTTTTTGCAATATTGAGAGAAAGCAAACGATGTGAACGAATGAGTACCATAAGCCTCTTGCCTTTTTTGCCACATAACTATGGGATCCGCTTCTAGATCGCTCACATCTACCGCCTTGCGTTTGGCGACGACGTCAGGATGGGGTGTCGTAAAAAGCCACCCTACATGAGCGAAGAAGAAACCTCTCCTCGCGTCATGGGGATCAGCATCGGTTTCGCTGTACTTATGATGTACCCTATGATCCAACGCCCACGTGTACACATCTTTCTGAACAAGAAAAACATTATTCTTAAAAATCCTTAACAAAAATCATTAACAAATTAAAAATTATTAACTTGTTTTTTTAATATGTATATACATTAGACATGTACACATAAACATAATCTTTAATACAAATTATACCTTTCGTGTAACAGCGATAATAATAGAGTCACAATTAGATCACATTGTACGAAGGTTATTGTTATTACATACGTAAAAATTTACATACTTGTCCTGTTATCGTGAAGAGGAAGACTAGAAGCAGACGCAGAGGCCATTTCGCTTTGTACGCCTTGTGCGACCATAATCTATGAACGCCAGCCGTAATACCAAAGCCAGATGTATAAATCGTCACAAACGCTGTAATCATAAAAGATATATCCATTGAAACATTCTCCAGAAGTATACATTCGGATGGTTAAAATATAGCAGCAACATCTGAATATCTTATCCAATCTCTACTCATTTGCTAAATTAGATTTTACGATATTATTTACTATTTTTATTTAAAAAAAAACAGTAAGCAATTCTTTCCACGTGATAATTTTATCCAGTTATTGACTTTATTTTCTATTTTTTTAGTTTTTCATGTTTACTGTCTTTCGATTTATCTAATTGTGTCCATTTTTAGGTATTTCAAATCCTCACATATCATCTTTTCGTATTTTTAATATGTTGGTTCTTTACAGATAGGTAATTTTTAAAGTTCGTGAAAGAAATAAATTATAAGTTACGTAACAACACGTCCTTTAGATTATTACCCGAGGATTGAGACGTGTTATATTCATCGTGTCGCGAAGCAATGTAACCACGAATGCAGAAATCTGAGACGCGGTTATCGCGGTTTATTCTTCCGGTTTATGGGATCCAACGCCAGTAGGTTCGATATAGATGCCGGCTTTAAACGTCAATCGAATGCAAACACCTGCGTTTGCGTAACCCGTTCTATTATTAGGCTTTTCTTGTAAGTGCTTTTATAGCCATGGCCGTACGTGTTTTTGCCACTCATTTTCCACGGCCAATGCCGCGTGTGTGATTCAACTCGTGGAATATAGGTAAGTTGTACCCGGCAGTGTATGACGCAAATTTATTTCAAGCATCTTAACACTCGCATATGCATGATGACGCCGGTTTTGCGACTGTACTGACAAGCGATCTTGATTTATACTTATATAAGAAAGTAACATGGTGAAAATTAAGAAAAAAAAATGGAAAATTATATCAAGAGTACAGAGAAAGTATGACAGCGTAAAAAACTTTCAGTACCATTATTTGCATTGATTATAAAATAAAAATAATTATCACAATTATTTCTTTCTTGATTATCAACATTCCAATCTCAAGTATGAGAAAAACTCTGTACATAACAACTAAGACAATTATAAATTGTCGCAGCGACATAATTTCGTTCGAATGGATTGCGTGCTCTCATCTATCCACACTGCACGCGTTGCAAAACATGTTTAAAAAACGACAGATTCGCAGATAGAAGGTAAACCGCCAATGCTCAGTATAGTACTCGGTCAAGCGTTACAGCGTCAGAATTATCGCGCTGATATTATTGTGATTAACTCGTAAATGACGCGAAATTACCGGCACGACCTATATTTTTACGCTATCATAAATCAAAGTTTACTTCCAACATTCTCATATTTCAAGGATAATTTTACGGTAGCTAATAAAGCAATCTAACATTGATTCATGTGTTGCAATACTTGCAATTAAATGCTAAAGAGTCATTAAAATTAAATTTTGAAAATAAAATTATAAAAAGTAAAAGTTACATTTTTGCGTATGTTAAACTTAAATTTTACTACTGATCATAAAAAGTATAAAGTAAAAGAGAAAAAAAAGATCAATTACATTATATGTATAACAAAAGATAGCACATAATAAATAAGATAATATTAAGTATTATTTATTCTGTATTATGATACCAAACAGTACTATAGTTATAGTTGACTTCTAAACTCAAGTTTTAATTAGATTGCAAAACCAAATAAGTACATTAGCTGTTCTGTACGTATAGATTATACAGGGTGTAACAAAAAGGTCGGACCACTGGATTATCTCGGAAAGTTGACGTTTTAAGAAAAATTTTTATACAAAAGTTGTAGGGTTTAAAAAGATCTATTTACTGACCTTATCAGTTTGACCATGGGTGGCGTCTCTAAGGTCAGGTCAAGATCATCCTAAATTTTTTAAATAAAACCCCCTATTTTTTATTGCATATTCTTGTAGCCCTTGTCGAGACGTTTTCAAAATATTATAACAAAGCTCTTTTTTGTTAAGAATTCCTGAAATATTTCAAATTTTGTCATGATATTTTTTATGTAAAACATGAAATATCTTGTAAAGTATTCACTTTTCGATGATTTTACCTTAATACTTTTGTACGTAGAATAATAAAAGGAATCGACTGTTATAAAAAAAACAGAAGAAATTATTTTAAAAAATTTGATTGCATATTGTAGATGCATTAAATTTTACAAAATTGCAAATGTAATAAATTAATATTATTATTCGATTCCTTTCATTGTTCTACGTACAAAAGTATCAAGGTCAGTAAATAGATCTTTTTGAACCCTACAACTTTTGTATAAAACATTTTTCCTAAAACGTCAAAATTCCGAGATAATCCAGTGCCCCGACCTTTTTGTTACACCCTGTATAAGTTTATCTCCACCTACCTGATAAGCGATACCGCGGAGACTATATCTAGTATCCCAAAGCGTTAAAATGACTTATTCAAATGCATATTGTACAATCTTAAAAACTAGCGAAGAGACATCTATATCAAAGTTATAAAGCTGTACAGGAAGATGTAAAAAGTACTCTCTTCATAAAGTCGATATTCCTATTACAAAATTAAAACCGCGAAAATTGCTACAATTGACGGTAAATTAAACACACAATAAATTAAAGCATAATTTTTTCGCTTGATCATCGGCGTCTGCTCTTAATTGTTCTTCATGTAATATTGATTGTAAAACATTTGAGTTTACAAGTCAGCTATAGTACCATTTCGTATCATAATACAGAATAAATAATATATTATCTTATTTGTTACGTGCCGTCTTTTGTTATATAATGTAATTAATCTTTCTTTTCTTTTACTTAATTTTTTTTACGCACGTATGGACCAAGAAATTTGCCTTACCCCATAGCGATGTAAGCAATTTCGCTTGCGTGAACACCAAATAAAACCCGTAGAGACAGCCGCCGTGTACGAAGATTTGCGCGCTGAGATCGAGCCACTTTATCCTCGGCACGTATTCAGTTTCGATCGCCGACTCATCGTTCTTCTGGGTCGTCGCTTCATGATTCTTCACTGTTTCACCGTTCACTAAACGATTCCTCTTCAGCGTCACGTTACTATCCGTCTCTGTCTTGGGACACATCGTTAGTGGTATCCTTTCCTCGTTTGGCGACATCTTCATCAGTGTTCCGTTCGAATGCCTTGCAATCGTCTAGAAACGCCTGCGGACCATACACCAATAATCCAGCACTGTTGATCTTCCGGCATATGAACCGTTTCATTCGTTGCTCTGCATATCAAGTAGCTTTCGTGAGATTGGCCAATACCCGTGATCCGATTTATCGATCGTGATATTGTGCAAAATCGATAAGAGCGAATCTAGATACAGCAAACCGAAATTTCAGATCGATTCATGATGCAGGGAACGGCTCTTTTCAGAGATCTAAAATAATGACAAATGTGCATGTTGATTAATATTTTTTTTTCAACAATATTCCTATTAAACAAGGCATTAAACAACTTCAAATTTGTCAAAAGATCAACGTCAGAATTTTTAGAACATCTTGTGACGATTCTACGTTATCGAATATGAATATTCTGTGATAAAATCGAGGAGAATGCATGTTCTAGGACATTACATATTGATCGCTGATAACGCCACTCAGTTCGCATTGCGATAAGATTATCTGTTTCCAGGTATTCTCTAAAACTTGTTATCGAAAAAGATCGTTTATTTATATGGAATTATTTTATCTTTCATCGTTTGCTCTTTTTTGATCGAGTGTAGCATAGTTAATTTGATCAGCTTTGCAGGTTAGCGCAGATTCGATAAACACCAATTTTTAATTACTGAATTATCTTAAGATCGTTGAACATCTGGTATACTCCAGTGTCATTTCTGATAATCAACTAAGACGAGTTTGGCATATATATCTTTAAGAGCACACGAATTTATGTGAATTATGGCAAGGCTACGTCTTGTTAACACGTTACGTATATCTCGGCATGTAAATCAACCTAGCATGACCGCGGAAACATTTTCCACGCTGACTTAACAACGACAGGTGCAATCTGCAAAAATATCCTCGACCCAATATGCCGTGCAACATGTTATAACACGTTAGTCACTTGCGAATAGTTTTAGATACAATTAACACGTTAATTACATAAGTCACGTTTTATTAATCCAAATACTCAAAAATATCTATTTAAAAGATAAATATCTCACTCTAACTGTTACAAATTAATTAAACATTGAAATATATCAATAATATAAAAATAAATATATACATATCTATAACTATTTATCTAAGCACATGTATTATTCAGAACATTTATTCACCGTTTTAGTATCTTTATATAATCAAAATATAATTTAATAAGAGCATTAACAAAATGTAATTAATATTATTGGAGCATAATTAATATTGCTTAGAGTATAATTCAGTAGAAGTAATGTAAGAAAAATTCGTTTATTATATTTTTTCGAGAGAAACATTGATAGGTGGGGATGTTTTGTAATGCCAATTTCTACTGCAAAAATAATCGCACAAAAAGGTAAAACTGCTGTTAACGTACTGAATGAGAATCGGATAAACATTCTTGGCATGCTAATTTGCAAAAGATGATAACAGTGCAGTAAAACACTTGCCGCTAATGCTTAAAATGTAGTAATACTTTAAGCAAGTAAAATGTAGTAATCCTTTAAATGTACATTACACAAATATAGCATGTTTAGTAATTTAGTAATTTAGTAATTAATAGTATCGTGTTTATACCCATCACTGACTATAATATATAGTCAAGAAAATTTATTACTACATTATTAATTATAAATAAAAAAAATACTACTTTTTCTTATATTGCTATTTTAAATGATATGATTATAATTTACTATAATTATAACAATAACAAACAATAAAAATAACAACAGCAATATATTGTTATTCTTATAATTATACGTATTAAAAGTAGATTGTGATACTTGATAATTTATCAAGACTTACAAGAAAATATCAGCTTTCTCCAATATTAAAAAAATATACCAGGAACAAATAATGCGCGCAACATCTTCTGGTATTTCGATACAATATCTTTTTTTAATGATTTCCAACTGGTAGCGGAGAAAAAGCACTTTAAACCCTTCCCTTGGATTATTTAGCGCTGATACTATATCTACTGATAATTGGTTACTTTGAACGCAAATGTCAAACTTCGAGGATGACAAGAGGACCGACCGATCGATCGATTGACAAACTTCAACTCCAACTCGAAAACAATTCGCTACTCGTGTCGGAATAACGCAGTTCTGTCGTGTGAAATTGGGCGAAGTATCAGATTTACAATACGTTGTATATGTTTCTTTAATATAAATAAAAATAAATCTAAATAATTTAGATAAAAATAATAGATGCATTATTGTTATGAGTATCTACATACATGCAAAAAAATTAATTAATTTCCATGTTATTTGTTACATTAAATATTAATGTTAATATATAAAAATTATATCAAAAGTTATCTTATATAATGTTTGCGATTTTCGTTTTGTAATATTAGCAATAATAATTTTCGCGTACCTAATTGTCTTCGAAATGGAAAACCCTAAACCATTCTTCAGCTGATAAATTCGATCTGAAACTGTCTGTACCTTGCAAACATTTAAAGCAAAAAGTGCCCTCTTTTTCACACATTCTCCGTCTTCTCCTTCAGCCCCTTTCTTCGCTGACTCGGAATTTAATTAATCGATCAGTGCTCCTAACGACTGGAAAACGCGTTTATTGTATCTCGTAGCAGCGTGTCGCTGATTCTCGGATATATATGTAAAGATATTCTGACGGTTGTCATGACCACACGTTATATGATACGACTTTGAAAACCTTGATCGTCTAATCTTGTCCTTCACTGAGAACACGGCAAGACTAAACAAAACACGGTAAAGTTTACGACGGAACAACTCGTAACGGTGTTGCGGAATATGCGGCAATCTTCATTTTATGAACGCTAACAGCAGTTTTATATTATAATAATTTATTAAACATCAATATGTAACTGTATCATTACGTGCATGTATTTCTCTGCACATAAAAGTCAAATTATATTTATTTAATTTATTGCACGACCCATTTTCACATCAATTTATTTTCAAAAATTTAAAATAAACTATTGATAAATAATTCGTTTATTGTAATTAAATAAATCGATTATAGACCGATGCCTGTACATACAAGAAGAATTTATAGTAGGAAATATTTAAGTAAGCTCTCTCGATAACACCTTGAATACAAATGAAGTTAAAGCCATTGAAAGACGTCATAGAAGATTCCTTAATATCCGCTTTGCCGGCTTCATAAACTCAAGCTATTTCTCATTAAACTAATGGTGTTTACTCGCATTATTTTTAGGATATTAGGTCAACATGTAGCAAAAGCGAAAGCTTCAGGATACTTCTTTTAATTAAGAGCAAATTAAATCTATAGAGTATAGTACGTTCACAACAGTATTTGATAAAGATAATATCACATGGTGAAAATTGAAATCATGTTTCCTGTACAGGTATTTTATATCTTATATTTGATGTTTTAAAATTAAATAACAATAAAACTATTTATATAAATAATGTAAATAAATTTCAATTCTAGTTCAGATTTTAAAAACAAATCTAAAATTAGTTTAAAAATAAGATTTTTTTCTATTTTTATTCTTGATTCACTTAAAAAATTGTTTTCTTAATTAGGTACACTTTTTAAATTATCTATTTCTCATATTCTACATTCAAACTGATTTGTTTCAAGAAGAAATATTGCGTATACTAAATGTTGATAAATTACCTTCTTATATAATATAGATTAAACGTATAAAGTTTGATATAACTTTATACATCATCGTTAATTAACAAATTAGTTAACAACATTAAATTTTTCTGAATTTAGTCAGACAAACAAACTAATAGAATGTTTTACTTTACATAAAAGCCAAAAGTATTTATTCAAGGAAAATATTTAAGGCATTGTCTCGAGTTCGCAGGCATTTCATAGATCGGTTTAATTATGTTGGTGGATGTGGGCGCGGAACCGACCCCATTACGAGATACTTTCGGTCCGTTCTGAACCTAAAGGTCAATTCACAACTTGTAGGCCCGTAAACTGCGAAATCTGAACGTGTCAAAAATATTCTCACGTACCGGTTTCTTTGTGTTGCGTAATATATATTCGTACACGCGTAAATCATTGATGATAATATCCCGGCTTTACATAAATCATTTTTTCTATATCTTTAGTTCTTATATGTTTTATATATTTTATAATATCTTTTTTATATCTTTAAAAAATTATTAAACGTATTTATATTTACTGTATATTAATTAATCCGTATTATATACCTACACTTCTTGATACACATCTTGATGAAAGTATAATCTAATACGCGAAGAATAAAGATAATTTCTCTTATATAAATTTAGAAAATAGTTTCAAAAAGACAAGCCATCCGATAGGTTTACGAGAGTACACCTTATATGTCTGATACCATATGGCATGATTATTCACGGGATTTTTTCGCGGCACCTGCGCTCGATTACCAACAACAAAGAACTATATTATCATTTTCAATGAATAATTTTGTGTAGTTTTGCATTTAGCAATTATGAGAATAAGTATCATACGTTACAATCATCGATGCAATTTTGCAAAAATTTGAGTATAAAAAGATGCGGGGAATAAAAAAGCACGTGATGTTTACATTCACGCGGCGATCGAGCATGAGCAAGTGAATGCTGTCTGAATGAAGGCTGAAGCAAAATGTACGGCATTTCTAATATTTCTATTTTCATAATCCTTTGATGATGTAATACGTCATAAAATATAATTATTTTAACGAAAATGGTAGGTTTTGAATCAAACGCAGTTGTCTGAACGATTAAAAGTGGACAAAATTTGCCTTTATTCTACTTCGTTTGTGATTTTTTAACTTACGAGTAAACCATTATTTCTCTTAATTGTTTGCTTTTTCTTCTTATATTAGTATTCTCTATTTCTCTATTTCTTCTGATCTTTTTTACGATGACGATATTAATGATCAAGATGCACAATGCACATGCATGCATAATTGCATACATCGTAAAGATATACTTGCTAAATAAAAAGCTATTACGTGTTTGCGATTACGAAACTTTCCTAAGTCACTATGAGATGCTAGACTTCCAAACATTAGAATGATTAAAAATATTCTTTCAAGATTTAATGGCATAAGTATATATTTTAGATACTTTTTCATTTCAATTTAACGAAAAATGAGATTTATGAGTATACAATTTTTGTACTTATACTATTACGCAATTAATTTTACAACTAATTATTGTATCTACACAAAATAAAACGCGATTAATTGAATTCAATGTTAAACAAGATTTGTTATTTAATTGTAAAAAAAATTGACCCGCTAGTTCAGCAGCGAATTATACGATATTTGCTCCATGACACAATTACGAATGAAACGTGCGCCACGTTCGATCAATATTTTCTCGTTCGCATACACGCTGGTTTCGAATATCACACTTTCAATCTTTGACAATGATGAACGTATCCTACATGTATCTGACGTATCTGTCACAACGCGGTACTTTATTTTCTACTACTGACCTCTCTTTGTTGCAATTACGTTATTTGCTTAGCTCATTTAATTGTTTGTGAACTACTTCTCGCAACGTCGCGTCATCTCATATTTACTCGAGTCGCATTTACAAGAAGAATAAAGTGCACGTTCCACGAGAAATGTCGTTTTTAATTATTGGAGAAAATTGTTAATTTAAATAAGTTACAAACATTAAAAATATATGTCCATTATTTGATTTTGTTCTAATCCTCATTAGAAATTAAAAATTACATTATGTATATAACGTAATTTTTGTAATATTATTTTATAAAAAATTAATTACATTGTAAATTAATTACATCTACATTGGAGAAAGTAACATAACGCCTTAACATCGGAAAAATACGCATTCGTGCTGCACACCCGTTATATCGTCGGAAATGAGAGAGATGCGCAGTCAGTGGCGCCATGGATCCTAAGTATAGGAGATGGATTTGAGATTCTCTCATCAATGGAGATAGAAGTTGTTCACGTTCTCTCATCATGATACCATTTTGTAGAATTGTATACATCCGTTCTTAAAAAATGGCGGCAAACCATCTTGATGAAGTGATTGAAGTGTTTACAAATCATAAAGTGCAATTTTTGAAATTCTTTATTTATAGTTACCACGCACGCCGTAGAGTTCTAATTCAATACAAAAAGATTATTCTGCTCTTCAATTTGTGAGCACTGTGTCGAATTTACTATATTTTGCCACAGTCAGTTGAAAATAATTTATTTATTTTTGATCAAGTTGACGGATTTCGTAATTTTATGCTTCCGCAATGAAAGCGATGATTAATCGCGTGCGCATCGCTCGTATTACGCTTGCAACTTAAAAATATTCAATAATCGATTCTTGCTAATTTTTTATTAAAAAATTGTGATAAAATTACTCTGATCATTTTTGAGATAGTTCAGCGCGATTTTACACACCTGTGCCTACAAACATATTATCGGGCGATAACGAGAAAATTAGTCACGCCAGTGATAGGGATTGATCGCATAAGCATCGATCTTTCTGTGAATGAGTCGATTGCATAATATAATGAATCATTACGCGAATTGAACAACATTATAATCGACATGACTCACTGTATCGCCACGAAAGGCGGGCAGCGACATAACATGCTATGCAATTGCGACTCATTCTAGATTTTTCCTCGAAAAATATCCCCGGAAAATAGTGTATAATTGCACTATTACTTCTCTAAATTATAGAAATATCTTTTATATAATAATTACCCTTTATTTCTTTCAGATAGTGAGAGTTGCATCACGGGCAGTCTTATTTCTCGATTTCTTGTACCCCGACATGCGTGCGAAGCGAAGCATGTATTTTTGTAGTCTAATGAGCTATAAATATATCGCCCTCACTGGGATAGTAGACGCGAGTTCTTTCCTGCTGTGGTATTGTAATAATGTAGCTTGATTCTCTAAACGCAATAATTTTCGTTGGAAATTCGGCGCAAGGAGCGACTAGCTGTACAGGGTATGCACAGAGGGTGTGTCATCGACAAATTTATCTATACGATATATCTGTTCCCGCAATCGCGTTATCTTAATAGCCGCGGCTTTGATCGGTTTACCTTTGACCGAAGTAATATATTAGTGGTATAATATTAGTACTTTGTTTATGTAACAGTTTATATACAAAAACGTTGCACAATTTTCATAATTGATCCTGTAGGAGCTAATTTAATGCGTCGCGCGAAAGGAGCCTAGAAATTACTGACGCCTCGGGCAACAAGAATTAATTAAGTGTAATTGCGTAAAGCTATATGACCACGTTCCCTGATAAACTCTGATCAGTCTCTCAAGTTTGATAGTGATGAATTCATAAATTAACAGTGGCAAACAAGTAATAAGAGTAGCGCAACCACGCATTAATTATTATCTTTCGTAAAAAATGGCTGTTTATTATTTAAAAAATCTCTGTTGAAATTTCTTGAGTAATACACGATAACCTAAATGTAACACGTGTATAAGAAGATATAATTTTTGTAAAACTTCGTATATAGATTATTTTCTACTGTAGATAACAAAATAAAAAAAAGTTTTTTTCGTCTTTTTCATCACACTTTAAACTGCTCCAATAGTTTTCAATACAATTCAGATGATATAATTATTCAAAATAATTCCTAGTTATTAAGTCTGAAGCTTTACATCAATTAAATAACAAATCAATTCACGTAAACGCGCAGTCAATTAAAGTCAAAGACTACAAATAGCGGTGATTAGTGTCAATGTAGCGTCTAGTATAGGTAATAGAAATAATTCAATTGATTATGATCTGGCAAAAGTGAGCTGCAGCACAGCCGGGAGACTAGCGACAGAACGAAGAAAGAATAATTATGTAAACGTACTATTATTTTGCGATTTCGAATTATTCATCTTACTAGATATTAAATGATTATTTAAAGCTCGAGACGCCTAACTGCGATGCGTATCGAGTATTAAAATCGATGGCAATGAACGCCAATTGATCAGAGCATTCAGATCAATTTTGCAATGTACTTTATAAATTTGTCTCTGTCATATCAAAAATACTCAGCGTAAAAAGTCATTGAACTAAAAGAATATACAAACAATATATCATCTATATTCTCGTCGATAAGAATGCCTTTTCGTGATAGTATTCTTATCGCAAGAATTTATTGCAAGAAATCACGAATATGTAAAATAATATTTCTTTTCTCGTGTGTTCTCTAATATATAAGCATAAAAAAATAACATTAAATATATTTAGCTACACGTGACAATTATCAAATTTTTTTAACATATGAACAAATTCAATACGGTAACTGGATTCTGATACAAAAGAAAGTAATTAAACTCACGTATATTAAAGTTTTCGTGATGGAGTGAAATAAAAACTGTAAATTATCATGGACTAGTGGAAAATCATGTCCCGCGATTTCTCATAACAGTTACGATCAATACGCGTGGAAAGTATTGTTGCAAAAGACAAACACCGTCGCGACGATCGGCAATTCATTCTACAATTCACGAGGCGACCCAATCCATCCGTTCGGAGTATCGTCTTCATTTCATCTGTGATCGACTGTGCTTAATCGGAATTTATAGTTCACGGTCGAATCGTTCTTCATCCTGCCACTCCTCGTTACCGAGAATTTTTTACCGCTTGTCTCAAACAGTCTAGCTGTCGACGTAAGCATAAAACAACATAGAAGAGAATCTCAGGGGAACCAACGTGTCGTTTAAACGTGAAGTCACGTAAATGCAATTCAAAATTGTCATGCTGTCAGACAATTGTTACCGAATGAGACGTGTCAAGAAGGATATACGCAATTGCATTTATAAAACCCAATGTATAAATTAAATCCTAGAATAATAGCTAGGATATACATTTCTTTAGTTCGTTTTGTCTTTATTAAGTCAATTTATTTCTAAGAAATACATTTCGCTAAAAAAAATACTAATTAAATTGTTGAAACAATTTTCTAAACTTCAACAGAATTTGCATAAATCAACAACAAACAAACTGCTAGAGTTCGAGGGTTAACAATCGTGTGTAACATGCAGGTTTAAGAGGAAGTGCGTATTCATGCGGTGAATCTCGTATTCCACGCCCAGATTACATATGTGTTACACACATTACGTGACAAGCGATCTGTCATGGTTTAAAAAAAAACGCCTTAAAATGACTTAAAACCTTCGCTAGTGATGAATCATGTGAAACGCGTACCTACAATATGACGGCATAAATTTAGAAAAAATTAAGAAAAAATTCCATCTTCAATAAATGGAATTGCTAAAAAATTGCGGATAAGATAAAAGATTTCCTTATCTATACTTTCTTAATAAATCTCAGCTTATATTATACGTACAATTATATATCATTATACATGACCAATCATGCCTGCATAATTAAGTGATTTACTAATATCAAGCTGATAAACACCAATTATAAAACTCTATCATAAAACTGAATTTTTTATATTTTTGTTGAACTTATTGACATATGAGTGAGTTTTATCAACACGTAAAGAAAAACTTTCGTAAGCGGATTTGGCAATACATTGAGCTATAATCTTGCAATTATTGAGTAATGATCTATGTACTTTTCAATAAAAAATCAACTATAAATCAAGATGTTATTTGTACATCAAGAATAAAACAAATCATACTAAATATAAATATAGATGATAATGAAAGTTCAGATACATCTTGAACTTCTTGGTCACCAATTTTGGTAAAAACCATTTTTTTCATATTAAAGTTATAAAAGTAGATAAAGGGAATTATCGTTAACAAAAAATGTAAATACAGAAAATTTATAAGATTACATGTCTGTATTTAAATATTAACAAGCATATGTTTCATTGATTAACCATGTCCATGTAATTATTATCTAGTAATTATCAATAATTTAACTGTTTATTTTTTACAATTTATATCGACTCTCAAGAAGAGAAGAATGACGATTGATAATGTAACATTAGTTATTAAATGAACAACATATAAAATTAATACTTCTTATAATACATTTTATTTTATACACACGGGAAAAATAATGTTATATTAACAACATTAGATCTTAGATCTAACTGGAAATAATCTTGTTAATTCAATAACAATATTAATGAAACAAATACTTTTTTATTAAAACAAGAGTATAATGTATTGAATTAACAAGATTATTTCCTGTTAGAGGAATAGAATAATACTGTTATACAACATTATTTTCTCCCGTGTATATGTTATTTCTACCGAATGTAAGATCTGCTCGAAAATATCAAAAATGTCACGGTCACGACCTGATAAAACAACAACAATCAACGTCACGTTAGAAATAACGTTGAAATAATGTACAACGTGCGATAATCTTGAAGATTGTTCAGGAGTTGACTAGGCTCGAAGTCGTACAACACATTAAATAGGGGGGAAATACAATACATATTTCCACGTACCTTTACATTTACACAAGGTGAAGATAACGGTGAAGAAATATACTGGCAGCTGAGTGCGCCAAACACGTGGAAACACAGCGTTTTTGATGCATAACGAAAACACGCTGTTAGAAATCGCGATGTAAGATATCGAAAAAATTTATGTCGTTCATAAAACTAATTTCAAAATATGTATTATTGGAAATTTCTCAAAAATAATGGAGATAATCGATTAATATTGGATTATCTTTGTATCATTGATTTTTTATATTGATTGACTAAAATTAGTATCAACATCGATTAATGTTAAATTGCTTAATTAATTTACTTTTTCTTATCTTTAAAATAAAGTGGCGACTTATATGCTATTGTATTTTCTGCAAGAAGTAATGTAGGTATACACCGCGGATATATTATTTCTTGCAGAAAATACGATGACATGAAAAGTTTATAAGTAAATAGCGATACCTAATACATCTATCTGAAGTAAGAAATCGTCAATATTATCGTCGAATAACTCATAAATTCTCAAAGCGTTTCAAAATAAACATTGAATAAAGTGGAGACATGAAACAAAAAGTATTTACAAATCAATTAATCAAACTAAAGAAGATCTGCAAAATAATCGACTCTCCAAGGAAAATAATATCAATCATTCAGACTGACGTTTGTTAAATATGGGTTGTGCCCATACATACGATCGTTAAAGTTAACTGAGATTTGATCAATTCTCTCTTTTTCTCTCTTTCTCTTTCTCCTTCTCTTTCTCTTTCTCTTTCTCTTTCTCTTTCTCTTTCTCTTTCTCTTTCTCTTTCTCTTTCTCTTTCCCTTTCTCCTTCTCTTTCTCCTTCTCTTTCTGTGCCATTTTTCATTAAAAAGCCTAAGAAAAGGAATATTATTTATAAGTTGCATTTATAATCACACCTGTTGTAACTTACAGATAATTTAATTGTACCTAATTACAATTAAAATATCTGTAAGTTACAACAATCGTTGAGGAGTTTGATATCACGTATATACTTCTCAAACTGCTGAACGCGGTTTGATAATATTTACTTGTTATGTCATTCACAATTCTGCGCATATGGAAAATGCTCATTTGTATCTTTCCTTGTTTGCTGAGTCCACTTTGTGCGAATAGATATTATATTACCGCTGGCCTCCAATTCCACACATGTACAGTTGTACACCCGTACACGTCCTACCAATAATTGCACGGTAATTTTGCAAGTTATACACGTGCTACGTCAGAAGTGGATTATACCGATGGAATACAATAAATTCAAAATGTATATATTCACAAAACATATCCGTAATTAATTATCCTCGGACGTTTTGTATAACGTTGACTTGAAATACAATTGTATAACATAATTTTGTCAATAATACAATATTTTTTATTAATAAGACTACGTCGTGTCTCAACAGATGTATCGCGTGGATATTATTTAGATACTTTAATGACTGAGCATTTATTAAATGTATAAATATCTCATACGTTTTGTGTGTGTGTGTCTAACTGTATTCAATCCTCCTGGGGTCCTGGGAAAAACAAATTTACCGGAAGGACACTTACTGGAATATAACGCGGCACTTGCTCTTCTCCTCAAGACTGTCCACAATCTAACAGACTATCGCGAATGTAGACGCCTTTATAAAGGCCCTCTGCGATAACGTTTAACGATAAGTCCACTCCGCGAACCCGGGTTCCCTCTGTAGTTTAAATTCGATTCAGATTCGTGATTCAAGCGCACGTGTATAGTCGCTTATCGTTTTATTACACATATGTACGAAATTCTGGAAGACGGCGAAAAATCGATGACGTTATTCCTTCGAGCGACGTGGAACAGTCAATATTCATAGAGCACGACGTATCTTTTCACAGAGCGATCGAAAATTCAGTCCACGAGTCAACGGCTGGGCAACGCGTGCCGATCAGCTGATAAACATCCGCGACCGGTGTCACGTACCGGGATCAAAGGATTCCCGTGTTACCTCTCCCGTGCTAGATGTCTCCCACCAAGCTAATCGAGAAATGTTCATGGTTTAAAAAAAGTGAATTCTTCTTTTCATCCCATTATCGCGTCTTAATCCATCGTATTTGCGGGCGAGGTCGAATTTTTCAATGAATTTTTGAATTCATCCGCGTCGCTCTTTTCATCGCGACGCGCGCGTTTTTATATTCTATCAATTAACCAGTTATTTTTTATCAAATGAATTACTCACTGTTCCACGATGGAAAGTTGTAAGGAAAATCCACGGCCACCTGCCGACGAAGCGCGCGCATGGCACGAATGGAAACTGAGCGCCGTCGCGACGTGACGGCTTTCACACGGCGCCGGTTCCCCCATTTCGTAACAACGCAGGCGGCGATCATCATCGGTGCCGGCACAGTGGGATTTATCGTTACAGATGGCGCCAGTCCATGAAGATCCATGGAGATCCATAAAGATCCATGATTAATTAAAAGGATCCCAATTAAAACGTAATTCGCGATAACACATCCATTAAAATTAAATTTTGCAGCAAAGTCTTCATTTCAGAGCAAAACGAATACAAGATTAAGAATAGATAGAATACAGAATCCAGTCGTGTAAAGAGACTTAAAATCAATTTTTCTCTGATAATTTAGCTGTAAAAATACTTAGGAATCGATAGAAAGACCTAAACTGTGTACGCTAATTTCTGCTTTTAAAATTATGGAACCTTTGTATCTGTTATAAAATGTTTTTTGTACACCTTTTAATGTATATGGCAATTCGGATAAATAGTTAGGTATATAGACAATCGAATTGCATGTCGGTTAATAAGCTATATATATTTAAGTGAAAAAGAAATCAATTCACCGATTTATTGATACGTGGCCCGTGTTATTAGCCTGAATCGCATGAAGAGCAGACCGACAGTTTCGATCGATATCACATGCACCGTGCGCTGTAAAGATAATTGCGGGAATTGCGAGAATGCATCATTATATGCATTATTGTTGCTCAAGTTTTATAATACTATAATTCAAAGCATCCAGATAAGTACCTATTTATAGTCGTAAAGTTTAATCGTAATATTAAATCTTTCGTTAAGAGCGTGATTAATTTATACAGCCTTATGTTTCTTGATTATTATTCAACTATTTCACGGATTAATACTTCATAGATTTACAAAAACAGTTTTTTTATGGTCAAAAAATGTTTCACATTATTTTAATTATTCGAATATTTATTATGAAAAATGTTAAATACCAAAACCAGCCATTAGCAAAATAATATGTCACATGGGCACTTAAAATCCTATCAATACCGATAAAAATAATTATTACAAAATTAAAAAAATTGCCAAGAGAGCTACAACAAAATTCATATAAAAACAAATATGTCAGTATATAAATAATAATTGGATAAATAACAAGGGACTCTCGATAATAAAATTAACAAGTAACAAATAAAAAGGAGATTTTTTGAGAGTTTAGCACGGTTGACAGTGCGTTAACGTTATATCAATCTTAAAGCGATAATAAGATACAAAATTCTATTAAGATACAACTAATAAAATACAAAATTATTAATCGGATGTTTCGGCTCTGCTTTGAGCCATCTTCAGCGATGCGGTAACAATTAAATCAAAATAATATTACGTGTGTTCTCCGGAAAGAAATAAATGAGTAACTTCAAAATTTGGGGATTTAAAAATAGCGTAATGTTTTGCGAGAAAATCCAAGTCGAGATCCAAGTAAAACTTGGATAATGATCAGAATTCATTACATAATCGAACTCAAAATGACAGTTCATAACTTGAGCAAAAACAGAAGTAAGGTGATTTATCCACCAGTTCAGAGAATGCGAAAATAACAAGCATTGAAGCCGAACCAACACAAATACAACAAGGACATTGTCATTGTACATTTTATAAAAAAAGCAATTTATAACAACTGTGAACTGACAACACATCGTATTCTTATCGTATATTAAAACATACGAACGCTTTTACCTATAATTCGTAAATAAAAATTAAAATAGTACGACTATTTTTAGTATATTTTAAGTAGTCCAGTTTTTAAGATAAAATTAAAAAGTGTTATCTAGTCGTTTAAGTGCATTATTTTCTAAACTGTAACAATGCGCGTCCTTTACTTATTGTTAGTGTAAAAAATATGTTGAAATATTAAAAATTTAAAATCAATAAAAACACATATACAATCTTATAAATGTATATGTACGTATGAAAATTACACAAATATACATCAATGTGAACACATATATTAATATTTCATAAACATTATAGGCACAAAAAATTTTTATAAAACATAACAGCAAGACAGAACATTTGAATTAAATAGCAAATATAAACACGTCAATTTGAATATTTGCACAATAATTGCGCATGCAAATATGCAAAAAAATCAATACAATAATAGAAATATACAAAACGCGACGCGCTAAAATCAAAGTTTTTAGTTTAATATTCATGACAAATGTCAATATTGACCGTTGGAAATCAATGCGATTGTTGAAAGCATTCTAATTACTACGCATGCAATATAATCTGTCCTTTTCAGTTGCACCTTATTTTATATTCTTATAAATTTACATACGCATAAGCATGTTCAATACACTACACGGTATATAATCCTGAACTCGATATATTCCGTTATATAAGGACTGATGAATCTAACAATTTGTTAAATTGCAATAAAAAGTAAGAAAAAGTATAATAAAAAAGAACAGATTAAAGTTACAGTTGAAACTCAGCACTCACCATTTCGCGACGTCCATCGACGTCCACCGATGCATCTTCCGCTGCAATTTTATCTGCGACAACACCCAGAAATAGTCCAGTAGCATCCGTGTGTCCAACGTCGATTGCACTTTACTTGTAGCACACACAATACACTCGCGACACGAATTCGCGAAATTACATTTGTGGCAAATTTTATAATATCATCCATAAACAAATTTTTAATTAAAAACATATATAATAAAAAGCAAAATTTACGAATTTGGTTAAAGAGTTCATATGTCCATTGCACTTTATATTGTATCAGTTCATATCAGAATGCACTCGCGACGCAAAACACTAGATTTACGAATTTATTGGAAAAATCTTTACGGCAAAATTTACTTTTTAAAGATAATCTATCGCGTAATACTTCGAAATAAAATCTAAAGTATATAAATATATATATGGAAAATAAAACGTGCGAATTCTTCTCATACAACTTATTGTTAGTGTATGAACATTGCAGTATTTCTCCGCAATATTTTTGCAAAGATCACCTGACTTTGCAAAATCTCTGTGCGAAGTTTGTTCTTGCAATATTTCTACAAGAATCGCTTCGCTCTCAATGTTCTTGCGAAGTTCTTTCTTGCACGAGGGAATATCGTTTAACAGAATCGTAATATCGAGAAAAATACGTATATGTAAAAAATCTAATTCTAAAAATTGTAACGGTATTTAAAAATTGTAATGTAGTTGTAATAAAACACACGCAAAATGTTACCGCAAAGTATTTAAAATATTCGTACATTTAATTTTATGAAATTCCATCCTATCCATACCGTATGGTAAATCTAATCGCGAGTAAGTATATATATAAATAAAAAGTCAAAAGCTAAAAGTCGCATGTGACGATAAAACCTAATATTTTACATGATAAAACTTTTAATATTAATAATTACATAAACTAAATAATTTGGCAATGTTCGCGGCATTCTTTGTAAACTTTTTTTTTCTTTGCGAATCTTTATGCTTATCTAATAAACAAATCGTAATAAATATATGACTGAAAAGTTGCGATCTCTGCGAGAGATTCAAATTATCCTCATTTTTACGAATTTCTACAATTCGTAATTTTTTCATTCAAATCGCAATTGTTATTGCATCAAGAATTAAAAATTGGAAAGTAAAACAAAAAAGTTAGGAAAATCGCGAGATCTCAGTTAACGCGCACAAAATATTCCCGATTTCTGATTCGTATTATTTCTTCGCATCATACGAAGTTCAAGCGTCAGTTTTGACGCTAGAAGAGGTTTGTGTATCAGAAAGAAGAAACTATCAAGAATGAATAAGAGGTATAAGAAAACATAATGACAAATCGCATTTATATTTGTAAGAAACCGTTATATATTATACATATATTTTCTTGCTATAAATCAATTTTGGATTATTTTAGTAAAATATTAGGATATTTATTCAATCGCGACTGCGTAATAAAATTTGATTAGGATTACTATCAAAATCGAATTTTTAAATATATTATAAGAAAATAATTTTTAAAACTTTGAGCAAGTATTTTTGGCATGTATCTTTTCTTTCAATGCCTTAGGGACTGACTTATACCTCTTTTTCATTCGACGCTTTTCATGCAAAAGTTCGTACCTACAAATCTACAAGCAAAATAAATCGCATTGATTTCATGAGAAATGACGATTTCGGCAGAAAGAAAAACCATCACCTATACCCTAAATTTTACTCACCCATACCGCTGACTCAGGAGCGCGCTACATTCTGCATCCAAATCTGCAACAAAAATATTACCAATAAAGAGTAACACGACCGTTATGATATACAATCAAATTAAATTAATAAACGCCATTTACGGTCTAGCATGGATCTTATTAGCTTAAACTATTATATAAGATCCATGCTAGGCCGTAAATGGCGTTTATTAATTTAATTTGAAAAATATTACCGTTGATTAGATTAAGTTAAATAGTTAAATAGATAACTTGGAATTTTTTACGTGTTAACTCGTTAAGTTACTTTACATTCAAATAAAAAATTTATCGTAAGAAATAATAAAAAACAATTTTTTATTATAGGTACTAAATATTTTGGCAGAAACGTATTAGGCATACTACTATCTTTGGAGTATTTTCTAAAATACATTTAAATTATTACGGTTAAATAAAGTTAAATTAATAATGTGGAATAAGCATATTTACCTTCGTGCCGATCCTGCTTGGCCCGAACCGGATCCTCCGATGCTGCAGGTGTTGTCTCCGTCAAAGTTCACAGATTGCACTCTGCATCCAAATCTGCAACAAAAATATTATTGTTGATTAGATTAAGTTAAATAGTTTAATATATATAACGTGGAAATTTTTTTATTTGTTAGCTCGTTAAGTTACTTTATACTCAAATAAAAAATTTATCGTAAGAAATAATAGAAAACAATTTTTTTATTATAGTAAATATTTTGGCAGAAACGGCATAATAGGCATAACTACTATCTTTGAAGTATTTTCTATACCCTAATACATAAAATAGATCTAAATTATTACAGTTAAATAAAGTTAAATTAATAATGTGGAATAAGAATATGTTATTTATTACCTTCGAGCCGATCCTGCTTGGGCCGAACAACGGCGAACCGATCATCCGGTGCTGCGGGTGCTGCCTCCGTCAAAGTTCACAGATTGCACTCGTTACTTATTATTTCATTAATTTTAACATTAATTACACACGTGCGCGCGAAATATGTTTATAATTTAACGCAAGACAATACGATTAATGAGATATTCACTCTAAAGGCCTCGACGCACACATTTCCGTAACAGTAACAGTAAGGTTTCGACCAGTCGCGTTGCTAAATTCGGTCGTCCGTAATCGTAACCGATCAAATCGAGCAACGCGATTGGTCGAAACCTTACTGTTACCGTTACGGAAATGTGTGTGTGGAGGCGTTAAGCAATTTTATTTTATATTTAAAATAATTTTTATTTACTTTAGTTAAACAATAATTATATTTCAAAGCGCAAAAAATTTGTAACGACGGCTAAGGCGCAATCGAGACAAACTTGCATAGCTCATGCCGCATAACCATGGCATATGCATAAAGAAAATTATTCAATCGCATTGCTATCGCATATATGGACGTGCGTAAAATGCGATTAGATAATTGTCTTTATGCATATGGTTATGCAGCTATGTAAGCTTGTCTGGATTGGCCCCAATAGCTAGTAAACGACCACGCGTGCATCCCGTGCAGCTAGAAAGGAGAACGACTCACGAGTTTCTTTCTTTCTCGATTAGAGTCGATAATCAAAGCGGGGTCTTTATTGTCGTTACTTCTTTATCGTTACTTGTTATGCTAGCTCGACGAGAATACGCAAATAAAAAGACATCGTAGGGTTTATAACCTCAACGTGACTTTGACCGAACGCGCGCCGACGACACGTATCACGTATGCTACCCGTGCGCCCGTGCGGCCCGTGCCACCTTCCGCGCCGCCTTCCGCGAATCTGCGCGCCTGCGCCGTGCCTTTCCTCTAAGTACTTGCGCGCGGCGCGGCGCGGCGATTTCCTCTCGCTCTGTCTCTCTCTTTCTTTGTCTCTCCATCTTCCCTGCTGTCTCTTTCCTTATCTCTGTTTCTTTAACAAGATTTTATATTATATAAATTAATGATAGTTCTTAACTTGAACTACAGATTTCAGTACGTATGTACATATTATATGTTATACATATGTATATTAAGCTGACATTGTGCGAAAGAAAAGTATCGTCTTAATATCTAATGTAATATATAGTACATATCGTTACAACGATCAGTATAATAGAAAAATTAATTTGTTGTAATTAAATCGTATAATATAATTTATATATTGAATAATATATTGTACACGTACGTTTCAGTGCGTATATTATTATCTGTTCAAATTATCACACAGAGCGAGAGAAATTCGCGAAACCGGCTAACGGTATATAAGCAATCAAATCGTGCAATACGATTTTAGTCAAAGAATTATTGTACTCATTTCAGTGCGTATTATATCAGTTAATTTAACACCCTGCGAGAGAAATTCGTAACAGCGGCTAACAGTAAACAGTAAAATCGTAATATAATTTAATAAGTTACGGAATCGTATTATCCATGTTAGATAAGTTAGATTATCCGTCAGATTACCGTACGTAATTAGGAATTTTTCACGACTGTAAGCTATTACGCGTCCCATCCACGCATAAGGAAAGAAAAGAACCCTCCGTTTTCTCTCGTTCTACGAGAATACGATACATGCAATCGGTGCTGCGTAAGAGTACCTATGGTCGGTATTCATAGTCGGATCTTACATTTAAGACCGTCTTAAGTACAATCTTAAGATGCCATGAACCAATTGCAGAGCCGTATTAGCGTCTTAAGAAATTACTTAAGACGATCTTGAAATAAGATCCGACTATGAATACCGGCCTACGTCTACTATATTATCGTTACTGTTCTTCTCGGTGAGAGTACGTATGTACATACGTGAGAGTACGTAGTACGTAGCACGCAGCACGACAAAAAATGTTTACACTTGTCGCGGCTCGCGAGTCGCTGTTTGTGGCGCGCGCACGTAGTGGGCAGTAGTGGGGAGAGGTATTTACGGCTGGCGCGAGTGGTGCTGCGCGCGCACGTTGTGAGTTGGTGGGGGAAGGCCGAGGGGTACGGGGCGCGGCGCGACGGCGCGAGTGAGGTGGAGAAGGGACGGCGCGCGGAAGGTACTGCGTAGCGCGCGGTCGTTCGGTTGGCGCGGTTATTCATGTCGATTTACAATAATGTCGAGCGTTCGGGTAGCGCGTAGTGATGAATAAGAACGCGGCTCACCCCAGCTCACTCGAAAATCTGTTGTGGGGATTACGCACGCAAAAGAGAAGGCACGTACATACGAGTGTGCTCGGAGCTTTGGTTAGTTTCGGAGTAGACAAGGACAGCCACATAATTAATGTTCTCTTTCTTTCTTTTGCGCTGTATTTTCGCCGGCTCGACGATTTTAGAATCAGAATTAAACACTTATTACGAAACTTTTCGAAATAGATTCCGATCGGAATAGTATAGTTTTTTCCTAGACTTCTACTTATTGTGTTTCTAGAGAAAACGAACAACAGTTATAGATTTTTTAAGTATTACATTTTATCGTGATTACATTACATCGAACATTAATTAAGTAAGATGGCTACGATTTAAATATTATACGCTAATATTTATGTGTTTATAAAACAAATTGTATCTTTGCAATTGCATTTATATACTTTTCGTGAATGTTACAAATAATATTAATAGATCGATTATAACGTTAAAAATTCCTTGCACTCGTATGTGCGTGCCTCATTCTCTTTTACATCCCCACAATCAGATTTTCCCCACGTATCCCCACAACCAGATTTTCGAGTGAGCTGGGGTGAGTCGCGTTTTTATTCTGACGTATTTTGCGCGCACGTGTGTAATTAATGCCAAAATTAATGAAATAATAACGAGTAGAGTACAATCTGCAGTGAACTTCGACGGAGGCAGCACCGGCGGATCCAAGCAGGATCGGCTCGAAGGTAAATAACGCATGCTTATTCTACATTATTAATTAACTTTATTTAACTGTAATAATTAAAATTATAAATTTTAGAAAATACTTTAAAGATAGTAGTTATGCCTATTACGTGTCTGCCAAAATATTTAGTATTATAAAAAAATTGTTTTTGATTATTTTTTACGATAAATTTTTTACTCGAATATAAAGTAACTTAACGAGTTAACAAATAATTCCAAGTTATCTATTAAACTGTTTAATTTAATCTAATCAACGGTAATATTTTTATTGCAGATTTGGATGCAGAGTGCAATCTGTGAACTTCGATGGAGGCAGCACCGGAGAATTCGGTTTGGGCCAAGCAGGATCGGCACAAAGGTAAATAACATGCTTATTCCACATTATTAATTTAACTTTATTTTACTGTATTAATTTAAATGTATTTTAAAAAATACTTCAAAGATAGTATACATCCCGGTAAAAAATTTTTTATACATCAATAGATAAATATGTATAAATATATATAAATATATAATTACATATATTTATAAATATTTATATATATCTATTTATACATATTTATAATCTATTCATATATTTAAAAACTTTTTACCGGGATATAGTATGCCTATTACGCTTCTGCCAAAATATTTAGTAGATATAATAAAAAAATTGTTTTTGATTATTTCTTACAATAAATTTTTTATTCGAATATAAAGTAACTTTACGAGTTAACAAATAATTTCAAGTTATCTATTAAATTATATTTAACAATCTATAAATCAATGGTAATATTTTTGTTGCAGATTCGGATGCAGAATGTAGCCGGTGTCCTGCGTCGGCGGTATGGGTGAGTGAAATTTAGGGTATAGGTGATGGTTTTTCTTCCCGCCGAAATCGTCATTTCTGAAATCAGTGCGATTTCTTTTGCTTGTAGATTTGTAAATACGAACTTTCGCATGGAAAGCGTCCAATGAAAAAGAGGTATGAGTCAATTCCTCCGCATTGAAAGAAAAGATACATGTCAAAAATACTTGTTCAAAGTTTTAAAAATCATTTTCTTATAATATTTTAAAAAATTCGATTTTTTGATATAGTAATCCTAATCAATATTTTATTATACACAGTCGCGATTGAATAAATATCCTAATATTTTACTAAAATAATCCAAAATTGATTTATAGCAATAAAATATAATATATACGGTCTTTTATAAATATAAATGCGATTTGTCGTTATGTTTTCTTATGCCTCTTATTCATTCTTGATGGTTTCCTCTTTCTGTATTGATGCTTGAGCTTCGTAAGATGCGAAGAAATAATACGAATCAGAAAGGGAATATTTTGTGCGCGTTAACCGAGATCTTGCAATTTTTAATTTTCACTCCAATTTTTAATTTTTTTTGCAAATTATTTAGTTTATGTAATTATTATATTAGCTTAAAGGTCTTATTATATAAAATAGTTAGGTTCTATTATCACTGCGACTTTCAGTTATTGACTTTATTTATACATATATTCGCGATTAGATTTACCATAAGTACGATATGGATATGAATTTCATAAAATTAAATGCACAAATTTTTTAAATACTTTGTGGTAACATTTTGCGTGTGGTTTATTTATACAAACTACTTTTCAATTTTTTAAAACCGTTAATTTTTTAAAAACGATTTTTAGAATTAGATTTTTTACATGTACCTATTTTTCTCGATATTGCGAATTCTGTTAAACAATATTCCCAAAGAACTTCGCAAGGACATTGAGAGCGAAGCGATTCTCGCAGAAATATTGCAAGAACACACTTTGCACAGAGATATTGCAAAGTCAAGGGATCTTTGCAAAAATATTGCGGAGAAATACTGCAATGTTCATACACTAACAATAAGTTGTATGAGAAGAATTCGCACGTTTTATTTTCTATAAACATACATTATATTTTATTTCAAAGTATTACGCGATAGATTATCTTTAAAAAGTAGATTTAGCCGTAAAGATTTCTCCAATAAATTCGTAAATTATAATCTAGTGTTTCGCGTCGCGAGTGCATTCTAATGTGAACTGATACAATATAAAGTGTAATGGACATATGAACTCTTTAACCAAATTCGTAAATTTTGTTTTTTATTATACACGTTTTTAATTAAAAATTTGTTTATTGTGATATTATAAAATTTGCCATAAATGTAATTCCGTTAATTCGTGTCGCGAGTGCATTGTGTGTACTGAGGTAAAGTGCACAATCGACGTGGGACACAGGGATGCTACTGGACTATAATTTTCGAGCGTTGTCACAGATGAAATTGCAGCGGAAGATGCATCGGTGGACGTCGATGGACGTCGCGAAATGGTGAGTGCTGAGTTTCTACTGTAACTTTAATCTGTTCTTTTTGATTATACTTTTTCTTACTTTTTATTGCAATTCAACAAATTGTCAGATTTATCAGTCCTTATATAATGGAATATATCGAGTTCAGGATTACCGAACAGTGTCGTATGTTGCAGTGAGTGAGCTCAAGAGTTATTAATCTACCCCAAAATAAAGTCTTCAAATTTTTCAACCTGGAAAACTTGAAGTCTACATTAAAGTTAATATCCAGAGGTGGGTGACCGGCTGAGAGAGCGTATTTTTTTCCGCTCTTTCAGCCGGTCATCACCTCTGGACAGTACCCGCGCCCACAGTAACGGTTCAATACACCAACGTGTAGTGTATTGTGAACATGCATATGCGTATGTAAATTATACAAGTAAAAGGGAAGCGTCAGAGTCAGAAGATCGCCACTAAACCGTTCCGCCCAAACACTCTCTCACGCGGTGTATTTGGTAAATCCACCTCCAACGAGGTAACGCGGGCACAATCCCACTTCTGAACTGTAAGAGACGGGAAAAATTAACAGACCCGACGTACTGGACTCAAACTCGGGATCCTTCGTTCACATGCCTAGTAGTAGGGGAGCCCAGATAGCTAAATGGGGATTTACTCGAGCGTCGTAGAAACCTATTGGATTTTGAAGATTAGATGGTAGAAAGAAAAAAAGGTTATATAATGTACACCCTTTCACCGGTGGGGGAAGCGTCTACAGGTTTTCAAAAATGTAAAAAAAAATAGTCACATGGAGATACTCGAGCGCGTCAGATATTGATAGTGTATATGCCCCACGTGTCTCTGATATTGGAGGTATATTAATCTGCCGGTTTGCATGGTGAGGGTGGCTGTACGGAAGGGTTGAAAATGGGAAAAAAAAAAATTTATTCGAGCGCGTCAGATATTCAGAGGGGATGTTAAGTGAACCCGAAAGAAGCTCCCATTCAAAAGACTGACGATTCGGACATGACGCAAGCTCATGGCGGCTTCTTGATAATGTAAAAAAAAATCGCCATTTTGAAATACTCGAGCGCGTCAGATTATTATACAGGTGATTCAGCTTGATGTCCTAGTCGTGCTGACCCATAATCTGACGATTATTTGGAGGGATTTTCTTTATCTGACGAATTGAAAAAAAATTTTTTTTTTATTTTTATTTTTTATAATTAATAACATGAAACTAAATTTATAGCATTAAAAAATAGTTTTCTTAAGTATTTTATAACAATTTTAACAATTTTTTTATATAAAATATATTTTGTTTTTTAAAAATAATAATTTTTTTTATTCTAAGAATTATATTAAATAACATTAAAAAAAGAAAGGGAATAACATTAAAAAGTGAAAGGGAAATAGAGGCGCGGAGTGGGGAATACATGCTTCACTGCAGCTGCAAGCACTAAACTTTTCTGACGATTTGTGCTACTTCGGCTTGTGGAAATCGGCAGATTATATTTTTTTCGTTATTCTTGAATTATTTCCTTCAAAATAAAAAAAAATTCGACCGCGCTCGAGAATGTCAAGGTGACGTTTTTTTTTTGCAAGTTTGTGACCCTCCCACTCCCTTACGTCACGCTCAAATCGTCAGATTATTGAAATGCACACTTTTCAGCATGTTATTAACCCACCTTACCTTAATCTGACGCGCTCGAGTATTTCTAACGATCGATTTTTTTTTACTATTCTGATCGGCTGCCCTAGACGCGCGATCCTATATTAAGGGCTTATATATAGTGGAGGTACTCAACAGGGTGCAAGGTATCCCCCTATATGTTAATCTGTCGCGCTCGAGTAAATCCCAAAATCCCCTATTGGGCTCCCCTACTATAGCACTTAGGCTGCTACCCCACGACTACTCCACAACATGCATATGCGTATATGTAAATTTATATATAAAATAAGGTGCAATTGAAAAGGACAGATTATATTGCATGCGTAGTAATTAGAATGCTTTCAACAATCGCATTGATTTCCAACGGTCAAAATTGACATATTTGTCATGAATATTAACTAAAAAACTTTGATTTTTGCGCGTCGCGTATTATATATTTCTATCATTGTATTGATTTTTTTTGCATATTTTCATATGCAATTATTGTGCAAATATGCAAGTTGACATGTTTATATTTGCTATTAATTCAAATTTTCTGTCTTGGTTATTTTATAAAATTTTAGGTGTTTTTACGTATATAAATTTAAAATTTTTAATATTTCTACGTATTTATATGTGCGAGGTATTTTTACATATTTGCATATATTTATACATTTTACGTATTATTATTTGTATTTTTAGAGGTTTATCTTTTTATTTTGTTTTATGTCTCTCCCCCCAATTTTGTGATTTTATAGTGATTATTATTATCCTAGTAAACTAAATCTATACTAGCGTCTTCATATTTCTTATATCCGATGAGGAGGAAAATCTCATAATTTAGTTTCTAAAATCAAGCACATATTTCATAGCGCCCGATAAATTCAAAATAATTAAAACGAAAGAAAAGAAGCCACTTTTTAGGAGCTGTGCTCCGACGCAAAAATAGTAGTAGTACTCGATATCGTAGTCAATCTTGACAACATTTGTATGAAACTTTTATCTGTAAACTGACTATATTTGCAACTTTCTATTTTTTTTATTTAACGCTGTATGAAATATTTGCTTGGAAGTGTTTAACTTTTCGTAATTTATTTTATTAAGTATTGATGAATAATTAACAAATTTTACTGGATACAGTTTATTCTCACAATTTAAGATAGCAGTATTGTATATTTGATTCAAGTAACTAAAACTAAACTAAAAAGAAGAAGGAACAATTGCGCATAATTTTAATTACTTTGCATTTGCGCTCACGGTCGTACCGCGCGTGGCAGCACCGACTGGAAAAGTCGTTGTTGCATTTCTTATTTCGAGATATAAATTAATGTTGCTATAGATATCTATGATGTCACTAACATAGTTCTTGTTGCAACAGATATAAATAAATATAAATAAATATAAAAATTAGTTATTATCGCGATTATAAAATTAAACATAAATATTTTAGTTCTTTAACATGTGATTGACAAATTAATTTAGAATAAAATTTAGATTTTAGGTAGTTAAAATTAAAATAAAAAATAAAATTAGGTTCGTGGATTTTGTAACATCTCACAAACTTAAATATTATAAGTTTAACTTTTTACCTGAATTTTTATCCAGATATATTGAAATAAAAATTCCTATTTAATCTAATTGAAATTTAAATAAATTTTTTGAGTTTTTGAAAGGGGGGTTGATCTAAAATTCTATATACATATATTTCCCTTTTTTTTGGTCATCGTTTATCGACCGAGAGAATTGCGAGTATTCCCCTTCGCCGGGGACCGCGGGCATGGCAGTAGTGGCGCTTTGGATCAATCAGACCAGCCGGAACCATCCGGGTACGGTACCGTCTTTACTCTTTACATTTGTTATTTTCCGCGAACGGAGAACTTTAACTCGCTCGCGCGATTAGCCGCGCGCATGCACTCACTCTCCTCGCAACGCGAGTCAAAGATCGGTATGATAAGAGGATCGAGATCGCGGTGAATTACAATCGGGGAGAGAACGAGTAAACCTTCGGGGATGGGGTGGTGGTGGTGGTGCTGCTGCTGCTGCTGCTGATGCGCACCGCGCAACCCTAATTATCCGAGGCAAGGTGTGCATCGGTCGTCTGCCGAATTGTCGGCCACCGCTACGCTGTTGCAATTCTGTCATCGGTCGTCGACTTTTCTTGTCATTTTCTCGCTTTAATCGCCGTTACCTATTATTTTTAATCCGTCGATCGTATAATTACACTCACGTCAAAGACTCTTGACTTAACTTACAATGATTGCATATGATAATAGTTGCAATTTATAGCCTGACATGTGAGTGTCAAGATACTTATTCGCGATATTTTTGCCGTGCGAACTAGCTAATTATAGATAAATAATGTAGCGTATTTTAATCGATCAGTTCAGTTTATGTAATAGAGAGATTCCTAACTAATATCACTCTGTATACGCTAAGAATTAACTAATTTATTATTATAGAGCGAATTAACTTCGACAAACCAGCTGATGATATTAAGTCATACGTTTTAAATATTATTAGAATTACATATATGCAATAATCGATTCTTCTAACTGGGAGAATTTTACAGTTATAAGATTCCAAGCAAACAATTAGTATTCTGTTGGAATCGTGTCAACGAATTTTCTTTTATTTGAAAAATATTAGAAGAATCCAATATACAGTTAGCTGTGTGTAACTTTGAGATGTTTGAAATTACTCATAGGATTCTTATTATGTACTCGTAGAGAGAACATTATATTGTGCTGTTTCTACCTTAAAATAGTGCCGCGCGTCTACTTCAAAGAATTAAATAACGGATTAACGGAGGAAACGAGTAAATAAGTCTATTTACAATAGAAGACGCACGCAAATTGTACTTTGTAAAGTAGGATATTTATATCCTTTTTTTTTGCGCCTCGTTAGGCTATTATCATTGACGCCCGCAAATTGTGTAATAGGCTATTATCATGACGCATGCAAATTGTATACTTTAAAAAGTATTTATATCCTTTGCTTTTGCGCCTCGATAGCCTATTATCATTAATTTGTTTTTTATTAATAAGTGAATATAAACCGTTTGATTTAATAATTACTTCAAGCCGTCGCTCGCGTCGACAATCTTTGCTAAGAATGGCACTTGACAACCAAAGGAGTTCTTTATTAATCGATTTTGTTTTAATTCAATACTTCGTGTTTCTTCTTTGTCATGCCGTTACTTTGGCATGCACTTCCTAAATATATTCCGAAGATATTCTTGTTTCTCACAATCAGTGAGAGTCAAAAAGAAATGTTTAATACATTTTATTTGATACAACATAATATATAGTACTCAATCTTCTTTTCTCTGTAGAGAAAAAGAGAGAGAATTTGTATAATTAAAATTAATATTATTCTACCTTTAGTACGTCGAAACCTTTTACACGTACGATTGCCATAAATAATGCGTGTATGAATATGGATAATATTCTTATTACATACATTGTTCGCTCATGAAATGCTTTTTTACGTGCTCAACTTATTAAATATCTTCTTCGAGAGATTACTATTTACGAGGCACTTGATGAATCATACGCACTCGAATAAGTATAAATATTAAGAGATAGTAACAAGGAAAGGTGGGATTTGAGAATCAAACGCGGTTAGTTGTGTACGAGTTAACGTTATGTAACATTTAATCAATAATTTAATATAAATTATATAAATTATTTTGGCTCTACTTTAAGCCATATGTAGCGACACGGTGATAGATAAATTAAATAATCTCAAGCTTTCCAATGAGCAGAAGGTAACAATTTAATAATTGAACAAAGATAGTGCAATTTTCAAGAAAAAATACCAGCAAATATTCATAGTTTGCAAAATATTCGGACTAGAAATGAAAATTGAGACTAATCGGCAAAGAAAAGTGAAATCCACTCACTAAACCAAGTCTAGAGAATGTGAGATTTTGATAAATTAAAGCTTTGGAAAAAACATCGGAAACTGAGATAATTTTTAAGCGGTGATTGATATATGATCGAGACAATGACACAATTAAATTGTGGTCGACAGTGACCTGGTTTTAAATAATAGCAGTTGAATCAATGGTTGATAGCCAAACGAACCAACTGTTATTTAAAACGTCCGTTTTTAGTCGTATCATTGACTACGTTTACACGACGGCTTGAAATCCAGTTTTATACCTATAACTATCGTATACTATTCGATCCAACACTTTTTCTTTTTATTATAATGATTACTTAAGGTAGTTTGTCCGTAAAACCTATTTTCTTAGGAATCTTTTAAAATCCAGTTAGGAATCTTTTGAAATCCAGTTTTATACCTATAACTATCGTATACTATTCGATCCAACACTTTTTCTTTTTATTATAATGATTACTTAAGGTAGTTTGTCCGTAAAACCTATTTTCTTAGGAATCTTTTAAAATTTGAACAGCATATTAATGTAAACACGCTCTACACACATGTGCAATTAGAAAAAGATTGACCGTACCGAAGTTGAGATAATTAAAATCAAAGTTAGTACTTTTTACAGTGTCACAGGTACGAAAACGGCTTCTAATACCACGTTTTAATTATAATGATTGAACTACTCTTACGATTTTTATGAAAAACAAGAAGACGATAGAAGATAAGACTTGTAAAAATATACTTCGATAATAAAGTACACAATTTCTCAAGCATCTGATAGCGATGGACGCATATGACAGCTAACATATGAAGATCTAATAGCACACATTAGTGTGAATATATCTGTACATACATATGAAATTCTTACACACACATCAATATGTATGGCACGCCTTTTTGATATTTAATATCATCGTAAAAATTCTACCAAATTAAATTAATATTCAACGAAAAGAAATTATTATTATTATGTCTAGACATACTTATAATTCATCGAATTATTATTAAGCTATAGTTATTAAGCACATATTTGCAGAATTAAATTATTATGTCTAGACAAAATATTAATTCTAAATTTATTTTATGTTTTTACATATAATTTTTTCGGGAATTTTTTTATTGATATTGTAATACACAAATTAGTAGCGATATAATTCTGATAAATTATAAATTTATCATATTTAATACGTAATGAATAAGATATATTTATGCTTAAACACACGTTGTTTATTAACAGCAGCATCTAATTCGCAACAAATATTACACGCAACACGCGGTATTATACGGATGTCACGCAAACAATCTTTTGTCTAATACCTGTGAGAGCGTGAAGTTCGCGGTCACTAACACTATTGACGCGCGACTCACGGACAGGCTTCCGTTTAATCGTAATCTGTAATTGGCCACGTTTTAAACCTTTTTATCTCAGAAACTACTGCTCGGAACGAAAAGTGGCAAATACGTTTTAAATTTATTTTTTCGAGAACTTTATTGCTATGGTATTTTGATTCGCGAATTTCGGGACACCCTGTATAATGCGGACAATTCCAGCCAAATATTATACCTATGGCCTAGTTTACACCGGACCGTTTGATACGAGTACCAAGTACTATATCCGTATCAAATCTCGGTTTACACCGGTATAACCCGAGATTTTATACGGATATAGTACTTGATACGCGTACCAAACGGTCCGTTGTAAACTAGGCCTATGTCATTTGTCTATCATTAACTTTTTGACAGTATTGTCACGGACAAACTACCTTAAATATGAACCTCTTTCATTCTCTAAACATTTGAATTAATCTCTTTTGATATATACATCCTACTAGAAATTGTAGTTTAAGTATCAAAAGAAGCTCCTATTTAAATGATTATTTTGATCAAAAGAGGAAAAATTTTGGATCAGATAGTATACGGTAGTTATAAAACCGGATTACATAAGCTCTGCCGTGTAAACCTTATATAGTCAGTGTCTCGATTATATAAGCATTGTTGTTTAAAAATCATTTCAGTTTCCGATATTTTTCCTAAGACTTCAGTTTGACAATCTCGCGTTCTTTGGACTTGGTGGACTTGGATTTTACTTCTTTTTGCCGGTTAGTTTCAATTTATATTTCTCGTTCAAATATTTTGCAAACTCTGAATATTAGTAAAATTATTCTAGTATTTCTTCTTAAAAATTTCACTATCTTTATATATTCAGTTTTTAAATATTTACCTTATGCTCGTCGAACAACTTGAGATTATTTATTTATTTATCACTACGTCGCTGAAGATGGCTCAAAGTGGAGCTGAAACGTACAATTTATAATTTGTATTAAATTATTAATTAAATGTTACATAACGTTAACTCACGCACAACTAACCACGTTTGACCACTCTCAAAGTTCAATTTTTCTAGTTATTCGTTAATTTTAATATCGAAAATCTTTAGTTATTTAATAATTTATTTTAACATAAATATGTCTTTGCACAATATTTATAGATCAAAACAGAATTAATGCTTCAATTTTTTCTCATATTTCAACCGCAATATAGAAATCACAAAGATGATTAACAGTTTCATTCACAATATTGTTATAAACACTTTTACATTTTATTCTATTCTAAGTTCACATTTTTCAAGATGAAATAATTGAATCTATTAAGCTCTTTTGGATTTTTGGCAGGAGAAAGGATAGCTTGTTTAAATATTACATTCAATTAAAGTAATATAATACTACAAAGAATGATATTTTATCTATACAAACTTATTTTAATTTATGACATTAATTATTATGGAATATCAAGAAATTACTATTCTTGTTTACGAAAGCAGAAAAGATTTGCAAAAAGACATGTGATTTCAGATGAAATTTAAAATAATGATCGGTAGGTTAAAGATTAGACAAACATCAAATTAATCAAATAAATCTTAAGATGTTTCGAACATGGGTTTTGGTTCTTCTATTTTTGACGCTTATATATAAGCATCTTATTTAAATAGTTTAATTTTATTGCGCAAAATATTACCTCAGCCAATGAGGTAATATTTTTCGCAATAAAATTGAACTTTTTAAATAAGATGCTTATATATATGTAAGCGTCAAAAATAGGAACACCAAAAACCATGGTCAAAACATCTTGATGATTAATTTGAAAGAGCTGTGTTGAAACTGATGACAAACCAAGTCGGCACGCATTTTTTCTACCTAATGTCATGTCGGAATGACGATTAAAAATATTGCCAGTTAAAGTCGATTTAAATGATAATTTTGTTAATTATTACTGGCGGAGTAAATGTATTATTTGGTTTAAATAATTTAGAAGATAAAAAAATCTGTTTTTCTGAAAATCTTTTTACCTCTTTAGATTAATTGGATTATTTTTTTGGCTTGCATTTGTTATTGTGATTGTGATTCCTTATTACATAAGTCTTTCTGATACCCACATTTGCTAACTAAAAAATTAGAATAATTCATTTAGTTGTAATTAGGTCTTGTGGCGCAATGCGACATTATTTTACCCGTCGAGATCTTAACCGGAAAAAACAGCATTGACAAAGTTCTGCAGCATCCACCTCGTCATTCCTAGATCAATATTGCTCAATGCTATTGCACTGACAATTTATGCATAACAAATGTTTGACGAAGGGACGTGAAACTCCATTCTCACTTGGTTTTAAAACATCGTGCGCGCTTCGTTGAGACGACAATTCTTTCTCGGCGCAATATATAGATGAGTATAATTTAAAAAAAAATTTAATACAATTTTAATTATTTTTGTGAAAATGTCCAACGTTCATGTTTCTTTAGATTCAATCAAACAAGATTAATTGATGTTTTTTTATATACAGAGAAAGAAAGACAGAACAATTTTCAATCTTTGAACAATTTTTACTCTTGACCGCAATTCGTGTACTGAATTACATACTCGATTGAGTTCAAACTTCGCATAATTACTTATTATTTTAATTTAATTATTTATTTATTTAAATTATTAATTTTTTATTTATGTATTTGATTTAAAACTATTAATTTATTAATACCTTTTTTATACATCACGTGTATACGTAAATATTTTGCAGAAAAGTTAGTAAACGAATGTTTTTTTACATTGCATTGTATTAAGCAATGAGGTTTTACACTAGGATGTGGAATTGGATGCACTAAAAACATCTTACACTTTCTATCAGCTTTGCAATATTGATTTTAAAAATATCAGGTGGGTAGATTTATACGGTTCCTAATTTTTCGATTTTGCTGCATTAAGGTGGTCCCTCCGCGCCAACTTCGGTCAAAAGTTTCGTTCCATGTGCATGTCTAACAATGAGATCGATAATTTAATCGGGTCATCGTAGAAAAATGTATAAAACATATAATATTAACGTGGTACTAATTGATAATACAAAGAATATTATTTACCCCATTGCATAACTTCTTTTATTAACTATTTTTGTCACACCGGTGGGAGTAAACTTTTTACTAGAACTGTCCGCGCTGTGCACGAACACACGGAACAGGTTACGTATTACAGACCATACATGCTGTTGGATATGCGATATATCGATATATTGACATCTTATATGTATATCTAATAATACCAAGAATGTCATGCTTCTCAAGGCTATATCTTTAAAACTAGATGATAAATCACTCTATATTTTTTCTTTCCGGAATATTCGTGTAATCCCTTTCTAGCAATCTTTCGTTTTTTTATTCAATTCTTAAATGTAGTTGATGGTAGAATTAAAAACGTGTCGTTGATTCATGTTTCGTACATGGATTACATGTAAATCATGCCAATTTCAAATGTAAATATCTTGGCTCAGGGACGGTAAATCTCATTTAAATTGCACAGATGTTTAGATAACATATCTAATGTGTACGCCAATCAGTTTTAACAAATTCTTAAAAAAACGATTCTGCGGAAGTATCACCTAAATTTTGTACAGCTTATTTTAAAATAGCAAAAAGCAAATAATTCTTTTACTATCAATTTCTTTTGTTTTATAAAACACGCTGATAGCGTAAAGGAGAAGAGAAATCGTAATTTTAATTACAGGGAAAACGTCATTTAAAATTTTATTTGCTTTTTTTTTTATTTATTTTTACACACATAATATTTGCGCGTAAAAGTTAACTTTAAATTTTAAATTAATATACATTAGCGGTACATTGATAAAATTAATGAATTTTATCTCTCAAACTACATTTAATACGAATTTAATCGACTAAACTCTCTTATTTCTTTGACACTTATATAAGACAGGCTACAAGACTATATGTTATTACTAAACATAAATATATATTATTAGACATGAAAATATGCTTAATATATTTATATAATAAAAAATCTATTAAATCTTTTTCGATTGCAATTATTTTATAATATGGATAACACAGGATATGTGAATTTCAATTCTCATGTTGAAATAGCGATAAATGTAAAAGTCTATGCAGCGCATTATCGCCACGTGGGAATATATGACGAAAGAACTTTGATTAGCAAAATAATCTTTTGTAATCTCGTATTGTTTGCAACGTGCCATGTGTTAGAGAAAGGAAGGGGAAAGGTGATAGATCTATAGACTTAAGTTTGATCTTATTAATTTTATTCATATTTGCAGATTCACGTAGAAATCTAAATAGATAGAATTGTCACATGTCTTTCTCATCAGCAATATACTGTACATTGTTTGAAATAGCGTTTCATATAAAGCTTTAACTTATATTATTAAATTAACTTTATTTATGGAAATGTTCGGGTATGACATTGATTACGGTAATCTAGATAATTATTTATTACATTTGCTAAAATTCTTTGTAAGATAAGTAGGTATATCAAATTAGGTTAATGTCTTATTTCTTCTTACTCCGTGTTTAGTTTCTACACATTTTTTGAAAGAAATAGACTATAACTCTACTTAGAAAGGAATTTCTATGAATATCTTCCAAAAAAATTATTATAGTCTATAAATTAAGCAGAGATGACATCCGAAGTTGACGGAAAATCGAAGAAAATCCCACGTGTATATTGAAACATTCGACAAAAAGTTTATGTTTTAGTTCCCAATATTTCTTTACTGAAGTTTCTTTGCTGCCTTCGGCGAAGAAGATCGCAAAATGTAGCCCTCGTTGTTCTCAATTTGAATCATAATGTTAATGTTGGCTTAATTATTACTTAGGTATAGTACGGTAATCATTTCGTGGATTCGCGAAACTACTACGACTTTGTTAGTGAATTTACAAAAAAGTAATAAGAAATATGAAAATCAATTCTTTGCAATAAAATAAATCCTACAAATTTATTTCTATAAATAATTTTATTTTAATAATATAAGTATTGTATATATAACAATTTTATGAATAATATTCTGAACAATCTACAGGATATAAATAAAAAGGAGAACATAAAGAAATAATATATCTATTATAAAATTGTTTTAAATATAAATCTTGTAAAATAAATATATTTTTTAAATAAACTAGACACCACAGACGCGCGCTTCGCGCGCGCTATTTAGTCTTGATACACACAATACACACAACTGTCAAAATATAAAATGACAGCCACTCACGAAGTAAGCACAATGTAAAATTCGAGACAACCAATCAGCATAGCGGAAAAGAGGCCTCAATTCTTCGATACAAATAAAATTCACTTAGTTAACATGCCTTTTTTTAGAAAGGAGGAATTAACCAAACAATTAGAGCAAATTAGAAAATTAGAGAGAATTTTCATTTTAAGCGCATTCTATTTTTCTGTTATGCATTATTCAAATATTTAGTAACTTTTATTAATTATTTGAATACAATATCATTAAATAGGGGAAGTCGATGTCAAGAGTATGTCTCGATCTTATTTTAGACCGATCTTCTTTGATATGAATATGTCGCGGGTATTTCATGTAATAATTTTTGCTAAATTCCTAAAGAATCCACAAAAAATCTCTAGGGAAACCACAATAAACCGGGATATTATAGAATAAATAAAAATTACACAATCTTACTATGATTTTGCAAAATCCTAGGTTCTGTTAGTGAAATTGTGAGTTAAAATTTTTATTAATTTGTATTTATAAATGTATCATAAATTATATTTATAAATATAAATATAATTATATAAATTTATATTTATATATTTATAAATTATATTTATATCTATATTAATAATTTTTGTTTATTCTACAATATCCCGGTTTATTGTGGTTTCCCTAGAGATTTTGCAAAAAAATGAATTATAGGTATGTACACGAAATCCCTGCGACATATATATTGATACAAATTGACGAAAAAAATATCTAATCATACTTGACAACCGTTAGATGCTAAGCTGTTGCGATATACAATATAGAATCACATATGTATGATATGCATATAACAATTGAAGTAACAAAACGATTGGTAAAGCGCGACGTAACGCCGGAATCGCGAATTGGGAGCATGAGAATGGGTGTGCATTTTATCCAATAGGAATAATCGATTTCGAGAAAGCGAATCGTACAACTCTTGGTTTTTGCAATCTGCCACTTCCGTCACCTGCTTCAGCAAGAGCCGTGCTTTTTAGGGCAACCGGCACGACAAGCGGGGGGTTTCGTTGACGGTCGTCATTTTACGTGGGGCGGCGCAAAGTTGATAAGTGGGACATACGCTCCAGCATCTTGGTATTTCGTAGTGAACTCGCCATCAGGTCGGACCATCCGTCTAGAAGAGTCATTCTCGTGTTTCTTGTCGAGCTTACTTCGCGAAGGTAGTCGTGATCACACCCACGTACACTCGTCACGTAGGCCAAGTCGTAAGTCACCGATTCTTTATCTTTTCTGATTTCTTCGACTGTCACTTAACAATTAACACAACTATCATTGAAATTAAAAAGGAGTACGTTAATTCTGGATACTTATCGGCAAATTAATTGCGACTGACAAAGTTTTCATATTAATACTCTTTTCTTTGAAATCTGTGCAAAGTGAAATATTAGTTTGAATTGTTGGATCGTTCTATACCCTATACCCTAATACTTTCTTTATTCAAGATAATATTTATATGTACCACAGATATTTGTGTTAGTTTAAGAAAAAGTTAGAAAACAACTACACAATGTGATTGTAGATTTGTTATTTTTTTAATGAATATTAATTATTATCATAAATATATACAAATACGATTGACTATAAATTTGGTGATAATTTGTTTGATGCTTTTACTTCTCTGACGCAAATCATAATAAAGTTAAAGTCATTATTGCTTACCGGTGCACTGCAATTTCGAATATTCTTTTATTTATTGATTAATTTCGCTATATACAAATTTGGATATACTTGAAAGACTTCGTTATTTTTCATGCGATTATATTTTATCGCGCGGCTATATTTTTGTAAAGATACGAAATGTGAAAATATTTTTTTTTTTTACGAAAAGAATTTCCTAATATTTTTGGAATGGAATAATTTTCGCTTTATTTTTAATATTTTTGCATAAAGGTAATGTTTGCATTTTAAATTAAAATTCTATTGAGATACAGTCTATCAAATCAAACGAAGAATGTAATTTTGCTATCTCCTGCTCCGAAATATAATTTATCAAAAATTTCTTTTATTTTAATTTTATTTTAAAAGTCGGTAGCTTTAACATTGCCTCTGTAACTTTATTTAATAAATCTCAATACCTATTTTTCTTAAATAAATATTGGCCAACTGGTTTCGATATTTTTATTAAACAGATACATATATTGATATTATAATCGGTTTACCAATCAACCAAAGAATTTATAATATCAGATTAGTTCTAAAACTATAGTCTTATTTAGGCATGTGTATTGTGTAGTCTTTCAATTGCTTTAGTGATTTAAATTATCGCGCTTAAACGCAACGAACCACGCACATCGTGGTGAATTTCTTTTTTCGCTGATGCTTCTTCCCATCTGTCATACCGACAAACTTCCCGTATGGCACACTTTCTTGGACGGTTGTCTTACTTATTAGAGTGGAATTGAATAGAATCTCACGATAATTCCTAATAAGCATGATGTACGTTATATAGTAATTACCACATGAATATTTTGCTTTAAATATAGACAAAATTAAAGTGTAATACGACCGTTATGATATACAAATCAAATTAAATTAGAATAAAACGCCATTTACGATCAGAACTTGGATCTTAGTAACTATTTCTTGTGTGAATACATATAAGCCTAGTTAGAACTTGATCCGTTCACTGGTTATCGAGATCTAAAAATCTCGGGTACTCGCAACTCGTCGCGTCGCGTATATAGAGCCACGGCTGTCTCGCTCCGCGCGTACTTGGCGCGAGACACTACCGTGTCTCTTGATATATTATTTTTTCGAACCTTAGGAAACTGCGCGCCGACTAGGTTTGTCAAACATACAACACAGCTTCTGTTGGAGTAGTAAAAATTCCCTCCCTCCGCCTAGTTAAATCGATTCGATTTAACTTTTAATGCTACAAGCATCTAAATAAAGAATTTATTGCGAAAAATATTATTTTAGTTATAGGGTCAGTCAATTAATTAGGGGAGAGGGAGAGGATTTTTGTACTACTCCAACAGGAACTGTGTTGTAAGGAACTGTGTTGTTGAATCTGGCAAACCTAGTCGGCACGCAGTTTTCTAAGGTTGGAAAAAAAATAACAACATATGTATTTACACAAGAAATAGTGGCTACTAAGATCCAAGCTCTAACTGTAAATGGCGTTTTATTCTAATTCAATTTGATAAACAAAATTTTTTCTCGAGCATTAGTCAATTCACGGACAAATCGGACGTTCAGCGTCGGCGGGTCAACAAAAAGCAGAAGTTTATCATTAACATGATAAATAATTTTTAATTTATGCGACACGTTCAGTAAAAGAAATTCCATGCTAACCAGTATCTGTGACTCAAGTATCTGCTCAATAGTGATTTATTCGTTTCTTAAAAGAAAACTTTTACTTTGTATGATTCGTTATAAGGTAATTGATATTTTGGATAGATGAGAAAGTGTAATCGGTAGACATCGGATTTTTTTTATGCAGATTGGTGGAAAAGAGCAAATACCTAAGATTTATGTTATTTATATCTAATATCCAACATAGTTTACAGCACAAATATGTTGGATATTATAAATAACATAAATCTTAGTTATTAATTGCTCTTTTCCACGAATCTGCAACAAAAATTCGATGTCTAGTAATCGGTTTTCCAAACCATCGGTTGAACTGTCTTGTTAATGTACGGCACGTGTTTTGCGTATGATGCACGCAACTCAATTTCAAGAAAAAATGCGCAACAAGGAAATGCAACACTGTAGTTTGGGATCAAAGTGCGGAGCGGTTTACGTGCTAATGGATGAGAGTAATTTCGCTGTAACACAATTATGTTGCAACTAGTTCGAGTTTCATCTGTGTGCAATTCGTGCAACTGAAAGTAAAATTATGGAGAAATGGAAATATAGAAACGGAAAGGTAGCATTACTTTGTTACAGCATTGCACAATGCTGACACGAAAAGAAAGCATTGCGCATTGTAGTAAGAAATAATTGTAAGTAATGATTATATCAAACTTTATTACATTGTTTTCGCATGTTTACATTATTATTATACATTGATCTCTGTCATATCTGCCTTGAATACGTAAAGACTTACCACTTAATCTAATCGTAATCAATTTTCGAAAATAATTCCGTTTCTGTAATTTACGATGTCGAGAAAAATGTTGTGACTCATTAATAACAATTTATTTAAGACGAGCTAAACAGCAACGATACATTCGAGATACAACTTATTGTACTGACTCCATTCTACAGCTTCTATACGCGCGTTATTTTTCGCAATTCATAATCTCGAAATCGTAATGTTGTGTATGATGTAGGACACGAAGGAGTATATTTTTCTAAGGGAAGTAAAATTTGTGTTATTCCTGAAAGACTCCTGTCTCGATGAATGTATCTTTGTGAGAATTGTTATGCTGCACGAATTGCATTGAATCAACATATGGATGCGCACGATATCACAGATTGAAGCGTACGTACGTTTCGCCTCAAAAGAAAGTCGTACATTATTTCTTATTTGTCAGATACGTGTAGCAGCATGCGTTAAATCTCGAGAGAAAACGTCACGTGCTGTGGGATTAGTAGGTCAGTGTTCCTCTTTAACATCCTCCGGTTCTTTTCGGTCATCGAGAAGCGTCCAATTCATTTTCGATTATTAATAATCCGATGAACGATCTACTTTATTTTCAACATCAACGCACAATTTAAAAAAATCATTCCTGCATTTCGAGTTTTCAGTTATCATTAATTTATATTCAATAATTATCGTCTTTGTTTCTCATCGAGCATTTATTTCTCTGTAAGAAACGTTAATTATTCGCAGTATTATTTTGTGCTTTTATCCAAACAGATGACAAGTTTACTCGTATGCAAATTTTCAGTTTCTTCCACTTCTCATGATGGTCATAAAAATCACACATTGCCAACTTTTCGTACAATTCCCTTATCAAATAGTAAATACAGCGAAACTAGTCATTCCGGTCGAAAACGTAAGACGCTACACGATCTCGTCTGGCTTGCAACGCCTCGAGCCCGTTATAAAAGTCTAGGAATTTCGATCCGCGATTGGCAATGACCTTAAAGACGCCATTGGCCTGCTTTCCGAAGAACCTGTTCCTGCTCAAGCGTAGCATTATTTATGTTCTTTCTCGTTTCTCAATCTCTTCCCTCTACGGTCGTCCCCTTTCTCCGCCTTGAACGTATTCTTGTCCGACTACATCATGTACCGTTTTCAAGTGCCGCAAGCACTTTTACTAGGATGACACTTCTCTTGTGCCGAGCCTACGTTCCGGAAGAGAAACGCACGCGTAAGTGCATCCTCCGCCGTACTGTGAAGCCTGTCCAATCTAGAAGTAGTTTTGATTGTATTTAACGTTTGATTCTGCGTATTAATTTTATTGTGTGCTATTATTAAGTTATTTAATATGACGTTTTATTTAAAATTTTAATAATTTATATATGACCATATTGACCATATAGATCTACATATAAAAGTTTAGCCTAAACTCTGAAATTTATTTATTTATTTATAAATTAAAATATAAAAGTTATAAATAGTTTAAAGAGCCATTACTAGCCACCAAGGAGCGGATGTATGTATTATAAAATTGAATTTTTTCTTTTATCCTTTTTGAATTTTAAATAGTTTTCTTTGATGAGACTTACTATGCACACAATAGACTTCTTGACACCAATATCAACTTTTAAACGGCCTTTTGATACTGGTTGCGATATCGATGTTGTCAATACACTTGATGGTTCTGAATTAACGAAAGAATAAGATTAAGTTATACACGAAAAATCATGAAGAAACTCGTTTCATCACGTGTAAGAATTTAAGTACACAAAAAAACATGAAGAAACTCGTTTCATCACGCGTATATCTGCATTTTACGTTTACGTATTGGTCTTAAATTAAATTTATAGTTATCATTTAATATAATGTTAAAATAAATCTGTTAACAAGTTAACAGATTTATTTTAATAAGTTAACACAGATTTATTTTAACATTATACTTTAAATGTATGATTTTATTTATAAATTTTGTTTATTTATCTAGTCACAATCAGTATTGACCTATATTTTTATGCGTGAAAAATCGATAAAAAAGCAGGAGGTTTTTTATTCCAAAATACGTTTTTAATTAGTAGTAACTAAAGTAATAACATTTTTATTAAAAATTAAAGAAACATCAATCGTAGTTTTAATCCTTCAAAACTGCTTCAGTCTTGTTATGAACCATCTTATTATCGTGAAATTTCAAATCACGCCGGCTGTAAGATACCTACACGTTTTCGACAGCGCTTTCACGAGGATTATTCACACCCGTTCTTTACCACTTGCATGACAGCAATACAGTTGCAGAAAACGAGGAGATAGCTGTACCACTGACTTATAGTGAATCCGTAATTAACCTTTAGTCACGTGGAGATCTTTTCTCTTTTGATCAGAGAAGAATGAGAAAAGCGGTACCTGCCGATGACATATGTGTAGCACAATTCAGTATATTAATTAACGGTGCAAAAAACAGACGATTTTTTATTTAGGGTCTGAGCAGAATGACTGGCTTATAATTTTAAGACAATGTTTTATATGCTTTAAATTTTTGTTTAGTAACGCACAATACTGTCTTGTATCTCAAGTTTTAAACGTGTGTACGAAGTGTCAACATTTGTAAGACTTGAGACACAAGACAGTATTGCGCGTTACTACTAAAAACAAAGATTGAAAGCATAAAACATTATCTTAAAATTATAAGCCAGTCATTCTGCTCAGGCCCTTTCACAAGATTAAGACTTCGAGACACAGGTGAATACAATTGAACGGATAATTATAGAAATAATTATAGTTATTTGCTAAATATACGCTTTAAATAGCTTGCATAATTTTAGTCCTTAAAAATTGAACTTTAATCAATTATAATCTTTAAAGCTTGTTCCAGTCGATCCATTATTCATGTTAGAATTTTTTAAATTTATGACCTCTGGCATACTTTTTGTACGAGTCTACATGCCGATTCTTCAAATATTTTCTGTGTTATGCGGCATATAAAATTATAAATTGAATTCCGTTTCAAATTCTATCGTGATTTATAAAGCGATTTTATTAAGAATTATTACTGATTCTAAAACGGATAATGATCTTTATGCGCAAAATTTATAAATTTCTTTTAATTTAATCTTAGATATCTCATCATATTAAGATCCGGAGTAACATTAATGTTTATATTAATTATACGACTTTCTCTTTGATAGCTTTTTCTCTAAAGTTTGAAAGACCCCTTCTATCTATGCCATCTCCTAACGCCGTAAATTGAACAGTTAAGTAAGAATTTATGACGTACTCTTAAAGAAGAAGGCGCAAGCTACTTTGAAAATAGCACGTCAACCTGGTTACTCTAGGTAAAGAGTTAATATTAGCGTAAGTCAAGCATTCGCTCAAACTCTGTTGCATTTCTGTTCTGCGAACATCTACGCTGATTGGCAGTCAACGTTGTGCAAACATGTTCGTCACAGATAATCGTTTAACATGAACACTTTCAACGCAACGATATTTGAACTTTTACTTCTAATCTCCGATCCTGAAGATTAAAAGTAAAATGATATGTTTCCCTAAAAACTGACAGCATAATATTATCGATTATAATTATTATAAATAGAAAGAGAGAGAAAGAAAAAGAAAAGGTATATTTATTAGAGTTCCTGTTCTCATTCTTTGATGATCTAACATCCGTGATGTTATAACGTCTTTTTCCACGTTACTAATATTAAATAATATTTCTTTGACACGAAGTTTACAGCACTGAAAAATGTGAATCATTTGTGATATTTTAAAATAACGATATAATATTATTTTTATTTAAGCAAAAAATCACATTGTATGATAGTATTATTTAAGCTATCTAGGAACATCAAAAAAGAGAATTTGATGTATAATTTTATTATTTAGTACATAATTATTATTAAAAGGCTAACGTTACGTAAAAAACAAAATAAAAAGTCTATGAGGATTCATGTTTTAGAAAATAAAAATAACAAATCTCGCTCGTTTAAGCAAACAGCTAATAAATAAAAAACGGCCAATATTCGAGCAATTAAAAGATGTTAAAATAAAGTTTAATATTCAAACATATAAAATCGTGTTAACGTTTCGGCCTAACTTGGCCTTCTTCAGATCTATCCACTCTTTCAATGTATAAGAAGCACGTTCGCCGAAAGTTTGGAAAATAAAATTAATATTAAAGTGAAATCTAAAAGGATAGACACTCGCACGCATTTTAAGGCCAGCGTAAATTAAAAAATAAAAATAACAAATCTCGCTTGTTTAAGCAAACAGCTAATAAATAAAAAACGGCCAATATTCGAGCAATTAAAAGATGTTAAAATAAAGTTTAATATTTAAACATATAAAATCGTGTTAAATGCGTGCGAGTGTCTATCCTTTTAGATTTCACTTTAATATTAATTTTATTTTCCAAACTTTCGGCGAACGTGCTTCTTATACATTGAAAGAGTGGATAGATCTGAAGAAGGCCAAGTTAGGCCGAAACGTTAACACGATTTTATATGTTTGAATATTAAACTTTATTTTAACATCTTTTAATTGCTCGAATATTGGCCGTTTTTTATTTATTCATGTTTTAGTTTTATCTTCTTCTTCGATAAGGATTTACGAGAAGAACTAAAGCTATATAATAATTTTGTAAATCAGAAAAAATAAAAGAAACCAATTTCTTGTCTAAATCGTTTCGCAAGTGTCGTCTCTCGATAAATGATCTGATACACTTATAATTTGATTGTAAACATTATAACTTAGTCAAGAGGAATAATTTAGAATAATGATATACTATGAATGTATTTAATATTAGATATATGTTGGACACATAAACGTTGGTGTTGATTGACGCGGTATCGATAATTATTTAATTGTATAAGGATTCATAATGTGAGTAGCATATTATTGTGAATCAGGTTCCGTTAAATTATACGTAAACTCTCGACGTCGAGAGAATGCACACACCACTGAAAGAAAGGAATATTTAGAAGTAGGGCACCTACATAACTCGCGTCGTCTTCACGTCTTCGTCAATCTTATAGAACTTGTATAGAGGAGGGATGACTATTTTGTATCTAATTAGCCGTAAAGGAGGAGGAATGCGCGTTTAGTTCTGAGCATGGCATCTATTTTAGGCTGACTCTTTGAAGTATCTATCGGAATTTGATTTATGGTGCTATGTTTGGAGAAGTAACTGTCAGCAATTTAAAGCTTTCTTTCTTTTGCTTTTGCTACTAGGAATCTTATTTGCACTATTTTCTAAGTCTTCCAATTCACGGCTTATAATTCAAACTTTATGAAAATACTGGCTTTTTAAATCGGCGACGTAATAATTTTAACGATTTTTCGAAAGAAATCGCGAGATATACACGAGATAGGTACAATGTTAGAAATAAAAGATCGCGATTTCGACGATTGGTCACGACGCTTTTACAAAGATAAACGTAATAAAATAAAAATCCACTTTTCGCTGAACCGCAACAAGATTGCACGCTAATGTAATATCACCGGCGATTACGAAGCTGCTCTGATGCAACAATCGCGTACCACTCCGTCGTGAAGGGCCGTTAATGTGGTCGACATCAGCATGCTCGTGCGAAGGCACTCTGCTTCGTACATCACAATTCAGGAATATCATTCTCCGCGAGACAGACCGCGGGACACTCGTTCGTTGTGTTGAAAGTGCGGTGCGTTTAGAAAATTCTCTTTTTTTTGCACGCACACTTTCCACACGTGTGCCGCACATATTAACCGCACGTAATGTTCCAAAGCCATAACGAGATCGTTGCGTAGACATATATACAACGTACGTCGAGAGGGCATCAAAGAATCATGAATCTTCGGTTAATGGCGACGCGACAATGTGGAGGCCATTAATTTCGCCGATTCTTCTCACGTAAAAGAGACGAAGAAAAGACAAAAGTTAAATATTCGTAATAACTAAAAGATTCCTCAAATTTATAGGTATCAGTTTCTTTTCTTTTTTCGCTGGTACTAATTATTATTCTTTATTTTCAATAGACGATACATAAGCAATTAGCATGTTAAAACATTAATTAATGATAACGCACATTCTTTATAATGTAAAGCGCAAAAACAGCAAACGTTCAACGATCACATGTTGATTACCCAATATATTCAATTTTACATGAGAATACATGAAAGGCATAAATAAAACGCAAATAATTTTTGTGATTTTTTAATACTTACCATTCTCGCGGTCTGTATCTTGCCGCGCGAGACACTACCGTCTCTTTATGTATTCAACGTAGATTAGTCGAAAGACATAGCATAAAAATATTTATAATTACTCAATTAATATAAAAGCAATTATTATGAAGTCAAATATGATAAAATTATCAGCCAGTATTCGACTATTTATTGACGCATTGAATTGACGTCAATTTGACTGGTCATTTCTGTCCGGAAATGCTGAGTAATTAAAAATTCTAATTAATTATTGTCTTAATTGTAACGACATTCTTTACTTACAAATTAATTTGCGTCTCAATGTATTTTAACATGACTTCGATGCTTTATAATTTTATATTATATTTTCGCATTCTCTGAACTGGTGGATAAAGTGACTTTTGTTTGTTTGAACTGGTAGAAACTTCACATCTCTTTTTGCTCATGTTCAGGGGCTCGATTCTCGAATTTATTTGCAAGAGAAACGTATGCGCAAATTCTGCTCTTACAGAAAAGTTGCAAGTTGATTGGCTATCGTATGACTTTTAGCCAATTAACATGTAACGTTTCTGTAAGAACAGAATTTGCGTATACGTTTGCGAATGAATTCAAAAATCGAGCCCCTGACTGTTATTTTGATTTTGATCATATAGTATAATAAACTATGATCATTAGGTAAGTTTTGCTTGAATTTTCTCGCGGAAAATTACGTTATTTTTAAGCCATCAAATTTTAAAGTTGCTCGCTTATTTCTCGGTGAATATTAGATCATTTTGATTTAATTGTGTGTGTGTGTGTTACCGTAACCGTTATTATCGATAAGTCCATTATTTATCGATAATTATCGATATTTTTATTGTTAAGCACATCTCTACCGTAACGCTGAAGATAATCCAAAGCAAAGAGAATCAAGGGAGAATGGAGCGGATTCATTAGAAGTTTGCCGTTTTTTGCTTCCTCATAGAGGAAGCTTTGTTTTCATAAACTTCGTATATGGACCTTTGATCGCATATAAAGCTAGGTCTAATCAACCAAATATTAAAGAAAAATATATGAAATAGGGGTAGAAAAGACCAAAGAAAAATTGTTTTATAGTTTTTGACGCCAATGTGTTCAGAATGTTTTAAAACGTCGAAAAATCGCCATTTTAAAAAATGTCGGTATGTGTGTATGTATGTCTGTATGTCTGTATGTGCCAAATTTACTGAAATTTCTATAACTCCAGAACTGATCAACCAAATCTTAACCAATTATATATGAAATAGGGGTAGAAAAGACTGAAGAATATAATAGAATTAGAAAAATTGCGAATATTTTAAAATTTTAACCTTTAAGGGCTACATCTCAAGTCTCAATAATTGAGATTTTTTACAAATTGATGTTTTTTGACAATTTGGTATTAATTATTGGCAATTTTTTCTAATTATATTATATTCTTCAGTCTTTTCTACCCTTATTTCATATATAATTCTTTAAGATTTGGTTGATTAGACTCAGCTTCATAAAGCTTCTATGTATGTACGAATTCTCCGAAATTTGAAATGTCAATCAAATTTTAAAGAATTATATATGAAATAGGGGTAGAAAAGACTGAAAAAATCTAATAAAATTAGAAATAGCCCAATATCTCAAAATTAATGGAAATTAGAGCAACATTTAAATCTTAACGAATTTTCTCTTATACATATAAGTACCTGACGTCTGTCTGTATGTCTGTATGTCTGTCTGACCGCGAACTACTCATTCATTAATGGACCAAATTTTAAAGAAGTGTACATGAAATAGGGGTAGAATTTCCTGGGGAGTGCCATAAAGTATATAGTTTTTCGTTACCGATCTTTTTGGAAGGCGATTACGATATTCTTCCAATTTTTCAGGAATTAATTGACCGAATCTCAGAGAATTGTATATGAAACGGGGGTAGAATTTTCCGGGGAGTGCCATAAAGTATATAGTTTTTCGTTACCGATTTTTTTGGAAGGCGGTTACGATATTTTTCTAATTTTTCAAGGAATTTAATAATCCTTTAATCTCTGTCTGTCTGTCTGTCCGCAAACTACTCATTCATTAATGGACCGATTTTCTTGAACCAGGTGTCAAATTTTTCTAATTTCTTGGAGATGATTACCATGGGGTTCAATTTTTTGTTTTACAGATTTTCTTGAAAGCGGTGCCAAAATTTTGCTAATTTTACGGGGATTGCGATTATGGGTTTAATTTCTTTTAAAAGAAGCTTTCTTTATCTATATAATTACCTAATACCGATTTTCTCGAACCGGTGCCAAAATTTTTCTAATTTTTCGGGGATTGTGACAATGAATTTAATTTCTTTTAGAAAGTATTTTTTTATAAAAAAAATCTAATAAAATTATAAATAGATCGATATCTCAAAATTAATGGAAATTAGAGCAACATTTAAATCTTAACGAATTTTCTATCTATCTATATAAAATAGAATGTCTGTATGTTTGTATGTATGTCTGTTCTTTATACACTATTTCTTGAAACCGGTACCAAAATTATTTTAATTTAGCAAAATTTTGGCACCGCTTTCAAAAAAATCGGTTTAAAACAAAAATCGAATCCCATGATAGTCATCCCTGAGAAATTAGAAAAATTTTGGCACCTGGTGCAAGAAATCGGTCCATTAATGAATGAGCAATTTGCAAACAGACAGAGAAAATCGGTTAAAACAAAAAATCGAACCCCATGATAGTCATCCCCAAGAAATTAGAAAAATTTTGGCACCTGATGCAAGAAAATCAGTTCATTTATGAATGAGCAGTTCGCAAACAGACAGACAAACAGACAGAGATTAGGTAATAATATAGATTCATATTAAATCGAACGTTACCGTAAAAAAGAAATTTTTTTTCATGAAAAGAAGCTTTCTTCAAAAAAATTAAACCCGTCGTCGCGATCCCCAAAAAAAGTCATCCCCGAGAAATTAGAAAAATTTTAGCACCTGGTGCAAGAAAATCGGTCTATTAATAAATGAGCAGTTCGCAAACAGATAGACAGACAGACAAAGATTAGGTAATGATATAGATTCATATTAAATCGAACGTTACCGTAAAAAAAAATTTTTTTTATGAAAAGAAAGCTTTCTTCAAAAAGAATTAAACCCATCATTGCATTTCCCAAAAAATTAAAAAATTTTTTGCACTGGTTTCAAGAAAATCGGTATAAAGTAATTATATAGATAGAAAAAGCTTGAATATATACACATATAGCATATAATAGATTGGCTTCCTCATAAAAAAAACTTTATAAGCGAAGTAAAAAAATTTGCGAGGAATACGTATATACATAAAAGCCTAATATAGCTGAGTCTAATCAACCAAATCTTAAAGCATTGTATATGAAGTAGGAGTAGAAATCTTCTTATGAGGTTGCTACTATATAAATTAAATCCCCAAATTAAATCACGTATATATCTCGTTTAATATGATTATTAAAAAAAAACATACATACTAAATATATAAGTAAAGTACAGTGTATGCAATCATTACATCAACAATTTATAATATGTAATATATAAAGAAAGTGTTAATCTGTATCCACATTGTTTTAATTTTTAATCCTTTTGTCGTTTTTATCATCTTCATCGTCTTTCTTACGTTTACTACTTTTCCCAGCTTCCTTCTTTTTGTTTTCTTTATCGTATTTTTCCTTTCGCTTGCTACTTTTCTCAGCCTCTATCTCATCACTACGTTCTTTCTCTGCTTGCTTTTGAAATTTTTTATCCTCTTCACACTTTAGCTTTGAATCACGTTCTTTTTTCTCCGCTTGATCCTTTTCAAAGGCTATCATGGCATTTAATAGCACATCGTCCAGACCGTCATCGAGTACTAAGTAACCATATATATCTTATAAATTATACAGACATATGTTATGTACGTATTGTACAAATAATAAATATAACAAATATATATTTTTTAAATTCTTTTCATTAAGAGCGGATACTTACAACTTCTTAAGTCTTCCATCGTTCAATAGTTGCGATTAAATTTTTCTACGTATGTGAATACAGATTAAAAATATTTATTTATTAATGTTTTTAGTCCAACGGTAAGTACGTATTGTATATATCGACAGATTATCAAATTGACATATAATATGTGAAACCAGCAACTTATAGATATAAACATTTATGAGATGGCAATCAAAGAGCGATACGTTTGAATATATACACATATAAGTACATATACACATATATATACACACATGTATATAATAATTTTCCCTTGATTTTTAGATTTTTACGGCATTTCTAAAATTTTATCCAAAACTTGCTTCCTGATTATTTTTTTTTTGCTTATACAGTTTCCTTTAAGAGAAATTTTTCAAAAATATTAGCATATAATAGATTGGCTTCCTCATAAAGAAACTTTATAAGCGAAGTAAAAAAATTTGCGAGGAATACGTATATACATAAAAGCCTAATATAGCTGAGTCTAATCAACCAAATCTTAAAGCATTGTATATGAAGTAGGAGTAGAAAAGACTGAAAAATATAATGGAATTAGAAAAGTTGCCAATCTATATATATAAAATAGAATGTCTATATGTATGTCTGTATATGTCTGTTCTTTATATACTCTTAAACTATTCGACCGATCTGGACGAACTTTTGCATAGTTACTCTTTACATCCTTGCGCAAAACAGACTATTGCGGAATCTCGATACCGATCAGCGATTTTATCCCTTGGTTTTTCCGGGCGTTTCTTCGGTAATTTCGAGATTGCTTATTCGCGATGTACATAGAACCTCGATATTTCACTTACCAATTACCGATTTTATCCCTTGGTTTTTCCGCGTGTTTTTCGGGAATTTCGAGATTGCTCGCTCGCATGTAACGTAATTCGTTGTTTTCCGCAAAACATAGGCTACTACGAAACCTCGATACCGATTAGCGATTTTATCCTTTGGTTTTTCCGGGCGTTTTTTGGGGGAATTTCGAGATTGCTTACTCGCAATGTACATAGAACCTCGATATTTCACTTACCGATTACCGATTTTATTCCTTGGTTTTCCCGCGGCATTTTTTCGAGAACTAAACTATCCCCCTATAAAAAATTTTGGCAACGGTTTCAAGAAAATCAGTTTACAAAGATCGATACGTTTGAATATATACACATATTAGTACATATACACACATATATATATATATATATATATATATATATATATATATAGTAATTTTCCCTTGATTTTTTAGGCATTTCTAAATTTTTATCTAAAACTTGCTCCCTGATTATATTGGCAATTTTTCTTTATAATTCTATTATATTTTCAGTATTTTCTACCCCTATTTCATATATAATTCTTTAAAATTTGGTTGATTATTTCTTGAATTACATACGTTAGAATTTGCGAGGAATACGTATATACATAAAAACCTAATAAAGCTGAGTCTAATCAACCAAATCTTAAAGCATTGTATGTGAAATAGAGGTAGAAAAGATTGAAGAATATAATGGAATTAGAAAAGTTGTTAATAATTAATATTAAATTGCCAAAATTGAAAGTGGTTGAGACTTGAGCATAATTATTTGCTTATAATTGTTTAGCTTTCTTATTAAGTAAACCCATAGTCGCTATTCCCGTAAAATTAGCAAAATTTTGGCTACAATTTCAAGAAAATCGGTAAATCAAAAAATCGAACCCCATTGTCGCCATCCCCGAGAAATTAGAAAAATTTTAACACCTGGTTCAAGAAAATTGGTCCATTAATGAATGAATAGTTCGCAAACAGACAGACAGACGGACAGAGATTAGAGATCCGCCTGCCAAAAGATCGGTAACGAAAAATTATACACATCATGGAACTCCCCGGAAAATTCTATCCCCGTTTCACATACAATTCTATGAGATTCGGTCAATTATTTCCGGAAAAATTGGAAAAATATCGTAACCGTCTTCCAAGAAGATCGGTAACGAAAAACTATGTACTTTATGGCACTCCCCGGGAAATACACCACTCATATACACCACTTTAAAATTCGGTTCATTAATGAATGAGTAGTTCGCGGTCATACATACATACATACATACAGACGTCCGGTGCTTATTATAGTAGATGTGAGAGTCGGACAAGTGGCCGGTCGCCTATAGACACCTAGATTTTTTGGCCGCAGGGGGAAGTGATCCGCGCAGTTCCTTGGGATTAGCTCACCCACGGTTTCCTGAGCTCATCACCGAGGACATAGTAATTACCTAGAGTAATCTCTACAATTGAACAACTCAACATGTCCCGTATTTTCCTATTAATACGACTTTTGGCACCTGGTGCAAGAAAATCGGTCCATTAATGAATGAGCAATTTGCAAACAGACAGAGAAAATCGGTAAAACAAAAAATCGAACTCCATGATAGTCATCCCCAAGAAATTAGAAAAAATTTTGGCACCTGATGCAAGAAAATCAGTCCATTTATGAATGAGCAGTTCGCAAACAGACAGACAAACAGACAGAGATTAGGTAATAATATAGATTCATATTAAATCGAACGTTACCGTAAAAAAGAAATTTTTTTTCATGAAAAGAAAGCTTTCTTCAAAAAAAATTAAACTTGTCGTCGCGATCCCCAAAAAAAGTCATCCCCGAGAAATTAGAAAAATTTTAGCACCTGGTGCAAGAAAATCGGTCTATTAATAAATGAGCAGTTCGCAAACAGACAGACAGACAGACAAAGATTAGGTAATGATATAGATTCATATTAAATCAAACGTTACCGTAAAAAAAAATTTTTTTTATGAAGAGAAAGCTTTCTTCAAAAAGAATTAAACCCATCATTGCATTTCCCAAAAAATTAAAAAATTTTTTGCACTGGTTTCAAGAAAATCGGTATAAAGTAATTATATAGATAGAAAAAGCTTGAATATATACACATATAAGTACATATACACATATATATACACACATGTATATAATAATTTTCCCTTGATTTTTACATTTTTACGGCATTTCTAAAATTTTATCCAAAACTTGCTTCCTGATTATTTTTTTTGCTTATACAGTTTCCTTTTTGCAATTAGGCTAGCCTTTTGTTCGTTGTTAATCTCGTGACGCTGAGAAGTTTAACGTTTGATCTAGTACAATCTAACGGAATTTTCTATCAAACGCAAACAAATTTTGTTTTACTTCTATTTCGCAAACTTGTGCAATACATAAGAAATTTTATTTAATGCAAAGTAACTCTTGCAAATTTTAATAAATTATCGCGATTCAGAAGGTAAAAAATTATTATAATTCAAGTACATTAAAAAAGATCGCGATAAGAAAAACAAATATGTTGTATGTTTGACAAAAAGTTTTTATTTATGAAACATTATTGATACAAACATTTTACTTCTATTTAAAATAAAACATTTTACTTCTATTAAAATAAAACATTTTACTATCGCTGTACTATATGTACACTTAAAACAGTTATTTTTATTAAATTTAATTCAAGAAATAACTAAAATCAAAGAACAGAGAGTTAAAATATAATTGAAAAATATCTAATAATTAATTAAATTTCTTTAATTATTCTTGATGGATGTATTAAAAATAAGTTATTGTAAGATCGTTTTATTTCAAAAACTTATTTTGATTTTGCGTGAGTATCTTAGCGGACGTTTTGGCATCAAAGAAAAACGCATTAACTTTCTCAATGTTCTCCTTCTTGATGCTGGTTCTTTCATTGACTTTCGCCATCAAAGCCGCAGGTGTAAATTTTATTTAATGCAAAGTAACTCTTGCAAATTTTAATAAATTATCGCGATTCAGAAGGTAAAAAATTATTATAATTCAAGTACATTAAAAAAGATCGCGATAAGAAAAACAAATATGTTGTATGTTTCACAAAAAGTTTTTATTTATGAAACATTGGCATCAAAGAAAAACGCATTAACTTCCTCAATGTTCTCCTTCTTGATGCTGGTTCTTTCATTGACTTTCGCCATCAAAGCCACAGGTGTTAGAAGTTGCACTACATATTTCAGAGTTTTCGTGCCGAGTTCAGCGAGAATGGACAGAGCTTCATCGTCGATTTGCAATCCTTTTGTAACAGCTCTTAGTTTTACTATTTGTTCTATCTCTTGCCTAGAGTATGGAAGAGTTTTTATAATGAGAAGACGATCTAATAGGTCAAAAGGTATGCCGTCTGGAGAGATGATGTCTTCGGATCCTCTGATCGTGCAGCGGCCACGATTCGTAGCGAAAATAACGATCGGCGCAATAGCACTTTCCAACGCACGACGTAGATAAAGTCAACGTCTCTATGTTTAGCATATGAATCTCATCTATGAACAATATTCCTGGTACTAACGAATGAACAATACTCCTGGTACTAGCGATGATACTAACTGTAACAAATTATAAATAAATTTTTTTATTTTAAATTTACTTGGTATTAAATTGGTATTATAAATTAATTTATATAAATGTACCGATGAGAGATATTCTCTTTTACCTGTAATTTTGGTTTTCTTAGCTGGAATTCTCGAGAACTCCAATATCCCCTAATAAATCAGTATTATGCGTAATAATGATTTATTACGGGATATTGTCGCGGGCCACCCCTGACGCGGCCCCGCTGAACATACCATCGTTGCCGGCTCCGACCGCGACCTCTTCCTCGTCGATATCCTGTAACAAGAAAATACAAAAAAAGCATTAGTATAAAAATACTTTAAAAAGTAAATACAAAATTTAAATATTGTTATATTAAATATGTTATATTAAAGTATGTTATATTAAATATATAACATACTAATAGGTCCTTGCTGTTGCTGCGCCAGCGGCTGCTCGTTGGCTTCCTGCTGCCGCTGCTGCAATGGTTGGACCAGCAGTGGCTGCTCGGCGTCAAGCTCCTGCTGCGCCTCCTCCTGCGGTTGGTCCCGTAAATTTCGTCGACATCCTGTAACACAAAAATACGAAAAAAGCAATAGTATTAAAATACTCTAAATAGTAAACACAATAGTAAACAATCTTTTTTTTTAATAAAAATTACGTACTTATTAGTCCCTGTTGCTGCTGCGCGAGCGGCTGCTCCAGCACTGGCTGCTCGGCGTCAAGCTCCTGCTGCGCCTCCTCCTGCGGCTCCAGCAATCTTCTTTGCAGCTCCTCAATTAAGAGCTGTTGCTCTCTTAATTGCTGCATTATTTGCTGCAGCGTTGGCAGGTTATTATCGTTTATTTCTGAAAATAAAAATATAAACTGTCTTAATTGCAAGTTTTATCGTTATAAATTTGTAATATTTATTTATAATCTATATAAAAATTTATTTATAATCTATATAAATTATATTATTTATTTTAATCTATATTATACTTACGTGACATTTTATGAAACGTCTTTTTCGCTTCACCACAATGAAGAAACTTTTTAAATAGTCAACTTTTGACAAACTTCTTTCAATGTCATACACGTTGAACGTAGTACACCAATATTGTTTTTTTTAACGTAAAGTTTTAAACTTCACTATAAACTTGTTAAAGCCGTTATAGTGCGACTGGTCATTTCGCTTGTGTGTCGTATGCGCGATCTCTTTTAATAAAGAGATCAATTTCAAACGTACGAGTAGTTATTTCCGTAAGAGCGCGAGTGCGAGCGTGAATGTGTAAGTGTTGACTGAGAAACTGCGGATGTTACGCCGGCCCGAACGTAACATTTATTTAACAATACGAGGTTAAAATAATATACATTTGTAAAGAAAACAAGAATATAATTAAAGAAAAAATAAGGAAGAGAGAGAAAGAGAGAGAGAGAGAAAGAGAGAGAAAGAGAGAGAGAATAAGGTATTTATCTCTGCTTTAACATAAAAACTGTTCAATATATTAACGATTTACTGCTTTAAATGACTTTCCTTTTATCATACATGTACTATTTCCACGTATACATTAGTCGTTTGTGCCTTTAAATACTCAAAATAACTACAATATTTTTTAACAGTACGAGGTTAAAATAATATACATTCATAAAGAAAACAAAGAAAACAAGAATATAATTAAAGAAAAAATAAGGAAGAGAGAGAGAGAGAGAAACAAGAATATACAAGAATATAATTAAAGAAAAAATAAGGAAGAGAGAGAGAGAGAGAAAGAAAGAGAGAAAGAATAAGGTATTTATCTCTGCTTTAACATAAAAACTGTTCAAACTGTAAAACTGTTCTTGTATGAAAACAAATAGCTAGACACTTAAAATTACGAACTAATTAATTTTAAAAAATTTGATTGCATTTTGTGTAAAAACTCAATTTTGAAAAATTACAAATGTAAAAATTAATATTATTATTCGATTTCTTTGATTATTTAGCTATGTATAAAAGCATTAAGGTAAAATCATCGATAAGTGAATACTTTACAAGATATTTCATATTTTATATTAAAAATATTATGACAAAATTTGAATTATCTCAGTAAATTCTTAACAAAAGAGAACTTTATTATAGTGTTTTAAAAACGTCTTGACAAGGGCTATAAGAATGTGCTATAAAAAATAGGGGCTTCTATATAAAAAATTTAGATGAAAAGCACCTTAAATTTTTTAAATAAAACACCATAAGGGGTTAAATTCTTAACAAAAGAGAACTTTATTATTTCTGCTTTAACATAAAAACTGTTCAATATATTAACGATTCACTGCTTTAAATGACTTTCCTTCTTTCATACATGTACTATTTCCAAGTACACATTAGTCGTTTGTGCCTTTAAATACTCAAAATAACTACAATATTTTTTAACAGTACGAGGTTAAAATAATATACATTCGTAAAGAAAACAAGAATATAATTAAAGAAAAAATAAGGAAGAGAGAGAGAGAGAGAGAAAGAAAGAAAGAATAAGGTATTTATCTCTGCTTTAACATAAAAACTGTTCAAACTGTAAAACTGTTCTTGTATGAAAACAAATAGCTAGACACTTAAAATTACGAACTAATTAATTTTAAAAAATTTGATTGCATTTTGTGTAAAAACTCAATTTTAAAAAATTACAAATGTAAAAATTAATATTATTATTCGATTTCTTTGATTATTTAGCTATGTATAAAAGCACTAAGGTAAAATCATCGATAAATGAATACTTTACAAGATATTTCATATTTTATATTAAAAATATTATGACAAAATTTGAATTATCTCAGTAAATTCTTAACAAAAGAGAACTTTATTATAGTGTTTTAAAAACGTCTTGACAAGGGCTACAGGAATGTGCTATAAAAAATAGGGGCTTCTATATAAAAAATTTAGATCAAAAGCACCTTAAATTGTTTAAATAAAACACCATAAGGGGTTAAATAAAAAATAGTTTTTTTGCATATTCTTGTAGCCCTTGTCGAGACATTTTCAAAACACTATAATAAAGCTCTCTTTCGTTAAGAATTTTCTGAGATATTTAAAATTTTGTCATTATATTTTTAATATAAAATATAAAATATTTCGTAAAGTATTTACTTTTCGATGACTTTACCTTAATACTTTTATGCGTAAAATAATAAAAGGAATCAAATAATATAAAAAAACAAACAAATTAATTTTAAAAAATTTGATTGCATTTTGTGTAAAAACTCAATTTTGAAAAATTACAAATGTAAATTAATATTATTATTCGATTTCTTTGATTATTTAGCTATGTATAAAAGCACTAAGGTAAAATCATCGATAAGTGAATACTTTACAAGATATTTCATATTTTATATTAAATATTATGACAAAATTTGAATTATCTCAGTAAATTCTTAACAAAAGAGAACTTTATTATAGTGTTTTAAAAACGTCTTGACAAGGGCTATAAGAATGTGCTATAAAAAATAGGGGCTTCTATATAAAAAATTTAGATGAAAAGCACCTTAAATTTTTTAAATAAAACACCATAAGGGGTTAAATTCTTAACAAAAGAGAAATTTATTATAGTGTTTTAAAAACGTCTTGATAAGGGCTACAGGAATGTGCTATAAAAAATAGGGGCTTCTATATAAAAAATTTAGATCAAAAGCACCTTAAATTTTTTAAATAAACACCATAAGGGGTTAAATAAAAAATAGTTTCTTTGCATATTCTTGTAGCCCTTGTCGAGACATTTTCAAAACACTATAATAAAGCTCTCTTTCGTTAAGAATTTTCTGAGATATTTAAAATTTTGTCATTATATTTTTAATATAATGACAAGGATATTTTACCTTTTTAGACTTCAGATCTCTGATTACATGTTTATATGTACCTACACCTTGTTAAATTATTTGTTCAAAATTTTTTTATTTAGAATCTTTTAATATCCAAGAAAATATAGTAAAAGCATTTTTTACGTGTTTTATACCTACATTTTACTTGCATCCGTTGAACAGCTAAAAAATAAAAAATTTCAAGGCTTATATAAAAACAAATACGCGATTAATCTGGGACAATGACATTAGTATATACGCTAGGAATATTTATTTGTAATCATGAAATAAATTGTAGAATTTATTTGAATTAAATAAAGCTTGTTATACAATTAGCCAAGCTACAAGCTAAATCATAGGTCAAGGACGACCGTATGATGAACTTATTGTTAGACATTAAATATTTAAATTCGAAGTGTAGGCTCTATTAGAAAATCCAAGTATAGAGAAGAGGGGCTAAATAAGAGCCATGGTGCTGTTGATGGTGTGCAAGTTTTTAATAATTCTTTATTTTTAAAACTCATAATTTTTCCAACGTAAACTGCGTGTCGACTAAATTGTCAGGCGTCAGACTTACAACGCAGCTGCTGTTAGAGTAGTAAAAATCCCCTCCCTCCCCCTTAATTAAATCGATTCGATTTATCTTTTAGATGCTAAGCATCTGAAAAAAACTCTAAAGAATTTATTGCGTTGCGGAAAATATCACCTTAGCCAGGGTGAAATTTTTCGCAATAAATTCTTTACAGTTTAGTAGATGCTTAGCATCTAAAAGTTAAATTGAATCGATTAGGGGGGAGGGAGGAGATTTACTACTCTAACAGCAGCTGTGTTGTAAGTCTGACAAATTAGTCGGCAGTTTTATTAACGTTGGAAAAATTATGTGTTTTAAAAATAAAGGATTAATAAGAACTTGCGCACCATCACCAGCGTCATGGCTCTTATTTATAGGCCGTTTTCTCTACTTGGTTAAATGTTTATTTATTGAATAACAAAAAAATGATTGAACATTGTAAATCACCGAACGTTTCGACTTTATTCACAATCAGTCTTCATTAAAAATACCTAAATTACTTAAATTTAATTTCAATAAATTCTACAATTTATTTCATAATTACAAATAAATATTCTTATCATATATACTAGCGTCATTGTCCCAGAATAATCGCGCATTTGTTTTTATATAAGCCTTTAGATTTTTGATTTTTTAGCGATTTAACGGATGTAAGTAAAACACGTATAAAAATGCTTTTACTACATTTATCGGATATTGAAAAAGATTCTAAATAAATAAATTAACAAGTAATTTAAAAAGATGTACATATGTACCTAAATGTAACCGGGATCTGAAATTTAAAGAGATTAAATATCCCGATCATATATCAAAAAAATTACCTGAAATCTTCCGGTGAATATTTGCTCCATTCTCTCTTGATTCTCTCTACTTTGGATCATCTTCAGCGTTATGGTGACAATATTAAATTAAAATAGTCTCATATTCACCGAGAAATAAGTGAGTAACATTAAAACTTGGTGGTTTAAAAATTTACGCAAAAAAATTGAAGTTAAATTTTCCTAATAATTATAGTTTATTAAATATGATCTATATATGATTATTTACCAGTTCAGAGAATGCGAGAATATAATGTAAAATTATAAAACATTGAAGTCATGTTAAAATATATCGAGAAGTAATATAATTCGTACAGGTACAAACTTGTACGGGTGCAATTTTACAGGTAGATATTTAGTACTTGTGTACTTGCCAAATGTATTCGAAACCATTAGCACATAGTTGCGGAAATGCCTAGTTTCCGAGAAAATAAAATTTTAATTATTAGGCTTAGTTACCGTTTTGTTAAATATCGAAATAAAAAAATAAGAATTCAAAAATATTTTGTTGAAATGTTTTATTTTATTAACGAATTAGGAAACTGTACGTACAGTGTTGGCAAAATATTATTGTAAAAAAAACAACAAATTATTAAAGAAGCTTATTTTCTTACATTTTTTGCACTGTAAGGTATTCGTGGTTACCGGGCAGTATAGGGTGGACTTTGTTTCGCGTGAAATGTTGGAAACTCATGTGGAACCGTACAATGATAAACCTTATTTTGCATTGTAAGCAGGGGGCGGTGTGGGTTGAACCTCGCTTCGCATGAAAAATTGGAAACCCATGTGGAAATGTATACATTGATATACCTCGTTTCGCACTATAAGCAGGAAGCGCGGTATGGGTTGGACCCCGCTTCGCGTGGAAAGTTGGAAACCCATGTGGTTACGTTCTATTTATGAAACTTTTTTTATTAATAACTTTTTAATAAACAACGAGCGATGATATTAAAAAATATAATGAGAACACAAGCTTCTTTAATTTCTTGTTTTTTTAATAGTGATATTTTGACAATATTGTACGTACAGTGTTTCCTAATATACTAATAAAATAAAACATTTCAGCAAACATTTTTTAATTTTAATTATTATTTTATGTCAAAATCTTAAAAAATGTTAATTAAGCCAAATAATTAAAAATTTTCTCAGAAACTAAGCATTTTCACAACTCCGCACTAATGGCTCCAACTACGTTTAGTAAAAACTATGTGTTAAGATATAATTGTTTTTGTAATAATTGTTTTTATGTTGATTGAGTGCAATTGCGAATATTATTATCTATTAGATGTCTATTCCCTTTCGCGCCAATTTGCTCTCTTTTCTCTCTCTCTCTCAATATATGTTGTGAATGTTTTAAAATATTAGTAAATGTATCTTTCTTCAATTTCAGAGCTGTAATTACTTGTTATAGATATTTCAGTAGCATGGCGCCGAATTTGTTCGGCAGTTCAGCAACTTTATTCTTGGAAGCTTCTCAGCAGGATGTGTCGCAAAAGAAATCGACGGCAGAGACGACTGTAACGCAAAAATTATCAGTCCAAAAAGCACAAAGTTTGAAGCCTAAGTACCAGTGGAAGATTGTTTGGAGAAACCTGATAGCTTTTGCCTACCTCCATCTCGGTGCACTTTATGGATTATATATTTTAATAACGGCTGCCAGATTTTACACGTTTCTTTGGAGTACGTTTTATTTATGTATCTTTTAATACGTAAGACTCGAGTATTGTTTATTAATTGCAACAGATTAATTTGCGGGAAGGAATAATATATAAAGAGTAGAAAATAGAAATCAATAGCTTGAGTTAGTAGATCTCTATAAAATAATAGATAATAATTGCAAGTTCTCATTTACGAAAGATCTCGTCATGTTACGTCGATATATTTTATTTATTTTTTCAGATTTTGTAGTCGTGTTTTTTGCGGCTATCGGTGTTACAGCAGGTGCTCACAGACTATGGGCTCATCGGTCTTACAAAGCGAAATGGCCGATGAGAGTTATTCTAATGCTTTTACAGACCACGGCTTTCCAAGTAAGTCTCTCGGCAGTGTTGTTTTACGAACTTATTCACGCGCGTTAAATAAAGCAACAATCATTATTGTAAATTTGTAACTATTATCTCATAGGTATAGTTTAAAATAATATCACAAATATATTTTAAATAATATTATCCAAAAAATATAAAAAATTTATGAAATATAAAAATCTAAAAATATAAATTTTCAAAAATATTAAAAATATAAAAGATTTATTGTTTATAAAAAATGTACTTTACAGAAAAACTTCTGGAAGAAAGTGTTGTTATAATTATTATTTAATGTGCGTTTTGCAGAATCACATTTACGAGTGGGTAAGAGATCATCGAGTCCACCATAAATTCACAGACACCGATGCGGACCCGCATAACGCAAAGAGAGGTTTCTTCTTCTCGCATATCGGTTGGCTCATGCTCCGCAAGCACCCGGACGTCATTAACAAGGGAGCCGCGATCGACATGAGCGATCTCGAGAAGGATCCCGTCGTCGTCTGGCAACGCAGGTACATGATAATTTATCATCGACGAAGACACCGTTTTCTAATATCAGTTGGTGAAGTTTCACAAGTGATATTATGCGTTTTCTCTTAAAGAAAGATTACCGTGTCCGGTTTTATCAAAATAAATCTCTACGTTTATGTTATACCAGGCTCTACATTGTCCTGATGCCTGTTTTCTGCTTCCTGCTTCCTACCTGGGTACCGTGCTACTTTTGGAATGAGAAACTCATGTACGCGTGGTACGCCACCCTCTTCAGATACACGTTACAGCTGAACGTGACCTGGCTGGTGAATTCCGCGGCTCACATTTGGGGCACGAAACCATACGATAAGTGAGTATTATCGAATGTCCGCCTTCGTCATTTACTCTATTTCGAATCGTAAACCTGCGTAAACGGAAGTCGATAAGAGAAACGCGTTCGTATCTTTGTCGCAGCACCATTAGCCCCACCGACAGCTACAGCGTCGGCATCAGCGCTTTCGGGGAGGGATGGCATAACTACCATCATGTGTTCCCATGGGATTACAAGGCCGCCGAATTAGGCAACTATCGTACAAATTTCACTACCGCCTTTATCGACTTTTTCGCCTGGATCGGCTGGGCGTACGATCTGAAGACCGTGGCACTTAGCATGATAAAGCAACGCGCGGCTCGAACAGGCGACGGCTCGAAATATGACCGAACGGCGGACGATCATAATGATGAGCACGAGGGGGCTATATGGGGATGGGACGACGCCGATATGGCACTCGAAGATAAGCAGGGGGCTGAGATCATCAACAAGAGCGACTGAGTTCCGCTCCAAAATGACTGATTCAGCTTCAAAAGCCTCTATACGTGACATTACACTTGGTCGGAGTTACGCAGAACGTATAGACGTCCGACAGACGTTTGTGGGGTTTATGATGGTATTGTAAATTTATAATGAATTCGGTGATCATGTCTCTGAAAATTTAATATTATATTATACATCGTAAGGTATCGTAATCTTTTTTTATAGATTTGTAGTACTTATTACATCATCAATGCATCAATAATAATGACACGATGATGGTTAAATTTTTTTTTTTTTTTTTACAGCTTTTGTGTAAAATTTTTTTATTTTTCCAACAGCTTTTATGTAAAATTATTTTATCTTTTTCCAACAGCTCTAAATCGATTGAAACGACGCGTGTTAGACGCGACTGTGATTACAATTTCTTTTATTTAGCTTTAAATAGAAATATTTTTTAAAGTTAGTATTTATAATAATTATTTTACAATTTGTAACTTTAATGTTATATTTATCTTATTATTAGGTATTCAACTTATTTTTGCATTTATCAAATTTTTCGTTTCTTATATAATCTATTATGAATTATTCACATTTCTATGTGAGAATTTATTTTAAAAGCTTCATGCAAATTTTATGCAAAAACGTGAAAATTGAGAAGAAAATACCGTCATGTGTATGTCACGTATAAATTATTAATAAGGACATTATATTTGTTGCGTGTGCACGGTATATGTTACAAAGTCCTGTTGTGCATTATCGGGTAAGGATATAATCGCCCAAAGAACAGTGATTAAAGGTTTAACGGCGTCAATTAATATTTATTGTATAATATCATTTGTTACATTGTTACATCGTTCCTCTCTTCAAATCGGTCGTTGAAACACGTCGCGAGTTTGATCGCCTTGCAACGAAGGAACGGAAAGCTTAAGGCGCGACAGCAATTTTTCGGACCGATCAGATTTCAGGATCGATCGATCAGAAATATTTTCAATCAGGGATCTATGATCGCGAGAGGCGCATGCTATATCGCGTCTCTCATTCGAGATGAATCTGTCAGAAAAAGCTCGGCCTCGTTAAGAAATAAATCGAGATCTCGCGAATCCGGAACGATCAAGCGACGATCTGGATCAAAATGTGCTGGCGTGTCGTACAATCAATTACGTACCTACGAATCAAATACATTCGTGGCCTTCTGAATGACTGTTTATGTATTTAGACTTATCGTATTTATATCGAAATTGTTCCGGTACCTACCTCCGGTACCTCGAGGTCAATTCCGTAATAATTGCGACGCGACAGAGCGCGAATCATATTATCGACTTTTAATGTTGTTGTTATAATGTCAAGTAGCCAGTTTAATACATTTTAGACACTATTAGACACTATCACTATTAGCCGGAAGTCAATATTTATCACGTTTCATAAAAAACAGAAGTCATTAAGACGATAGAAGATTTGTATATAAAAAGTAATTTAGTTGCAATGATAAATTATTGACCACGTAGATGACAGAACTGTAGCTCATATCAGCATTATTGTTGCAAGTGACCGTAAATAATAAGCGTTCACGTTATAATCGTCTTCTCGTGTCTCAACACTACGACGATAAAGGTTTCATGTGGCATCGTGTCACTTTCACTGTCGAGTATCAAGCCAGTCGCGTTTCTCATTTTGATTATTGCGAATACGTGATGATACTGAATTAAGGCTAATTTAACAGGAGAATAAAAAAATATAAGTTTATTACTTGAAAAATTTATTTTGAATATGAGATAATAAATTTTACAATTATGAATTTATTTCGCTTTTTTAGTCAATTTTTCACAATTTTTCGCGAGTAAATGCATAAAATTAACATTCTTGGCATGTAATGCCAAGTATAAATTGTATATGTTATACAATGTATGTGATTATAAATATTTGCGCACAAAATTATATAAAATCTACGTTAGGGACACAAAGAAATATTTTATAATCACGTACGTTGTACAAGTACAGTGGATAGAAATGCGATTAGAAATCGGCGATTGGCGGTCAGCTCTGACATAACTCCCCGTAGGTGACGCGAGGGCAATCGAGCCGCTGTTCGTTACTTACATAATTAATAAGCGATTCGATGTCGCGTGGCACGGACCCGAATTCCGTCTGTCTTCCGTAAATAATTGTCGTGTATTGGATTCGAGTCCGATCGCGCAGCCTCGAATAGCGATTTCGCAAAGCGAACGTTACGAAAGCACATTGTTTGAACACGTAAGACTAATTACACGACGTGCAATTAATTGAAATCCGTTATTTTATTATAGCGACTTGTTGCAACGAACGCCGAACGATTGAATGGCATTTGTGTCGTAGAGGCCACTATTGCATTAATAATCGCGAGCGAACGAATTTTCTTAACAGTCATGTGCATTTTTATGAACTTCTATACTTACGATGACGTATATTTTACAATAATGTAAGTATATAATAGTAAGTATATGCAAGATATCCAGTGATAGATTCGATGAATACAGCGTTTGAAGCAAAGTTTTCTTTACCAAATATGCCTATTACTTAATATTTTGCATATAAATAAATAAATAAAATTAATTTTACAAAGATAGGCCAAACTAGTAAAACATACTAGTCTGGTCTATTTTATAATTATAAATTTATAATTAATATATAATTATACTTTATAATACTTTATAATTATCAATTTAAACTCCAGGTGACGGACTTCAATTATCGTCAGTTATTGAACATAAAATAAACTCGCTCCAAACTTTCGATTATTCTAAAGGTGTGTCCCACCTTATTTTTCGTCTTGAATGTATTGAAAATTAATGGTGTATTGAAAAAATATTGAAGAATTGATTATGAAGGTTGCATTTTATGAACTGCAATAAAGACTTGAATTTTGGCAGAAACTTCTTAAAATTTGCTCTGCCTTACGCTGATCTTTCTACACGATAAGTTTTGCTCTTTGCTAATTATTATATTTTTAACAAGACTTTCTTGCGAGGATCTACATCATCATAAATACTTGCCCGACTGTTCTTACTGATTTGTGCTCTCATGCATATACTTATTTTCGCGTGATTCTATTTATATCTATTGTCATGATTTAGAGTCCTTTGCTACGACCGAGACAACCGTTTATCAAATTCGTAGATTATAACTGATTCAAGCGCGAAATCCCTGCTAGAGGCCACGATTTTTCTACTTTAAGTATAAATTTTAAGAGAGTAGCATAACCGGTATTTCCAGTGTTGCAAAACGCTTTTTTTAGACACCTCTGTAATCTGTAATCGTAAGTTTTAAGAGCGTAGTTTGTAGGGGAAATAATATGGTTAATAATCTGTGAGAGTTAAAATGTCGAAACAAATGACGCTTCGTCGTTACGTTCTCGTTCAACACGAACGTAGATTTTGCTAAGACAATATCGATATAAATTATAAATGAATATATATGTATATATAAAAGTATATGTATGTGTATATTTACACTGTATTTATATAAATAAATTATTGTTATCGATACAGACCCCAAATCGATGCTGTTTTCATGTCATAACTGTCATTACCTTACAGTGTATCATGGATTAATGTGAGGATTGTAATTGGTTTGTTTCGTACGTGTTTACATATACATACTTCTAGATGTAATTGTTACATAACACATTCTCCTCGATTTATTAATTGCGTTTGCTTACTACTATTTAATTAGGTACCTATTACTTGGCGTCCCATCCAGCGTTTCACTTCTCAGGGAGCACGAGCACAAATACAAGGTAACAAAGTGACGAAATTGCAATTTATCCCTCGTCGTATAGATCGCACAGATTGTGTATCCTCCGTAAAGTGCTAATAATTGCTTTGCTTAATCACGCGGGTTCTTAGAACAGGTCGCACCTTTACGACATCCGGACAAGTTTACGTAACTCTGCGTTATGAAATTTCTGTTGTTTCTAGATTTTCGCCTAGTCCATGTGCTGCGTACAGTGCGTACTCGGGATTGCTTGATCGTACATAACATGTTTGCAATTCGCGATAAAGGAACATTCTCGCGTGTGCATAAGCTTCAGCTGGACATTCGACAGTTTGCCGAAAGTCGGACGTGACTGTTTTACGATCCTTCCAATGAGTTTCGCCGGATGCACATAACGAGTCATTCATATTTTTCGCAATCCTATGAGGATTTATCACGAAGATCTGTAGAATATAACAACGTCGTAGAATCGTAAATTTCGAATCATGTAAGTGACGAGAAAGTAAAATATATTAGCTTCATCAGCAATCATAGCAATTTTATGCCATAATGGTACTCTTGCTATTATGACATTTGTAACCATAATTGCACGAAATGCATCGGTAATGCGATAACTTTCTGCAACTATCACGATTCTTATATTAATAATTATATGTTGAATTAAAGAACAAATAAGTGAATATTTTTTACTCTTTTTGATAATATTACTTACACATAATTTTGAATATGTATACAGTAAAGTTGAACATGTATATTTATTTAAGTTTTAATGAAATGAAATATATAGATGTAATGATAATGTTCTCGCTGCAACCCATGTTTTAAGGAATTTTTCTTTTTAACTGTTTCCTGTATTCGAAAATTTATTTAAAATATTTAATTTATATATTATCAAATATATTGAATTTTCTTCGTTAAACAAGACCACAATTTTTTAGAGAATTAAAAATGTAAAATAAAAAATACACAAAAGAAAAAGAATAAAATTTTGAAAATACAAAATGTAAAAAAAACTACCTATTTTTATTATCAAAGAAATACTTGTGATAATACATTTTATCTTTCTAATATTTCTAAATTATGAAATTGTATTCTTATCAAACAAAATGCGCGTGGATTTGTCAGTAATAAATAGAATAGATTCTCTTGATATTATCTTGAACACTATGTAAAATTCTGCGGTTTGTACCTTATGTTGAACATTGTCTGAAGCACGAGAAATCACACATCGATTTTATTCTTTTCTCAAAATCTTTTGATAAATGTAATTTTCTTTATCTACTCTTATTTTATAAATAAAATTAAATAGCATCATCGTATTTTTCAAACTTGTGTAGACTACTAAAGAATTGGAAATAATCTTAGGCCGGTATTCATAGTCGAATCTTATATTTAAAACCGTCTTAAGTACAATCTTAAGATGTCATGAACCAATCACAGAGCCGCATTAGCGTCTTAAGACATTACTTAAGACTGTCTTGAAATAAGATCCAAAGATATGAATCGGGCCTTAATATTTGAATAAGCTTGTGGCAAAATTAATTTTCTATTGCTTAAACAGATTAAACATTAGAACATTTTAAAGACTTTAAAATTTATATAAACTTGAAATTTTCAGTAATAATGGTTACAATATTGAAAATTTATATAAACATATGTTATGATATTAAGCAGTATAGAATTATGAGAAAATTAAAAAGAAAAATATTCTAATTTTATAAAATTGTCAACATATGATTTAATCTTGTAATGCGACAATATGAATGAATCAAGCGCTCCTAATTGTATGTACTTTCGAAAGTACGGTGTGGGTGCGCTCCACTTATTAATCTCGCCTCGCCGGCCGGGGATTGTTAATTACATCAATTTCGGCGGATGTTAATGAACGTATGTGTACGCGACGGTTAATTCAAGCCAATTTTGCTCGTGAATTTGAATGCAAGTCGGCCGTGTCGCCGACATTGTGTCATATCCAATTAAGAACGATTTTCGTACGCCGTACAGAATCGGCTCTCGCATACCGTCACCAACAGCAGTTAGACGCGCAGTTTCTCTCGGATGATAGAGCGAGAAGGAGATCGAGAAGTGAAACTGAATAATAGGTCCTTTAGCTAAAAGACATTTCCACGAGTTTCTGAATTTAAGAGTCCTTCTCACGTCGTGTTTAACTACTTCTTGTAGTGTTTCTTGTATTTCGCGTGGTGTACTTCAATTTATTGTGCAGGGAAAGAACTTATGGAAAGCAAATATACATGCAGAGAACGTATGTGAAAAATTAATCATACATTTATAATTTTCAAAGAAACATGAGAGAATAAGATAAGTACCTATTCTATATATTTTTCTGTGCTTTTATTCTTATATCATACAAGAATGTGGCAATAAAATCGTTAAAGTTTGGAAGGATTCTCAAAGAAATCTGTAATAAATCGGGCGCATTATTGTTAAACGATAAATAAATATTTTTTAGGAAACATTATTAATTAGCAAGACTGTAGTTTATCTTCTTTGTGATTTATTTTTGTAGGAAAAGGAAATTGCTTTAATTAGTGACAGTGTTGATGACAATTTTCGAAAAAAGCTTATAAAAAGTTTTACAATCCATTTCGAATATTTGCGAATCTTGTTAATTATAAATATTTGTAGAACTGTTCCCTGAATAATCAATGGCAATTTAGAAAAAGATAAAATCTATACAATTGTATGGGCAAACGTAATATACTAATGATTATATTATATGTATATTCTTTATCGTTCCAAAAAAATTCTAATCTTCCGTAAAAATAATGTTATTTTAAGTTTAATAAAAAATTCTGTGGCATTAGCACATTAAATTATAATCACCTTGACCTCTCTGAAAGTGACGCAAAACCGAGGGACAAAAAAAAGAGAGAGTTAATACAACTGCTAAAAGCAATCAGTTGGCTTGTTGTCTACATTAAATTTTCCAATCGGGCAGATTGGAAAATTTAATGTAGCACGGAAATTTTCCAGACATACAGAGATAAGAGCATCTGTTATAAAAACACTACGAGAGATTGCATATTTGCAGAACTCCGTTTTGCACCGTGATCGGCTTAAGTTACTCGATATGCGGGTAGCGATAGATGCTGCCTGCGTCACGGAAAATTGGAGCACATAGACCCATTTTTACCAATTATGCATGTTTATCAATTATGCGTGTGTCGAAAGATTATCTAATCGGCTAATTGTATTGTTGTTCTTACCATTGCGGATCAAACCGTTTTGAATGCAATTTTGCTTTAATTTAAACAAATAGCGAAATGTACAGAGTGATCTCTAACTTGTGATAAATAGTCGATGAACTTTAATTGCTTTGTCTCCAAAGTTGTGATTTAAAATAAAAAAAAAATACACATATTGTTGTCGAATTTGCAGACCAATTTAAAAAAATTGAAAAAATCCACATTTATTTTTCATATTCTGAATACTATAGTTATCGACAAGTGTCTCGTTGATTGTATAATTAACTACATCGATTTTTCAGGTGTCCAAGAACCGATCATCTGCTTTGCGCTTCGCGTAGAGTAGTTGAGAACTGGCTGAGGGTAGCGAATTAAATTACGCGGTATCCCTCGTCGTGGGACACCCCAACAATGGGCAGCAACAAAGTCGAAAGCCGACCGAAAGGCGGCGCGTCTCGCCTGAACCTGAACGCAGCATCAGCAACGATATCGGCGTCACTTCGTCGTAACAACGTCGTTTCCGCGCTCCTCTGCTTTACATGCGGCTTCTGCTTTGTCCTGAGTTTAATTTGCACCTGCCTGGCGACGTTGGTCGTCTTGCTGGATAACACCGTCGAGGCGGCGAGCTACGATCGACACGGTGAGAACACGGGCAAATCCACTTGTTATCAGTAGCAAAGTGGAGTAGTTTCTACCTTCAGAAATTGCTCCGGTGTTAATATTGTGTCGTGCTTACTAATAACGTCTCAGATTCGAAAGCTTTTGAAACGAAAGGAGATTGCTCCGCTAGAAGATTGACAAAACCGCTCGCGAAATACAAATTGGAAAGCATTCAAGGCGCGTTCAACAAAAGTTTACTCGATGTGTTTGTGCTTTGTCAACTGAGCCAGTAGAAAACGTGGCAAGCTTCTTCTCATGTCACGAGTATTTTGTGATGGCTTGGCGGTAGATTTAAAACTGCTCTCGTAGGCTCCAACTGTTTTCTTCAAGTTGACACAGCGAGGGAGCAGCTTCTCTTCAATATTTTATAATTCGCTGGAGTTTTTTTCTGCTAAATAAACGAGTCACGATTTATCCATCACGGCCGGGTAAACAGATTTTTTATTCTTAAAAATAGATAATAATAATAAATATCTTAGTCGAACGATTTGCCGATTCAATACAGTTAAAAGAATATAACGTCTGTCGCCAAGAATACTGTTTTCAAGCTTCGCTGGTGATTAGTTGACACAAAAGTAATTTTTCGGAAGAGTTTATTAATAAGTTTTTATATTATGTTCAACGAATAGAATTCTTCTTGAAGAAAACAGGTAAACTTGACTGTTATCAAATTTACTATCTTAAGAGATTATTTTCTGGATGTGTCAGAGGCGACCTTGGCTCTTGCGATTCAAAGTCCAGTTATCGGTTAGACACGTAGACATGTTCGTATGTTTACAAACTATTTTGAATCCAACGAAAGTGGACATTTATTTGGAGCCACGCTCCGATTTCATGATCAGCTGTTCGGGAAGAGACTCATGCCCGAACAATGTTTTGCATTTTACAGCGGTACCTAATTTACCAGACGATAATTTAAATCGAGCATATATTTTATATTTTGCTTTCTGCAAATATTATCTCATACACTGACAATCCATAATGATGCATCGCTTTCAAAAAATATTTCATCCAGATCGTCGCTCCGATTTGATTACAGCTCTCCTTAAACTTTTCGCTCAATCAACCAATAGTTAAATATTGCATTTAACCTACATTCCGGAAAAATAGAGAGGGCTTTTTGTTCCCTTGTTGGTTATATCAGAATGTGAGATTGATCGAATATAATATCAGATAGATATAAAGACTAGACTGTGGTTTCTAGATTATGCGTTAATATTTATTTGCGCGACACACGAAAATTATTTGTGGATAATTAGAGATAATTATTACAGATATTAATTTTGTTTGTAGATTCGAATAGACCAGAGGCATACACAACAATGTCTGAATCCGATGAAAGCGTCAGATTGCCGAGGGAAGTCAAACCTATCGAATACGAACTTTATTTGCATCCAGATCTTGAAGAGGGAACGTTTTCCGGAAATGTGACCATCCTTATTGAAGTCGTCGACAACAGAAGAACCATAGCTCTTCATCAAAAAGGTCTCAACATTACATCTGCAACTGCAAAATTAACGACGTACGGCCTAGAAGAAGACTATACAATTGAAATCTCCTCCGTCAGCGACCCTACAAAATATGATATCTTCGTAATATCAACTAAAACCGAGATTCTACCCGGATTACATAAGTTAAGCCTAGAATTTAATGGAAATCTAAAAGACAAAATTGTGGGATTCTATACCAGCAAATATCGGACTAAAACTAACGAAACCAGGTAATATAAATTTTTCATTTTACTAATAAGTAGTGCACGAAGCTTGTGATAAAAATTAGTTTCTCTATTCGGTGATACGGCACAATAGACATGATTATAATATATTCCGTATATTTTTTTAATCAACAGGTCTCTTGCGACTACTAAATTCGAGCCAACTCATGCAAGAGAAGCTTTCCCGTGTTTCGATGAACCCGATTTTAAGGCAATATTTTCGATAAAACTGGTTCATCTTATGAATAATTGCTATAGTGCCTTATCTAATATGAATGTAGAGGTATACATATCATTTTTTATAATAATTGTCGTTTTTTTCAGAAAATTATTAAACAGTATATTGAGAAGTTATTTTTTGCCTTAGAATACCTCAGTAAATACACCGAAACGTGATCTAGCAACAGTGACCTTTGCAAAAACTAAACACATGTCGACGTACATAGCTTGTTTTATTGTCAGTGATTTTGTTAGTATAAGTGAGATGGCAAAGGGTTTAAACGGTAGAGTTTTTCCGGTCAGTTTCTATAGCGCAAGAATTCATTCCAAGGAGAAAAGAGCTTTTGCACTGGATATTGGCGTGAAAGCTATCGAATATTACATAAACTTATTCAAAATAGATTATCCATTACCAAAACTCGGTAAATATGCAACAAATATTTACGGAAAAAGATTTATTAATTGAAATAAAACTAAATTTGTCATGCACATTTAAAGATCTCGCTGGATTTATTTTTAAGTGTATATATTTCATTTATTTTGCAGATATGGCTGCTATTCCCGATTTTGTCTCCGGCGCTATGGAAAATTGGGGTTTAGTGACTTATAGAGAAACAAGAATTCTTTATGATGACCATAATAACTCCATCTATGACAAACGCGATGTCGTTAACGTAATCTGTCACGAATTGGCGCACATGTGGTTTGGAAATCTCGGTAAATATTTTATATCTCTCTCTCAATCAATTGTAGTTAATGAACAAATATGAGACAAATTTTTTTCTTTTAGTTACCATGAAATGGTGGAATGATTTATGGCTCAATGAGGGTTTTGCTACATTTATGGCATCTAAATGTTCAAATGAGATTCTACCAAACCAGGGATATGTTAGTTTTTTAATATAATCTTATCAAACATTGATATAAATATTTAAAATATGAGAGAAAATATGTTTAATATATAAATGTTGTTTTCAGATGGAGGAATTTCCTGTTGAAGTAATGCAGAAAGTGTTCATTACCGACGCAAAGTTGAGCTCTCCTCCTATAATCAATAACGTCCAAAATGCAGATGATATTACATCATTCTTTGGTGGAGTATCTTATAAAAAGGTATATATATATATGATTATAACATATTATTTAATAATTTTGCACTTTTTACCAATTTTTTATTGTCACTTTTTATATTTTATTTATTTACTTGAACTGCCGTCTATTTTAGGGAGCATCTATAATCCGCATGATGGAAAACTTCTTTGGATCTGATGTATTTTTCGGTGCAATTAGTACCTATTTGAATAAATATTCCTATGGGAATGCAGAGACGGCGGATCTCTTCAATGTTTTGCAAGATTCGGTCGGAGACAAATTAAACGTAACAGCTATAATGGACACTTGGACGCGACAAGAAGGCTACCCCGTTATTAACGTGAAAAAGTCCGAAAATAAATTTTTATTAACCCAGAAACGATTTCTGGACGATCAAGATGCCAAATCCGACCCTTCAAAATCCAATTACGGGTGAGTTACTTTATCTCGAGGCAATAATCAGTAAACTTATTTTAAAATCATGTTACATCTTACAGATATCGTTGGACTGTGCCCATCGTATATATCACTAACAGAAACGATATACCCACTCTTGTATGGTTTGACAAGGATCAGGACGAAGGTTCGAGAATTTTGATTTCATAATTTATAATTTCTCTGTACGAATTATTTATATATCATTTTCTGTTTCTTATTCTAAAATTTTATATTTTACAGTGGCAATTGAGGTCGACAAACGTACTAGGTGGATCAAATTAAATGCAGATCAAGTTGGCTTTTATCGAGTTAATTATAACGAGGAATGGATAACATTTAAAGATATGCTTTGGACTCACCATACGGTAAAATACCCTACTTTATTGTTTAATGCAAGAGTTATTATAAATAAAATTTTATAATTTTACAGATTAATACATTACTTTGTTATTTTTGATTTAATTAGTCTCTTCGAGGGTTTACTTATTATATTTTCTTGTTATATTTTTTTCTCTTTTTTACAGAGAATATCGTCATCAGATCGAGCGAATCTTTTGGACGACTTGTTCAGCTTAGCTGATGCCGGTGAGCTCAAATACGATATCGTGATGGATATAAGTGTATATCTTACCGAGGAGTATCAAGCTCTTCCATGGGCGGTTGCGAAATCGAAATTGATGACGATGCATTCTCTGTTAACTTCCTCGAGTGAACCAAATATTGCAGACACGTTCCAGGCAATATATCAATCAAAGCATTACAAATTACTTTTCGATGTCGTCGCGAAAATCATTTTTACATGTATATAATACAATTTTAGTCTTTCGTCGCAAAATTGGTAGAAACTATCTATTATGATGTAACATGGATCGTCGATGATACCGTTGAAGACGATGCGCCAATCACGCAAATTAACAATAGAGTGCGACCGACGGTAATCGAATTGGCCTGTGCAATGGGTTCATCTGATTGTCTGCAAATAGCCGGAGAACTCTTCAAGAAATGGCTGAATCTAAGGAAAGCGCAGCATCCTGATATTCGCGAATTGGTTTACTACTATGGTTGGTTTATCTAATGTAATCATCAATTCCTTATATCATCCAATTATCAAAAAATTCTAATAAAATGCAAAATTTTTTGTTAGGTATGCGTTATCATTCGGATAAAAACGACTGGAATAAGATGTTCGATCTATTTAAAAAAGAGACTGATCCGAGCGAGAAAAATAAAATAATGAAAGGATTAGCAGGCATACATTCCACCGAGATTCTAAAGGAGTTAGTATTAAGTTCACTATCGATAACTTTTTAAATATGTTTTTTTTATTTAAAATTAAATAACACGTATTTCTCTTTCTTTTTTTAGGTACATTACTAAAGCAAGGGATGAGAAAATTGTTCGCACTCAAGATTTCTTGAATTTCTTGATTACAATTTCGAAGAATCCCGATGGTACATTGCTGGTGTGGGACTGGGTGCGCGAGAACTGGGAATTCCTGGTGAAGAGATACACGTTGCATGATCGATATCTCGGTGACCTTATACCATCTATTACAAGTTCCTTTGCAACCCAAACTAAGCTGGACGAGATAAAAGCTTTCTTCGCGAAATATCCTGAAGCTGGTGCCGGTGCGAAGGGTCGAGACAAAACTATTGAGACAGTCTCGAAAAATATCAAATGGCTCGCTCGAAATACTAATAAACTTACAGATTGGCTCGCTAAAAACTGGTCGTCGGAAACTGGCATTCGTAAATTCAAATAAACGTACCAACAAAAGTATCTCAATGTGTAAGATAGCTGAAAAGGAAGATAGACCTTCTTCTTTTAATTTATTTAATGTATACTGATTTTTAACAGTTACTCAAAACAATTTATTTTTTGTCTAATCTTGGTATTATATGCCTCAATTGTTAGAAATTATTGGCAGCGTGAAGGTAATTAATTGTGATTTTGTATGTCGATTTTAAAGAACAGTCGTTACAAAAAAGAAAATCAATCTGGCAAATACAATAAATAAGAAGACTGTATTTAATATATGCTGAAATTACATTGTGATCAAAATCTTCTGGTCTGTCACGTATAACTGTGGCAGCGTAGTTGTCATATACAAATACAAAAGCACCAATATGCATTTTACGCGAAATATAGATTTTATGCAACATTTATATAAATCTTGGTACTGATATATCTATATATACAATTTTATAAAAATATAATTTTGTAATTAAATATAGCATGTTTATACTGTTAACTGGTAATTCTTTTCCTTAGCTGTGAATGTTGAATTGTCAGACATAATGAAAATTGTAGACACATATATGTGAAAATTCGTGAAGGTCGGATCTATTGTGAGATCGATCGTATTACATTCTATTTCTCTTATAATTGGTTTAATACACATTCGATTGGCCAGTTATGGTCAATAAGATAATCTAGAGGGATGATAAAGTCTTAATTCATCATGATACAGTGCACAAGCTTGTTTCTCGCGACATCAGGGTCTGTGTTACATTATAAAAATAGAAGAAAGATTTGTTTTGTAAATGCAGATTTATTTAAAAATTTATTTATTATGGATCTTTTCGGAATGGAATCCGATTGGAATTATTCCGGAAAATTTCATAATACGTGCCCAGGATGACGCGCGGAATGAATTTCTTTATCCACGAGGAACAAAATAATCCTTCTCGTCATTTCAATTCATGATGGGAGTCGAAAATATCGCGTGTGGAAACTGTCGACAGCATTTCGCGATATGACGGATATCGGTCGGCTGTGAAAACATTTTTGCGAGATACGAGTGAGCTTATCGAAAAAAGCAATATACGGAGTTGCATGAATTGTTTGCCGTTCTATTTGCGCTATCGAGAATTATTTGCATTATAGAATAGAATCTAGTGGAGAGAGAGAAAAACACGATGCGCATGCAAATCCGAGACATGAAACAGATTTCAAACTGCCGCACATTGCACACATCGGTTTAACGTTACGTAAATAGAGGGACTTTTTTGAAGCAATATGACATTTCGATGCTGGTTAAGCAACTAATCAAATACGCAGCAGCTCTGCAACACCAATGCAAATAACACGAGCGCTTTCAACCAAAGTAAAAAATATTTTTTTATAACAGGCATGCGCACGACATTTTAATTCTTTTACGAAATATTATAATTATTTTGTTATAAAGTTACAATTTTTTTCCATATTGTATGCGTACTTCTATAATATTAATTTTAATTTTGTGTATTTATTGAAGACATACGTTTGGAAAAAATTTTTATATTTCTCCGGCATACATATCAATCATTTTCGAATTACTTGTACTCCGCGGATGGTGCAATATTTTCTAATAATACTTAATCTATTCAATATCGACTATAAGGCTTGAATTGTTTAATTACTTATTCAACTACAGACTGTTTCGTATCTCCTATAATTTTTCATGCCTGGAAAGATACAAGAAACTTTATAGTTCGTCTATATGAGCATCAATTAGTTCACAGAACGATGGCCCATAAAATAACATAAAAGCTGAAATTGCGAACGGGCCGGTAGAACCGCCTAAATCACCAGTTAAGTTATATAACTAATTAGTTAATTCCATTTGTTGCCTAATGAGAGTATTAGCCCGTAATATTACTTTCGAAAAATATCAAATTCCTCCCTTTTGGAAAAGTGTAGGTACATATATTACTTTGAGTAAATAAGAAAAGTTTCTACGATCATCTGCAAACACTCATTTATTGGTGCTTTATTGGACATTCACTAGGACGGAAAAATTTAGTCAAACGATGATAAATTCGACCAAAATATCCAATTGCATATCCATGGAAGACCTGCAGCTAACAATAAGTGGAACATGCCGGACCATACTCACGGTATGTACAATCTTTCCAATTTACGGAACAAAAAGTATAATTAGCTAAGTTTTTTTTTTGCATTTTGACATCATGCCTGGGTAATTGCGGGCTTTTCTCGTCTAATCTCTAATCTTGGATCAAGTCCTCTTTTCAGTTTCTCTTTGTCAGCTCGTATTCCCCGTATACTCTTTCATCTGCAGCTCACGTATTATGATCGGTGGAACCGGCCGATATCAAACGTGAAAGAAGCTTTCCATTATCGCGTTCTGCCATTTATATATCTCTCCCGCTCTTTTGCGACGCGATTTTTCGATTAAGACGCGAACTTATATTTTGAGAAAGCCAAGAGGCTTCGCCGATCCGAAAACGGATGGATCTCCTCTTCCATGACGAAATTTCTTCTCTGTAATATTATCCAATAATATCACATACAAAAAAATATTTTGTATTGGCATTATACATTACCTTTTGTACCATTATTATGAAATTTATAGCTTTTTTAACGTGAGAATGAATAATGATAATAGCTTACATTCCTATTCAACTGAAAAGTACACGTGCAAAGACTGCGAAATTTTATTTTACGGAAGTTGAAAAGGTAACGTTTCTTTGTACAGAATAATCACTTGTTTTAAAGCTTGAAACTTCATCGAAGAGAGCTTACTTATATATTCGATATCACTCAATTTGTAAATTATACTAATTTAAATTAATTTTTACAATTAAGAAAATTTTAATCTGATTTTAATTAATGGAGTGTTTTTACACGAAAAGTTAAGAATATTTGTTTAAATTCCGGCGCGCATATCTATAATTTGAATGTACAATTTCTCCGTTTATTATATTTTGTCGAACGTTAATATAAATAATTAATAAAGGAAAGAGCCATACGGTCCAAGCTTGGATCTTATTGTTAGATCGCTTAATAATATTTTTAAATTATACGTGTATTTTTCAACATATTAAAATGCGCGCCGATTATTTGTCGGTTAATATAAATGTTGCCGTCATTTTCGCTCAATAAAAATATATCAGTTTGTCCATCGTGCTCGATTGGCGCCCGTCTTGTACAAGAAAAGGATCTGTCATTTATTGGAACAAATGTCACAAATTCTCTGAATGATCGCGTTAAGTTGTCTCCCTTTTGTCTCAGATAGACCATTAGTAGCAGAATCTCTGGGGAATTTGGAATCGATTTTTTCCTCGCAGAAATGTTGAGAATAGTCTTTAAGCTATAAGCTAATGAAAACAAAGAGCGGGTAAAACGAGAGAATAAAACTGCGGAGATGGAAAGAAATAATCGAATTTTCTTTTAGTTTTTAACAGATTTTTTCCTTTTAACAGAGTACTTAGTAGTTTGAGCAAAAATATTTAATACTGAAGATTGAAGAGTCTAAAGAGTAATAATTAATGTCTAGCATTAATTATTGATATTCGATAGATGGAGGATGTTCTGTATATCTTTGTCCAACGATTTGTTTACTGAAACAGATGCGTGCCAACTTGATAGTTTTCCTACGGGTGCACATCTGCACATATGTTGCTGGATTAACATTGGGCGTGCTGTGCAATAAATCATTCAGACGATTAAACGTTTACTGACGAGTCTTTGCGCAAGCAGCGTTCGATCAAATCTTCTTATGTTGCAATTGACAAAAATCGGTATAATCATACATTTACAATAACCGATATGTTAATAAAATAAGTTTATCTAAAAGATATATTTTTAATTAAATTCGGAATAAATTAAATCAATTAAACGCTGTTATTTTTCTTAGTAACAGCGTTTCAGAAATTGAAGACTTAAAGATTTAATTTGAGTTCTAAAGTTTAAAACGTCATAAAATGCATGTTTATCTTTATTTTAAAAATAAAGCGAGAGAGGGGAAGAAGCGTATAGTAAAAATCCAAGTCTTCGATAAATAGGATTCTTCCTAAAATAATTAAGTTGATTTATAGATTATTTAGAGATCAATTTTTTTGCAAGATCTTTTTTCTTATGCTTGCGCTAAAGAAACTCGAGGAAAATCGCGTAATTCTATGCCCACATGAAGATGTACTATAAAATTTTACAAACATATAAACACATTTTAAAATAACTTTATCTCGATTAATCCATGGTGGAAAGAAAGTATCCACCGGCATGGATTAATCTGTATATCCAGATAAAATCGAACTATAACAAATTGAAAGTAGTGTGATAATTTATAATTTAACAGAGCTTCTGTGCACTTATCTTTCATTTTCTCTCATTGATGTCGCAGCAGACGTTCGCAATGCCCTTCGAACGCGTACGTGCGTCACTTGTGGTCATGATCGAGACTCCACGGGGGCTGAAAAAATTGTGGTAATTCGCAAGAAAAATGACGACAAGAAGAATGTCGCTCAAGCAATTAATATCAACTGTGTTCTCTTCTCTGCGTTCCACGAACGAATTCCAAACCATCAAGAAACTTCGCCAACTTCTCTCATATCTCATACCGCTCATAGGTTGAATGAAACTATTGTTTCGATTAATCTCACTCAGTTTGCAGTCTCGCGATTTTGTGATCCCTTTGCCGATGCACTCTCGCTGACGCACCGACTCTTTTATTTCAGTTTCGCGAATGCGTCTGCATGCCGTTCTCTGACGTCGCTATCCCCTGCAAACGTTCACGAAAGCAAGCAGTATACGCTAATTTTCAATTGGATCACGATCGTTTGGCCCTATCCCGTGGATTACGCTTGACTTACTTTTGATTCTTCTCGTACCGAGAGTCAACAACATCGTTAACAACAGTCTTCCAGGTCATCGTGTCAGCAATCGCTGCAATTCTGACCTGCGCTTTTTGATAGGATCGACAAACAATCGACAAAGAAAGGACACGTCAACGAAAATGATGCAGTCCGGATTTTCTCAACAACCCTGGTTGATCTCACGGCTCGACCAATGGTCCTCGAAGCTCGATTTGGTGAAAGGGGACCGTAAAAAGGGACGAGTCGCCGCTTATCTTCAGAGGATCCCACGATTCCCACGGGATTCTCTTCGCAATGTTGATGGTTATTATCCCGAAACGGTTTGACGTTTTTATCCGTATATGGACAGGATTATATACGATCGATACAACGAAAGTCTCTTTATTGTTTTGAAATATAGTCGAAGCTCCATAGATGCTTCTTCTGTTTTAAATTGCAAAAAAAAAATATTAAGTATTCACGTTGAAAGAAAAATTGAAAATTATTAGGATTCAATCTCGTGCGAAATGCAATATTTCGCGCGCGATAGAAACGGACAATTAAGTGGAACAGGCTTCGTGAGAAATTTTTTCTTTCCTTGCCTCTTGCAAGTAACTTAGAGTTTCTTAATTGTAGCGTAAGAAATGCATAACTTCTCTACGTATAAAAAAAGTAATAATGTTTCGATATAAATCTTCGCGCCGCTTTCGAGGGGTGCAATTTACTCGGAGCTACGCAAAAGATATCTGACGGTCTACTCACCGACGGAACTTCGATCAAACTTCTCTAATAAGAAGATGAAAGAAATATTACACGCGCACGTTGTTATATCGATGCGCTACAATCACGGAAAAAGGAATGGAGAAAATAAACGCGTCGAATCGATGGGGGAAGCATTAGAACGACATAATGAAATCGCGAAACAGACGATTCATTTCTATTTAAGAGCACTCACAATAAGAAAGGCGCCGCGAATACTTTTTCGAATACACTTTACATCCGAATGAAAAGAAACATTACGTAATATAAAAGAATCCGACGGTCGCCTTTTATTTGGCAGAATTAGGAAGAACATGTGATCGATGTACCTACGCTATCCATATAGGTACGCGATAAGATGTATGACGTCATAATCTATTAGCAGTACTTATTCTCAATTTCACCATTTTGCCTTTTTTTTATTTGCGCTTTTATCACGCCGTTTAATGATTATGTCAAATTGGATAGTTTGGAATTACAAACGTTGTAAGTATAAAGCGATAGCAAAAAGCTATCCTTATTAACTAAAGCAACTAAAACTGTCGTACTTCTCGTCCCTCGTTTATGCAGTTCGTGCAGTTTATTTGGTTGAGATAAAAATACTTTAATAAGCTCCAGCAAACCGATAATACCCTGTTTATAACGAAACAACGACCTTTAATTAAATTAATTAAAACGATCAAGCGGATTTATATTGTTATATTCGCAAAATTTCATTACTCTAATGTAATTACATGAAATCCCCCGTGATATCGCCGTCTTGCGAAGATTAATTATAGGCACGATATCAAACACTCCGCAAAGGTAACCAAATTATATTCATAAGCTTCCTCAGTATTCCTCAACTTGTCACGAGTGAGCTTCAATCTTAATGAGAAAATCATTCTTTTTGAAGTCGGTTAAAAATACGCATACATGGCAAATTCATGATAGGCATAGCTTGCGATGCGTCCAAATAAATAACTTTCTGTTAAATGACAAAAAAAAAGGATAAGTTCTTGATGAGAAATTCACATTTTACGAATAAAAATCAAGCATGTTCGACAAACGGACATTCTGGGATAAACGCTTCTTATCTTATTAAAACCTACGCTAAATGTGGTGGAAATATACCATTTAAAATATTATAACATTTAATGTAATTAAGGAAACATCTCTCGCAAAAGAGGAACGTAAAATCGAAACGAAAGAAAAAAATTTACGAATCCTTGTAGACTTTAAAGAACTTGTGAACTATTTTCTCACACCGCTCGGATAGGAGTTGCCGTTAAATAACTTCGCAAACTTCAGCAAAAAATCGTTCATATAACGCATTCTCCGCATCCTCCACTTTTTTTCTGCCTTTCGCTTTCAGACGCACTATTCCCGCGGAGATAATATTATTTGGTTTCTGTCGAGACTGACAAATACGTGGAACAGGGATTTTGCTATCCTTCGTTCGGCGCTTGTTGAGTGAGAAATAAAAATGGCTATAAAATCAAAGCGCTTGTTTCAACGATATTCTATTCTTCTTTATTATTTTATTGTAACTTGTGGGCGATGTTAATTTATGATTTTTTAATATTATACCTTCGAACACACCTTTAAATCGGACCGAGCGCAATGCAAATAAATTGACAATTAACTTCTTGTTTAATTACAAATGTTTAATTGGGCTATATTTACATGAAAAGCGATTGTTATTTTAGATCTCCCATTTTATATTTTTGCATCATATTTTGTCGCTTATTTTATATTTTTGATCCTATCATATTCTACCTTCCATTTCTATTTTACTGTTTATCTTGAATCATCCAGATCGAAACGCATTTTAATTGAATTTTACGTCCTTGTCGAGGTCGATTAGTGTTAACTGCTATAAACTAAATCCGACTAATCGCTTATGTTGACCATTTAAACTTTAAAATTGCATCGCACCGTATATATTTTTACATTTGTATGTTACGACTATAAAAGCTATATATGTATAGATAATTTAGCAACAAAAACTCAATTATACTGGATGTAGAAAAGCAAATAAATAAATCTATATATATTTTTCTCTTCATCACAAAATGTCACTTCAAATTCGGAAGTGGCGATCTTGACATTTGTCAAGACCATGTCGTATGTATAGCTTTAGTACAAGTCCCCCCTCGTAATTTTCTTACGACACAATGAATGGCCCGAGGATCACATCGTTCGGCAGCGTCACACGGCGTCATAGGACCATTCCAGAATTTTATTTTTACGATAGTTCCAACTATTCTGTAGTTCATATCTTTGATAGCAAGGTCGTGAAACGAGAAATAGCAAGGCGTGGCGATTTTTCGACGCCGAGAATGTAAAACGACTTCTATTCACTTTAGACTGAAGTTATTTCTGCTATTTTGGATTTCTATAATACTTTTGTGTTTAATTAGCAGATTAAACATTCTGGTAACAAACAAAATCCTGAATTTTAGCATAACGAAACATGAATAATATAAAACAATTATTAAATTGAATTATTTATGTCTTCTGTAGTAATTGAAATGATAATAATTAAATTAATTTAGTTACACGTTACAGTTTACGTATGAATTATTACCGTAATTTATACCGTGTCGCGGGCGCGTATACTTGACACGAGACATTGTGTCCCTTGATAACGCATGAAATTACAGCATTTACGAAGTCGAAGAGAAACTTTATGACTTATCTCAGGTTTTGTTGATGAATTCAATCCGTCTATGTATATATCCACGCAAGAAAGTGTAAACTCCATTGCCGTAAAAAGTTTTGTCGCTGTTCTAAGCTAAGTGAGTAGTTTCTATTCAGTATATGTGGGATGAATTCTGTCTTTTCTTCTGCAAATAGACGATAGTGCGCTTGAGTACATAAAGAGGGGATTGGAGGAAGTCCAGGTGGATATTACTGAGGGAGAATAATAGAAACAATAACAAGAAGAAGGAACGAGAAAATAGGGTAGTGCACGCGGGTCACGCGGAATGAGCGAATAAAATTTGCATCGGTTAGGGTGTGCCGCACATATGACTATGTGCGTAGGACAAATATCGCATCCCTTCAATTTACGGGGTCTCTCTCTCTCTCTCTCCTTGAGCTTGGTCGATAAATTTTTCCTTTTTATATATAATCCGCTTACCAAGTCGCCTAGCTTTCGTTCTTCTCTTGTAAAAGAACGATCACTTAAATTAATTTAATAAAGGAGATTAATTTTTTTTGCCGGCGAAGTACTTAATTGATATATATATGTTATTTATAAGTTTTGTCCGCAAAATTTTCTTAAACTCTAAGCGGAAAAATTCGAAAAATTGTAATGCTATATCTTAACTTAGCTATTTGGATATTTAAAAAGAAATTATCATCATGACAGAAATGGTTATCTGTGCGTGGATACTTGGAGTTCCGATAGAAATTCGTAAATGAACAGCAAATAGGCAATATTCTTAATATATAAGAAATTGAAATATATCTTCTCTCTAAATAATGAAAATTAACATTAGTATTATACGTATAAAAATTGTGCATTAATCGCATGAAGATAAGTAATTTTAAGGAATGTTTTTCTAAACTTAATTTATGGTAATTCTTTTTAGAATTCTGCATTCAAGAATGGCTTTTTTGCTTTCATATTTAAAATATTATGTAGCTGTATAATACCTTCTTTTTTTAATCTTTCGCAATAATTTTTTTATAAAGAGATAAATCATGAAAATATTTGAAATTTTAAGACACCACTTTATGGATATTTCACGCGTAAATGCACGTAACGTCGAATGACTTTTAATTTCCTGGAGAGAATAGTTTTTAATCGTCCCAGAAAATGCACTTTGCTGCGTCGAAGTGGAAGTCCGACGAGTGTGAAAGGTACCTACGGCGAACTTAAACGGGAAAAAAGGTCAACCGTATAAGATGCGCTAGACATCGAAGGGCGTCCTTTAAAAGGCCATCTGGCCGGATGCAGCGACGCAAAAGAATGAACTCTACCGAGGGAAAGTCGCTAATGGAAAATTACGCTATCGAGGAAACGTCGAAATTAGCAATTAAGCGCTATTGCAAGGGGGAAAGCGGAAGTTTTCGAGTGAATGAGATGTCCGCGTGATTTTGTGTGACAGCGAAGAGAGCTTAACTTTATCCTCGCTATAAATTTCTCTTTACTGCGTCACTTTATATCCCGCGAACGCAGCAGGTGTTTACGGACCAAAGTTTACGATTAAAGCGCCCGCAGGATTTCTACGATTGCGTTGTCGCGACTTTCTCTATTTTTTCTGTCAAAATACGCTTCTCTCAGATGTGTATAACGAAATTTAACATTAAATTAAAATTAATTGCGTCTGCAAAATTTGTATATAAATTTTTTTAAAAAAGTATTTACAATTTAAATATCTGAAGTACTCTACATCCTGAAGTAGGTAGGTACTCATATTTTTGAAATGTTGAATAAACGAGAATTGCTTTTACAGACTCACTATCAATGTTGCCCTTGTTTGTCATATAAACTTACAATTAGTAAAATTTACGATATTAAATTTTTATTTTATAACAGTATAAATAAACTTTATTATAATAGTATTAATATATAATGATAAATAATATGTCTATATGTTTACACGTAATTAGAGAAAATATTTTTACCCTCGTAGATCGAGTTTCACAGTGCAGATACGAATGTAAAGATAATAGGTGGTCGAGACCTTCTCGCCGCGCTGGCGCAAAACTCCCACCATGGATATCTTCGGCACGCGTTAGCTTCGAGGGACGATTCGACATTTCTGCGCCAAATCGAGTTCGGCTTTTTCCCCGGCACGATGTGACGTTCAGATCTCGCGATAAAGTGAGGGAGAATAAAATACATAGGCACTGTGCACGATCGTGTATGTAGTATGTAGAATTTTTTGATTTTCGTCGAATTTGATAGTCGTCAAAACAAACACATATCGATAGTTATAAAATACATAAATTGTGCAAAAAAAGTGGAGGGTTAATTTGTTATAAACAGGATGAAATAAAATACCGTTTAAGTGTTGAAATAAAATATCGCGGTAAAATTATTATATCGAATAATCAAATTCGTGATAACTATAGGACAACTTCGCATCCAGGAAATAGTAGTAAAAATAGAAACTAAAAATTGTTTACACAGAATCCCACGTGTCAGACGTTCAAGGTATTGTTGTTCTATTAGAGAGATGTGATATACGCTACATATTTTCAAGACAATGATTCATGTCACGGGAAATTGAAGATGTCACAAGACTAACGTTTAGCCTTCGTACTCATTTAATTTTTATTGCAGTGAATGAACAGAGACACGCAAGTGATGACATACCGTGAATCAAAGAAAGTAGAAATCAACACGGATACAAGAAAGTGCGTGCATTTCTACAGGTAATGCGATACAAAAAACAATATAATATAATTAATATATAATATACATTTCGAGCAAACATACAGATATAATATACATTCCAAAACAAATTTTAATAATATTTAAATATTATTTACTTTCTTATATACATATTCCTATAAAAATTTTTGATTTACAATCCTGTATAAAGTGCATTTACAAAAAATTCTATTAATCAATTTAGTATAAATTAATGCTGCTATTAAAGTTGTTACAAATGATAAGGAAAATAATAGTCGCGATATTGGGGTATCCGATAATCCAGAGCAGTCAGTTAAAAATCGTCTTCTGGAAGTCTGCAATGTGAAATCGCGATGCAACAGGTGACGCCAGACGTGCAGGTCCGAATTAAAATTTATGATCGTCGCATGCATCATGCGACTGAATATGGGCGAGTTCGCTTCAGTTACAAAGTAGATCGTTGTCAAGATTTATGCGACCGAATATTTTGCGATGATAAACGGTGGCTTGAATATGAGACGCGTCGCTTTCCTGGAAAATAATCGAAGAGTGACCACATCGCCGATCTATAATACATTTCGATAATACATTATCGGAACGCGCTCTTCTTAACGATTATTCGTCGCGCAACAGGTAAAAGAATCGCGGTGGATCATTGTTTCTGTTTTAATGTTCCAATAATAACTGTGTTTCAAGTCCGACAAATAATCAGCGCATAGTTTAATATGTTGGAAAATACGCGTTTAAAATACATATAGAAATAATATAGAAATAATTATTAAGCTACCTAAGATCCAAGCTTGGACCGTAAATGGCTGTTTCCTACTTCTATTGATTGTATATCTTGACGGTCTTAATGTATATTGATTGTTTCTGTAGTTTTCTTGTAAGACAATTTCGTATATATAGAAAACGAGAAACTGTAACTGAGCACGCAAAAATGCCACGCACGATCAGTGTAACGAGAAATAGAAAAAAACACGGATGCATCTTAATATTGCAGAATGATTAGAAAACTTTAAAACAGTTTAAAAGTTGATTCAACATTTTGCTTTATTTTACTACAGAGATAAACGAGGAAAACTCGTTGTTCGTTGTGATAAATAACCTGGCTCGTTTTGATAAATAACTTTGTTTTCCGACCAAGTACGCTTATCAGTATTCCTACGCTGTCAAGTTTATTCGATTCCCATTCGCAATATTGTCGTTTCCTCTTCGTTTTTTGATGCATAATTTGGATAAAGTGTGTTAGACGCATCGATTAGCGCTTATCGAGCAAAATGCGTTGCACTTTTTTTATTTTTAACTAATCATTAATTATTTACATTTGTAGGTATTTAAAATTATGTTTATGCGTATACTGCAATATTGCTGTAATAGGTATAGTAAAGCACCATATATTATCGCGTGTTAAAGTTAAACACATACATTCTAAGTCATAACTGTTTCCTAATTAAAAAGGAACTAATTAAAAAGGAATTATAGATGAAACAAGCAAAATCAAAGTATATCGAATAATCATAACTTGAAAAAATGCGGAAAATAACTCAATAGTAAGTAAACTTACTATGGCAAGTGCAATTTCCACGTATGAGATTTTAATTAATTAATAGATGGTCCGTGCTATCGATATTTAACGGTTTCAATGGCACTAAAAGCTGCAATCGTGAATATTGCGCGCGATCATAGCCGAGGGATGTCATTTCCAATAATTGGATACTACAGAGGCTGCTGTCTTCTAAATGAATTAAGGAAAAGTCCGCGAATTTGTTTTGACAGTAAAATTTTTTAAAATATTTTATGTAATAAAACTGAAGCATGGAATTTTATATAACAGGTTTCATAATATTCATTCAATAAATTCTCTTGCTAAGTTTAATATTTTCATGGCAAATACCTATACTCAAGTTTGTTGATTCCGTTATAAACCACATACAAACCCATCAAAGAAAAACTTTATAGGATTTTTATTTAAAATGTTAATTATTTTGTTTATAAATTATTTCATTAATAATGACGATACTAATGCAAAATATTAAAAATATTTTGCTAGAAAGATTAATAATGTTTGAAATATCGAGATTTAAACTTGAAGTTAGTTTTTCTCTAACAAATATAATTCTACAGAATATCTACGCAGTCACCCCGCCTGTCATAATTAATCAAATCGTTTTACTCTCACTGGTAAACACATCAAAACATGCGATATAATAATTTGATTGACCGCTCTTAAGTTTGTTCGCTTACATTAGAAACTAAATTAGGTTCATGTCGGAGTCGAAAATATAATCAGATTTATTTTACTTTTCGCTCCCCTAATCTCATAAATTCTGTTGGTAAATTTGGTAATTATAAGAAATAAGAATGTATCTTCTTAATTTCAATAAAGAGATAAGACTATATTTGATCAAAACTTTGATTGATTACAATGCTGTATAAATTAAAAAACTAAGAAGTTACAACAGTGCTCCATCAATAAGACTCCATCAGAAAATTGTGTAAATTAAAAATTAGTATTACATTAATTTTTTAAAATTGTTACATACACATACACATATACAGTATACACTTTAAGCGTTTATAATTCATAATCCATTTATGACTGTCAACTGTTCAATTTCCATTATCTCATTGTCTGCAATTAAAACATTTATATTGAATACATATTATACCAGCTGAAAATAAAACTCCGAAACTACAAAATTAAAGGTCATACAACTTAAAATTACGAAATAAAATATTCGATTCGTTATGAAAATCGTCTAATTCTCTAATTTAACGCGAAATTGTTCGAAGTTTGTATAACATCTCCGTACGCCTCTTAGGTCGTGTTCGATCTCGGTTGAACGAGAAATTGCTATGCGTACATTATCAAGTGCCTGCGCCAATTTCACATGAACATCATTTTAATTAAAGGCGATCGATCGGTCGAGGCTGCATTTCCCCGATGTTTTGTTTCAAGAAAATATAGGTTTAACGATCTCGACTATCATTCCACGGCTGTCAATTGACGTCACATTCTCGCGTTTCCCTATCATATTTGCGCCGAGTTCGGTGATAATGCGAATCCAACTCGGATCAGATGACAGATTGAATTATGGTCCCGATGGAGTTCACCGTTGACGCCTTCCACGAATGGAGGATTAATTTTCCGATCGATATATAGCAGCCTGTTATTCCAACAAAGAGCTCTGTATGTTAATGGAAATATAACATTGCGTATTGTTCCAACAAGGATTATTGTGCGTTAATCTGAACCGCCTGTTGTTCCAACAAAGAGCTCTGCACGTTATATCGTATTGTATAGCAAATTGGGTCCAACCGGGAACCATTGGTAATTAACACGTCGATACTTCAGGTGACAGAGGTACGAGAATTTAATCGCGCAAACAATTATTTTCGATAGAAGCCACGCGAGTAAACTTCGCGGCATTCACCAGGGTCGCACATCGCGTGCACGAATAAACGCGCGCAATAATTAGCTTTACGGAATTGGCTCACATCGATTCGATAATAGGGTAACGTAAACGAATGATACTGACTAGAATCTCAAGAGCTTTAATCGAAAGCGACGCAGCGGGATTCACAACTACGCGTTTATTTGTCACGATCGAGACACGTCGTAAAACGTCTCGCGGAATGATCATTGTATTAAGTTGATTTTTCGTTATTATTTTAAAAGTTTCGCGCACACGCTGTTTCTTAAATAAAACTCGAATGAGAATACGACAATAAATATAAGTGACAGTTATGAGAAGAACAAGTTAAAGCATGTCAGATGTTCCTAAATCTTTAAGCAAAACGGGACCATGATCTACTGACTGACAACGACAAGTCAGTGTTCCGAAACTTCGTGTTATGCTGCCATAAAATTAACGAGCGCAGACATGTAAGTCAAATAAATGAATAAATTGCTACAGCTTCGAAAAGTTTGAGGATAAAGAAAACTGTGGTTCTCGAAGAGGCATTTAATGTGAGAAGCTTTTGAAAATTTTGCTAAAATAAAAGCTCAACTGTGTGTTTATTGAGAAATTTTCCATTAAAATTTAATGCGATGCAAGCATAGGATAACTCATATATGCATTATTTGTGAACCAATCATAACTTTTGGTTATTAAAATGTAAATGAGCTGACAGCATTCCTTGCGTTTAGACATGTCAATGCAGTAACTAGAGCAGAATTAAAGACCGCGTGCTGTAAAATTATGAAATAAAAGATTGAATTTGTTACATGAGGACTATGTTATAAATAAGAATTATTATAAATAATAATTAGATAAAGAGATTACAGTACATAATAAAAACCGGCAGTTATTTATGTGTCCAAAGTAGGTACATGTTTTGGGGAGTTCGTTAACAAGATATCCCAAAATACAGACAAATCGCCCAAAAGATTCATGTAAAAAATTAAATTAATTGACGAAACGTGAGATGGATAAATCATCAGAGAATTTCTCGTACTAGAAACTCACGGAGCAATTTTGAGATCGTGTATGACAATGAATTAACGACTAATTGGCGATAATTAGACAATGTTGGGTGTCAGCTGGGAGCACGAGACAAAAATAGCACAATGTGTTTCCGTTCTGTTCGATAAACGGCGTTTACGAAAGCACTGCGTCGCCAATGACAACATCATCGTAAAGGCATCGAGCGTGGAGATGACTACACAGGCGCGCGCGTGGAAACAATTTTCGCGGACGTGACGACGCAGAACGGGTTTAGGACTCCGTCGAGAATGCAACGTGGTGTACCGTGCGCGATTTGTGATTTTTGGCCGGAATGTCTGGTTTGTTTTGTCGAAATGACAGGAGCAAATGCCGGCTGCAACTGCAGCTCACGTGGCTCGCGAATAAAGTCGGGATTATTCTGCATCGATAAAATCTTTACATTATAGATACATATATTTTACGTTCACCGGTGTTAAAAGGAAAATAATCAATTATGAATAATGTTATTGTTATTGGAAATATAGCTGGTGCATCTGTAAAAATTATTTTTTCGCGTAAAACGTAAGCTCTGAGTGTTGTGTATTATGTATGTAAAATGTATGCGGCTTGAGATATTATAAAATTAAAGTAGATATCATAATTTAATTTAACACTGCAACTATCAAAGCAATCGGCATGACTTGTAATTTTTTTTTAATTATTCAAATTTATAATAGTGTATTTTCTGAAATTTTCCATAATTTTTGCAATATGTAAATGATTAAATTGATCAGTTTACTTATTCCCTCTTTATTTCAAAAATATATCTATATACTTTAATAGTAGAAATTAATTATTGGTAATTCTAATGTTGAAAATCCGTCATATATAAAAAATTGTGATATATACTATACATCCAAAAAATATTGATATGTTGGATCACTTTTATACTTAATACCCGCGTGATTTTATCTCGATAAACAGAGTCATCGTATTTCTACCGTCCCCGTAGCGATTTGCCGTGTACTTAGGGAAACACGATATTTCAAAGATTGAATGGGCTGCGGTGCGTGTACCACGCGGTCGTCAGTACCGCGGCTAAAGGCAATGCGTTAAAAGGTCAGCGTATATATTCGGAAGATGATATCCTTGTTAAAGCAGTTTTAGCAATGGTGAACAATGGTTACAATGTAGAAAGCGAATATTTGTTAACGAGCTGGGATATCATATATACGGCTGGAAATCGTATCGCACGTTATTAAGATCTTTTTGAAGACTTCTATTCTCTCATTAGCGACGGATTTCGTGAATAATTCTACGCCTTAATGATATACCATTGTGAAAGACAGCGCTCGCACAAAATAGAGCGGATCCACCGCCCACGTAATGAATGAAGCTATTATAATAATGCGTGCACGCAGCAACGTCACAATAGCTACATTAGCGGATTCATTGTACACTGAAAAACCAGTATGGTTGGCACAACCCATAAAATAGTAACATTTGGGGCAACCGCATATTTTGTGGTTGTCACACCCACAAGTATGTTTACTGTATCAAACGCATATAGTTGCCTCCACTACTTCTCCGGGGGGTAAACATACTTGTGGGTGTAGCAACCACAAAATATGGTTGCCCCAAATTTTACTATTTTATGGGTTGTGCCAACCATACTGGTTTTTCAGTGTATAATTGGCGTAACGGACACGGATAATTGGTTGAGCCGATCTCTCGTGACATGAGATGATTGCAGATTTGCGATGTAGCGAGGCAGCCAGTTTATACGGTATGTCGAACGATTAGATTATTAGAAAATGCGTCAAACGCGCTGACAAAAATTTACGCTAGAAACTTATATCGATCACGAAACGAGCTGTGGAAAGAACAACATTGCACGTCGGTCTAATTGAGGAATTTATGGCTGCCCTTCAATTCACGCGCAAATTGACCGAAATTAATCGAAGCATCAGGGTATGTCGTCTCGTTAATCGACGGATGATGGAAACCGCTATCTATCTAACCGTAATGTCAACCGCAGTACCATCCATAATACATCATTACTATATACATAAATGCAGAAGATCGAGAACGCGATAATCTCGCGTTTAAAATTTAATTGCTCGATTATGATCGTATCGCTCGATGTTTGCCCCTTCGAAATACGGATCACTCGCCCTCGAACGTCGTGGAAGTTTTGAAAAAATTTCAATTTCAGGTTAACACGAAGGTAAACAGCGGAAAGATCTTATCGTGAGAAACTATTCGTGAAGAAATATTGACGCTTCCGACAAGATGTAGACCGAAATCCACCAATAACGTCGGTCGTAAGCCGGGATCTCAACAACGGATCTTCACGAAAACGTCAATACTATATCCAGAGAAGACATCACAGAGAAGACGTTATTGCATTTCGCAGAATAAATCGTCGCAGAATAAACCATTTATGGGCGAATTAAAGCAGCAAAAAATATATGCAAAAGAGATGCAGCACAGAGATTATATCTGCTCGTTCGAGCTGCCACGATTTGAAATTCGGCCACGAAGTCGCAAACATTAATCTGCTTACTACTTCACGAGGTCAACGCGTATCCTTGCCGATCGTTATTATTTAATGCCGATCGCTCGTCGATCCGAATACGATAAAAGAAGCAGGATGATTTTGGGTACGATAGCGAACATCACCGGTGTCCTTCGAGATGCGGAGGATTCCTGGAGGCTCTCGAAAGATGGCAATTTGCGGGAGCTTCGTTCCACGGTCGTTCACGCGAATCCGCAATATGAGGATTACTCGAGCACGATCGTTGCATTCCCAAGAGACGAAAACGCGCTGGACCGCCGGGATTCCCTGTACATCGTATTGCCGATCACAATAATCTATGTCGTGATTTTTTTCACCGGCCTGATCGGCAATATCTCCACGTGCGTGGTGATCGCGCGCAACAAGTCCATGCACACCGCCACCAATTACTACCTCTTCAGCCTCGCGGTGTCCGATCTGCTGCTACTAGTGTTCGGATTGCCGCCGGAGATGTATTACATATGGTCGCACTTTCCATACGTATTCGGCGAGGCGTTCTGTATTATTCAGAGCTTCGCCTCGGAAACCTCGGCCAATGCTACCGTTCTCACCATCACGGCCTTCACCATCGAGAGGTGAGTTCAGAAAATTGTATTGCGCGTACCTATATCAAACCCAACTGGTAAAATGTCATAAACACCCGTGACGCTCGCCGATCCCACATCTATACCCTGCCAATCATTCGGTTTTTATCTATCGGTATCCTGCACTGAGAGAAATGTTTTCTTGAAATTACAAAATTTTGTTAGGATAACAAACTTTTTTAGTTGAATGAAAAAAATTTTGTTCAGTTAACTAAAAAAGTTTGTTATCTTAACAAAATTTTGTAATTTTAACAAAACATTTCTCTCAGTGTGATCGCGGTTTTTTTTTATTTTTTTCACGAATGCGATAACATGTTTCAACTGAAATATATATAGCAGTTAAAATACGTTATCACGTGCGAATCATGAAAAAATAAAAAAAACCGCGATCAGGATACCGATATATACATATATATATAACTCCAGTCTGGTGTGGAGATCGATAAAATAAAACGCGAAGAGAAGCTCCAATGTCCGTCGATTCTAGCTGCGATTTTGGATTGTGTATGTGAACATCGATAATCCAGGTACCCGCGAGATGAAGCTTTCGACAGATTTTAATCTTTTCGGAAAAAACAAAATGTTTGCCCCTTTTAATATTTCTGTGTTTTTTTTTCTTTTCTCCGCAGGTACGTGGCGATCTGCCATCCCTTCATCTCGCACACAATGTCGAAGCTATCCCGAGCGGTAAAGTTCGTGGTGGCGATCTGGCTGTTGGCTCTCTGCCTCGCCGTGCCACAGGCCATCCAGTTCGGCCTCATCGTCGATTACGCCGATAATGGCACCGCCGACCTGGATAGCGCTAGATGCTCGCTGCGGTGGACGCTAATCGAGCACGCCTTCGAGATCTCGACCATCCTGTTCTTCGTGCTGCCGATGACGATCATCACCGTGCTGTACGTGCTGATTGCCATCAAGCTGCGACGCTCGAGCCTGCTGGCCACCACCGTCAGTAAAAGACATCAAGTTCCCGGTGTGTTGAACCACGTGGACAGCAACAGAGGGAAGACAAACGCTCAGAGGAACGTTATTCGCATGCTCGGTAAGCGATGCGGTTTCTTTGATCGTCGGAAATTACAACTTGCGGTCGAGCGATCCTTATAGGGACGCGGTTTAGGGTGATTGAAATCGGGTTTATTTCAATTCCGAGTCGGAGTAGTCATTAAAGACTTTCACCAAGATCTGTCAACAAATTCGCCGAATAATAACCGATGTTCCAATAGAGCTCATAATTCTCAGAAAAATTTACAGGGGATTTTTATTGTCTTGTCTCGAGGAATACTTTGAAGTGCGATACGCAGAATAAATAGGTCAACTATGTAATGATAAATCCACACAAGAGGTCAAACAGATAATAAAACTATAACAATTAATTTCAAGAGAACTTTAACAAAATTCCAATTTGAAACTTGGTTCTAAAGGCATTATTAAAACTTTGAAAGCTTTGGTCGAAGAAAAATTCAAACTCTGCGAGGAATCTGTTATTAAAATTTATCTTGCTTGTTCACTTTGCATGCGGTATTTGTGACATTTTTAAAGAGAAATATATCATACAATGATGTAATTATACAAGCTTCATGGCAATTATGTGTGACACTAATAATTAGTTAAATTAATAATAATGCTAGTTGGCTGTGTGGAAGTAACATATTACATATTCTAGTTCGAAGTTAGTAAGCTCACATAGTTTCACATGCAGATAATTCAAACGTATCACGCCAGACGTTCTCTTCTCACGAAAAGTTCAAATGAGCTTAAGTCGCCCGAAGCGAGTTGGCATATTACAAATGCTTAGCCAGACATTCCTGCAGCAATGTCGTAAAATATTCAAATCCATGCTTAATTACTTGAACTTTGCTTAAAACGTAGATATCCGAATTATGCTGCAAGCGCTTTGCCGCACCCTGATAATAATGCAAGTAATTTCACAAACACGCAACTGTGGCGACAGAGAGACACTTTAAAGTATATTGTTTGTTAAATATAAACCTGTATAGTAAGTATCGCGTGCTTTCTATAAATACTTGAGAGTTTCTGCGACCTGAAAATCATACAAGTATTTACCGATCACTTTTTACGTGATAAGAATCATAATGCAAATTATTTGACAACTTACATCATCATAAACATTAAAATGGTAGATATGTTTCGTGATATGACTCGATATCAAGCAAGATCCTGGTGATCGAGAGTTACGTATAATTTCGCGTAGAACTTTGATGTTTCTAGTTGGACACATCGACTAAAACTCGTAGGAATGCAATTAAAAGAAGTTACGACGCTGTTAATTTCATTAATCGCTACCAGACTAGATGCAAAACATCGTTATGCCCATTTCCCAGACAAAGTATGAGAATTAGATAAGAATAATTGCCGTTCCTAAATTCAGCCTAAACTGCTAAAAGAGGGAAACATCGAGAGAAAACTTGTCCCCATTGAGTCTGACGGGATGCGATCTGCCGTATCAACGTCCTGGCTTAGCGAATTTTTTCAAAAAGGAAATTAATGATATCGGTTCGTCACGTGTTCGGCTCGGTGCACAAATATCAAGAAGTATCGATTTTATTCGAGGATTGAGGACATTTGATCGGCTTTTTACGACCTCATATATATTTCTCTTTTTCGCCGCGACATCGCCGCCGTTCATATTTCTTCTGTTGCCTTACGAATTCCGCTATATCGATATTTAGATTTAAATTGCAGGAAATATATTTTACATGTATGTGCTCTATTTTCTAAATATCTTAAATTCTTTTTTTATTTTAAAATTTTTAGTACAATCATATCTTAACTTCACAAACAAGAACTTAAGAAATATATATCTATATATCTGAAGATAACTTTTTAAATATATTAAATATTTTTTTTAATTTCACTCAAAGGACTACTAATAAAAATTTAAAAAGTTATCTTCAGAGAAGTAATATGTAAATCTTACGACTATCTTTAATTTTAAATTAATATATTTTGAATTAAAATAATTTTACATTTGTATTATAATATAATTTACTAACAAATTACCTTCGGAATGTCTTGATGGGAAAATAAAATTTCTACGCAGTTTCCGCATTGCCCTCGAACACGTAATAGATCTTCGCACGACGTGTCATTCTTACAATGCCACAGTTCGTTCGTGATACGAATAGGATCGACGAACTCGTTCGTTGGAAGAACCCATTGACAAGTCTCTCGTGGCTGAGCTATTCCCTACAGCAGGACAATCAACAAGACTACCGAACTCGATGAGATTTTGGAAATAGCCGGCCGTGCCCATGTCTTGATAAATCAACCGAATTCGAACTCGATTACATAGCCGTATATTTTCAGAATTATTAGGTTGGACATACATATTAAACGGATCGAATCAAGCAAATATTACGTCAAACGAATAACAAGAATTCAGCGTTTTGAGGTGCTCATATTATTTCTATATTGCGTTGTTGTATATCAGATGTTTCAAGATTTATTATATAACATTTTGATAATAAATCTTGATATAACATGATAATTTTTTGGACGGATCTTAAAAGTTTCTTCTGAATAAAATTGAAATCGAGTCCTAACGTTACATAAATTATTCCAGAATGACGGCTAAAGGAATTTAAGTTAAACTCCTCAATTTTAAAACCTTATTTTTCGCTTGATTTAAAGCGAATGTACATGTAACGTGATCCCAAATTAGATGAGACGTAGTATTAGTAATTCGCCAATCGATTCGAATGTATTCGCCAATCTCGTTATTTCTCTCGTAAAAAAGCGCGTCTTGTTACATTTCCAGCAAATCGATTGCGAGTATTAACGTCGGCGCGAAAAAAAGAACGATCAAATCGGCATCCAGCGGCGTCCCCCAACGTAGTGATGAAATTTGAAATATGAGGGTGTATAAGACCCGGACCATTATTGACATTTCTCGTGAGTTATCCCCTTATCTTCTCTACCTCGCTACGAGCGGCCTCGCGCGTTTAGGGGCTTGACTGTCTAAAACCCCGGATAATTATTCCGCTCGCGCCTGGTAATAGCCGTGGATAAACGACCTGCTCTTCTTGTCACGTTTCTAATCATTCACGGTGTCACGTGGCGGCGCCGATTTTATTTTCGGTCGTCGGCCATCGACAACTTGAGGCCTCTCCGACGAACTTTCGGGGATCAGATCTCTTTATTAAATTTCTTGCGAACTTTGCTTTCAAGGTTGTCGAGTCGAGTCTAGAGACAAATTTGAACGACGTAAAGGGGAAGATATATATATATTGAGAAAAGATAGAAGTTAATTTATAATTCAATTAGTCGACACTTCTCTTGTATAAAATATGAGACAATGCGCATTACAAGAAATTGCCGTTGAGCTTAAAGTGTCATATTTTTATATAAATGTTATCATTATATAAATGTTAACATTTAGATAAAAAATTTATTGAAACGTTAAAAATTTATTAATGTTTACATTGATTATATTTACATTGGCGTTTTGCTATATGGTACTAGAACATCTTTAATGTGAGACTATTATAGGCAAACGCAAAACGCGATTGCCATTGTTACGCATATATCCACGGATGCATTTTGGTGAACGGCCGGTTGTATACCTTTGCTCGGGCTAACCGGAGCGATTCTAATCTATTTTCCGACCGATCGACTTACGTAAGGCTCGAGTAATTCCCCAAAGTATTGAAGCTTCCATGCACGTGATCGTGGGTTGCATCCAAATTTACTCTGAATTATGATGGCAGTTTGCAGACCTTCCCGGTTGCAATTTATGCGCTTGTGTAAGCGCACGATATGCCGAATATGTTTTGAGCTTCCGTATCTTTGCTCCTTAAAAAATCGCGAGTCAAGAGTTCTGAAATCCCTGCGCCTTATGCACGTACAGATACGATATAGTATTCCACGTCAATGAAAAATTTATAAGCGATTATTTGTCGAATAATTGCAACTGTTATCTGACTCATTGGTCAAATTTTTGGCTCTTATGTAAGCCTAACTCTTATGCAAGAGTATCAATCAAACATACGTGTCGGAAATAGCAGTAACACAAATCTCTCACAAATCTCGCGGCAAGGAAGCTTTATTTAGGCTCCTCTTATCGAAACACGTGGGGTATGCCGAGCTTAATGAAGAAAAAACAGATAGAAAAACACGCTGTCGACTTCGAAATCATAGTTATCGCATTCTCATAATCTCTCGTATATAAGAATTCTATATAGCGGATTCCACGCACATCCCTCCCTAAACCATCGTTATGTTATCCAGATGATCTCGATGACAGAAGGTCCGCGTGCCGACTAAAAATACCTAAACGACGTTTCCGCTTTTACTTTCGATTTCTAAATCGCCATCGAGATAATGCTCATCTATTTTCCGTCTCGTTGATCATTCACATCAATTTATCAATTCGGCCATCGGGGAGGAGCGTTTCATCAAGCCCATTCCGATAAATTACATCATCTCTCTTTTTAACACACTAAAGATTTCTCCCTTCATTTATCCCCGTCTTCGCAGGGATAATGCGTGTCCTCCGAAGAAAAGAAAAGTTTACTTTCTACACGTGCGCCTGTGTTTTTCTTTCTTTCGCGCCGATCGAAGTCGGAAATCATCCACGAAGACCAAAGCGGGGAAGATACGTTTGATTGGGTTCGAAAAGTTATTCAGGTCGTGGTTATCTTCGTAATAAAATCTTCGTGTTATCAAACGGTCCATTGGATATGAAACGAAGCATACGAGGGACGCTGAATTCGGTGGTTTCCATAAATTGTGGGGAAATATTAATGTTTATCTTTAGTCTTCGAACTCTCGCGATGTTTCTAGTTGTGTTAAGAAATATAATTAAAAGTTTGTTACGGACATAATATAATGAAAATATAGGTACATAAATTTGAAATTAATATAATTCCAATAAATAGATAATATTATAAATTATTTCGTCGGATAGCAAATCGTTTAGATGCAATTCTCTTTCAACAAGACCTCTATCGCTTGGAGTCCTGGTGTAATTTGAATAAATTGCATCTCAATCTATCCAAATGCCACGTGATCCACTTTAGCAAAAAGAAAAATGTTTATAGTTATAACTATATTTTAAACGGATATCCTCTTTCTAAGAGAGACATCGTGCGAGATTTAGGTGTATTATTTACTACAAATTTATCATTTGATAAACATATTCAATCTGTCACGAGTTGCGCGTATAAAAAACTAGGTTTTGTATTACGATCTTGTAAATACTTTAATAATATTGATACGCTAAGACTTCTGTTCTGCGCCTTAGTTAGACCACAATTGGAATATGCGACCATAGTTTGGGCTCCTTACAATCTTAAATATAGTATAGAAATTGAGAGGATTCAACACCGTTTTCTTCGAAGAGTTAGTTATTATACGGAGAACCCGATGCATTATTATGATCATAATTATGTTTATATGTTAGATAGGATTAACTTATTATCACTAAGTGATAGACGAACGTATTTAGATTTAGTATTTCTTTTCAAATTGATTAACGGACGTATCACCTGTTCCGACTTGTTAGAATGCGTCAAATTACATATCCCGGCTAGACCTCTCAGAAATAACTTAGTCTTCCACGAAGAATCACATCGTACTTCTTACGGTAAATCTAAACCTTTAAACCGAATCTACCTTCTAGCGAATAAATTTTCCAATCATGTGGATTTTTTTCATGAGGCCATGGACTCATTCAAACGATCATTAATTCAATGTCTTCGATAAATGTTCTTTTGCGTATTTTGCGTTTCTTTAATATGTAACATATCTACCTGTACTAAAGGGACCATATCCCGTTCATAAATTTGAAATTAATAAATAAATAGATAATATTATATACAATATATAAAATATATGAAAATTAAGGTATATCGATTACGTGTAAAATTGCTCTTCTCAGAGTCATTGTTTAAAAACGTAAATAGGCAAGAACTTTAGTATTTTAATGCACACGTGTCGCTATCCTATATTAATGAGGAAACGATCGCTCGTGGATTTGTCGGTGATAATCGGACAATTTTATTTGCACATGGCGTTCACTGATATTTGCATGATAGAGATCACATGCATGTACATTTGAAGCGGTGAAACTTTGAAATCCGCGCTTATGCATAAAAGAAAAAAGAAAAATTAATCAAACGAAAATTAACGAGCTTTCGTGAATCATGACAACTGTCCGTCACTTTTACGCTATGATTTTCCGTTGCACATTTGTAAGTATAATGGAACATATGAGCGAATGCGCATAACATTTACGTTTTATGGCAAACAACAGAAATATTCAAGTAAAAACAAATGCGCATACATTAAATATTAAATTGATATGGAAAGCAATAAAAAATATTTAATAAAAGATATGTCACATTGACATATTTTTGTTTTGCGTAGTATCATCGTGTTTAAACCTGCGAATCAATTGTATCGGCCAGATTCGTGCATGAATCTGAAAACGAGGAACTTCTGATACGATTCGCCCCGTGAATTTACGATCGCAGCGGGATCGCTTATCTTCGCTCCTACGATGGCTAGGTGCCTCGGCCGAAGTGATAATCGAAATAAAAATGTCGACCTTCATACCGTCGAGCACGTGGGCGAATCTCGTTTGTCGACAACGCGCGTGGTAATAAAATCGGCTTCCTATCTGCAAAAAAAGAAGAGAGAAAAATCACATCCCTCCGCATTTCCGTGCCGTCGAACATTTTTTGCCATTACGAAACACTGTGACGAAACGATGTTTCGAATTAACGCACCGATGATTTATTTGTGTTTTCGATCCCAGAGACGTCGACCAGAAACGCGTATTTACGGTCGCAATACCTCACAAATTTTGTTAAAAGTTAGTTACCGTGAATTTTTCCAGAAATTACGAAACGTTTCTCCAAAAGATGGAAGCTTTTTCCCATTTCGAGTTTTCAAAGTCTAAAACTGCTACGTAAAATGTTGTACACATTTTTTAAACTCTGGCAAACGTGGAAAGCGAACGATTCTTAAATATTCTGTTTTTTTTTGTAGCACAACTTAAAACAAAAAGTTTGTGTGTTAATTAGAATTGCTCTTAATGAACCACGATTATTTATCTTTGACAATGAGTTTTTCGCTACTAATTTTTTCTTGCAATTAAAATATTGCAACTGTTTTATAAAAAAAAGAATCGGGTTTTTTGTTGATAATATTGTTAATAACTTTTTAATGCGCATTAATTATGCGAAGCAAAATTAATCCCACTTACAGCACCTTAAATCAAAGCGATTCATGGTGGTTGCAACCTGAAAAGAGTAATTGGAAGGTTAACCCCCTAAATTAGTCTAATATGACTCGCCTATAAGTTTTTCCATTGCTATGCAGAAATTTGTGTTATATTTCGAAATATTATTTCGTCCTACATAACTCATTCGCCTTTTCGGCAGCCGTCATATCCCTCTTTTTTTTTTGCTCTACCCGAGGATGCGCGGGCAAAGGGTAAAACTGTTCCTTTTATGTACGTTCTTACCATCCCCTTATCAAATTCAGTTTCCATATAAATATTCCCGACGTCAAAAGCGTCCTTAACCGATCTTACGTATTCACGCCTGCGATCGTTCACAATTCTTTTGATACATCCCAGTTATTTCGCATAAAGCTTTCTCAAGTCTTTCTATAGCCTTTCTATAGCTTTTCTTTTTTCTTAGTCTTTAAAAGCCTCTAAAGTCTTTAAAGTTTTTAAAAGCCTCTCTCGAAGGATATGTTTGCGAAATTGCAGTCTTGCTTCCAAAATCAAGATTTAGATTTTTTCGTTTTTGCTCCTCAGATACAGAAGTAATAGCACGTAAAGTAGGTATATATATTATAATATATTGTAATATTTGCAACAAAAGAGAGAGGGAAATATTTTCTGCTTCTAATATTTCCAGACTTCCATTACGTTCAGTTAGCGTCGTTAATTATGGGATATAAAGCCATAATCATCATTTATCATTACAGCATTAGTTACAAAGGGATCCATTAATCTCACTCGTGTTATCAAACGTCTTTATGGTCGACTAAATTCTGCATTTAGAATCTTCACGATTTCTTGATAATCTCTTCCTTTCGCAGTCTTATTTCCTCGAAAATTTTTAAACATTAAACAGATATTACATCGCTCCTTCTCTAATTATGGAAGATTATAGTCACAAAATTTGTTTATGGAGGCTGCATTCCGATATTTACTGTCAGTACTGAAAATCAATATTTTTCTATATTTTACGTCACGTTTACTATAGATTTTCAGTACTGACAGTTGCTGACAGTAAATATCGGAATGTTATAGCCGGAATATACATGAGTTAGGCGTTAGGCGAAAGCATCCGTAAATAGCTTGCGTTATGCTGTTTACTGTTGAAAAACTATAACATATGAAAGATTTAACTGCAATTTCTTCTCGCATTTGTGTTCGTAAATTTTCAATTTATATATTTTACAAATTTTACATAAGAATATACTTTAAAAGTTTAAGGTCCGAATTTATAGACGTTTCTCAGTTGTCAAGATCAGTCTGTCTTTGTCTCGCCTATGGTATACGCGAAACAAAGACAAACTGATCTTGAGAACTGAGAATAGTTTGAGAAACGCCTATAAATTTGGACCTAAGAGAAACACTTTATTAACCAAAAAGCACGATAGAAGCAGATTATTTATTAACTAAATTTAATTATTATTGTAATGCAACACGGAGCAACTGCACGCAACTGCAGTCTTATTCGATTCAGATCTCAGGAATATTTGAAAAGAGTGGTGCTTAAATTGGAACTTTATCATTTGCCGAAGGCTATAAAAACGGAGTAAAAAAATTATATAAAAAATATTCGTGTAATGAGAGAACCCGAACTCAACTTAGGTGATCCGAAAGTAGAAATTAGGTATCTGAAATTGAGAAAATCTCAAACCTATCTTGGGAAAAATAAATCGCTTTTGTCCATCAAGATCCCCCTTTTATTAGTCACTTCGTTTAATGAAACGGTTTTTTTTTTCTTATCTATACTTGATATATACTAAAGTATTTAGTGGACTTTAATCTTTAAAAAACTAAGTGGATTATTCATAATTTTTTAATTTTTAACTTGATATTTTTATGTATGTGCTAAAGTGATATTCGATGAGAAAACTAAAACCAATCTAGGGTCTAGGGTCGAGATCTTTCGATTTTTCCAATCTCTAAAGTTTGATTGTCTCTCGAAGACTGCAATGTTTCGCAGCAATGTGAATAGTGCGATGTAATAAAAGTTCATTTTCTTGATGCGAAGTAATGGAATCACGAAAGGTGACCTGAAGTAGCGCTAAATGAAGGCAAATGGCTTCCGTGATGACCTTGCGTTGTTACTCGTCGTATTCTTCTCGATACATTGCGGGAATCATGAATCACAGCGGATTTCTTCACATCTCATCCCTGAAAATAGATGAGTCCTTATCCTATTAACTCTAAAAAATCACTTACAATTTAGAAACCGTCACTAACGGCGCGCATATATCTTACAGCTGTTGTAATCTAAAATGAAAACGATGTTTCTAAGATGTTTCTTCTAGTCAGAGTTGCGCTCTAATTTTATCTTGTAGAAATCACTTCGCTTTATTTCCTATTTTACACGTGAGAAATCAGTGAATTCGCCTTACTCTGCTTCCCCACTGGTTTCTGACTCAACATGATTATTATTGTCTTTACAGTCGCGGTGGTGGTGGCCTTTTTCATCTGCTGGGCGCCGTTTCACGCTCAGAGGCTGCTGGCCGTGTATGCCGGGCAAAGCAACCCATCTGAGCCAGAAGATACCATGGTCGTAATCTATACCACACTCACGTACGTGTCGGGAGTGTTCTACTATTTATCGACCACGGTGAATCCGCTCCTCTACAATATCATGTCTAACAAGTTCAGAGAGGCTTTCAAGGTGAGTCGTTTCTAAGAATTAGTTTTAATCGTTTTATTTTCCACTGGCGACTCCCACTTGAGCCGATTTATAACCGATCACTCGTATACTTGCAAAAATTAGAAGAATAAACTTTATGTAACATTCAAATAAAAAATATATTTTATATAGTTGATTAATATAATTAAATATAATTATATCTTATTACGTTTTTAATATTTTTAAACACTTTTTGCATTTTTTATATTTAAATATATTATATAATATTTTTAGCTTTAATACAAATTCTGTTAACTACGAATTTCGCTTTTTCTGACATTTTATCGATAAGTCAGTTGCGATGAGGGCATAGCAAGAATAAAAAACCATTCGTAATTTTATTTTATCTTCTTTTCCAGTCGATGCTGCCCAAGTATTGCATCAGGAAGTTCTCGTCTCACAAGAGCAATCGTCGACAGCCGACTTACAGCAGCCTGTCGCGATATCAGAGGTCGATGAGGCATCGTTTCGACGACGCCCAGCACTCACCCTCGATATCCGTTAGCGACGAACAGCAACGATTAACGCATATCGCACTGGCGAACGCGAGTTCCTGCGAGCCGAACGGGTTCACGAAGTCACAGAAGGAGCGAGAAGGGCGGCCTAACATCAGAGAAACTGTGAGCTGTCGAGATTATACCAGAAGAGTGTCCAGAGATTCCGACAGCAGCCAACTTACCGTGATGACATCTTTAAGCAAGCAGGGCCTGAACAACGAGGGCAACAACAACGCGAACGAATGCCTACTGAGGATCCACAGGTCGCCAAAGGCTGTCACTTTAGGTAGCGCCTATTTGCACCTGTGTCTCCGCGGCATTAATTAATCCGTAAACTGTCCTCTGAATCAATAACGCGGGGTTTTTTTAAATTTGCCGCATTAATTGGGAGACCCTCTCCTCGAGAAACATGTCTGCATAATGCATAGTTATGTAAAAATATTATCTCACGAAGATACAAATAATGATTTAAACACTTTTATTTTGTCTTATCGAAATACATGCCATGAAGAATGATGAATATATATTAAAAGCTTAAAATAGGTACGCGTAAAGATGTTTTCTTTGAAGTGGTAAGTGGCACGCTTATCGTTTCAAAATTAGCAGCGTTTCCAAACAGTTTTATCGCTTTAAAGTAAAGTGTCTACATCCGTAAGGACAAAATTGTAAAAAATGTTACGGAAAATTATAGTTATATGTACCTATAACAAAAATATATTATAATATAATTTTAAATATATTATATAATATATTTCTATATTATATTATATTATTCTATATTATATTAAGTAGGTATTATAATTTTTACACATATATATATTTTCTATGATCACAACGTCCATCATTCAAAAATTATATTTATACGAAATGTATTTGCGCTTTCAAAAAACAGATACTTTTCCATCTATTCTCTGCAAAAATTTTTCGTATTAACTCTTATTCGTATAATCCGACATAATAGGAAAGATATTCTTAACACTTTGGTGCTTTTAGCAGGAATCCTCACGGAAAGATTGGGCCTCGGCACGAAAGGATTCTTCGCGCAGCATCGGAAGAATTCACCGACCAGCCCGGCGAAATCGAAACCGGAAAACGTGATTGCGATGCCACCACGATTTCAGAGTCACCCGAGCATCGAGAGCGCCAATACGATCAGCAATTCTAGCCTTCAGGACCTCGACGAGACCGAGTTTACCGGATCGGAGCTGGCGCGTTACATGGGCGAGTTAAACTTCGAACTCGTCACCTGACGTCCATTCATCGCGGGAGAACGCCGCCTCTCGAATTAGTTCGCCGAGCACAAATCAGAACTCTATGGTTGTAGGAGAACCGCAGGTTTGTACAAACATCTAACCCGAGAGATTTTTCGAAGATCGTAATCGAGGCCAACATGGATTTAGTGTACTGGACTGGACGATGCACATCGAGATGAATTAGCGTGGAACATTTGTCGAAAGTGAGAATTTTGCAAAGAGTTAATAGCCTAAAGAAGAGAAAGGAACTAATTCGATCATTTTAATCGTACAAAAAGGTGCAAAATATATGAAAATTAATGTTAATGTAAATAAACAATATTAAGAGCATCGCTTGTGGTTTGTGGACTGAAAGGAACGCTTATATGTGTTGCTTCGAGCAAAGAGTCAAGTCTGAAATTGTAATTATGAACACAGGATATAAAGCATGGGTGTTCGATATCTAAAGTAAGTATAAATTCGTATGTATGATGCAAACATTATATTCCCTATCAATAGCACGGCTGTTAATAACGCTAGTCTTCTCTGCAAACGCGAAAAGAGTTTGCAGTTTCACAGCGTTCCTAAAAATGTGTAATGAACATTATAGTAATGATTATTATAATATTCTCATTAATAAGATAACGTTATATGTGATCAAGGGGAACGTTCTGTCAAGACCGTCTGTCAACGCGCAAGCTAGCTTCTTGTTTTCTCTGCGTCGCGTCGTGAATATTTTGTGATAAAACCAGATTGCATACCGGTTTTGATGTTAATCGCGATCAAAGACCTGTATAATACAAGACATAAAACCTGCGTAACTTATTTATTTTTGTTCTTTCATGCGATGTTGGAAGAGCGCCAACTTGTACAAAATTATGTATTTCGATGTCATCAATGAAAAGTTTATGACTGCAAAACCATAATTTCTTCAGAAGGAGAGAAGTTTATATAATAATTTTCTTCTAAAAAATTTGGCTATTTATCAATTAGAGTAGAAAATATTTAAAAATTAAAAATAAAAAGTTATTCGGATTAGAATTGCAATATCTTTCAAGGCATACATTAATAAAATTGTATTGAGAAATGTCTCCGAAAATATCTAAAAGATAGTTACGATTCTTATTGTCGATGTACTTATTGTGTATAAATGCGCAACTTTGAATTAATTTTAGCATTTATTTTTATATGTATATTAATATGATAATAGTTAACGTTTTTAGCTTTATTTTACAGACAATAAATACACTTGAACAGTAAACCCATAAACGACAGCTGTACAATATATTATATGCATATAATTTGCTAAATAAAACTATAACATATGTCCGTATCAACCACATTATTATTCTACAAACTTTATATCAAAAAGTTTTTACTTTTTGTAGATTATTTCAGTTATTTTAATCCCTATCATGGAGAAATAATAACGAAGCAATTTATTCTAAAAAAGAATGGAAAATAACACATTCTTGCCAATAAACAGACAGTTTTATTAATGGAAAATTATATGGAAAATTAATGGCAAATTAATATAATAACATTCTTTACATTTGTTACATAGCAATATGAGATGTGATGTTAGATTACAGAGGAACCGGCAAAAACTGACTTAGTTTTGGTCTAAAAGTTTAGCAAAGAACGTATATTGACACGTAACAAATAATAAAATATACTAGCAATTTTTTTCGAGATCTATTATATTCTTTAGTCTTTTCTACCCCTATTTCATATATAATTCTTTAAGATTTGATTGATCAGTTCTTGAGTTATATATAAGCAAAAAAAAATGATAAAGAAGCAATGTGCAAGTTTCTAATTTATACAATTTTTTATTATATTGGCAATTCTTTTCTAATTCTAGTACATTCTTCAGTCTTTTCTACCCCTATTTCATATATAATTCTTTAAGATTTGGTTGATTAGTTTTTGAGTTAAAGACATTTAAAATTTCGGGGAATTCGTACTTACATAGAAGCCTTATAAAACTGGATCTAATCAACAAAATCTTAAAGTATTATATATGAAATAGGGGTGAAGAAAAGACTGAAGAATATAATAAAATTAGAAATAACCCAATATTTCAAAATTTGCAGAAGTTAGAGCAACCACGGGCATTTCTAAAAAAATTCAAAATTTTATAAAGAAAGAATCCCTTTACCGATTATTGCTAAATTTAATACCTTCCTTAAATAATACTCTATCGATTAAAAGAAATTCAGCCCAATATCTCAATATTTGCAAAAGTTAGAGCAACCACGAACATCAAATCCGCACATACACACACACACATACGGACATTTTTTTGAATGCAATTTTTCGACGTTTTAGAACATTCTGAACACATTAGCAGCGGCAACTAAAAAAAAAATTTTTTACGAAAACAAAGCTTCCTCTATAAGGAAGCAAAAATATACAATTAAAAATTTTATGTATTATTAAATTTTAGGTCGCATCTTGATGTAAGCTTTAATGTTGGGCAGGGCGCGAATCTTCTCCACTAGCCTCTTCAATTCCGGATGATCTTGGTTCACATCCCTGGTCAGGATAAAACTTAGACGTTCAGAGTATGCAGCCCACACGAAATCAGGCCACGACAACTGAAATAACAGAAATGTATTTTCGTATTAAATTAACAAGACAGGTATCGATAGTTTTGGCACACAATCGATAATCATCACCTTGCCATTGACGAAGTATCCGCCGTTATTCTTAACTTGAGTCTCGAACTTGTCAAGATAGAAGGGCAATTTTTGGAAGGCAGTCTCTTTGAGTTTTGCTTTGAAAGCGGGGTCTTGTTCCCAGTAGTAAACAGCCAAAGCTACGAAAATAAATCTAAGTTGAAGCGTTTGAGTCGCACAGAGGTAGAGTCATCTTCGGTATACAATGCAAGTAGAGCAATAGTGATACAAGTGTGCGAAAATTGTTCAGAAAGTGTACGGTTTGTTGATTCTAAATAGTTTCCGCTTTTTTATGGTACACTATCTTGTGACAGTGACATTAAAATACCTCACTCGACTTGTACACGCACAACGTGCATTTTATCATATTTATTAATCAGATCTTCCGTTAGCGTGTAGAGATATTGAAAACTTCTGTACCTGTTTTCAGTTACATAATACCAGTTGGTTTCTCACTAGAACACTGACCTGTTATTTAGGATCAGCATTTGCATTGGCATTTTTACCTTGTCTTATATCCTCGATAGAATCGACTGTGGCATCAATCTTCATAGCCTCGAATTCATCGGACCCATATAAATTACCCTTCTTAGCGATAAAACGGGCGATAGCTCTGGATTGATAGTATACCTTACCATCTATCTCCAGAATCGGCAATTGTCTCATAGGCATGTCTACAGTTTGTAAAAACGAAAATGATTATGTTTGCCATTAAATTATTACTAAACAATATTTATTTCATAAATATAATAGATATATATAATAGAAATATACATATATTAATTAAATGAGAGCAGTGAACCTTTTGACGATAAATGAGAGGATCACAAAATAAATTTTATAGTATAAAACAATATTTAAAAGATTGAATTTACAATCGATTATTTTATAATTATAGCATAGAAATAATTAACATACTTGGTTTATGCTTCGGCCACTCTTCCAAACTGAGTCTAACATCCTCGAATTTGATGTCACAATAACTTAACAAGTATCTAATTGGCTCTCCAACGCTCCCAATATTAAAGTACGTTAACTTGTACGTCGACATGTTCTGAAAATAATATAAATATAAAAATAGATTTAGAAAATAAGGATTTGCTTGATGTAGGAAATAAGAATATTGAGACCAGTATATCCTTATATAATCCAAGAATATTTTGTATTTATTTTATAATAATTTTATAATAATATTTTGTAATAATTTTGAAGGATGTCAATTTATAAGCATATCTATTCGTTAATCAAAAAGCAAGTTACCAGAATTTTATAATTCTATTATTACTGTGCAGTCTATAATCCGATCTCTTATAAAAATCAACTTTCTGGTAGCCGATGCAGAATTATTCACAACTCGAATACGACTGAACATTGTGTTAAAGTGATACTCTTTATCTAAATGCTCGGAAACACTCGGAACAGGCGTTCTTTTAACAAAATTGTTTTCAGGAAAAAACTAAATTAGAAATTTAGAATAGATATAATTATATTGACAGATGTGCAAAATGTACAAAATTACCTTTAGTTAGAAATATGAAGCGAGTATAAAGTTTCTAAAAAAAAAATAAAAAAAATACATACCTTTTCTGTTTGAATTACAAGCCAAGTAAGTGCGTTTTAATTCACATAAATAATCTTGTATGCGTGATAATTAACCAATAATGACATATTGCTGATCGGAACATTGGAACCTATCATTTTAATGATAAACTGATTTCTTATCGCATTTTTCAATTTTTTTTGCATAAAGTGAAACGCTATATTACTGATACATTAAACATTTAGTTATATTTAATTTAAATATAATCGATGATACTTGGTGTCTTAAAATATTTTTTTCCTAGTTCCTTTTATTACACAAACTTTGAAAATATTTAATATAATAATTAACTAAATATTCAATTAATATAATAATGAACAAACACTCAATTGCACTTAATGATAATCTCTTAATCGCGTTGTTCGTAATTCCGGCAATTAGATGAACATAAAATATTTGTGGTTTTTTACATAAAATTGTTATATGAAATAATCTAAATTTAAGTACTTTTTAAATCCAATTTTTTAAGAAAAGCAAATGTTATATTGCAACATATAAACCATTAAGATTACCTTTATCTTTATCTATATATTTTTTTTAATTATATCAGCACTGTAAGCAAAATACAAATATCAATGAATTTATGTATGATATTTTTGAAACGATTAATTATATGTATAATAATTATTTTACTTACATTGACTTTGATATGTATCAGAATATCCGCAAAGTAATATCCTAATTCTCGGTTCCCAGCATCGACAAAAACAAAATTGCGATAAAATACGTAATATTTTATGTGTATTATACATACAAAAAACTGTCTTTTTGAAAAAGTTTTATTTAGGCAACGATACACTTGATAAGCAAAGTTAATGTGCTGGATCAAATAAGTCACTGACGAGAACTGAGAAACTCGAATCAAGATAGATCTACATATAACGTTTATTAAGAGGGGCAAAACTTTATTAAACCAATACGTTCTAATAGATAAGATAAATTACGAACAGTGCGAAGTTATATCTGCTATTCGCCAAGATGCCACTATTAATATAATCATTTTGCGACTGACGTCCACCCTGTAATACTGTTGACAGTATCAGGGAAAGCACAAAGAAACGAATTACTGGCATTAATTAATTATATCATAAAGTTAGTAACTTATTCAATTTTGATACTATACTATTTAAGAAACACGTTTCAATGAGTCTTATTGTTTAAATTTTGTCTATCATTGGTCATCTTTGTAGCTATTTTGTCTAACTCTAATATAATAATAAAACATAGCCCGGAAGAAAAATGAGTTTTTCGAACTTTAAATTTTCCTTCTAATTAGTAGATTAGCTTTTATTTTTAATTAGATATAGCAAAAAATAAATAATTACACTTATTGAAAATATTGCAATTTAATTAAAATAACACAAGATATTATTTTGTATTTTAAAAAGCATTTCAACTTTGATTGACAGTAATACAGACACTGTCACTAATTTGGTTTTTTATCCTATTTCTTTACGCTAAAATGTATCAAATTATCACTCTTATCTTTCATTATTATTCTCAACTTTTCTATAATATAACAATAATACTTCTCAAATATAGTATGACAATTTCGAGACTTTCTATTGCATTAATATACAATATCTATAATTTCTTTGTGTACAGAAATATTGAAAAATATTAAAAATATTTTTTTACAAAACGAGGAAGGTGAAGCCACAGAATTAGATTAATTATCCAAATATGCTGATTACTGTGGATTCAATTAAAACATAGCATAAAATTAATATACAGTAACATTGTAAATAAATAGCATTTTAAATAAAATAATTGGTTACTATTAATATATATTTTATACGATTATATTAAATAAAGTCATATTTAAAAAAATATTTTTAAATTCAGTATAAAAAAAACTGTTATTTGCAACAATAGATAATAAAAAATCAACATAATTTTGTGCTATTTATAACACGATGTCCGGTATTATTGAAGCTGTATAATATGTTATCAATGACGATATACGAAATTGCTTGATAATTATATGGAATGTTTTTAAACAGATAAGAAGAATTTAAAATCAAGCGATAAGTACACACTTTTACTGAATGCAAAAAATTTTATTTCCATTTTATATTTGTTACGTAATAATATTGGTTGTTGTTAAAGTGCAGAGAAATTTGCTGAAACTATTTGGAAGTAATGCACCAGCATGCATCCTATTCTTTTACAAAACAACGGCATTGACGCGTAACAAATCGAAGGAAAAGTATAAAATTACAAATTTCGTTTTATTCACAATTCAGTCTTGGGTCGTTTCTCAATGTAAGCTTTAACGTTGGGCAAAGCGCGAACTCTCTCCACTAGTTTCTTTAATTCGGGATGATCCTTGTTCGGATCCTCGCCCAGGATGAAACTCAGATAGTCACTATATCCAGTCCACACGAAATCTGCCCACGACAGCTAAAACAATAGAAATGTATTTTTGTCTCTTTACAAATGCAAAATTAACAAAACTAGGATTAGTAGCTTGGCGTGCAATTAAAATTTGTTACCTTGCCACCCACAAAGTATCCGCCGTTCTGTTTAACTTGATCCTCGAATTTGTTGAGATAGAAGGGCCACTTTTCGAAGGCGGTCTCTTTGAGTTTCTCTTTGAGGGCCGGATCTTGTTCCCAATAATAATTGGTCAGAGCTACAAAAATAAATTTGCCTTACGGTTCTTGCGTCGCACAGAGATACAGAGCTTCCGTTGTGAAACGCCTCGAGAAGAGCGATAATGATGCAGCGCGCGACAATCGTTCAAGAAATATATGGCTTGTTAACTTTAAATAGCTGCTTTATGCAGAGCAAAAAAAATACAGAGTAACATTAAATTTTTATTCGGTTTGCATATGCGCAATGTGCATGCGTTATATTGACTAATCCCGTCAACGCGGAAGACTCGTAAAGTTACAATTATATATATTATTTTGATGATTATGTAATAGATCCGTTATCCTCTCGCGTTTGCTAATTATCAATATTCTTACGTTGTCTGGCATCTTCCATAGAATCAACGGCAGCATCGATCTCCATGGCCTCTAATTCATCGGAGCCATATAAATTTCCCTTCTTCGCGAGGAAGCGACCGATGGCTCTGGACTGATGATATTGCTTATCGTCGATTTCCAAAACGGGCATTTGTCCCATGGGCATGTCTACAATTTGTAAATGTGCCATTAGATTATTGCGAACAATATCTGTTTCATATTTATGATAAAAACGCGGCGATTAAATGATTGTAGAATAAAACCGTAACTGCAAAAATTGTAAATAAATATCACAATACCAATGGTACGTTACTTATTTTTAGATTGAAAAGCAATTAAAATTATGATAATTTCGTAATCTCAACATAACAGCATATGACATAAACATACTTGGTTTCTGCTTCGGCCAATCATTGAAGTCGACTCTATCATCATCGAATTTGATGCCCAAATGACTTAACAAGTACCTAATAGATTCCCCAAGGCCGGTAGCATTAAAATACGTTAGCTTGTACGTCGTGTACGGCATGTTCTGAAAATTGTAAATATAAATTAATATAAAAATAAATATAAATGTTTAGTTTAAGAAGGCTCGAATGATTAAAAATCAATATATTAAAGAAAGGAGCAACAGAGCCGTAACTAGGTGTTAGCGTTACAAAAAAGTATTTTAATTGGTCGAATGACAGAAAATTACAGACGTTTTGACCTGAATCAGGCCATCTTCAGCGAAAATTAATTACAAATCCAATAAAGATTGCTACCGCACGCACTATTTTCTACAATACCGATTGACCAAAATTAATGAGCATTAACTGTGAAAATTAGATACAGAAAATTACAGAAATATAATCAAATTTAATATTTGACATTTAATTTCATATTTGCATTAGTATCCTTATTACAGCCACCTTTGCATTTATTTAAAAATAAATAATTTTCAAAAGTATTAATTTACACCTATTTTGTGTATTTATTCTAGAATCAGGTTACGAAATAGAGAAGATATAATTCTTCATTACCTTGCAGTCTGAAATCTGATCTCTCCTAAAAATCGAAGCTTTGCAAACGATGCGGAGTCGTTCACGGATCGAGAAAGACTGAGCGTTTCATTGGAACGCAACATACGTTTGGACGTATGTTCTTTTGGACATTCGTCCTTTTGCCACAAACGATTATGTAGAAATACTGGATTTACACACGTACAAAATTATATTTAGTAAATAACACGTTCAACGGGGCAATAAGATACGTTATCTTGAAATATGTTATCAAGCATATGTCCCTGAGTAACAATCAAAAAGTTTTAGCCGTTGCTGGTTGTTTATTAAAAAGTTATTAACAAGAAAAGTTTTATAAATAAAACTTATTAATTATACAGTAACATTTTATATAATATAAATTAGTTACTATAAATATACCTATATTTTATATGATTATATTAAATAAAGAATGAATAAAATATATATTCCTTAAAAATCGTACTAAAAAAGAATATTTTTAAATTAAGTATAAAAGAAACTGTTATTTGCAACAGTAATAAAAAGTCAAGATAATTTTGTGCTAACTATAGCACGACGTCCGGTATTATTGAAGATGTATATGTTATCAATGACGATATACGAAAATGCTTAATAATTATATGGAATGTTTTCAGACTAGATAAGATGAATTTAAAAACAAGCGATAAGCACACACTTTTACTGAATTCAAAAGATTTTATTTTTTTTTATATATTTGTTACGTAATAATATTAGTTGTGAAAGTGCAGAGAAGCTGGCTGAAGCTATTCGTTACGCATCAGCACACTACTGTTTTACAAATCATTTCAAAAGCGCATAGTTTTTAAAAAACGACATTGACACAAATCAAAGAAAGAGTATAAAATTAAAAATTTTGTTTTATTTACATTTGAGTCTTGGGTCGCTTCTCGATGTAAGCTTTAACATTGGGCAAAGCGCAAACTTTCTCCACTATCTTCTTCAATTCGGGATGATCCTTATTCGGATCCCCGCCCAGGATGGAACTCAGGTAGTCATAATACCCAGCCCACAGGAAATCTGCCCACGACAGCTAAAACAATAGAAATGTATTTTTGTCTCTTAAAATAGACAAAATTGACAAAACAAGGATCAGTAGCTTGGCATGCAATTAAAAATTGTTACCTTGCCACCCACGAAGTATCCGCCGTTCTTTTTAACTTGTTCCTCAAATTTGTCGAGATAGAAGGGCCATTTTCCGAAGGCGGTCTCCTCGAATTTCTCTTTGAGGGCGGGATCTTCTTGCCAATAATAAAGGGACAGAGCTACAAAAATAAATTTATTTTACAGTTCTTGCATCGCACAGAGATACAGTATAACAGAGCTTCCATTGTGACGTCGCAAGAAGAGCGATAATGATACAGCGCGCGACAGTTGTTCAGGAAATATAGTGACTTGTTGACTTAAAATAGCAGAGTATCTTGCAACAGTAACATTAAATCCCTTCTCAATTTGCATGTGCGCAACGTGCATGAGTCATAATCCCGTCGACATGGAAGACTCGTGATGTCGCAATTATGTTGTTTTGATGATTATGTAATTGATCTGTCATTCTCTCGCTTTTGCTGATTATCAACATTTTTACCTTGTCTTATATCGTCTATAGAATCAACAGTGGCATCGATCTCTATGGCCTCGAAATTGTCGGATCCATATAAATTGCCCTTTTTCGCCAGGAAGCGACCGATGGCCCTGGGCTGATAATATTGCTTACCGTCGATTTCCAAAACGGGCATGGGCATTTCCATGGGCATGTCTATAATTTGTAAATGTGCCATTAGATTATTGCGAACAATATTTATTTCATGTGCGCATTAATATATGATACAAACGCGACTAAATAATCGCGTTGAATGAAACAATATTTGCGAAAATCTCAAAATAAGTTTTACAATAGTAACCGTTACTAGATGAAAAAGCAAATAAAATTATAATTGTTTTGTAATTTCAAAATAATAACATATAACATAACATACTTGGTTTATGCTTCGGCCAATCATCGATGTTAAGTCTAATATCCTCGAATTTGATGCCCAAATGACTTAACAGGTACCTAATAGGTTCCCCAACGCCGGCAGAATTAAAATACGTTAGCTTGTACGTCGGCATCTTCTGAAAATTGTAATAATATAATATAAAAATGAATATAAAGATTTGGCTTGTTTTTAAAAAAATCTAACCCAGGACACTAATACCAGCGTTAAACGCAAACATCTGCACTACGTAACATGTATACAGTGTACTATTCAAAGTACTCGCAGTAAATTTATCAGTACTAGCTTCAATCTTTACTTCTATTAGGTCTTCTCCAAACAATTATTAAGCATTAACTGTGTGAAGATTAGATATAGAAAATTAGAAATATATAATCAAATTTAATATTTGACATTACGTAATTGCGTAAGTATTTTTGTAACAGTCACTTTTGCATTTATTTAAAAATAAATATCTTTCAAAAGTATTAATTTACACCTATTTTGTGATATTTATTCTAGAAGCAGTTTACGAAAAATAAAGAAGTTATATAATTCTCATTACCTTGCAGTCTGTAATCTGATCTCTCCTAAAAATCGAAGCTTTGTAAAATATACGGAGTTGTTCACGGATCGAGAACAACTGAGCGTTTCGTTGGAACGTAACTACGTATGGACTATGGACATACGTTCTTGAGGATATACGTTTTTTTTGCCACGAATGATTATCTAATAGATATACTGGATTTACACACGTGTTACACAATTATATCTGATAAATGATGCGTTTAACGGAGCAACAAGATACGGGCCGGTATTCATAGTCGGATGTTATATTTAAGATCGTCTTAAGTCTGGTCAAAGGCAGTCTTAAAATTCCATCCAGCTAATGAAATGACCGTATTAGCATTTTAAGACATTACTTAAGACAATCTTAAAATAAGATCCGACTATGAATACCGGCCATGGTCTTCATCTTGACATCAACGATATTACGTCCCTGAGTAACATTCAAAAAGTTTTAGTCGACGCGACGCTCATTGTTTATTAGAACGTTATTAACAAAAGAAGTTTCATAAATAAAACTTAATTTTTGTTCACTGATATACACAGGAACAACATATGCGTGAGCGGGGAACAGTTGAAGCCCCTCCCTCCTGCACCTCCACTTCAAAAAAATTTAACTTATCCCAAATCTATTCTGACTTGAAATTTGGTTTGGATTAGGTTAGATTTTTTGGGAGTTTCAAAAAACGAGAAAAATGCATACCTTTTCTATTTGAATTACTTATAAGCTCCGTAACTTCCGTAAGTGCGTTTCAGTCCATACAAATAATTTTGTATGCACGATAAACCAACAATGACACATTATCAAAAAGTGAGAGGCCATATATTACTGATATATTAAGCATTTAGTTATATTTAATTTAAATATAATCGATGATACTTTGGTGTCCTAAAATATATTTTTCTTAGTTCCTTTTATTACAAAAACTGAAAATATTTAATATAAAAATTAACTAAATAGTTTAACATAATAATAAACAAACTCAATTTTGCACTTACCTAATGATAATTTCTAATTCATATTACACTGAGAGAACTCATTTAGTGATATCTACTTTTTCCGTTTTGTAGACTATCGTTTCGTATAATATACTATGCGTTCGGTACCAATTACTAAACGCAGTATCGTTCCGTTTAGTTAATGCTACTACATAGAATTGTATCACCTCTGACTATCTGATTAGTCGGAATTACTGAACGGGAAAATCATTCAGTACATTCTACTGTACATTGGTATTAAATACTAAACGCCATTTAGTTCTAAGTTTCGTGGTTGATGGTACCGCACGCGGTATTTTTTTCCTCCATGCATGTGGCAACTCTATCCCAGATACCTGCGCAACTAGTACCTGGCTATGAAAAATGTACGTTTTTTAAACAAAATGTTTAGAGGTTGTTATGCGGTGGATTTTATTGTTTGGTGCTTGAAGTTTTGATTGTTATTGGCCTAGTTTACATCGACCGTTTGATACGCGTACCAAGTACTATATCCGTATCAAATCCGTATCAAATCTCGGTTTACACCGAGATAACCCGAGATTTGATACGGATTTGATACAAATATAGTACTACGCGTATCAAACGGTCTGGTGTAAACTAGACCATTGAGTTTTCAAAACTGGAATTGAGGTTCTAATATTAGAAATAGTGCGATGTTCCGAAATAAAAACTAGAATTACTGGAAAAGATAAAAACAGAAAGAAAAATATCTGCCAAGGACGGGATCTATTTAGATAGGAGTAAGTCTTATTCTTACTGCTATATTGAAAGTATCTCAAGAAGAGATAATTTTCAAAAACAAATTTTCTTCTTTACCTTTAAAACATAAAAGACAATATAGATTGCACAATCAAATTATCACTTTTAGCTTTCATTATTCATATTCTTAGCTTTTCTATAATATAACAATAATATACTTCTCAAAATATGTAAAAGCATCTACGTATAATAGCATGACAATTTCGAAATTTCTTGTATAAATATTCTATTATTAAATTATTATATATTTATAGAAATATTAAAAACTTTTAAGAATATTTGTCTGTAAAACAAGATGGAGCCACAGAATTATATTAATTATCCAAATATGCGTCGATTGCCGCAAATTCAATTAAAACACAGCATAAAATTAATTATACAGAACGTTTTCAAACATTAGATAAGTAAAAGGAAATTAAAAACAAGCGATAAAAACACACTTTTACTGAATGCAAAAGATTTTATTTCCTTTTTATACTTGTTATGTAATAATATTAATTGTTAAAGTGCAGAGAAACTGCATGGCTAAAGCTATTCGGAAGTAACGCATTAGCATCATGCTATTCTTTTACAAAACATTTCGAAAGAGAATTGTTCTAAAAGGATGATATTGGCGCGTAACAAATCAAAGGAAAAGTATGTAGGACAAATTTCGTTTTATTTAAATTTCAGTCTTGGGTCGCTTCTCGATGTAAGCTTTAACGTTGGGCAAAGCGCGAACTTTCTCCACTAGTTTCTTCAATTCGGGATGATCCTTGTTCGGATCCCCGCTCAGGAGGGAACTCAGACAGTCGCAATATCCAGCCCACACGAAATCTGCCCACGACAGCTAAAACAATAGAAATGTGTTTTTGTCTCTTAACAATGACAAAATTAACAAAACAAGGATCAGTAGCTTGGTATGCAATTAAAAATTATTTATACCTTGCCATTCACGAAGTATCCGCCGTTCTTTTTAACTTGTTCCTCGAATTTGTCGAGATAGAAGGACCATTTTTCGAAGGTGGTCTTTTTGAGTTTCTCTTTGAGGGCGGGATCTTGTTCCCAATAATAAAGGCCCAGAACTACAAAAATAAATTTACCTTACAGTTCTTGAATCGCAAAGAGATACAGAACTTCCAATGTGACGCTGCGAGAAGAGCGATAATGATACACCGCGCGATAACTAGGAGAAATATGTGGCTTGTTGACTTTAAATAGCTGCTTTATGCAGAGTGCAAACCTTGCAACAGTAACATTAAATCCCTCCTCGGCTTACATATACGCAACGTGCATGCGTCATATTGACGTTAATCTCGTCTGCGCGGAAGACTCGTAAAATCACAATTATGTGGTTTTGATGATTATGTAATTGATCTCTGTCATTCTCCTGCGTTTGCCGATTATCAACATTCTTACCATGTTGTATATCGTCCATAGAATCAACAGTGGCATCGATCTCCATGGCCTCGAAATCATCGGATCCATATAAATTGCCTTTCTTCGCGAGGAAGCGACCGATGGCCCTGGACTGATGATATTGCTTACCGTCGATTTCCAAAACCGGCATTTGTCCCATGGGCATGTCTATAATGTGTAAAAATGCCATTAGATTATTGCGAACAATATATTTTTGTTTCATGTTTGAGTTTATGATACAAACGCGATTAAGTAATCGCCGAATAAAACAATAAGTACAAAAATTGCAAAATAAATTTCACAATACTAACCGTTACTTAAATCGAAATTAAAGCAATTAAAATTATGATTGTTTTGTAATTTCAAAATAATAGTATATAACATAAACATACTTGGTTTGTGCTTTGGCCAATCATCGAAGTTGAATCTAACATCCTCGAATTTGATGCCCAAATGACTTAACAGGTACCTAAGTGACTCCCCAAGACCGGTAATATTAAAATAAGTTAGCTTGTACGTCGGCATTTTCTGAAAATTGTAAAGATAAATATAAAAATAAATACGAAAATTTGGATTGTTTTTAGAAAAATTTAAATAAGGATACTAATGCAAGCGTTAAACGCAAACATCTGCATGACGTAACATGTATACAGTAGGTATACTATTCAAAATACTCGCAGTAAATTTATCAGTACTATATCTTCAATCTTTACTTCTAGGTCTTCTCCAAAAAATTATTCAGCATTAACTGTGAAGGTTAGATACAGAAAATTAGAAATATAATCAAATTTAATATTTGACATTTGATTACGTAATTGCATTAGTATTTTTATAACAGCCACTTTTGCATTTATTTAAAAATAAATAATTTTCAAAAGTATTAATTTACATCTATTTTGTGTGTTTATTCTATAAGCAGATTATGAGAAATAGAGAATATATAATTCTTTATTACCTTGCAGTCTGTAATCTGATCTCTCCTAAAAATCGAAGCTTTGCAACCTATGCGGAGTTGTTCACGGATCGAGAACAACTGAACGTTTCGTTGGAACTTAACTATATACGTACTGACATACGTTTTTGGGGACTACGTTCTTTTGCCACGAACGATTATGTAATAGATATACTGGATTTACACGCACAAATTGTATCTGATAAATGATGCGTTTAACGGAGCAACAAAAGATATGGTCTTTATCTTGACATAATCGTATGTTATCAAAGTTATACCCTTGAGCTCCCTGAGTAACATGCAAAAAGTTTTAGCCGACGCGTCGCTCGTTATTGAAAAGTTATTAACTAATAACTAATTGTAAGTATTAAAAAGTTATTAACAAAAAAGAAGTTTCATAAATAAAACTTTATTTTTGTTCGCTGATATACACAGGAACAACATATACGTGAGCGGGAAACAGGTGAAGACCCTCTCTCCTGCACTCCCACTCCGAAAAAATTTAACTATTTTACTTAACCCAAACCTATTCTGATTTGAAACTGAAATTTGGTTTGGATTCGATTCAATTTTTTGGGAGTTGTAAAAAATGAGAAAAATGCATATTTTTTCTGTTTGAATTATTACAAGCTCTGTAAGCATGGGCGCTCTGAAAACTTCTTTCAAAGGGGGAGGGGGCAGAGTGTGAATATATTTATGGATACCACTTTTGTTCAGGTTGTGAAGGACTGGGGATGTTAAGAAATAAAGTGCCTCATTTGGTATAAATAAAACGATAAAAAATAATTATTAAGAAAAGGCAAATTTTAAATTTTTTGAATTTCTTGTCTCCCAAAAGATCGATTATGTATCTTGAAACAAAGTAAAAATTACAAAAGTGAGGCAATTCACTCGAGTATCTATACGATTTTATTTGTCGAAATCTATAGTAAATCTGTTCATTTTTGTAATTTTCACCTCGTTTCAAGATACGCATGCGATCCCTAGAAGATAAAATACTATCAATGAGTTTACTCATTCTAAAAAAGGAAGCAGTTTTTATGCGTATGGAATTATTCAATTTATGTAAGGTTCTGCCAAACGAACGTAATTTTAAATAATATATTTTGTAAAGAAATATTTATGTCAACTTTTATTTTTAATTAAATAAATTTTAAATCAAAAGTTATCTGGTTGTCAATCAAAAATCTATTTATAGATAGGAGTAAGTCTTCAGTCCTGTCTTCTTACTGCTATATTGAAAGTATCTCAAGAGAAGAGGTTCAAAAAAATTTTTATTCTTTACATTTAAAACATAAAACACAATATAGATTGCAAAATTAAATTAGGCATCACTCTTACCTTTTATTATTAGTTTTAGCTTTTCTATATTATCTATAACAATATAATACTTCTCAAAATATATAAAAGCATATATGTAATAGTATGACAATTTCGAGACTTCTCGTATTAATATATGATATTTGTAATTTATTTGTATAGAAATATTAAAAATTATTTAGAATATTTTTTCACAAAACGAGGGGAGCCACAGATTTAGATTAATTATCCAAATATACTAATTGCCGCGAACTCAATTAAAACACAGCAAAAAATTAATTATACAGTAACATTTTAAATAATATAAATTAGTTATTATTAATATATATTGTATATTATTATAATAAATAAAAAAGAATAAAATATATAGATACTATCACACAAAAGTCGTATTAAAAAAGAATATATTTAAATTAAGTATAAAAGAAACTGTTATTTGTAATAGTAATAAATAAACCAGATAATTTTTTTACTATTTATAACACAATATCTGATATTATTGAAGATGTATGTTATGAATCACGATATACGAAATAGCTTAATAATTATATCTACAGAACGTTTTCAAACAGATAAGTAAAAGGAAATTAAAAACAAGCGATAAACGCACATTTTTACTGCATGCAAAAGATTTTATTTCCTTTTTATATTTGTTACGTAATAATATTAATTGTTGTCAAAGTGCAGAGAAATCTGACTGAAGCTATTCGGAAGTAACGCATTAGCACGTATGCTAATCTTTTACAAAACATTTCAAAAGAGAGTAGTTCTTAAGAAACGACATTGACGCGTAACAAATCAAAAGAATTAATAGTAAAAAATTACAAATTTCGTTTTATTTACATTTGAGTCTTGGGTCGCTTCTCGATGTAAGCTTTAACGTTGGGTAAAGCGCGAACTTTCTCCACTAGCTTCTTCAATTCGGGATGATCCTTGTTTGGATCTCCGCCCAGGACAAAACTCAGGTAGTCACAATACCCAGTCCACAGGAAATCTGCCCACGACAGCTAAAACAATAAAAATATATTTTAGGTCCGAATTAATAGAAGTTTCTCAGTTGTCAAGATCAGTCTCTTGACTTTGTCTCGCGTATACCGTTTTACCATACACGAGACAAAGACAGACTGATCTTGACAACTGAGAAACGTCTATTAATTCGGACCTTAGTCTCTTAACAAAGATAAAATTAACAAAACAAGGATCAGTAGCTTGGCATGCAATTAAAAATTGTTACCTTGCCACCCACGAAGTATCCGCCGTTCTTTTTAACTTGTTCCTCGAATTTGTCGAGATAGAAGGGCCACTTTTCGAAGGCGGTCTCCTTGAGTTTCTCTTTGAGGGCGGGATCTTGTTGCCAATAATAAAGGGACAGAGCTACAAAAATAAATGTACCTTACAATTCTTGCATCGCACAGAGATACAAAGCTTGCATTGTGACGCCGCAAGAGGAGCGATAATGATACAGCGCGCGACAGTCGTTCAGGAGAAATCATTGACGTATATAATAGACTGAACATTGCCATTGGAGAGCTTCCGGCAAGTTCTGCTGAGACGCTTTCCTTTTCTAACCTTTTCTAGTTGTGTCATTGGTGGGGAGAAGGAAAGGTGGTGAGACAAGGAAAGCGTCTTAGGGCCAGCGCACGTACATTGCCTTAGCGTCTTACGCCACCTTACGTAAGAATCGCCTTACCCGATACGTAAGCCAAACGTACGGCAACGCACTTAGAAAAACGTAACACAACATACCATACGTTACATGCGTTACGTTACGCTTTTCTATGTGCGTTGCCGTACGTTTGGCTTACGTATCGCGTAAGGCGATTCTTACGTAAGGTGGCGTAAGACGCTACGGCAATGTACGTGCGCTGGCCCTAATTAGTCAGCATATATCTTCTGTCCTTCAGATCTTGCCGGAAGTTCTCCAATGGGAATGCTCAGTCTATTATATATGTCTATGGGAGAAATATATGGCTTGTTGACTTTAAATAGCTGCTTTATGCAGAGCACCTTGCAAAGGTAGCATTAAATCCCTTCTCGGTTTGCATATGCGCAATGTGCATGCGTCATATTGACTAATTTTGTCAGCGCGGAAGACTCGTGAAGTCACAATTATGTTGTTTTGATGATTATGTAATTGACCTGTCATTCTCTCGTGTTTGCTGAATATCAACATTCTTACCTTGTCTTATATCGTCCATAGAATCAACAGTGGCATCGATCTCCATGGCCTCGAAATCGTCGGATCCATATAAATTGCCTTTCTTCGCGAGAAAGCGACCGATGGCCCTGGACTGATGATATTGCTTACCGTCGATTTCCAAAACCGGCATTTGTCCCATGGGCATGTCTATAATGTGTAAAAATGCCATTAGATTATTGCGAACAATATATTTTTGTTTCATGTTCGAGTTTATGATACAAACGCGATTAAGTAATCGCCGAATAAAACAATAAGTACAAAAATTGCAAAATAAATTTCACAATACTAACCGTTACTTAAATCGAAATTAAAGCAATTAAAATTATGATTGTTTTGTAATTTCAAAATAATAGTATATAACATAAACATACTTGGTTTGTGCTTTGGCCAATCATCGAAGTTGAGTCTAACATCCTCGAATTTGATGCCCAAATGACTTAACAGGTACCTAAGTGACTCCCCAAGGCCGGTAACATTAAAATACGTTAGCTTGTACGTCGGCATCTTCTGAAAATTGTAATAATAAATATAAAAATAAATACAAGAATTTGCCTCGTTTTTAGACAAATCTAAACAGGGATACTAATGCCAGCGTTAAACGCAAACATCTGCACAACGTGTAACATGTATGCAGTATATACCTACATATATATTATTCAAAATACTCGCACAGTATCGTACTAGCTTCAATCTTTACTTCTAGGTCTTCTCCAAACAATTATTTAGCATTAACTGTGAAAAGATTATATATAGAAAACTAGAAATATAATCAAATTTAATATTTGACATTCGATTACGTAATTGCATTAGTTCCCTTATGACAGTTATTTTTACATTTATTTAAAAATAAATAGTTTTTAAAAGTATTAATTTGTATATTTGTATTTATTTCGTATATTTATTCTAGAAGCAGGTTACAAAATGGAGAAGATATAATTTTTCATTACCTTGCAGTCTGTAATCTAATCTCTCGAAGGGATCGAAGCTCAGGTAACCGATGCGGAGTTGTTCACGGATCGAGAACGACTGAGCGTTTCGTTGGAACGTAACTACGTATGGACACACGTCCTTGGGGACATACGTCCTTTTGCCACGAACGATTATGGAGAAATACTGGTTTTACACACACAACACAAGCGCAAAATAATATCTAACAGAATGCATCTTTCAGAGTGCACTTACGGAAATTACATGTAACGCATCAATGGGAAAAAATATGCATGTTCTTATTTTCTCAGAAAGAGAATCTCTTATCTTCTCTCTTTCTGAGATCGAGATGCTAATCACGGTACAGTGACGCATGAAATTATCAAGGGTTATCATTACAACAATAGACAGAATTTTTCTCGCACTTAATATTTTGCTGTTTATTCTTTTTACGCCAAATATATAAGAATGTAATAGGAATTTTTTTATTGTTCTTAGCTTTTGTTTTATTTAACAATTTATACTACAAACGATTACAAAAATTATAAGTCATTGGAAAAATGGATGCATGTCTCTTATTTTCTCATGAGAGCGAGATGCTAATCACGAAACAGTGACGCATCATAAAATGAAGTGATCAAAATAATTTTGTGTTATCGATAACGTTATACTATCTAGAGTTGAATCGTGACAAACATATATTAATAAACAAATTTAAAGTACGACCGTATAAGATAATAATCAATAATTAAAGGAACGCCATAATCAGTCGGGACTGGATCTTGGTTGTCCAATAAAATTATTTGTGAATTTAATGTACAATTCATCACTCTAGCAAACCACGCGCCGTTACTTACGGACTTAAACGTAGCTACAACTAAAGCTCGAAAGAGTACTCTCACATAATTAAATTGAAAATTAATTTAATCGTCCACTAACAATCGTTAGCATATTCGAAAAAAGACGGGATATGTATAGAAAGATATAGGGTATTAAATTCACAAATAATTTTATTGGACAACCAAGATCCAGTCCCGACCGATTATGGCGTTCCTTTAATTATTAAACATGTATTAATTATAAAATTATAGAAGTCAGAATCGATTATAATGTATAATAATTGCAGTATGTGCTTTTAAATAGGTAAGTTTTCTAAAATATTTAGACATACGATAATGAAATTATGTAAAATTTTGCCAGTAATAAAGCTGTAAATGTAATTCTGCAATGCATCGCTGGCCATATGTTTTTTTTATAAATACTTGCTGTATTTGCAAATCAACATTTTTTGTATTATCCATGCTTATCGTAAATGAGGTGCGGTTCTGTACTGACATTATCTGCAACATGTAATGCATATATCATTACGTAAACTGTTTCATAATTCTTCTACGCGCTATTAATAGCAATAAACTTGTTATTTCTAAATGACTTGCATGTTTTACGCGCATAAAAATCCAAGAAAAAGATATGATACCTAATGATAAACGTTGATTAAATAAGCGTTGAATATATCAGATTAAATAGCGAAAAAGTTGCAACTTCAAGATTTAAAAAAAATTATCATAAAGTTAATTATGAATTAAAAACACACACATACAGTTTTAATATTAAGAAAAAATCAATAAAAGATAATGAAATGAATTTATTACCTCAATTCTCTTTTTGAATTATCAAGCTTTTTAGCATATCTTTTAATATCAATCGATCCTTATTTATATACTAAATCTTTAATTAAATATTTTATATTATTATGTCTATCTACATAAAGTATCTATTAGGCGTAAATTTTTAAGACACGTTTACACAGAGACCATATATGAATTAGTTAAAGAACATAGTGGAGAACTTTTTTCAAACATTCAATATATCGCAAGCATATACTTGGGAAAAAATATATTAATCAATGTTAATATTTTATCGAAATTTTGTTTTCTAGAAAGACCAGTATATTGAAGTGTAATCGTCACATTACGGCGTAATACATGGAAAACTCTCACGTTTACAGTTACTCATTGTCAGTGAATAGTCATAGGCTCCCCTCAATTGGAACTAACTTGTGCGACCTTCGGTGGCAATATAGTTATACTCTACAGTAATATAGCGACTGATAGCGACCTAGCAACTGCAAAAGCCACATCACGATATGACTAAAGAGTCATCTTCAATGCTATCTGTGTATAAAAGTAGATAGTGCGTTATCTGCGTTATCGTCAATTAATTACTCAGCACTTATTTTATTTACCGTACACGCCTCTTTTCTGTATCAATAGCGCTTTGGAGACAGATATCTATTTGCAAGTCTAGGTAATCGACCTCTTGGCTCTGTTAAATTCTTGATTACGCTGCTGTCGATATGAAATTTTTTCTGGGAATGCAGCGTATAGCTAAAACCATATTTACTTTAACTTAAATACATGAGGATATTTTATAAAATAAGGAAACAGTAATGACAATGGTGAATACAGATATGTAGATTGAACAAATTAAACGAATGGAAAAATAGGTTTGGCAAATGCGAGAGAAATCATTAAGAAAATAGTAAAAATAGCGACTTATTGAAATATAAAATTACATAATGAAAAATAGTTTGTTTTTCAAAAGGTAATTAAAAATCTCACAGTTTTTTTATTGTCGTATGACGTATGACAATATCAGTAACAATCAGTCTTCAACAAGTGTTAAAATGTACATTTGTATTTTCAATGCAATCTAAAATTTATCATACGCACCTGTCGTATGTAAATGTAAGAACATGTTAAAAGAAAGAGGAAAGTCGATATTTTACTCAAATGCAACATCAACGAGAAACCTTTATCGAAAGATTAACCATCACTCTGCGAAATTATCACATACAATGAATTTTCACATATAATTTTCATATAAAGTCGGCGGACGCTTCTCGATCCAGCTCTTAATGGCCGGTATTTTTTCGACTTTCTTTTGGAGTTGTTTCAGGTTCTCATACTTCTCAACGACGTTCCCTTTTGTCAGGAAATTCATGTAATCCAAGACACCGACAAAAGTGAGATCAGCCCACGTTAGAGCACTACCAACGAAGTAACCACCGTTCCTCTCTACTTGAGCGTCCAAACGTTCCAAGCAAAACGACACCGTCTCATCGACAATCTCGAGTTTCTGTTTCTTAGCCCGTACGTAGTTCACATAAATATCTGAAAAGCCATGATACTTAGTACAAGCAAGAAAAGGAAGATAAATGAAGTAAATTCGAACAGTCCGAATCAAGCGTTTCAGTGAATTAAATTCAGTATAATAAACGGAATAATATCTACTAACTCTCTAATAAATCGTGTATGGTATCGACGGTCGAGTCGATTTCCAGAGACTCCAAATCGTTCTTGCCAGCAAGACCGCATTGCTTCGCAACATAACGGCCGATAGCTACGGACTGATGAATTCTCTTTCCATCGAATTCGAGTACAGGTACTTTGCCAAATGGCATAGCTGAAAAATGATATTAAGACACGTGAATATCGCATGCTGTTAAAATCGAATAAGATTTATAGTAGAGAAGCCATCTGGATTACTATTATGAGTAATTTATATCTACAGCAGTTGTCTATATCTACATATATACCTACATATTAAAAATCTTTCAAAGATTAATAATTAACACATGATTGAAATTAAGAAGAAAATTAAATTAAGAATAATTATATTTATAAGTCTGTGTTTTTGGCAGTATAAGCTTGATTTTTCTCATGGCAATCTTATTTTTCTGTTTTAAAATTTATTGAAACGCTCTGCTGCCTTTGCATGACTTTATGACGTTTATATAACGCTGAAGGATTTTCCTCTTAATTACAAATCTATTACAGCATATCGACGATTCATTGGTTAGCTTGAATGACGCGAAAATGATTTCCTTACATCAATACGTTGTTTGTACCTTTACTATAGTAGGTAGCTACCTATAGGTAGCTATAGGTATCTATAAGTAGCTACCTATAGTTGATACCCCACAATGAGAACACAGTGGGTTTTTGATTAAAGAACTGAATACAAAGTATTGTATTTGCATAACAATTATATCGATTGTCCTGCACAGAACTTTGCAATACGTAATAAAAAATAAAAGGCTCTATTGTCAAAACGAGCAACATTCATTTCCGCTTCTGCGCTTTACAAGAAAGCTCAATGAAACGGGAAATATCTTGTTTCAGCATCGAATTGTGCCTATAGTATAATCTCTTTCAAATAAAATATTTTGACGCAAGGATTATGCTATATACAATGTTTAAGGAATGCTTAAGCATGAGGAAGTACATTACAACGAAAGATCAGTCGGCGCTATATAAGAACATGAAAATCATATTTTTGCGTTGGATCTATCGCAAATAATCATATATATAAGAACAGTTTTGAGCCAGATTAAGCGATCACGATAGATGAATGTTAATAAGGACATGCATTATTAATATCAATCAGACCATTCAGACCACATACTCGGTTTAAGTTTTGGCCAATCATTTTTGTCGATACGTTCATCCACAAACTCGATGCCAGCATAACTGAACATGAGGCGAATGGGCTCGGCCAATCCCGTAAGATGGAAGTAAGTCAGCTTATAAGAAGGCATGTTGCTGAAAGAAGAAACAATCGTTATTCTTTTCTTTATCGTTATCATAACTCTAGTAACATAAAGATATTTCAATAACTAATAGATACTCTTCAACATTATTCGGTCTTAATGAAGAAATTTTGTTTGATCAGACGAACTACAATAATTAATCTTTAACCGGTATTATCTTTAGCCAAGTTAAGTCAAAATTTACACGTTACATTAAATCTCTGTAACAAATGTTACCAAAAAAACAGTTTGACAAAAGTTCAAATAATTATAAAATCATGTATTATTTATTTAAAATAAAATTGTCACTTACAATACTGTACATCGCAAACTCTTATTCTATATAGGCATGAATGCAGTTACGCGATAACGCGTAATTGCTTATCTTATATAATTCATGTTTTCTTCTTATCTTTTGTTATCAAAATAAATACATGACTGGCAAGATTACACAGAAGTTTCCAGATTTAACATAATATTCATCTATTTGTAACTTTTAGTCTTACACGACCCAGTACAAAGATATTTTTAAAGATTTCCTCAGCAAATCATTTAATTATCACAATTATTACGCATAAAATAAATTGTGTATAGTAATATAAAATCTGTATATAAAAATGTTAACATTCTATTTAAAATACGTATAAAGGAAATGTATACTCAATTAACGTTGATTATTAATTATCGGACTTTCTGCACGATGTGATTCATTAAATATTCATCACGATTTGTGTTTCATAAATAAAACATACGGTTCCGCTATTTGATGAAAGACATCATTATTGACAATGAGGCGTTTCTCTGTTCTAATTCACATTCTCATCTAATGTATATTTTAACCTTAATGCGATACTTGCAATGCCATGATTACTCCGAATTAATCTCATTTTTTTTTATTACTTTATCATTGTGAGAAAACTATTAATTAGTTGACTTCCACAAGGGTCATTTGCCGGCCGGTATTACAAAACACCAAGTGGTGATTGCAAAACACTTTTATGTAGGTAAGATATTCAATGTAATATCATGGTATTTACAATAATCTTCATTTATTTAATCAAGGAATAAGAATTAAATCTGGAGGGATAAGAATGGACAAATTCTACTCACAATTTGGCGAATTCTACGAATTCGCAGAGACAGAAATGGCATTTATTGCGTTGTTACAACAGTCGACAATGGTGATATCCGACGGCAGAACCAGCTGCGGCGGCTGCTAAACTTTTCTCTATTCCTCGATCCCTACCAATTCAACATCCCCACTTTGTCGTTGTGACCGTTGCTACGTAGCTCACTTCGATCTCCAGGAGAAACTTACTAGAGAAATATAGGCATGGGTGATGGGCGGTATTCATAGTTAGATGTTATATTTAATATCGTCTCAGGTTTATTTTCAAGCGCTGTACGATTCGTTTCATGACTATAATACGGAGTATCTGCAGATGAACTTAAGACAATCTTACTATATGAATACCGAACTATAAAAGCAATCAGAAATTGCCTAGAAAATACAATAACCCAAAAAGATAAAGCGTCAAAATGACGTCCAAGTTTTTCAAACCTGTCTTTTAGTCATCCTTTAAACGTGTTTCACGTATTTATTTAAAACTAATTTAAAGAACCCGTATCCTGAGCAGCAGCCCTGACAAAGATAGACTATATGATGTATCGAAGAAGGGTCGAAAATCTAGAAATACCTATCCATTCACAGTTTTATCATTCGCAAACATAGATATTGTCCAAAAATTATCACACCCATATTTTTTGAGAATTATCATGTGCTCGATATTTTATATTAAATATAACGCGTTTAAAGGATATTGGAATTCGATAAGATAAAGAGTTCATTTTCGCTCTTAATCTGAAAATATTCGTCCGCAACTATATGTATAAACATATTATAGATATGATTAAAAAATAATTATATACCATGCATTACCCATATTTTTAAGAATTATCACATACACGATATTTTAGACTAAATGTAATTTGCACTAGCAACTTATCCCGAAAGATATGAAGGCAAAGTAAAGATAGAAAGATAGAAGAGAGAGAGAGAGAGAGGGGGGGGGACTTGCACTTTTATTTACCTAAACAAATTAAATACATGCGATATTTAAAATTATTATTTCTTTTTTTATCAAAAGCAAGAATATAATTAATTAGAAGCCAGTATATACAATCACATAAACACGTTCGAGCACTTAATGAAGGATTAAATCAGCGATGTTTTAATTTTACATAATTCAAATATCGAATAAACGGTATATTTATTTAATCGTGTTTTATACACGAATTACATCTGGAGACTTGCCAAATATATCTATCATGAAATTTATAAAAATTATTTCTGACACAGAACAGAACTCATAAGAATGTTCGTTTGCTGTTGTAAAATTTATTGAGACGTTCTGCTTGATGTTATACTTGCTGTATTAGATACAGTGTATCTTGACTTTATGATACTGACTAACTTCTCTTTTAATTACGAATCTATTACGGAATACTAACGATTCATTGACTAGCTTGAATGATGCAAAGATCCTTACATCAATACACTATTTGTATTTTTATAGGATTAAAACCATACAATAAGAGCGCAGCGTTTTCCATTAAAGAACTAAATAATTAAGAACAAATTATTAAGAACATTGTATTTGCATGACAATATCGATTGTCCTGCAGAAAATAATATGATACATAAGGAGAAATACAGAGTGGTACACATAAAATCGGCCCTAAACAATTCTTTAGTAATTGTATTTTGCGTTTAGGGTCGGTTTTATGTGCGCTAACCTGCATGTAGAAGTTCAATTATCAAGGAAAATGATATTTATTTCTGCTTCTACAGTTTACGAGAAATGGAATTTTATTTTATTAAATATCAAAATATTGGTAATTTTATTAAATATTGAATTGTGATATAATCTTTGCGTCAAAATATTTTATAATAGTTAAGTACGAATAAATATGTTACAACGAAAAATCAGCACTTTAGAAAATAATATAAATTTACTTTTGGACTATATTTTCGTAACAGTCACGACAATACGTCGATGACCGAATCAATACAGGAATTTGACTGTTTGACTGTTAAATTTCTCTATTTCTTTGTCTTCCTATCGCTTTCGACGTTCTCACTTTGCCCTTTCAACGTGGCTTATTTTCTATCTTCAGGAAAAACTTTCTACGAAGATAAGCGAGCAGAAATTTCCTGAAGGGACAACCAAAAATAATATTGTAAAAACGTTGAAAAGACACTTCCAATGTTTAATGTATCTTAACTATCTGTTAAATATTATCATGTAATCTCCCGATAATTTTACGTTACTTTAAATTAGGAATATAGACGGATTATAACAAATTGAACGAATAGAAAGGTAAATTTTGCGAATACGAAAGAATCAACGAAAAATTAGTAAAAACAGCGATTTATTGAGATACAAAATTACACAATAAAAAGAATGTAGTTCAAGCTTTAATTAGAGAGATATTGTCTTATAATATTTTTTCATCATATGACAATACGTATAACAAGTCTTCAACGATTGATAAAATACCTATACATTTGTATCTCCAGTCCTGAATTTATATTATTACATATGTCTGCCATACATAAATTTAATACGATTTCTGGAAAAAGAGCAATCAATATTTTATTCAAAGCAATAATGTCAACGAATAATCGATTCTGTGGAAAAATATACCATCACTTTATAAGATTATTCAAATTAATTCTGATACATAGTCGGCGGACGTTTATTGATCCAGCTCTTGATGGCCGGCAATTCTTCGACTTTCTTTTGGAGTTGTTTCAAGTTCTCATACTTCTTAATGATGTCCTCGTTCATCATGGAGTTCAAGTAGTCCAAAAGAGCGACGAAAGTTATATCCGCCAACGTCAGAGCACCGCCGACGAAGTAACCGCCATTCTTCTTCACCTGAGCGTCCAAACGTTCCAAATAAAACGGCACCGTCTCTTTGGCAGCATTACGTTTCTCTTCTTTAGCTTGTTCGTTGTTCTCGTAGTGGAAACCAGCGATAACTAACGCAAGCAAAAGAATGATAAGACAAATAAGATACTGACAATCCATTATTTCAGTGAATCGAATTTGCAACGGAAATATTGAAATCCTATTTCTTTCTTATTTGTCGTCTTTTCGGAATAAATCTGTTCGCATTATCGAGATGTAAACCTATGACATTATGATTCAAAAATGTTTTAAAAGTAAATTCCCACTTTTGCATGGTAAATAAAAGAATTGGATAAATATAACGTAAGCAGATCGAATGTTATCTACTCACTTGCGCGTAAATCGTGTATGGTGTCGACGGTAGCATCAATTTCCAAAGATTCCCAATCGTTCTTGCCGGCAAGACCACATTGCTTCGCCAGGTAACGGGCAATAGCCACGGATTGATCGATCTTCTTCCCGTCTACTACAAGCACGGGTACTTTGCCGTATGGCATAGCTGAAATTTAAGATGATATTATGACACATGAATACATGCTATTAAGATCGAATAAGGTTTATAAAGAAACCATGTGGATTATTATTAATTCAAATCTACAATAAAAATTGGAATTTATACCTACAGCAATTGTTATAGTATATATATATATATATATTATATATAGATATACAATATGTATATTAAGAGTTTTGACGATTAATAATTACATAATTAAAGATAAGTACAATTACATTTCTAAGTTTGACCGAATTTGGCGATATATACAAATCTTAATATTTATTTTTATGACAAATCTTCTTTCTCTGCTATACAATTCATTAAAATGCTCTGTAGTCTCTTATATAGCTTTGTGATGTTGAGGAATTATTTCTCAAATTTTATGAAACTTCGACAATTGATTGGCTAACTTGAACGACACAAAAATGATTTCCTTACATCAACAGGAAATCTATTTACGTTGAACCATGCAATGAAACGACAGTATGTTTTTCATTAAGTGAGAATACAACGCATTGCACTTGCGTATAACAATATTGATTATTCTGTACAGAACATTGTAATACGTAAGAATAGAATGTTCTATTGTCAAGAGAGATAACATTTATTTCTGGTTCAGTCGTTTACAAGGAAGCTATAAATAAAGAGATAAAAATGTCTTATTATGTATAAAACTGTGTGGCATAATCTTTACATCAAAATAATATATATTTATTAAGAATACTTAAATATACATAGAAACGGTTTGGCGCTGCAGAAGGTAATCTAAAAACTATATTTTTGCCACATTAACTATTCGCGTTCACCAGATTTCATTATCGAGCAGTATTAGTTCGCGACAGGTGATCGCTAACGGAGACATGTGTTATTAATATTAATCAGTTATACATACTCGGTTTCAGTTTTGACCAATCTTTTACATCGAAACGTTCATCCACAAATTCGATGCCAGCATAATTGAATAGGAATCGAATTGGCTCGCCCAATGCTGTGACGGGGAAATAAATCAACTTGTAGGAAGGCATGTTGCTGAAAAGAAAGCACTTGTTAATTATTCTTCTCTCTGTCGTCATCATAATATAATGATATGAACATAAGGATATCTCAACGGCAAATGCTTCAATATTTTTCGATTTCTTTAAAAAAGTTTTGTTTACTAAAACTAGCTTTGAGCTTTGAATTTATTTTTTATCGTATTTAATTTTAGGCTTAATTAAACATATGTAAATCTAAATTTGAAACGGACTTTAAAACCAATTTTTAATCGGTATCATTTTCGACCAATTAATTTAAAATTAAAGTTGGATTTGGATTAAAATTGACATCAAAACTTTAAACAGTTTGATAAAAGTTCAAGTAGTTATAAAAAACCTAATTATGTAAGAACCATTTAAAAAGTAATTGTTATGTGCTAAACACCACAAGCTCTTGATTTGTAATAGTATAAGTCATGTTTCGCAATCATTACAAGTCATATTTTTCTTATCTTTGTTATCAAACTGAATACATGACTGGAAATATTACACACATAAAATATAGCATATGGTATTGATTCTTTTGCAATCTTTATGCTTCTTTACAACTTTCAAACATATTGTACATCGTGATGAAAGTCTAAAACTTCTATTTGAAATAAAACATATTGTACATAGTGATGTAAGTCTGAAAATGTAAAATACTATTTAAAATGTTTTGAATGGGAAAAAGAAATGTATTTAATTGACATAACATTACAGTTTTCGGACTTAAACGATGTTAATCTTATTAATTACGATTTAATTGTGCTTTATAAAATATACGGTTTCAATATTGATGAAAGACGCTATTATTGAGGGGTTTCTTTTCCTAATTAAACTCGGTTAATATATGTATATTTTTTTTACCGTAAAGCGATACTCTTTGAATGTGGCGATTATATCGAATTATTCTTCGAATCAATCTTGTAATTATTAATGCTTTATCATGGTGATAAATCTACTAATTAATTCGCTTCTACAAGCGTTGCTAATCTGCCGGTCATTAATTAATCGGGCGGTGACCACAAAACGCTCTTACGTGATATATTCGATGTAAATCACATTATCTACAATCTTGAATCAGTTTAAATAATAAGAATAGGAAAGTTCTACTTACAATTTGAAGAATTTTACGCAGACGGAAAAGGTGTCAACGGTAATGCACTGTTAAAGTCACCAACCGGTGATGTTCAACGGCAGATCTCTTGCTGCGAACTAAACTCCTCTATTTATTCATCTTCCTATCAAGAGATATCCCCACTTCGTCGTTGTGACGTGGCTCACTTTCGATCTCTATAGAAGAAACTTACTAGAGAGATATAAGTAAGCAAAAATCATCCAAAAGATACAATTTAAAAAAATGTATGAGCATCGGAAAAACGTTCGAATTTTTCAAAGTTGTAGCCACCCTTTAAATGTTTTTCAAGTATCCCTCTGATACTTAAAAACCCTAATTTAAATAATGTCATAAATCTACATAATATCATATTTATATGAACAACAGATGAATAAGCAACTAACCTCTTCATATCAATTTGAGTTATACAAACTATTCCTACTAATACTCTCCCCACTACACTTACTCTAAAAGTAATAAAACTAGACTTAAAACTACTTTTAATAAATATACCTAATAATCGAACTAGCCGATTATTATCTTTATATTAGCATCTAAACTACTGTAAAGAATTTATTGCAAAAAATATTACCTTAGCCAGAGTTCGAACCTGAAACCTCCCGCATTTTGTGTGGGTGTCGTACTAATTCGACCACTGAGGCATGTAGTATTAATATTTTCTATTTTAATTTAAGCATTTTTTAACGAAAATACAAAAATAATAAATAAGGAATATAAGACCGACAAACAACGATTTTGTTAACTTCGTGATAATAGGAGAAGGCTATCACAATTTCCACCACGTGTTCCCATGGGATTATACATAGGTCGTCGGAAAAAGGAAATAATACATTGAATTACTCCACCTTTTTCATTGAATTTGCGCGAAATTAGGACAAGCTTATGATCTTAAGTACCCGACCGCAGATTTAATATAAAATATCGTATTGAGGAGAAGTGACAGGACGCATTCTGTGTTGACCGAAGTAGAGATTCTCTAATCAGAGTGACGCCATATGACTACTACTTTTGATTCATAAACTTGTCCTAATTTCGCGCAAATCAATGAAGAAGAAGGTGGTAATTCAATACGTTATTTCCTTTTTCCGACTACCTGTAATCCCACGGAAACACGTAGTAGACATTGTAATAGCCTTCTCCTACTGCCACGAAGTTAATCAAATCGTTGTTTGTCGGTCTTATATTCCTAATTTATTATTTTTGTATTTTTGTTAAAAAATGCTTAAATTAAAATAGGAAATATTAATACAAATTGCTAACAGATTGAAAAATGGGAATAAATAGATGATGATAATTCCTTTAATTCCTCAGTAGAATTTAGGGCTTCTTAGGAGGTTTCAATAATCGCTTTAAATTGCGACGTGCGGGTGATCAGCCCACAGCACCCTGGCATGGTGGCAAATGGGGGATACATCTAACAGTTGCCAGCTACATGTACGGTGGACCAACGGTTTAACGTCTCTTCCGAAGGACGAGCCCAGTTTCTCCCACGAGAATCCTCTCTACCCCGTTAATTTCTCGTGCAAAGAGGTGCAGTTTAGAATATTAAAATTCCTGTGATCAGGTGGACTCGAACCCGGTTATTCGTGATTACGAGTCTGGCGCTTTACCACTAGACCACACTGCCACCTTATAGAGTATATAAATATTTATTATTTTACATTTCTATTATTTTGAATAAAAACTTTAAGTTGTGTAAATAGATATATATGCAAACATCTTCAGTGTGAAAACATTTATAAGCATCTATGAGCATAACACACACATGTTAGGACATTTATTATATTTTTTAATCAAATATTTTTTCCTTATTTATTCCTTTGGGTGTAAAATGCAGTATTTTTATTTATTTTTTACACAAAACAAATGCGAAGATTTTCTATTAAGTAATCTAATATATATTTCCAGATTTATAAAATAAATATATATAACGCGCTTTTAAGTAAACGTTGCATAATAAGAGTTGCATTTTTACAGATACTCCTTGACTCTTCAACTTTTCTTCTGTTTTATCCTACTTACGATGATGCCCATGATACTTATGGAACGAGACTTAGGAGGTGAGAGTTGAGATTTAAGGTAGCTTATTTATATCAAGCCCACAATTAAAATTTGTTATTTATTTTTATTTATATTTATACAGGGTGTCCCGTAAAGTCCGGATCAACGCTTAAGTGTAGATTCCTGAGGTTATTTGACAAAAATCCTAATGCCAAAATGTTGAGTCTGCCAAATTGTCATCCCGATATTCATTGGTCTTGCGAACAGTGTACAAAGAAATATAGTAAATAATAATTTCAAATATTTCTATCGAGTTGAGTAAAGTGTGGAAGAGCTGTTTTGACATGCGACGTCCATGAGTGCGTAAAATTTTGACAAATACACTAGTAAACTTTAAACTTTTCCCGTTTAAACACTGTAACAGCCTCGACATTTTGGCATTAGGATTTTTGTCTCCAAATGATCTTAGGAATCTACCCTTAAGCATTGATCCGGGCTTTACGGGACACCCTGCATATTGTCCCTGTTTATATAAAAATATTTTATAATTATTCTAACGCATCACAATTATTCTGTTTGTATACCAAGAAAAAAATAATAAATCAATCAATTGTAATTATCTTGTGATTATTGCGATGTGAAATGTCAATTGACTCATTATTAAATCATATTTTACTGTGTTGTCCAAAATCAGGATCCTGAACCTCCTGCTTCCTGGGAAGGTATTCGAGACGCTTCCAGAAGTGACGATATTTGTGCACAGTTTGAACATGCTCCAACACAAATAATTGTCGGCAGCGAAGACTGCCTTTATCTTAATGTTTACATACCGCTTGATCTCTATAATAATCGGACAAAGAATCCAAAGAATCCAGTTATGGTTTGGATTCACGGGGGAGGCTATTATTTTGGTTCCGGCAACGACGCACACTATAAACCTGATTACCTTATGGCAAAAGGTGTCATTCTAGTAGCCATAAGCTATAGACTTGGTGCTTTTGGTAAGATAAATTTTTTCAAGAAAAAGTATCTCTTGAAAATGTTCGGAAAATTCTTATCACATATCCGCGGAAGATATAGAACAGAATACGCATGTCTATCGTCACTTACTTGTTTATTGATATCACAGACTTCCTAAGGCCGAGATTCATACTCCGTTTTTATTTTAAAGTCACCTTAAGTAATGTTTTAACATGCTAACACGGCTCTGTGATTAGTTTTTGTCATCAGATTGTACTTAAGACGGTCTTAAATATAAGAACCGAATGAATAACGTCCTAAATGTTCTATTTTTCAAGGCTTCTTAAATTTTGGTCATGAAGTAGCAAACGGAAATCAAGGTATGAAGGATCAAGTTGCTGCACTGAAATGGATCAAAGAAAATATCGAGGCTTTTGGTGGCGATCCAACTAACATCACTGCTTTTAGCGTCGGCGCAGGTAGCGCTAGCAGGCATTTATTAACGTTGTCGCCGTTATCTAAAGGTATATAATATATTCCTAACAAATAGTAACAATAAAATAAAAATATAATCCGTTTAAAAATAAAATATTAATATTATTTCTTTCTGTCCCTCTCTCTCTCTTTCTCTTTCTCTCTCTATGTCTCATACACACACGTACACTGTTGGATTTACGAAGGACTGTGCGGTTTCAATTTATAAATGTAAAAAAGAGTTTATTTTAACAAATTTGATCAATATTTTACATTCTTGGAAAAAGAACGTTATAGAATTTTCGAACTGTTACAGCTCGCGATTACCTGCTCGCGATGACTCATTGCGTGTCATCGCGCATTTCTTAGTGTTTATGTTTTTTGTACACGGTTTACGCGCGACATACATTGGGCTCTTGCGGTATTCTACTAATAAGCGCTTAATTAAAATTCAGATTATTTTTTCTTATATTATATATACATATGTATACTTCTAGGTCTCTTTAACAAAGCTATTCTTCAGAGTGGTGTATGTATATCTGATTGGGCGATAATAAGAAACCATCCAGAAGCAAATTCTTTTAAACTTGCACAGGTACTTGGCAATAATTCTACCGATCCTAAAACAGTCATTGAGTTTCTTCGAACACTACCCGTGGATAGAATCGTCGTGGCAGAACATCAGGTTCTTACTCCAGAGGTGAGAATTATTTTTCATATATTCATATACTTTTTTTGCTTTTAAGAATTAAATTATATTAATGCATCGTTCAATATAAGGAGAAATTATTTATTTCAAATTCAAATAATAAATGTTATGTTGGTAACATTGTGTTGCTAATCATCCAAGAAAAATGTTTTATGAAAAGCACGCACTCTTTATGTTCCATTTGGACCTTCGGTCGACGATAAAGCAGCAAGACCTTTTCTTCCTATCTCTCAGTTACTTGATGACGACAATAATATACCAATCATGATTGGTCACGCTTCTCATGAATTTATCTATTTTCTCCGAGGTATTAAAAATTGACAAAAATTAGTAATTTTGTTTAAACTAAATATTATATTGTGTATTATATTACGCATGTTAAAATATATTATTATATGTGATAATTTTCCGTATGATTTTGCTCCATTTTTAATTTATAGATTTATCTGTTAATAGATGCTTCAGTGAAGACTTTACAGACAATGTACACGGATTTACCGCGATACGTACGAAATTTTGTAAATTCTCAGGACCCGAACGAGATAGCGCAGATGACAGACAAAATTAAGCAGAAATATTTTGATAATAAATTACCATTTACTGAAGATAGTATCGCATTTATTATACGATGGCTAAGTGACTTGCATTTTAATATTCCTATTGGAGATATTGTGGATAAACGAAGGAAAAGAAAGGAAGCGCCGACTTATTTCTATAGATTTTCCTATAACGGAAATCAAATGACTGAGACGAAGAGTGTAAATCAAACGCAGAAATCAACTGTAATATATTCTAAAGGCGGTAAACGAGTTACATAATTTATAAAACTCTCTTGATTAAAAATTAATTTTATCTATTTATTTTATAATACAATAATTTTAATGTTGTTTTTCAGAAGCTTCTCATACCGATGATAACGGAAATCAAATTACTGAGACGAAGAGTGTAAATCAAACGCGGAAATCAACTTTAAAATTGTATAAAATCGGTATAATTTTACCTATTTACTTTATATAATACAATAATTATATATTATTATATACGTGATAAATTCCCGTATGGTTTTGCCCCATTTTTAATTTAATGATTTATTTGTTAGTATAGATGACCCCGAAATGACTTCATTCTACACGCCTCCACGGCATCTATCTAATCTACCGCAATACGAAATACTTGTTTCAAATCCGCTGAACCATTTCGATATATATCGTATAATAGAACACCTTAAAGAGCTAGATAAGAAACATGGACCTGTTGAAGAGTCTCAGCTAGCTATTAATGATAGACGAAGGAAAAGAGAGGAAGCGCCGACTTATTTCAACAGATTTGACTATAACCGAAATCAAATGACTGAGACGAAGCTTATAAATCAAAATCCATATACTACAATCGGTAAACGAGTTACATAATTAATAAAACTCTCTTGATTAAAAATTAATTTTATCTATTTATTTTATAATACAATAATTTTAATGTTATTTTTCAGGAACTTCTCATACCGATGATACGTCGTACCTCTTTTACATACCTAAATGTAAAATTACTAATCCTCAACCGCCGGAAATAGGTACAAAGGATCGGAAAATACTAGAAATTTTTACGAGTATGTGGACCAACTTTGCAAAGAACGGGTAATTATCAGAAGCTATATATAACGCAAAGATTTTTAGAAAGGATAATAACGTAAAATAAAAGTATTCTTCTTGTTTTCAGAAATCCTACACCTGCCTTAGATAACTATGTAACTACCAATTGGCTACCAGCAACAGCTGATACCTTTAATTATTTAAACATTGGCGAGAATCTTGAACTTTTAACCATTACTGATTATAGTAGCCTACTGCAAGAGTTGGAGTTATAAAAATCCTGCAAACTGGTATGTTGACTATAGTGTAAAACTTCCAAAATTCTAAGTTTTTGTTGTCAATTATATGTCTACACAGCAATAACGTAAAGTTCGAAATTATTATTGAAACTAAAAAATCGATATAGCCAAAGTATTTCTTTTAACTTGTAGATGCATTTACAATTAGCGTTTAGATAAAAAAAACACTAAAAAGCGAGTTATATATATATTTAATACGAAAATTTTGAGTCAGATTTTTCCGTTGACTGCGACACGATTAATAAAAATTATAAATTGTTACATACACGATCAAACTGTGAGACACTGGCTGATACGGCTTCATACTTTCAGATCGTTACATTATTCCGTCGGCCAAGGAAGCGCTTGCCGCAATATAAGTAATTACAGAAGTTATCAAGAAGTCGTAAATGGATTGCCGACTCTGTGTGTAAAATTGATTGAAGAATTTTGACTGGGGTAGTAAGTCTTCTAGTCAGTTGATTTGCTACTCTATTTTATATACTGTACAAAAACCTGAAGAAATCCTTAACTTTTAATAACATGTAATTTGACTATGTCAAATATGCTATATAAAGAAAAGACTTTGTCTAGCTATTCGGATTGTTTGTATATTATGGAGAACTGCTCTTTTTCGCGATAGTTTATAAATGTATTTTAAATACGCACACTTTCCAACATATTAACTGCGCGTCTATTATTTGTCGGACTTAAAACACAGCTATTATTGGAACATTATAAATTCCCTCTCCCTTCCCTAATTAAATCGATATCGATTTAATATTAAAATTACTGTAAAGTACTTATAATGTGAACTTACAATGGGAATTTATAATACGAGCTAAGACAGTTATAACGAGTTTATTATTTTCTCGGAATTATATGACAAAATAATAAATTCGTTATAACTTTCTTAGCTCGTCATTGTTTATTTTCGTTTATTATGTTGTCCGTCGTCGTCCGCCACTGTAACGTTACTTCTTTATATCAGTCTAATTTAGTGTCTGACATTATGAAAATCCACATTTTAAATACCAACCGACGCACAAATCACGCAAGTGTCCCGTCTCTTCATAGACTCGATGTTTTATAATTTAATCGATACCCGTTAATTATTATAATATTTCAGTTGTTAGATAAGCTTATTGCTGGCACAATATCCAACCTAATGAAGTGTTTGCAAAGACGTGAATTTATACACTTGATAAGGTCTGGAATCTCAGTCGAAACGTTGTGTTAAGTTAATCAATTAAATAAAGATTACCCGTTTGGTCGAAACTATAAACGATTTCTGCTTATAATTCTCTTATTTCTATGAAATTTAATTGTTAATGTATGTATCTGTATTATTAATTTGTTTCCATATGTTATAATAATCTCAAAACTCTGTAATTATCTGGATAACGTCGATAAACTTATTAACAAAAGATCTTGCATCTTTCTAATTAGATCTATATAGAATTATAATTTAACTATGCTGCGCAAAGTTGCATTTGGATAAGATATTTGTAATAGATTTCTCTCATTTACGTTCAAGAAAAATAATTATTTATTGATCATATAGTTCACTCCGATTCAGATGCAATGGGTAGATGGTATATGAAAGACCAGCCGTTTATTCTAAAACACAGATGCTTGTATGAAAAGTTCGCAAAATTCATATAGAAGCTGTAAGAACGGGAAATGTTGATTATGTAATACTATACTATAGATATACATATATTATGTACTATATCTTTCAATTATATTTCAGCAGCTTGATTGTTATTATCATAATCGTGATTCGCTTATAATTTTCATACGTTGTTCGTTTGCCTTTATTCTCTTCAAACTCAGTTACCGCGGTATCGATTAAATTATAAAACATCGAGTCGATAAAGAGACGGGACACTTGCGTGATTTGTGCGTCGGTTAGTATTTAAAATGTGGATTTTCATAATGTCAGACAATAAATTAGACTGATATAAAGAGGTAACGTCTACAGTGGCGGACGACGACGGACAACATAATAAACAAATATAAACAATGACGAGCTAAGAAAGTTATAACGAGTTTATTATTTTCTCATATAATTCCGAGAAAATTCCGTACGGAGTTCTTCGAACGGTCGCGTTCAGTGGAAATAACAGAAGCTCGGTGAACTGTCAGATTTAAATGTCAAAAGTGCGCCGTGAGCCGTGATATACGTACGTTTCATTTCGGGAGTGTCTCGTAAAGTATCGCGATCGTATTGTAACAGTTGCTTCGCTCTCGATCGCGGAATATTGAACAGTGGTTTTGTGAGTGTCCTGTGCAACGGAAGGAGGAAAAGGAGGCTTTAACCCAACATTCTGAGAGAAGGAGGAGGCCTGACAGAGACATATCGGACACCGGCCGGGCAACCTTGGGGTAAGTATCATTTCTTATCTTAAAATTAATTGCTCTTAAACATTTCTTGAGAAGGGCTAGCGAACAATGCTCGTTGGTAATGCTTGAGTCATGTATTAAAAATATCATATTAACTAACAAACGTTTCGACCCTGAATGTGGTCTTCCTCAGTGTGTGAAAAACAGTCATTTAAAATTAACCGAAACTTTACATGTACATTAAAATTAATGTCAGTTTGATAGACCTCGCATGTCGCTCTCTTCGTACCTGATATTCGCATACGTCGTTTATATTTAAATGCGAAGGCATCAACTCTGATCTAATACAAGATCTAATAAACCTAATTTTGATTCGTAATTATATGTTTGTTATTTAATGTATTATTTTTAATACATGACTCAAGCATTACTAACGAGCTTTGTTTGCTAGCCCTTCTCAAGAAATATTTATTATTATGCGAACGTGTTTTCGATCAATATTTTGTTTAATTGTTCTTTCTCATTTATTCGGGCCGTTTTATCTAAAATAATTAGAAATAATTAGAGGAAAAAAAACCATTTAAAATTTCATAAAAGTTTTTTCTCGTAAATATTTTTCCGGAATAAATAGATAATTAAGTTAGTAAATTTAATTAAAAATTAAATTAGACGCGCGTAAGAATTATTTTTTGAAACGTTGATCATTTTTAGCGTCTTTTTAATTTGGATCTTTTATTTTTGTGTTACAAAATCATCACGTGATTCTGTATACCTACTCCGTATATAACGAAATAACTCTTTCCGTTGCGCATCGGCTGGTGAAGAATTATTTTTTATTATAGGGTAACGAATCTGTGATTATTAGATTGTATATATTTATGTATTATTCCTATCTAATAATATTATCAGATAAATGCAACTTGTCACAAATCCGGTGCCTCAAAATGGATAGACTAAATCAGACTAGGCTGAAAATAATTAATCTTGGAACTTCATTATTTATCAGTTTGTTCAAATTTGTTGTGCTTACGGGAGATTGCTGTCGCGTTAGCACGCATTGAGTTCACAATAGAACTCGTTATGTCGACGAATCATTTATTTGTTGCGTTTAATGTTTATTGCATAGAACACTAACCGCGAAGTACTATATCAATCGCTTGATAAGCGATTTATTAAAATCTTTTTAATTTTTATATATTTCACATTATCAAGTATTAAATTAATTCCATTTTGAAATTTGTTCGACGTTTATTTTTTGAGCAATAAGGTTTTAAAAATACTTCTAAATATTTTTTTAAACATACAATAATAATAAGTAAAAATAATTTTCTATTAACAATTAATATACGTTAAAATTGTTAATATATAAATCAATAAAAAGGAAATAGCCATACGGTCTAAGCTTAGATCTTAGGCAGTTTAATATTATTTTCTATATGTATTTTAAATACGCGTATAACTTTTCAACATATTAACTGCGCGCCTTCGTATTTGTCGGACTTAAAACACAGCTATTATTGGAACATTATAAATAATGTACTTGTTATTATAAATTCCCTCTCCCTTCCTTAATTAAATCGATATCGATTTAATATTAAAATCACTGTAAAGAACTTATAATGTGAGCTTATAATGGGAATTTATAATGTTCCAATAATAGCTGTGTTATAATATTTTTTCATTTTTCTTTCCTCCTTTTTCATTTTCTTTCCTTTCCAGAATTAAATATTACAGAAATTGATGCAAGATAGCAAAATGTAAAAAAAAATTTAACATGCATGTATCAATGAATGAAATGTCCAAAAGATATTTTGGTGCACATATTCTTCGTGAATCTTATAGAAAAATATTGATTTTCAGTACTGAGAGTAAATATCGGAATGCAGCCAAAAACGGTCACTCCGCGAAGGTGACCGGTCGCGCGCCGCGTTGTCATTCATTCATTCACGTCCCGACAATCGACCTGAGAGGTAGCCGAGCGAGCCGCTCCGCGTGCGTGACGTTGCGTTTATTACATCGCGAGATGTGCCGCGATAAATGTTACGGTAATATCGCACGTACTAAATAGATGCGACGTTGTCTATTAACTATCGGATTACTTCGTTTGTGCGTTGAGTTTAATTAATACAGAATTTATACGTCGAATATTCCGTTTTTTGTATACATGCAATATTTCGATGAATGAACTATTATCGCACACGGGAGATAGGAAACGATCAGAGTGTTGGACTAACGTTTCGTCACGATTTATTTTACGGACGACGATTGTCTCACGAAGAATTTATTGATTTGAGAATGTGTAATTCGACCGCCGCTTTCGTGGAATTTAATGTGACAGAGTGCGCGGATCGCGTGATTTCGAGTAACGATCGAGACGCGGTGATGTGTGATGTGTCGACCGTTTAATTGCATTCGCATCTCGCGGAATTTATGTATGCGTTTGAGCTGTATCGCAGTGTGTCTCGAACGTGTGGCGGTCTTCGAACGGTTCGCGTTCAGTAAAAATAACAGAAGCTCGGTGAACTGTCGGATTTAAATGTCAAAAGTGCGCCACGTGAGCCGTGATACGTTTCATTTCGGGAGTGTATCATATAAAGTATCGCGATCGTATTATGACGCATGTTACTTCGCCCTCGATCGCGGAATATTGAACAGTGGTTTTGTGAGAGTCCTGTGCAACGGAAGGAGGAAAAGGAGGCTTTAACCCAACATTCTGAGAGGAGGAGGAGGCCTGGCAGAGGCATATCGGGCACCGGCCGGGCAACCTTGGGGTAAGTATCATTTTTTATCTTAAAATTAATTGCTCTTAAACATTTCTTGAGAAGGGCTAGCGAACAATGCTCGTTGGTAATGCTTGAGTCATATATTAAAAATAATATATTAAGTAACAAACGTTTCGACCCTGAATGTGGTTTTCCTCAGTGTGTGAAAAACAGTCATTTAAAATTAACCGAAACTTTACATGTACATTAAAATTAATGTCAGTTTGATAGACCTCGCATGTCGCTCTCTTCGTACCTGATATTCGCATACGTCGTTTATATTTAAATGCGAAGGCATCAACTCTGATCTAATAAAAGATCTAATAAACCTAATTTTGATTCGTAATGATATGTTTGTTATTTAATGTATTATTTTTAATATATGACTCAAGCATTACTAACGAGCTTTGTTTGCTAGCCCTTCTCAAGAAATGTTTATTATTATGCGAACGTGTTAACGATCAATATTTTGTTTAATTGTTCTTTCTCATTTATTCGGGCCGTTTTATCTAAAATAATTAGAAATAATTAGAGAAAGAAAAACCATTTAAAATTTCATAAAAGCTTTTTCTCGTAAATATTTTTTCGGAATAAATAGATAATTAAGTTAGTAAATTTAATTAAAAATCGAAATAGACGCGCGTAAAAATTGTATTTTGAAACGTTGATCATTTTCAGCGTCTCTATAATTTGAATCTTTCACTTTTGCATCAATAAATAAAATAAAATAAACTGACGTGAGATCCAGCAAATACGTCGTCGCGTGACAGAGTAATTTTATATATATCGCGTGTACCTAAACTGGCGATAACTATTTTAAAGACAAATACTGTGTAACATTTTAGGACAAAAATTCTAATACGAAATTGCCGAGGCTATAATAGTGAATAAATACTTTTAAACTGGTTTTATAATTTATTACACGGACAAACAGAAATAGTTTCTTAATAAAACTTTTGAAATTTTTATAATAATTTTATATTACTGTCAATAGCATTCGATTCATGGAAGCACCTTTATCATTGGCTATGTTGCGCGCGAAATATAACCACTTTAAACTTTTCTCACTCGAAAACTATTATAGCCTCGGCATTTTTGTATTAGAATTTGCGTCTTAAACGTTACAAAGTATTTGTCATTAAAATATTTATCGCCAGTTTAGGTACACCCTGTATATATAAATATAGAAATATCTCAAAATTGATACATATTTCATATGTCATATTACAAAATTTTAATAACGTATGGCAGAAAAATAACGGGACGATTATATATAAATATACATATAATATACCTGAGAATTTATAAAGAAAAATGTCACATTCGCGAGAATACGATAAATTCATTATATATATATATATATATATATATATATATATATATATATGTTGATTACGATAAGTATTGCGTGAATATATTTGCTTCGGAAATTCTTATCTCTTTTGGATCTCACGTCATTCATTCTATATATCTCGACACGCGTTCGTATTATAAGTATTATAGGGGTTCACGCGCGGGAAGAAGTACTCCGCGGTCTGGCTCCGAAGGCCGGCACTCGTTCGTATTATAAGTATTACAGAAGTTCACGCGCGGGGAAAAGTATACGGTGCATGATGGTTTCGTGCATCAAATATTTTTAACCACACCAGGTATACTGTAAAAGTATTCCTGACAGTCCGCAGTCTGTAAGTGGGACGGAAAAAATTTGATGCACCTTTTTTATTTTAAATAATGTTACTTGTCTGAAAAGCGACACCGCGCCTGTAAAAGACGAGCGTGTATCCGCAGGGGGAATTGATCCGCGCAATTCCTTGGGCTTAACGCACCCACGGACCCGAGTTCGCGACACGCGGGCCGCGGATATGTAAGAGACTAGCGCCTGTGCTTGTCTCATCCGCGCGTTGCGAGCGAAGCGAGACCCGCGCGCGGACACGTAAAGACGAGCACCTGAGCTCGTCTCGTTCGCGCGCTGCGAGCGAAGCGAGATCCGCGCGCGGACACGTAAAGACGAGCACCTGAGCTCGTCTCGTTCGCGCGCTGCGAGCGAACATATTTTAATTAGTGTATGCATGTATGAAGCGTAATTTATAATGCGTATGTGTGAGAGGGAGAGACTTTAACGGCTCGTTCGCTAACTTATATAAGCGTGTATCCGCAGGGGGAATTGTTCCGCGCAATTCCTTGGGCTTAACGCACCCACGGACCCGAGTTCGCGACACGCGGGCCGCGGATATGTAAGAGACTTGCGCCTGTGCTTGTCTCATCCGCGCGTTGCGAGCGAAGCGAGACGCGCGCGCGGACACGTAAAGACGAGCACCTGAGCTCGTCTCGTTCGCGCGCTGCGAGCGAACATATTTTAATTAGTGTATGCATGTATGAAGCGTAATTTATAATGCGTATGTGTGAGAGGGAGAGACTTTAGCGGCTCGTTCGCTAACTTATATAAGCGTGTATCCGCAGGGGGAATTGTTCCGCGCAATTCCTTGGGCTTAACGCACCCACGGACCCGAGTTCGCGACACGCGGGCCGCGGATATGTAAGAGACTTGCGCCTGTGCTTGTCTCATCCGCGCGTTGCGAGCGAAGCGAGACGCGCGCGCGGACACGTAAAGACGAGCACCTGAGCTCGTCTCGTTCGCGCGCTGCGAGCGAACTTATTTTAATTAGTGTATGCATGTATGAAGCGTAATTTATAATGCGTATGTGTGAGAGGGAGAGACTTTAGCGGCTCGTTCGCTAACTTATATAAGCGTGTATCCGCAGGGGGAATTGATCCGCGCAATTCCTTGGGCTTAACGCACCCACGGACCCGAGTTCGCGACACGCGGGCCGCGGATATGTGAGAGACTTGCGCCTGTGCTTGTCTCATCCGCGCGTTGCGAGCAAAGCGAGACCCGCGCGCGGACACGTAAAGACGAGCACCTGAGCTCGTCTCGTTCGCGCGCTGCGAGCGAACATATTTTAATTAGTGTATGCATGTATAAAGCGTAATTTATAATGCGTATGTGTGAGAGGGAGAGACTTTGGCGGCTCGTTCGCTAACTTATACTTAATTTATACTTTAATATTTTGCTTAACATTCTTTTTATATTTATGTAGTATGGATGGATGGATGTGCATGATGCATGGTGGTATTGTGCATCAAATATTTTTAACCACACCAGGTATACTGTAAAAGTATTCCTGACAGTCCGCAGTCTGTAAGTGGGACGGAAAAAATTTGATGCACCTTTTTTATTTTAAATAATGTTACTTGTCTGAAAAGCGACACCGCGCCTGTAAAAGACGAGCGTGTATCCGCAGGGGGAATTGATCCGCGCAATTCCTTGGGCTTAACGCACCCACGGACCCGAGTTCGCGACACGCGGGCCGCGGATATGTAAGAGACTAGCGCCTGTGCTTGTCTCATCCGCGCGTTGCGAGCGAAGCGAGACCCGCGCGCGGACACGTAAAGACGAGCACCTGAGCTCGTCTCGTTCGCGCGCTGCGAGCGAACATATTTTAATTAGTGTATGCATGTATGAAGCGTAATTTATAATGCGTATGTGTGAGAGGGAGAGACTTTAACGGCTCGTTCGCTAACTTATATAAGCGTGTATCCGCAGGGGGAATTGTTCCGCGCAATTCCTTGGGCTTAACGCACCCACGGACCCGAGTTTGCGACACGCGGGCCGCGGATATGTAAGAGACTTGCGCCTGTGCTTGTCTCATCCGCGCGTTGCGAGCGAAGCGAGACGCGCGCGCGGACACGTAAAGACGAGCACCTGAGCTCGTCTCGTTCGCGCGCTGCGAGCGAACTTATTTTAATTAGTGTATGCATGTATGAAGCGTAATTTATAATGCGTATGTGTGAGAGGGAGAGACTTTAGCGGCTCGTTCGCTAACTTATATAAGCGTGTATCCGCAGGGGGAATTGTTCCGCGCAATTCCTTGGGCTTAACGCACCCACGGACCCGAGTTCGCGACACGCGGGCCGCGGATATGTAAGAGACTTGCGCCTGTGCTTGTCTCATCCGCGCGTTGCGAGCGAAGCGAGACGCGCGCGCGGACACGTAAAGACGAGCACCTGAGCTCGTCTCGTTCGCGCGCTGCAAGCGAACTTATTTTAATTAGTGTATGCATGTATGAAGCGTAATTTGTAATGCGTATGTGTGAGAGGGAGAGACTTTAGCGGCTCGTTTGCTAACTTATATAAGCGTGTATCCGCAGGGGGAATTGTTCCGCGCAATTCCTTGGGCTTAACGCACCCACGGACCCGAGTTCGCGACACGCGGGCCGCGGATATGTAAGAGACTTGCGCCTGTGCTTGTCTCATCCGCGCGTTGCGAGCGAAGCGAGACCCGCGCGCGGACACGTAAAGACGAGCACCTGATCTCGTCTCGTTCGCGCGCTGCGAGCGAAGCGAGATCCGCGCGCGGACACGTAAAGACGAGCACCTGAGCTCGTCTCGTTCGCGCGCTGCGAGCGAACATATTTTAATTAGTGTATGCATGTATGAAGCGTAATTTATAATGCGTATGTGTGAGAGGGAGAGACTTTAGCGGCTCGTTCGCTAACTTATACTTCAGTTCTACTTTAAGATTTTGCTTAACCTTCTTGGTATATTTATGTAGTATGGATTGATGAATGTGCATGAAATCATAGTTGTATTGTGGCATCAAATATTTTTTAAGACACACCTTGTTATAATGTAAAATTAAGTCCTGTCAGTCCGCAGTCTTAGTGGGACGGAAATTTGATGCACCTTTATTTATTTTAAATAATGTTTACTTGTCCCTGAAAAGCGACAAGCGCGTTGTAAAATATTAGCGTGTATCCGCAGGGGGATTGATCCGCGCAATTCCTTGGGCTAACGCACCCACGGACCCGAGTTCGCGACACGCGGGCCGCGGATATGTAAGAGACTTGCGCCTGTGCTTGTCTCATCC